>OX155664.1:1245767-1854901 GCA_944567765.1 Carterocephalus palaemon
TCTATTCAATTTTGCCAGTTTGGCAGTTTGTTTATCCCTTCTGTAGAAGTCTGCCGGGTGGGAAGCGATGAGGTCAACAAAAGCACAGCAATTCAGTTGTGCTATGCATGTTTTGACACTATGTCCAAAGCCCGAGGCAAGCTCAGCCGTAGATTTAATTTAATGCGCTTCCACTATCGCCTTCAATTCGTTGTTGTCCAAAATGGTTACCTGCCAACAGCCAGGCTAGTTCTTCAACTAAAAAATTTCCAGATTTGAAGCGATTGAACCAATAATGGACTTTATGCAAGCATTGTTAGGCCCGTGCACGTCGTTACAGTTTCGTGGTGTTGGCGCAGCAGTATTTACACGTAGGAGCTCATATTCTAAAATTGTACGAATTTTCAGTTTATCCATGGCGCCAAAAACTACCTTAATTTCACATAAACAAAACACTATCTGAAAACAAATGAATGACTGAATATGAAATTAAAATGACAGGGCTTTCGAATTAAGTTTATTTGAATTTTGAATGCGCGCCAATCCCTGTGGATTAAAATAAAAATATTTTTATTTATACTAATAACCAGCATTTTCAGATAAATATTAATTACTTACATTTAAATATTTTAGAACTACCTATGTATTTTAACATAATACAATGTGAGTGTTTAGGATTTAGGAGTCATGAAATTTTAGTTACAATTTGAACCACAGTTCGATTGTGGCGCTAGTCTAAATTATTGCTTATTTTAATGAAATTGGAGTTGAGTATGTAGGTGAAATCCAATTTCAAACAATGACTCGAAAGATTTATTATGTACAAGAATATGTACGTCATGTGATTAATAATTTACACGATAATTTCGTCTTCTGTTCTCAAGCCCGGATAGCTCAGTCGGTAGAGCATTGGACTTTTAATCCAAGGGTCCAGGGTTCAAGTCCCTGTTCGGGCGGCTTCTTTTTATGATAACATTTTTAAAATCCTGTTATAATATGAAATTATATTCATTATAAATATAATTTTTTTTTAAAACACGAAATAATATTCTTAATACATTTTGTTCTAATGTTAAATTCATGATTAATCCAGTGTTTTCTTGATATTAACATCACATTCAACAGTTTCCCAATTTAAAAAAATACGTTTTTATTCTCTCATTTACCATAGTACAAGATTGTTGATTTAATAAGTATGTATTTTCGTAATAATATGTACTTTTTTCATACAAATAAAATGAACTATACAGCTAACTAGGTGAAGTGACTTCTTTACTGCATAACTTAACTTCACGCCAGTATTTCCCCAAAGGGATAGGTAGATTATTACGTGACCTAACCGCGTAAAAATAGCTTTCGTCGCAACAGGCGCAACAGTAGTTTCTGAGATTATGAACAAACTAACAAACTTTATCTCTGCAATATTATAGCAAGAAGATTTCGTATCGCGATGTTTGGACCCTGTTACTGGCCGAAACTGGTTTCGAAAATGGAAACAGGCTGATAATTTTCTGAGATAAAATTTAATATTTGTACTCGGGTATTGTGTTAATTAACTGGTACCACGGACTATACTAAAGCTAATAACTAAAATAAAACCTATACAAACTAAAATAAATAATGAAATGTAAGAAAAAAAATTGTGTGTCGTTCAAGGTCGTTCACAATTATTTATCATGGACTGCGTTTAGCGTGACGCTGCATGGTCGTTTGCTATTTATTTATTTATTTAACCTTTTATTGCGTGTTACAATATGGCGGACTTAATGGCATTGTCTACCAGTCAACCATGGGCGTTGGTGAAAAGATGTAATAGGTAGCTATCTTATATCTATAAAAAAATATAGTGTAATTTGTTTAGAAATATCCCCAAATAATTTATACACGTCAGGTCCCTATAGATTAAGAATATCGACTGCAAAAACTTCTGGGTATTATTGCGTTCTATAGTATTTATTAACCAGCTTTAAATAAAGGTTGTTCCGTATTAAAGCACTTATGTATTTTTTTTTGTTCCAGGAGTTTTGCATACTACTCTCTAAAGGAGCGCATGCCTGTGATATTAACTAAGGTCATAGATTATTTATCAAGAGAAGGTGCCAAGATAAAGACAGCAAATAGCGCGGTAAGTTTTAATACTCGTATAGGCAACTATCCCCCTAGTGGTAGCGTAGCAACCACAGTAATTAATCAAGATAGAACGGCGATCACGTATTATTTTGATACAAACGATGCGTGTCACTTTTCTCGTCAGCCCCGCCCAAGTCCCGCCTACTATGTGACGTCACACTATAGTAATTAGTGAGGAGACACGCTCGTTTTAGTTGTAATCAAATCTATCGATAACGTAACTGACCGAACTTGCGAGATATCTTGCAGTATATTGCAAGATTGCGGCACGGGGTATACGCCCAGTTCACCGTTTCACCATTCTATCTTTATTAATTTCTGTGGTAGTAACGCATCTGTGAACGCAACATAGAACGAGACTTTGCTATTATTCCCTTCAAGGCAGGCAACGCACCTGTGATACCCCCGGTGTCGCACGTGTCCATAGACAACGGTGACCACTTACCATCAGGTGGCCCGTATGTCTGTTTGTCCATCTATATTATTAAAAAAAAATGTCCTTAATGTAATTTTTTTTTGTGTATAAAAAGCTGACGAAATAAATGTAAGTATTTTATTTATTTGTCTGAAAATGTATTATTTTCCATCCCCAGTCCGATGCAGACGTATTGAGCCTGATCCAGTACATAAATAAGCTGAAAAACGATCTGATCACAAACAAGACATACGACCCTCTGACTGTGGACACAGCTGAAGCTAAGAGGTGGAAC
Source organism: Carterocephalus palaemon (assembly GCA_944567765.1). NCBI lineage: Eukaryota > Metazoa > Arthropoda > Insecta > Lepidoptera > Hesperiidae > Carterocephalus > Carterocephalus palaemon. Next base: position 1,248,587 of record OX155664.1, read on the forward strand.
CAGTACATTCAGGTATACATATCGGTATCAAAGTCCTGCTTATAATGTACATTCAGGTATACAAATCGGTATCAAAGTCCTGATTATATATGTACATTCAGGTATACAAATCGGTATCAAAGTCCTGCTATACTAATATTATAAAGAGGAAACATTTGTTTGTAATGTATTCACACAAAAACTACTGGACCGATTTCAAAAATTCTTTCACCATTAGAAAATTTTGAAAGGTGCATCTTGACTGAGTGACATAGGCTATATAATATTACTAGGTGTAATGAAACTATTGTTATGTCTAATTCTACGCGAGCGAAGCTGCGGGCGTCCACTAGTAATGAAATAACTTTTTGTACACCTATACCCTCTCTTTTCATTCATATTCCTTTGCCTTCTACCCAAAGGTTGTCTGGAAGAAATCGCTACTGGATCGATAAGACCGCCTTTTATCCATCACTTTTATACGTAACCATTGTTATCTGCATGTACCATGTATCTGTTGTACCATTGTTTCAGTATTAATTTTTTTTTTTTCATTATTTTCTTGTGGTGTACAATAAAGTAGTGTACCGTAGCGTCCATAGCCCAATGGCTCGCGTCGATTCAATGCGATCGAAAGAGTAAAGCAACGACGGGCGCGGTCGGTTTGTGGATGGGTGACCGCTAGTGGCAAAATTTCATGGACGCTACCGTGCTTCGGAGGGCACGTAAAGCCGTCGGTCCCTATTGTTTTCAATGCTGGAAACAGTCGTTAAGCCTTGTCGAAGCCCTTCGGGTGGCTTGAGAACATTCGACACTGGGTTGGCCACTAACCCCTCCACCAATCCGCATTGGAGCAGCGTGGTGGAGTATGCAGCAGTGTCTGTGGGGGAGACCCGTGAACAGCAATGGGACGTCTATGGGTCGCAGCGTACAATAAAGTGTATTTGTGTTTGTTTGTTGTATCTCCCAGGACGCGCCTAGTCAGTACTACTTCACAAACATCTGGGTGTTCACCGAATGCTACGTGTACAGGCGGCTGCGGGAGGGCTGCGAGCTCACGTGAGTGTTGTGCATTGCTAGGGTCGATTGCAGATAATAAATAAATAAATAAATATCTTGGACATTCTCACACACGGCCATCTGACCCCAAAGTAGGCGCGAGCCTGTGTTATGGGTGTCAGAGACTGATATACATACATAGATATTTTTAAATACATACTTAAATAGATAATATTGACATCCAGACACAGAGCAAATACAAGTGTTCGTCACACGAATATTTGTCCTGAGTGGGATTCGAACCCACGACCTTTGGCGCAACAGACAGGGTCACTACTGATTGCGCCAACGGGCCTGTCAATATATAAATTGTTTACTAAATGATGAGGGTTCTTGCTTTTAATTAAAGGCTTAGGTTTAAATGCCTACCAGAAATGCACATAAATTACTTCCAATAAATTCAAAATATCTACCAAAATGGATACATTGCTCACCAAATTGTGTTTCTTGAATGTGACTGTTTTAGTAAAACAATATTTGGTGAGCAAAGGATCCATTTTGGTAAGCTAAAAGAATTTTTGGTCAGCATTTAAATTGTACCCTTAATTAAATTGTGTAAATTTATTTTATTGTATTTAAATCGTATTTACTTTTAATTTTAATCAGTGTTTTAATGAATTTATTATTGTTTTAGTTTTAAAATGAGTTTTGAAACATAAAATAAATGTGAATGTATTGTAAATGAATTGACAGATTTTATAAGGGTCATGTAACCTGCAATAAAGATTTTATTATGATAAATTCTGTCTATCTTTTGCAGAAAAGGTCTGCAGAACTTCGACCCGTTCGATGATCAGAAGGACAAGTCGTTCACCAACAGCCTGGAGCCGATGTGCGTGGTGGCCGAGCGGCTGGCGGCCATGCTGCCGCCCAGCGACAAGGAGAAGAGGAAGGCTGACTTTATCACTCTTCTGAAGGTGGGTGTTACTAGACCAGGACAGCTAGATGATCAGAAGGACAAGTCGTTCACCAACAGCCTGGAGCCGATGTGCGTGGTGGCCGAGCGGCTGGCGGCCATGCTGCCGCCCAGCGACAAGGAGAAGAGGAAGGCTGACTTTATCACTCTTCTGAAGGTGGGTGTTACTAGACCAGGACAGCTAGATGATCAGAAGGACAAGTCGTTCACCAACAGCCTGGAGCCGATGTGCGTGGTGGCCGAGCGGCTGGCGGCCATGCTGCCGCCCGGCGACAAGGAGAAGAGGAAGGCTGACTTTATCACTCTTCTGAAGGTGGGTGTTACTGACCAAGACAGCTAGATGATCAGAAGGACAAGTCGATCACCAACAGCCTGGAGCCGATGTGCGTGGTGGCCGAGCGGCTGGCGGCCATGCTGCCGCCCAGCGACAAGGAGAAGAGGAAGGCTGACTTTATCACTCTTCTGAAGGTGTGTGTTACTCGACCGAGACAGCTAGACGGTTGTGGAATGCGGTATCGGAAAATTTTGTAGAAACTATCATCAGTAATTATACTGTTAAAAAATATTTAAAAAAAAAAAGCTTTTTAAATCTTTTTTTTATTTTCATGCATTGTCATCGGAACCAAATATGTGTGCCAAATTTCAGCTCGATAGCTTCAGTGGAAGTGAGTGAAATATTTATTGCAAGATTTCAGGACATACATACTTACAAGATACATACGAGTGAAGTTAAATAAAAGCTTTTAAAATAAGTTATTTATTTGATACAGCGGTGACGAGTGGTTATCGAACTCGCCTCTCACGAGCGGTTCGGGTTCAAACCCAAGCGGCACGCACCAATGACTTTTCTGAGTTATGTGCGATTTAAGAAATTAAATGTCACTTGCTGTAACGATGAAGGACACATCGTGAGGAAACCTGCATACCTAAGAGTTCTAATCTTCTCGAAGGCGTGTGAAGTCTGCCAATCCCTCCCATTCCGAGAAGAGACCCGTGCCCAACAGTGGGACAAAGAGATGGCTGTGATGATGATGATGAAATAACTTAAAAATGTAACCTCCTGTATTCCAGATCTGTCTATGGGCGAACAAGTGCGACCTGTCGCTGTCTGGAGGCGATCAGGTGGCGGTCGGCGACGGTTCGGCCAGCGTGGTAGACCCCTTCCAGATGGTGCTCGACTTCAAGGATAAGGTGAGGTTCGCTGCGACCCATAGACGTCCCACTGCTGGGCACGGGTCTCCCCCACAGACACTTCTGCGGGAGGTCTAGAGCATACTCCACCACGCTGCTCCAATGCGGATTGGTGGAGGGGTTAGTGGCCAACCCAGTGTCGAATGTTCTCAAGCCACTAGAAGGTCTTCGACAAGGCTTAACGACTGTTTCCAACATTGAAAACAACCGGGACCGACGGCTTTATGTGCCCTCCGAAGCACGGTAGCGTCCATGAAATTTTGCAACTAGCGGTCACCCATCCACAAACCGACCGCGCCCTACGTTGTTTAACTCTTTCGATCATATTGAATCAACGTGAGCCATTGGGCTATAGAGGCTACTACGCATTGTATATCAATTCTTTTTAACTAGTCGCCGGTCAAAACTCTATCTCATATATAAACTAGCTGACCCGGCAAACGTTGTTTTGCCAATCATAATTGAAGGAACGTATTAAAAATAAAAATCGCGATGGAAAAATAGGGGTTGATCGTAGAAAGTTGAAAATTCAGGGTTGTATCTATTTTCTAATGCTGTATCATAAAAAAATAAAAATTAAAAATTTTGTCTAAAAAATAAAAAATTAAATTTTGGGGTGGACTACCCCTAACATTTAGGGGGATGAAAAATAGATGTTGGCCGATTCTCATAGATACCGGATAAGCACAAAAAATTTCATCAAAATCGGTCAAGCCGTTTCGGAGGAGTATGGCAACGAAAACTGTGACACGAGAATTTTATATATTAGATAGTATGATCAGACAATCGGAAGGCACTCGTGCCATACATTTGTTTGAATACTAATACACATACGATCCGATTGTCGGATCGGACGTCAAATAATGTATGGCACGAATGTCTGATCAGACTATCGGATCCGACTATCGGAGAGAAAAATCGGACGTGTATTCCCATCGTAATCGGTACATGTTTAATTTTCAGGTGTTGGTGGACGACTCTGCTAAAATATTTGACCAGCTCGTGACGAAAGCGGAAAATATGGCGAAAGCTATTGAGGGGGTACGTTCTCTATAGTTATTATAAATCTTAATATATATATATTTCTTGTGGACGTTTGTATGACAGTGAACTCCTCATAAACGGCTGGATAGATGTTGATGAAATTTTTGTGTGTGTTCAAGGAGATTCGAGGATGGTTTAGATTCACAATTTGGGCCACTGGAAAATGTTTTTAAACACGATTTTAGTATTTTTATTTTTACCCGTCATTTATTGACGTAAAGCGTCGCGTCACTTTGACATTTAATATGGCAGAACAACGTTTGCGGGGTCAGCTAGTATAGTATATATTTTCTCGTTGGGTTAGAGGGTGTAAGCATAGCATCCATAGCCCAATGGATCACGTCGATTCAGTGTGATCGACAGAGTTAAGCAACGACGGTCGCGCTCGGCTTGTGGATGGGTGATGGACGTAATGGACGCTACCGTGCTTCGGAGGGCACGTTAAGCCGTCGGTCCCGGTTGTTTTCAATGCTGGAAACAGTCGTTAAGTCTTGTCGAAGACCTTCGGGTGGCTTGAGAACATTCGACACTGGGTTGGCCACTAACCCCTCCACCAATCCGCATTGGAGCATCGTGGTGGAGTATGCTTTAGACCTCCCGCATATGTGTCTGTGGGAGATCCGTGCCCAACAGTGGGACGTCTATGGGTTGTAGGTAAATAGGTGGTGGTAATTCAAGATTCATTTATTTGCTAGCTTATGGTAATAGCCAATATATACTTTTTAATACAGTTGCTCAAAAAGTGGCGTATTACAGGGACGTAAAGCGTTCGGGAAGTGAGCTATTACACACTCGTGCTTTTTCTTTACCTTTTCCGAACTCGTGCGTTCTCTTTCCCAACTGTCAAAATAATGTCTATTAAAAAGAAAAAAATAACCACGAAGTTTTTACTAAAAAAAAATTCATAGAAGTTTTTATGATTCATGCAAATATTTCTAAAAATAAGCTACTAATTTGTTTTAATATCAGATTTAATGATTTGATTCAATGAGTTAGGTTAGGTTTCATTTCATTTAATCTCATTAAATTTCATGTCAATAAAAAAATTCTACTTAAGACTTGGCTGTATGGGCATAGTTCCCTTTGCCTACCCAGAATGGGTGAAGAAAACAAAAAAAAATCTCAGCTATACTCTGTATTCTTTTACGGTTGGCGCCATTTTCCAAAAATGTTCTTTGCGAGTTTAGTTTGTGTTTTTATTATTTTATTAAATTGCTTAATTTTTTCGCAACTGTATTAAAAATAGTCGTTCAGTACACGTGCGGAACCGTCATTGCAACTTGTTCCGACTGCCAACCCTCGCCTTCGGCTCGGGTAGACATTTGTCGGAACTCTTTGCAATGACAGGCTTTCCGCACTTGTAGCGAAATATACTATTGTCACACCGGAATCGAACTCAGGAACTCCAGCTACCATAAGTTCAACCCGAGTTTTATGTTAAATAGAAATACAGTGTAGTTTACTTTCAGAACACAACGTTCAAAGCGAAATGCAGTTGCCACAGACTAGCCACGCTCGCGGGCTTGCCACTGTGCAAGGAGGTTACTAATGCTACTAAATATAAGTTTGAGCTAGGTGTTATTAGTTAGTATTAGTTGTATATGTTGGGTATAATACATTAGCTTTACAATGTTGTTGATTTTTTAATGTTTTTTTTTGAGTATTGTTGAAATTTTAATTTATTAGTTTACATTCAGTATATTAAGTTCTGCCAAATTTGAGCCTATTTGTCGAAGTTGAGACATTTTAGATAGTTGATTTAGTAGTAAGTAAAACGGATTAAGTCAAATTTATTGAGCAAACTAAGGGCAAATTCCTTAGCTTCTTCTGGGTAATATTTTTCTCATAATTTTAAAAGTATGTATATAATTTACAGTGCTGTTAAAATTCTTAAAACCTTTATTAATTCCTTGTTTTACATAACACTGATTACAAATTATTTTATATGTACATTACGACTTTCTTTTATATATGTATATATAAAAGAAAGTCTTGTTTCTTACCCTATTTGTAACTCAAGAACGGCTGAATCAATTTGGCTGAAAATCTGTAGGGAGGTAGCTTAGAACCAGGAGACTGCTATAGGATACTTTTATTCCCGTTTTGTTTTATTTAGTCGAATCGAAATCGGTCCAGTAGTTTTTGTGTGAAAACATTACAAACAAATGTTTCCTCATTATAATAAAAAATTTCAACTTCAGCTTAATTACATTTCTATAGTAGGTATATTCATACATTGCAATTTGATTCCCAGCAAGCGGTCCCGGAGACGGAGGCCCCGAAGGAGGCCGAGAAGGAGGCCCCGGAGGCCCCGGAGGAGCCCAAGATCCCCTGCCCGGCCAAGATGACTATCCCCCAGGCAGTAATGTTCGGTACGTAACGCACGTACGTGCTAGATTAATACAAATCCTTATAGATATGGTATTAGCCATTTTTTTTTTATGGATAAAAGATAGCAAACGAGCTTGCAGCACCACCCATCCGCTGCCGCCCATGACAACTGTGACTGACTTTGAACAAGACTCAATTAGGGACTGGGATGGTTAGTCCAATTAGTTGAGAGAGTTAATTAGAACATTAGTTGGTCAGTTCGTTAGTAGGTATGAGGACTGGGGACTGTTAGTGATAATTAGTCCTGTTAGTTGGTGTTAGTAATAGTCCAGTTACTTGTTAGTAGGAGTCTTGTTCTAAGTCAGTCACAGATGTGTTGCTATCCTTGAGGACTAAGATGGTCGCCTCAAAAGAAGTGTAACCGGAATCCACACCTTTCCAACCGGACCACAATTGCTTTAAAAACAATTATTACACGGCAGAAATGGTACTAGGTACCGTGGCGGGCGGTGGTACTGCCCCGGGCGAACTCTATATGGAACCAATTAGCTTTCATATAAAACCTATTTGGTTCCCTATAGGCTCTACCACCTATTAATCCACCATATCTTTAAGGATAACAATATCCTATATAGATCCATAACCCAATGGCTCGCGTCGAATCAATGTGCAGTAAATTAAAAAATTGAATTATTAAAAAATATTTAAAAAAAATGCTTTTTATAACTTTTTATTTTATTTTCATGCATTGTCATCGGAACCAAATATGTGTGCCGAATTTCAGCTCGATAGCTTCAGTGGAAGTGGGTGAAATATTGATTGCAAGATTCCAGGACATACATACATACATACATACGAGTGAAGTTAAATAAAAGCTTTAATGATTCGTGGGTGTCTATATTCATAGTTGAAGTTACCGGCTTACACTTGTACGCCGTGCCCGCCGCGAGCGCGTTCACTCCTGAAGATGATTATCGTAATCGATCGAAACTAGTCGGCCTAATTCCGACTTAAATCACACGCGAGTAAGTCGGTAACTACAACGTGGTGTTATGTTATAGCGGTGACAGCCCAGTGGCTATCGAACTCGCCTCTCACTCGAGCGGTCCGGGTTCAAACCCCAGCGGCACGCACCGATGACTTTCTAAGTTATGTGCGATTTAATAAATTAAATGTCACTTGCTGTAACGGTGAAGGACACATCGTGAGGAAACCTGCATGCCTGAGAGTTCATCATAATGTTCTCGAAGGTATGTGAAGTCGGCCAATCCGCACTTGGCCAGCGTGGTGGACTAAGGCCTAATCCCTCCCATTCTGAGAGGAGGCCCGCGCCCAACAGTGGGACGTCTATGGGTCGCAGCAGATGTTATGTTAACAAAATAAAATGTAATTAAGTGTAATAATCTGAGTCTGACTTTGCGATTAACCGTCGTGGAGTCTACTTACCCTGAGGATGCCTTGTTTTGGGGCGAAACACGTGTTGGTGTGTGTGTGTATGTTGTGTGTGTATTCATTTATCGCATGTGCTGCATGTTTTCCTGCGTGGGAGGGAGGGAGGTGCTGCGTGCATGAAAGTATACATACATCACCATACATGTTTGTTCGCGGATTGTTGCAAAGTAGATTAATTCTTGGTTTTTAAAATAAAATGTAATTTGTTTCAGACATAATATGCGACAACTCCGGCTACGAACTATTCTCGGACCTGTGTCTCGCGCACTTCCTGGTATCGCAGAAGATCGTGCAAAAGGTATACGAAACGGCATGGAAGTCTATCTCTGACATTGAATGTGTAGACGTACAGGTATTGTTTGGTGAGGGGCGAGAGGGTTCTCCGGCCGTATAATAATAATAATAAATATCTTGGACATTCTCACACACGGCCATCTGACCCCAAAGTAGGCGCAAGCCTGTGTTATGGGTGTCAGAGACTGATAAACATACATAGATATTTTCAAATACATACTTAAATAGATAATATTAACATCCAGACACAGAACAAATACAAGTGTTCGTCACACGAATATTTGTCCTGAGTGGGATTCGAATCCACGACCCCTGGCGCAACAGACAGGGTCACTACCGATTGCGCCAATGGGCCTGTCGATATTATCATTATATTATCATTATGTATTCATATTACTAGCTGCTGCCACCTTAATGGATGAATTTGTCGTTTTCAGGTCAGATTTCACGTGAAGAAGATACCCTGGTTCGTGTCTGACGTTACGCCGAGAGATTTCAAGTGTGTATATAATGTTTAAAATAAAATTATTTAAAAAAAAATATTATTTAAAAAAAAAAAACCTTAAAAGTTATGTTGCAACTAGGCTGAGTACAGACCCATTTGTAATTATTTAATTTTTTTTATAATAATAACTAGTGAACGCCCGCAGCTTCGCTCGCGTTACACATTCACTAACTTCAAAAACGGCAAAGCTTCATACTAACTTTGCACCCCCGTTTTACCCCCTTAGGGGATGAATTTTCAAATTTTTCTCGTCGTAAAAACCATCCTTGAACTTCAACGAACATTTAAAAAAAAGAATTGGCCAAATTGGTCCAGGCGTTGTTGAGTTATGCGCTTACCAACACATTTTGCGATTCATTTTTATATTATAGAAGATACATAATAATAATAAACTTTTATTTCTGGTTATTACAATTTTGCAGTCCATATTATTATAATGTTAGTTGGTTAGTAGAACATCTTATAAATATTGTTAGAAAATGTTAGTAGTAACTAAAACTTTTTAGCAAATAAATGTTTTCTTTCTTTCTTAAAGAAATGTTTTTGATATATCCTAGGCAAGTAATTTTTATTGTTTTTACAATTTCAGGTTCGTAATAAACTCATGTATGCAAGCTAATTATAATCGGGAAGTGCCGGCGCCGCCAAAGCCAGGTGATCACACTAGTCTTAAATTGTAGAATATTATGTATTAGTGAAGCTGCCTTCACATGCGTGGAATTAGATATAACAATAGATTCGTTTACACCAAGTAATATTATACAGCCTATGTCACTCAGTGAAGATGCAGCTTTCTAATGGTGAAAGAATTTTTGAAATCGGTCCAGTAGGTTTTGTGTGAAAACATAACAAACAAATGTTTCATCTTTATAATATTATAGAAATAGAAATAATTTATTTTCTTTCATCATGCTACAACATTATAAAATGTATAAGAAAATTAAAAAAAGAGAAATAAAAGGAAACATTTAAAATTAATATAAAAAAATAAAATAAAAACATATCTTGGAGCTGCAGCACTGCGGAAAGAAAAGTGGACACACTCAGCCTGTGTCGTGATTAGAAACCACAACTGCTGATTTTCAGTGTGCCCATTAGAGTTAGTAATTCCTCCAGCGGTGAAAATATAAACTTACAAAATAAAAAAAATAAAAAAGAATATGTGGACTCGCAAAAAAAAAAAAAAATTAACAAACAAATAAGAGATCGCAATCTATACATAGAACTATTACTAGGTATATATTATGAACTAGAACTAACGAATTTATACAAAGGCAAAAAAAAAACGAATATTATTATAGAAATACGCACATGATACAATGTTACACTGTAATGATTGTTAAAAATTATTACTTATACATGTTTGTAATCCGTCAGAGGCTAAGGAGGGCGAAGCGCCCGCCGAGGCGGAGCCCCCCCGGGTGATCAACTCGAGCCACCTGAAGACCCTCGGCGACCAGTGGAACCAGTACGTGGAAGATGGCACTTTTATACTCATGGTAAGTCACTTTTTTACTCATGGTAAGTCGCTTTTATACTCATTGTAAGTCGCTTTTATCCTCATGGTAATTCGCTTTTATACTCATGGTAAGTCGCTTTTATACTCATGGTAATTCGCTTTTATACTCATGTTAAGTCACTTTTATATTCATGGTAAGTCACTTTTATACTCATGGTAAGGATTGTGGATAGTGTTGGTTGTTGTAAAGCTGTGACAGCCCAGTAGCTATCGAACTCGCCTCTCACTCGAGCGGTCCAGGTTCAAACCCCAGCGTCACGCTGATTAATGACTTTTCTAAGTTATGTGCGATTTAAGAAATTAAATGTTACTTGCTGTAACGGTGATGGACACATCGTGAGCATATATATTTCTTGTGTACGTGTGTATGACAGTGAACTCCTCCTAAACGGCTGGATAGATGTTGATGAAATTTTTTGTGTGTTCAAGGGGATTAGAGAATGGTTTAGATTCACAATTTGGTCCACTGGAAAATGTTTTATTATATTTTTAAAAGCTTTTATATAACTTCACTCGTATGTATGTCCTGGAATCTTGCGATCCATATTTCACCCACTTCCACTGAAGCTATCGAGCTGAAATTTGGCACACATATTTGGTTCCGATGACAATGCATAAAAATAAAAAAAAAAGTTTTAAAAAGCTCTTTTAAAAAAAATATTTAAAGGTATAATTTTAGAGAGTTTTTTCGAGTTTTTTCCTCCGGCTTTTTTCTCTCGCGGCCTACACTAGGGCATAGGATAAGAATATTGTAAATTCTTCCTAAAGCCGATGACCAGATAGCTCATCCTTTGCTTTATATTAATCAGTTTAGAATAGCATTATATCTCTTCTCTCTAAGTAGTTTGTAGTTACCTAGACTTTCGTTAAGCGTGTGTAATCACCTCATAGCGAAATAAATTATTTGAATTTGAATTTTATGATCATTCAGAGCGACGATTTCTGGACGAGCCCGCACGTCTACAAGGACATGAAACGCTACGACCCGGCGCTGTACCGCAAGCTGCAGTTCGCCGTGATGCTGCTTTTCAAGGGGGACCTCAACTACCGCAAGCTGCTCGGGGAGCGCAACTGCGTCCCAACGCTGGGCTTCGAACCGGCGCTGCAAGGTATACGTCTAGAAAGTTGTCCAGCAACAACTCTTTCAAATGTCCCACAGTTGGGCTCTTGTTTCGTCTCGGAATGGGATGGGTTTAGGCTTTAGCCCAACATGCTGGCCAAGTGCAGTTTGGTAGACTTCACGTGCCTTTGGCGTCCATAGCCCAATGGCTCGCGTCGATTCAATGTGATCGAAAGAGTTAAGCAACGACGGGCGCGGTCGGTTTGTGGATGGGTGACCGCTAGTGGCAAAAGTTCATGGACGCTACCGTGCTTCGGAGGGCACGTAAAGCCGTCGGTCCCGGTTGTTTTCAATGCTGGAAACAGTCGTTAAGCCTTGTCGAAGACCTTCGGGTGGCTTGAGAACATTCTACACTGGGTTGGCCACTGGGGTGGAGGGGTTACCACCAATCCGCATTGTTGCAGCGTGGTGGAGTATGCTCTAGACCTCCCGCAGCAGTGTCTGTGGGGGAGACCCGTGCCCAGCTGTGGGACGACATTGGGTCGCAGCGTACAGCGTACGTGCCCGTGAGAACATTATGGAGAACTCTTAGGCATGGAGGTTTCAAAAAAAGTAGCCTATGTTACTATCCAAGTGTTCCTGCGTCCCATTGGCACAAAGTAGATATTATGTACAGAGGCTAAGCTTCTTAAGAACATGCAAAATTGTTACCTATTTTGGTAGGGTTGTCACAACAGGTTAAGAGAAATTAAAGAAATCATTTGTTAAATAGTTTTATTATTCAGAATATAAAAAGAATACTACAATAAGAACCAATACAGAATAGAAAATAGAAAATAACATACTTTACAAATTTCTTACTCTAAAATTTTTATTTTTATAATTTTTATTTTTTAATATTTTATTATTTATTTTTATGGTATGGAAAATTCTAAATCTAATACATAGTTTTTTCAAGTAATGTATCAGGAAACACTCATGGCATATCAAATCCTAGCTGCAGCGTCAGGTTATAATCTATCATATTATTGTACTGTCACCGAAGTTACGCAGGAAAAATTTCAGTTCAATAAGACATCTGGATGTGGTTCAAATCTCACTTGCAATACTTAAATTTAAAACACATAGTACGTACCAACACACCCACATACCTACAAATGTTTAGTAAAAGCTTGTAATAATAATAAAAAGGTAAAAACACACCGTGTAGTACACATTTCTTATTAAAAAAAGGATAATTCCGTACAATAAAGGTACTTACTTGAAAAAGTAATAATCAAATATTTACTTACCTATTGCACTCCTTGGGATAGTTAAAGTATGATATATTTTTATTTTTTCTAGCATTATTCATACACACAGTACAATATACAACAATTATTATTAATACCACGTTTTTATATTAGATATTCAAACTTGCAACTAACAAAACCAACAATGTGCGTAGCGATTACCCTGCGATTTTCAACTTGATGTGACAGCGTCAACCGGTTTTTTCCACTCTCGCCGCGTACGCGACAAGCGGCCAGTGGCCACGCACAGATGTCCCGCGTGCTTGTAGGAGTGCAACCGATTTGCACGTTCATATGTAGCTTAATCTCTGTCCCTAATATCTACTTTGTGCCATTGGGTCGCAACCGGTTCGGCAAGCGCGCCGCGTCACCACGCTAAAGGCCGAAATTAATAACCTACACAAAACTAAACACATTTTATATAGAGCATTTATGTCAAATAACTATCTCAGATAGGCAAATCAATCCAAAGATAGGTTATTAATTTCCGCCATAAAGTAATTAATTAAACGATAAGTATTGAATCATTGTGGATTCAATGTAATCGCGATACTACCGATCCGATTATCTATCCTTACTTTTACACACATGTTTGTAATGTTTTCATACAAAAACTACTGGACCGATTTCAAAAATTCTTTCACGATTAGAAAGCTGCATCTTCACTGAGTGACATAAGCTATATAATATTACAAGATGTAAACGAAACTATTGTCATGTCTAATTCCACGCGAGCGAAGCTGCGGGCGTCCACTATCTATATATATAAAAGGAGAAGGTGACTGACTGACTGACTGACTGACTGACATATCATCGCAGGGCCTAAACTATAAGGGCTAGAAACCTGAAATTTTGCACAGGGGTTCCTTTTATAACGTAGGGGAGCACTAAGAAAGGATTTTTGAAAATTCACGCCCTAAGGGGGTAAAACGGGGGTGCAAAGTTAGTATGAAACTTTGCCGTTTTTGATGTTATTCGAATGAAATTCAGTACTTATGAAGGTCTTTTATTGAGTTTCAAAAATCATCTCTTAAGGGGGTAAAAGGGGGGTACAAAGTTAGTTGAAGTCAAGTGGGCAGCCCGAACGCGGGCAGACGTCGTTAATGTGTCTAATTCTACGCGAGCGAAGCTGCGGGCGTCCACTAGTGTTTTATAAATTGTATCCAGGCTTCATCCCGGCGCCGCTGGTGGCGCTCCGCACGGTGAAGGCCGACCTCATCTGCGGGCTGCCCAAGGGCAGGTTCGAGCAGCTGGCCAAGCTCGACGAGCGCTGGATGGAGAAGGGGGACTACGGGTGAGGGATCTATCTATATATTGGATCCAGGCTTCATCCCGGCGCCGCTGGTGGCGCTCCGCACGGTGAAGGCCGACCTCATCTGCGGGCTGCCCAAGGGCAGGTTCGAGCAGCTGGCCAAGCTCGACGAGCGCTGGATGGAGAAGGGGGACTACGGGTGAGGGATCTATCTATATATTGGATCCAGGCTTCATCCCGGCGCCGCTGGTGGCGCTCCGCACGGTGAAGGCCGACCTCATCTGCGGGCTGCCCAAGGGCAGGTTCGAGCAGCTGGCCAAGCTCGACGAGCGCTGGATGGAGAAGGGGGACTACGGGTGAGGGATCTATCTATATATTGGATCCAGGCTTCATCCCGGCGCCGCTGGTGGCGCTCCGCACGGTGAAGGCCGACCTCATCTGCGGGCTGCCCAAGGGCAGGTTCGAGCAGCTGGCCAAGCTCGACGAGCGCTGGATGGAGAAGGGGGACTACGGGTGAGGGATTTATATATTTTTAGCAACCCGAAGGGAAGATCAAATAAAAAAAAAAATATTGATTGCCTGTAAAGTCGGTATACGGGCGAAAGTTTTACGTGACAACGACTTTGAGTGGTAAAATAATTTTAATGTGAATATTCATTCGTATAGTAGTATCGTCTCGTATCGTATCGTCTCTCTCGCTCTTAGGCGGGCTAACCATGCCCGAGTGGAAGGGACGCGTGCCTCTCACTCGCTCTCATTGTGAGCGCATAACGTGAGCGGAGCGTAACGCAGTTTCTTGAAGTGTCACCCGGCAAACCAATTTATAAGACGTTGTCACGTCAATAAAAACATGTTAAACAAGCACCCACTTCGGCATCAAATACACCAAACAAATTAAAATATGGAACGTACTCACATCAAAGTAGCGTAGGTACCGACACATATCTCATGTACCGACAACCTTACCCTTCGACGGCTGAGCAGAAAGAGAGGGCTGTTGTGGGCTGCGTTTGGCTTATAGGCACGGCTAACAATATACTTTTATACTAATACTAGCTGACCCCGCAAACGTTGTTCTGCCATATGAAATGTCAAAGTGACGCGACCCTCCATGTAAATGACTTCACGTCAATGAACGACGGTTAAAATATTAGGATATCCATACTAATATTATAAATGTGAAAGTGTGTTTGTTTGTTTGTCCGGCTTTCACGTCGCAACGAAGCTAATATATGGTATGGTTTTTGTGTGTGGAGATAGTGAGGTGGGTGGAGAGTGACGTAGGCTACTTTTTACCGCGGTAAAACATCCCCATGGGAAAATATCGATGTTTTGTTATTTGCCAGATATTTAGTTCCGAATGTTGTTAATAGATGGCGTTAGTAAAATTCATTTTCAAGTCAGCATTACCTCTGGTTCCTTTAAGTATCTTTTGATCGTGGAACTGTCACTATTCATCCACCACAAATGTGTCATGTATATGATAAACAAGTCATTGTTAATTCCCTTTGACCACGCGGGCGGAGCCGCGGGTAAAAGCTAGTATGTATTATAAAGAGGAAAGATTTGTTAGTTATGTTTTCACACAAAAACTACTGGACCGATTTCATTCTATTATATTATTATTTGATTATATTCTATTTATGTTTACTATTCTTATTTACTATTATTATTGTATATATTACTTGTGTAAGGTATCAATAAAGTCTTTAAATAAATAAATAAATAAATAAATATTCTAAAACATCTTTAAAGAATCTGAAACGAATATTTTTTTTTAAATCATTGTTATTGGTCCCATTGTGCAGTTTCGAAAATAAGACGTATTGAAGGTCTTCGACAAGGCTTGACGACTGTTTCCAGCATTGAAAACAACCGGGACCGACGGCTTTACGTGCCCTCCGAAGCACCTCACAGCGAAATAAATTATTTGACTTTGACATTGACATACACAAACACACACACACACGCATATACACACACACCCACGTACGCACATACACACATAGACATACACACGCACACGCACGTACACACACATATTTTATGCATTCAATTGTACATTTTAATTCACGTTCGCACAACTTAACCTTAATATATTCAAACTTAAACAAAAAAATTCTTATATATTATTATATTCTACATGTACCTAAACACACTAACAAATAAAACTGTACACTCTTAAAAAACACAATTAAAACACATCAAGGGTTGAAGAGCTGGTACCTGAAATACAGGCTTGATCCTAGTTCGGGTACCAGACAGCTATGATATACCTAAGTTTCAATAATGTATGTAATTAATACCGTGTACAGCTGTTTAATAAATAAATATTAAATACTAGTGGACGCCCGCAGCTTCGCTCGCGTAGAATTAGACCCATTAACGACGTCTGCCCGCGTTCGGGTTGCCAACTTGACTTCAAAAAACGGCAAAGTTTCATACTAACTTTGCACCCCCATTTTACCCCCCTAGGGGGTGAATTTTCTAAAATCCTATCTTAGTGCTCCCCTACGTTATAAAAGGAACCCCTGTGCAAAATTTCAAGTTTCTAGCCCTTATAGTTTAGGCCCTGCGTTGATATGTCAGTCAGTCAGTCAGTCAGTCAGTCAGTCACCTTCTCCTTTTATATATATAGATTATTATTATTATTGACAGCGTGATCCAGTTCTGCGCGAAGGGCGAGCCGCTGAAGGTGTCTGACAGGCCGTGCGCGGACTACGGGGACACGTGCTGCGGCCGGGCGTGCCCCGCGCACGACGACCTGTGATATTATTGGTGAGTTTGCCCCCAAAACACACAAATTGACTTTGACTTTGACAGCTTTGACATTGACATTGACAGCGTGATCCAGTTCTGCGCGAAGGGCGAGCCGCTGAAGGTGTCGGACCGGCCGTGCGCGGACTACGGGGACACGTGCTGCGGCCGGGCGTGCCCCGCGCACGACGACCTGTGATATTATTGGTGAGTTTGCCCCCAAAGGCCCAAACACTTCATCATCATCATCAACAGCCTTTATTGGTCCACCGCTGGACATAGGCCTCTCCTGAACGACGCCACTCCGACTGGTCCTGTGAAGAAGACAGCGGGAAACCGCTGGATTCAGAAGGCACAGGACCAAACACTTATATAAATAAAAAATAAATATCATGGAGATTCTCACACACGGCCATCTGACTACAAAGTAGGCGCGAGCCTGTACTATGGGTGTCAGAGACTGACTGATATACAAACACATATTAAATAAATACATACTTAAATAGATAATATTATCATCCAGACACAAAACAAATACAAGTGTTCGTCACATGAATATTTACTGAGTGGGATTCGAACCCACGACCCCTAGCGTAACAGGCAGGGTCGCTACTAGGCCCGTCAAATGTATCGGTCTTGCGGTCGATTAAATGAGGTATTGACAACTGATCTTATCGATAATCTTAGTGTGTTCTGACGCACAGCCTGTTTATCTATAATATTAGAAAGAGGAAACATTTGTTTGTAATGTTTTCACACAAAAACTGCTGGACCGATTTCAAAATTTCTTTCACCATTAGAAAGCTGCATCTTCACTGAGTGACATAGGCTATATTCCAATACGCATGTCTTCTTTTTTTCGAATGGACTTTTGCTGTATGGTCATAAGCACCTTTACGGCGTCACCGTGTGTCAGGTGATATGAAAATAACTTGTTCAGTAACGGGGTGCCAGTGTCTATTTCCAATGTACGTTTTATGTGTTTTATTCGAATTATATTATAACTAGTGGACGCCCGCAGCTTCGCTCGCGTGGAATTAGACATTCACTAACGGCAAAGTTTCATACTAAATTTGCACCCCCGTTTTACCCCCCTAGGGGGTGAATTTTCAAAAATCTTTTCTTAGTGCTCCCCTACGTTATAAAAGGAACCCCTGTGCAAAATTTCAAGTTTCTTTAGGCCCTGCGTTGATATGTCAGTCAGCCAGTCAGTCAGTCAGTCAGTCAGTCAGTCAGTCACCTTCTCCTTTTATATACAAGGTGTCCCAAAATTCAACGATAATCCTGAACCAGAGGATGGACCTGCTAATGACTACTCCAGGAAAAAAAAGAAAAAAAATATATCTCGATTTTTTTTCAAATTACATAATAAAAAGAAAATTCTTAGAAAATTGACACCCCTCATGATATTTTTAACTACCATGACCACAATTTTTGAGATATTTCTGATATTTTTTTTGTATCCGTGACCTAAGTAGTACTGCTATCTACCACAAATCTTAAATTTCCTTTAATGTCTGTAGTTTTCACACAATAAACAATTAAGTTCATTGTTTTCCCTAAAAATTTTAATCAAATTTACTTTCAGTCCACTTTCACTCATTGTGGTGTAAAAAAAAAGTATGGACACTACTATGGCAAGCTTTTTTAAAAGTTGACGCAACTAATCAAGATTCCAAAATGGTATAATACTCTTGGAAAACTAGTCACAAAAAAAAAGTATAATATTTCTAAACAAGAACCATATTTCAAAAATTGTTCTTGTCGATTAGTAATAACGTTTACTATGTGCCCAAAATAGGTTTTTTGGTGGTGAAAAATGTTTGAGTAGATCCTATCTTTGAGACAACCCCAATAGAAGAAGTCTTGGGGGTTTAGATCGGGTGAAAGGGGTAGTCATAAGTCGCCCGATCCAACGCCCTGGATACTCTTGGTTTAAGTAGTCTCGCACAGGACTGGCATAGCTGGGCGACCATCATTTTAAAACCACATGTTTTGTAAATCACTTAAAGGCACGTCTTATAATAAGTCTGGCAAGTTATTTTGTAAAAAGTTCAAATAATTATTTCCATCTAAGTTTCCTTGTAACTCAAAGGGCCCAGTTAAAGTTAAACAGTCCAAAATAATGCAGTCAGTTCAATTTGCAGATTACTTGATTCACACGTCAATTGAATACTTAACGGTGTAACAGTAAAGAAAGAAGCAGAGCGTACTGACTGCTGAGAACAGCAACTTCTCTACCTGCCCTATTGTTATTTGATAACGACATCTACATCTACCTCTGACTAACATGTAATCTCTCTCTATCTATCTCTGTCTTCTAAATTTGTTTGACTACGCACATGTCCCAGTTAAATCCAAGAAATTTACAACAAAAATCATATTTTGGGCACATGATAACTATCAACAAGTACAATTTATGAAATACGGTTCTTGTTTAGAAATATTACACTTTTTTTTTGTGACTAGTTTTCCAAGAGTATTATACCATTTTGGAATCTTGATTAGTTGCGTCAACTTTAAAAAAAACTTGCCATAGTGGTGTCCATACTTTTTTTTACACCACAATGAGTGAAAGTGGACTGAAAGTAAATTTGATCAAAATTATTTGGGAAAACAATGATTTTAATTGTTTATTGTGTGAAAACTACAGACATTAAAGGAAATTTAAGATTTGTGGTAGATAGCAGTACTACTTAGGTCACGGATACAAAAAAAAAATCAGAAATATCTCAAAAATTGTGGTCATGGTAGTTAAAAATATCATGAGGGGTGTCAATTTTCTAAGAATTTTCTTTTTATTATGTAATTTGAAAAAAAATCGAGATATATTTTTTTTCTTTTTTTTCCTGGAGTAGTCATTAGCAGGGCCATCCTCTGGTTCAGGATTATCGTTGAATTTTGGGACACCTTGTATATAGATATAACGTTTTTATTATTTACGTCAAAATTTAAATGTAGAAAACGTATGCATGTATGACGTATCCAGACGGGGGCGTGGCTTCCAGTGGCCGCTTCGTCATGATAGTTTTCATTTCGCTTGCTAGATGGCGCTGGGAGTCCCTTTTGGCGCCAACATATTATTATCTTTTAATGATACTGACAACAAATTTCGAACAGAACACAGAGACCTAGAGGGCCTAAGAGATTAACTAACTGAACTAATAGTTAGATGTGTTACTTACATTACTTGGTTTGTTCGTTAATTTGTACGAGGAATAGGCCACGGATTGTTACAGACTATTAGCCTTGGTAGTAAGAGAACCGTACATACCAAGTTAGTCTTGAGGACTAAATTGTTGTCTCTAATGTTTTTTACTAATTTCTTTTTCTTTTGTTTCAGATGATGTTTGAACTCATTTTTCTTACGCACCACCAAATGATATTGTTGAAAAGAAAACATGTTGTGAATTTTACAAAATCAAATGTAATATATTTTTATTTACACTAATGATGTAATATATTTTTATTTACACTTATGCATAATTAAATTATGTACATACATACCGACCATCTGTTTTATTTAGTCCGCGAGTATAGCAGGGATATAGAAGATTTCAAAGATAGAGTTACGATTCGATGGTTTATTGAAGACCTTCGACACTTAGTTGGCCAATAATCCCTCGCAGCGTGGTGGAGTATGCACTTGACCTCCCGCAGGACCCGTGCCCAACAGTGGGACGTCTATGGGTTGTAGCTAGATAGAGCAAATTAGTATTGTGTAAGACTGTCAATTCAATGAATTTCAAGACCTAAGTGACAGGTCAAAATACAAAAAAAGATTAAATTAATTCTTGGTAGCGAATTTGTCATAATGAAACTTTAGACTAATCTAATTTGCTGTAAATCCCAATGAGTAAATCAATTATTCCCTCAATCATTGAAAATAACGCGCCAATCATATAATATGACGTCATATAGAATTAGCCGTTTGACGAGTGAAATCGTACGATATGAATTAATCCAACCATGAAAACTGACGTCATTGGCGCTGTTAGGATGGAAAATGGTAAATAATACATGGCTGGCTATCGAACTCACCTCTCATTCGAGCGGTCCGGGTTCAAATCCAAGCGGCACGCACCAATGACTTTTCTAAGTTATGTGCGATTTAAGAAATTAAATGTCACTTGCTATAACGGTGAAGGGCACATCGTGAGGAAACCTGCATGCCTGAGAGTTCTTCATAATCTCGAAGGCATGTGAAGTTTGCCAATCTGCACTTGGCCAGCGTGGTGGCCTAATCCCTCCAATTCCAATTCTGAGAGGAGACCCGTGCCCAACAGTGGGACGAAAGGTTTGCGGTGATGGTGGAAATAATACAAGTTGTATAATTAATTTATATGATTACATTTAGTTTTATTAAACAACCATTTTTGCGCTGCACTGCCGCGCTACACTAAACACATACTTACGAATTATATCTGAATTAAATGTACTACGTCGAAGTCTCTTAATATTTTTGTCGAGATATAGCGATTATTATACGATCCAAGATCATTTTGTTAATGTTTAAAAAACAGTTAAAATACAATTCTTAATTTTTATATATAATTAAACACTTATTACGTTTATTACTTATCATTAACAATTTCAAAGTTTTACGTTCAATGCGGAGTAACATGTGCGAAACGGTCCCAGGTTCGGTGTCGCTCGGTGCTTCGTGCATATAAACCAGGTCTTACACTGTCTTACCCGAGGTATTCCTTAGATCCTGTGACGACATCGTCGTTACGACAAACTGTAAATGTCATAACGACAATTCGTAGCTCGCAATACGACATAAAATCATCAACCATTTCCATAATTGAGCCCAATTTTATAATTATGAAAACACGGAAGATTTTATATTTAGATGTATATATATACAGTTTTATTTATCATTTGAAAGTAGAACGACGCATCGAGCGGGTAAACTTGTGACAGTTTCGCAGAAATATCTATTTATAAATACGCTTATATCCCTTGGTCAATATTTTAAGACAATAAATAAAAATGTGTAACCACGTCTAGACATGTGTAAGTCGAACTATGGATGTGTTACACATATAATGATGAATGTATGATTTACACAATACTTACAATCTATCGTTAATATGAACATTCAAATGTTAAACTCTTAAGTTGTTAACTATACGTCTATTACTAATTAAATTAGTTGTTAATAGTGACATTACGTTATAATTTTGAATACATACATCATTTATTTATAAATATCGAATGTTTTGTGGAAAAGTAATTTTGATGAAATAATTATCTCAGTTTAACAAATTAAACGGCATAATTTCTAGGTAACAATACAACCCGTATTTTTTTATTAACACTAATTAAAGATCGAAATACATACACAGTTGTACATCTGACTGCACCTAAATTAACATCCGGACCATATTCAACTGAGATATCAAAATAAGGTCTACATTTTGACAGGTTTCAACGAAACCTTGCAACCATTTTTCTTAAAACATTCAGTGTTGCCAACATTAAGTCTCCCGCTGAACTAAGTCTACATAAAACGACATCAATAAACACTCATGAGATATGTTAACTTCTGAATATAATTTGTTCATATAATGAATAGAATATGTAATAGTAACTTATCGGACTTAAACTCCAACACCAAATGTAACAATTTAGAACGTAACAGGTGTGGAAGACACTTTACACAGATAAACCGATTCGATGGACAGATAATATACCTTTTTTATTATACCTATGGCACTGTAAAGACAAAATAAATACCCCATGGCGAATAGACGAACATCATCTTAACACACGATAGCGATTTGGTATGTAATACTGGTACAAACATAAATAAATACTCACATTTTCATTCGTTGTCCTTTCCTTTCACTTTGTTCTTGTCCTCCAAGTGTCCGTATCACTTTCACATTCACTTTATATCTCACGATTCCACTTTTATTTGCTTCCCATAACACTCCAAATAAACCATTAATTACTTGTAAATTCACTTGTATAACTTAATTAAGATCTAAAATACCTTTCTGTCAATAAATAAATATTGTAATATACATATTTTTTTCTTTCTTACAAAATATTTTTAGATCTGCTATTTCATAGATTTGAGGTTTCTATTGTGATTTGTTCGCTTTATATTAATTCTTTATTAAATTTGTTCTCGCAAACACTAACACTAATATTGATAACACACTTAAATAACCATAGACAAGACCATAAACTCAGGTCTATAGTTGTCTATGGTGATCAAACACACAGAATTTAATACTGATTTTCCGATATTCTAAGTGAATCTCATGTATTTAAGACATTTTTTCTTTCCAATGTATCCAATAGCAATATATGCGTCCGTTAAACTTTTACGCACATCAGTAATGGAAATATATTCCGAATACAAGACCACGTAAGCTTTTTCATAGCTTTAAGGCCAGTAAATCATTCAAATACCAATAGAATTTGTGCTCGACCAATCCATTTCTTAGTTTTGATTCAACTTCCCAAACAATTTACTTTTATTTACTTTTCAATTCAAAAAACTATACAGTCAAATCAGATTCTTTACTTGTTTATAAAACTTAATATACAATTTAGCCCGTTTCTGCAAAATTCCATCACAAACATTTAAGTCCAACACATTGGCAGTCCGTAGACTCGCACATCAACATATATTTGTGCAATTATGTGCCATTAGCGCTTTCGTTTGCAAACATGTTTAAACAACTTCCAAGCTTTAAATAGCTTTAGAAAGTTTTCTTGCAAGCCTTTGTGCGATAAGACTGCAATCTAGTTAAGTCCTTGGTTACTTAATTACGATTAGTTATAATTGGAGATCATATTGTCATGTCAGACTCGGGTCTTATGAGATAGAATGGCTATTACAATTAAGGTTTAAATTATGGTTTATATGTCATATGGATTTGGTCTAGCAATTCCGATTTAAAGCACAGATCCTCTTGTCCAAATTTTACAAATATACCTTGGTATACTTAACATACACAGCTGTATACCACGGTATATTTAAATGTATACCGCAGTACGTCAACTTTTAAAATTCAGATGTTACTCAATGCTTCAAGCTCACATGTATTCCATTCCAGTATAAATCCAGTAGCTCCACTTACTGTCTCACGGTATACATTAAGTATACCGCGGTATATATCACATCCTAAGCTCAGTAGCGATCAGATACTTTGTATACCGCGGTATAAGCACGTTTCAGCTCAATGGCAGCAAACGGGTGCTACTTTCTTTCTGTCCATCCAAGCTACCGGTATCCAGACCCAATCCACCGGGTCCCGACGTGGCCTCTCGGCTTAGGGGGGGCCGTATGCTACTTCTGGTGGGGGGCGTGCAGGCCTCCCGCGATGCGAGCGGCGCGCGCGGCGCTCGCATTAAGTATACCGCGGTATATATCACATCCTAAGCTCAGTAGCGATCAGATACTTTGTATACCGCGGTATAAGCACGTTTTACCTCAATGGCAGCAAACGGGTGCTACTTTCTTTCTGTCCATCCAAGCTACCGGTATCCAGACCCAATCCACCGGGTCCCGAGTAGCGATCAGATACTTTGTATACCGTGGTATAAGCACGTTTCAGGTCAATGGCAGCAAACGGGTGCTACTTTCTTTCTGTCCATCCAAGCTACCGGTATCCAGACCCAATCCACCGGGTCCCGACGTGGCCTTTAGGGGGGGCCGTATGCTACTTCTGGTGGGGGGCGTGCAGGCCTCCCGCGATGCGAGCGGCGCGCGCGGCGCTCGCATTAAGTATACCGCGGTATATATCACATCCTAAGCTCAGTAGCGATCAGATACTTTGTATACCGCGGTATAAGCACGTTTTAGCTCAATGGCAGCAAACGGGTGCTACTTTCTTTCTGTCCATCCAAGCTACCGGTATCCAGATCCGATCCACCGGGTCCCGACGTGGCCTCCCGGCTTGGGGGGGGCCGTATGCTACTTCTGGTGGGGGGCGTGCAGGCCTCCCGCGATGCGGGCGGCGCGCGCGGCGCTCGCATTAAGTATACCGCGGTATATATCACATCCTAAGCTCAGTAGCGATCAGATACTTTGTATACCGCGGTATAAGCACGTTTTAGCTCAATGGCAGCAAACGGGTGCTACTTTCTTTCTGTCCATCCAAGCTACCGGTATCCAGACCCAATCCACCGGGTCCCGAGTAGCGATCAGATACTTTGTATACCGCGGTATAAGCACGTTTCAGCTCAATGCCAGCAAACGGGTGCTACTTTCTTTCTGTCCATCCAAGCTACCGGTATCCAGACCCAATCCACCGGGTCCCGACGTGGCCTCTCGGCTTGGGGGGGGCCGTATGCTACTTCTGGTGGGGGGCGTGCAGGCCTCCCGCGATGCGAGCGGCGCGCGCGGCGCTCGCATTAAGTATACCGCGGTATATATCACATCCTAAGCTCAGTAGCGATCAGATACTTTGTATACCGCGGTATAAGCACGTTTTATCTCAATGGCAGCAAACGGGTGCTACTTTCTTTCTGTCCATCCAAGCTACCGGTATCCAGACCCAATCCAGCGGGTCCCGACGTGGCCTCCCGGCTTGGGGGGGGCCGTATGCTACTTCTGGTGGGGGGCGTGCAGGCCTCCCGCGATGCGAGCGGCGCGCGCGGCGCTCGCATTAAGTATACCGCGGTATATATCACATCCTAAGCTCAGTAGCGATCAGATACTTTGTATACCGCGGTATAAGCACGTTTTATCTCAATGCCAGCAAACGGGTGCTACTTTCTTTCTGTCCATCCAAGCTACCGGTATCCAGACCCAATCCACCGGGTCCCGACGTGGCCTCTCGGCTTGGGGGGGGCCGTATGCTACTTCTGGTGGGGGGCGTGCAGGCCTCCCGCGATGCGAGCGGCGCGCGCGGCGCTCGCATTAAGTATACCGCGGTATATATCACATCCTAAGCTCAGTAGCGATCAGATACTTTGTATACCGCGGTATAAGCACGTTTTATCTCAATGGCAGCAAACGGGTGCTACTTTCTTTCTGTCCATCCAAGCTACCGGTATCCAGACCCAATCCAGCGGGTCCCGACGTGGCCTCCCGGCTTGGGGGGGGCCGTATGCTACTTCTGGTGGGGGGCGTGCAGGCCTCCCGCGATGCGGGCGGCGCGCGCGGCCCGGTGGGCGCACCGCAGGGGGACGTAGCACCATAGACAGGGGACTAGCAGGCTGAGGAGGGTTATGCCGAGCCATCTGCGGGTACAGAAAAAAAATAATTAAATACATCTACATATGTAGATATTTTTGAATTTTTTGACGGGATAACGTCTTATAAATCAGTAACACGAACGAAAAAAGTGTGACGTGATTTGTCGTTACCTCGCTCTGACGTCATGAGGCGTTATTGACAACCGTTTCCATGGCTACTAAATAGGGAACAACTTGCTCAGTGTAGGGAACTGTCAAAATAGATATATAGACTTGTCTGTTGTCTGTTAACTTTGTATTTTCAATATGTGAATAATGATTATGACGTTATCACGTAAATCTATCGTCCGTAAACCGACTTTACAGACAACCATTTTTTTTTTAAAATATATTTTAATTCATATTCTAATTCTAATATTTTAACACAGTAAAAGTCGGTCTACATCATTCATATAAAACCTATTTGGTTCCCTATAGGCTCAACCACCTACAGAGCCAGTGCATGAAATATTGCTATAGGCTACAGGTTCGTTTGCTACATTGTTTGATATATGTACCTTTTGGCGCAGGCGTCGTCGGGCGGGCCGCAGGCGCACGGGTGCATCGCGAAGTCCCCTTCCGCGTCCGACATGCAGTGGTACAGCATGCACTGTAAAAAATTGTTGTCTGTAAAGTCGGTTTACGGACGATAGATTTACGTGATAACGTCATAATCATTATTTTATACAATACAAAAAAAAAACATGTCTCACACACCCTGTATACAATGTTCATGTCTCACACACCCTGTATACAATGTTCATATCTCACACACCCTGTATACAATTTTCATATCTCACACACTGTATACAATGTTCATGTCTCACACACCCTGTATACAATGTTCATATCTCACACACCCTGTATACAATTTTCATGTCTCACACACCCTGTATACAATGTTCATATCTCACACACCCTGTATACAATTTTCATATCTCACACATCCTGTATACAATTTTCATATCTCACACACTCTGTATACAATGTTCATGTCTCACACACCCTGTATACAATGTTCATGTCACACATGACGTCAGGTAACAACTCATGACGTCAGGTAACAGTACCATGACGTCAAACTTTTTCGGATGTGTTGGCGTTCATCGATTTAATAAACGTCACGTCAAAATCATAATGTCATTAAAAATATATTCATTATATTGCAGCGTCCATAGTCTACTAATGACTCGCGTCGATCCAATTTGATCGAGTTAAGTAACGACGGGCGCGGTCGGATTGCGGGTGTACGCTAGTGGCAACATTTCATGGGCGCTACTGTGCTTCGGAAGGCACGTTAGTCGTGGTTGTTTTCAATGGTGATAACGGTCGCTAAACCTTGTCGAAGACCTTCGGGTGGCTTGAGAACATTCGACATTGGGTTGGCCACTAACCCCTTCACCAATCCGCATTGGAGCAGCGTGGTGGAGTATGCTCTAGACCTCCAGCAGCTGTCTGTGGGGTAGACCCGTGTCCAGCAGTGGGACGTCTATGGGTCGCAGCGATCTTATCTTGCCCCCCTTAACTATCAAATTGGTGGGCCCAACGTTGGGCAACACCGCTGCGGGCGGCGGCCTCACCTGCGCGCACTTGATGCAGGAGACGTGGTCGATGCAGGAGCGGAAGCAGTCGGGGGCGAGACCCGTGCCCAGCAGTGGGTCGTAGCAAACTATCAAATTGGTGGGCCCAACGTTGGGCAACGCCGGTGCGGGCGGCCTCACCTGCGCGCACTTGATGCAGGAGACGTGGTCGATGCAGGAGCGGAAGCAGTCGGGGGCGAGACCCGTGCCCAGCAGTGGGTCGTAGCAAACTATCAAATTGGTGGGCCCAACGTTGGGCAACGCCGGTGCGGGCGGCCTCACCTGCGCGCACTTGATGCAGGAGACGTGGTCGATGCAGGAGCGGAAGCAGTCGGGGGCGAGACCCGTGCCCAGCAGTGGGTCGTAGCAAACTATCAAATTGGTGGGCCCAGCGTTGGGCAACACCGGCGTGGGCGGCCTCACCTGCGCGCACTTGATGCAGGAGACGTGGTCGATGCAGGAGCGGAAGCAGTCGGGGGCGAGACCCGTGCCCAGCAGTGGGTCGTAGCAAACTATCAAATTGGTGGGCCCAGCGTTGGGCAACACCGGCGTGGGCGGCCTCACCTGCGCGCACTTGATGCAGGAGACGTGGTCGATGCAGGAGCGGAAGCAGTCGGGGGCGTACTCGCACGCGCCCGCGCGGTTCGCGCTCTCCAGGTACCACTCGTGACAGTGCCTGTTGGGGTACACATTGAACATTGTTATATTTATTCTGTGAGTACATACATCTAATACATTTGTTTTTCTTTCTTAAATGCCATTTCCTTTTTTTTGGGTCTACTGGAAGACATTTCGAAAAGAAATAATTAAGATTCCTTGTACACCTTTTTCTGTATTGTATTTTACTGTTAATTTTAATGTGTGCAAAAATTTTTAAATAAATAAAAAAAATCTAAAATAAATATGTATTTTCTTTTTTTATAGTTACTTTTTTTTTCTTTAGATTTAAGTTAAACTTTTTTGTAATGCTGTGCTAGCTGGTGAAAATAAATCTATTTCTATTTCTAAACTTATTACAGTCAGCGGCTCGAAAGTTTAGCTCTGACTTTGAACCATCCATCAGCCTTTCGAGGTCCACTGCTGGACATAGGCCTCCTAAACGACACCACTCCGACCGGTCCTGTGCCTTCTTAATCCAACGGTTTCCCGCCGTCTTCTCAAGGTCTTCTAAGGTTAATTATTTTAACTTTTTTTCGACTTTGAATACGAATTTAAGGCGCTGTAATGCGTCAGTCGTAAACGCTGATTGGTTCGCGAGCCGTATTATGTCCCGGCATTGATACCCCAGCTATCCCGTCGAATTTCGTTCCGAGCTAGACTTCCATGCCGACTGCTATACCGTCGCACCTGCACTTGATCCTGGCTTGGAAGGTCTCTTGCGGCTTCTTCCCCGGCAGCGGCGGCGGCCCGCCGCATCCGCCTGGTAGCTTCTTAATCGACCCTGAAATACATCATTATATCACATTATTAATTATATATAAATAATAATAAATACCATGGACATCCAGACATGGCCATCTGACTCCGATTACAAAAAAAAAATTATAAAAATTAAACAAGAGAACATACAGTACAGTTTTTGGCAATGTGACTTAATAATACAAATTGCGCATATTAATATTTATCAACCCCTAATCAACCTTGAATTAAAACCATACATAAATTATATACTTTCTTTACATAAATATAATCAAATAGATAGATATAATATTAAATTATCATTAGAACAACTAAAATGTAGCACCTGCGCATTGAAATATCATTTTGAGTGTTTAAATATTACACACAAAAAATTCAAGGATATTTCCCAGGAATATAAAACCACTTGGGCCTGCCCGTCATGTCGCTCCAAACAGCCAAAGGGGGACAACTCTAACACACCCGTGCGTGGCTCAGGCACTACTTCTGACAGCAGTCCTACCAAGGTAACCTTCCGCCGTCCCTTAACGAATATGACGTCGGAGACCCCAGGATACATATCACTAGAAACTGTGAAAGAGCTGATACAGGAGTCAATGGACAGTCTTGTTACTAAAATGGAGAAAAAAATTGAAAAACTGATGGAAATTAAAACTAGAGATATTTTTAAAGAATTTAGTGACATAAAGGACTCTTTTAAGTACCTAAATACGCAATACAGTGACTTAAAAAAAGAACTCCAATTAAAGTGTAGTCAAATGACAGTATTGAGCGAAGAAAATGTTACTTTAAAATCGACTGTAAAGGACCTGAGCAACCGCCTTAACATAATGGAACAGCATTCACGTATGAGTAATATAGAGATTCAGTGCATACCAGAATACAAGTCCGAAAATTTAGTGAATGTCGTAACTCAAATTGCGAATGTAACGGGGAACAAATTGAAAGAAGAGGACATACACAAGTGCACTAGAATAGCAAAACTAAACCCTGAGAACAAACGCCCGCGCTCAGTGATAGTAAAATTTTCAAACCCGCGCGTACGAGATAACTTCATGGCAAGTGTGATTCAGTACAATAAAAAACATCGAGACGATAAATTAAACACAAGCCATCTTGGTATTGGCGGGGAGAAAAAACCGATTTATATCGCCGATCATCTCCCTCCTGAAACCAAAAAAATACACGCTCTTGCCAGAGAAGCAGCCAAAAGACTTCACTATAAATTCGTCTGGACAAAAAATGGTCGCGTCTTTATGAGAAAAACCGAGACATCGGAACACATTATGATACGTGAACCTACCCAGTTAGAATCACTATCGTAATATAGCTATTTACTGTTCCTTAACATATATTTGTATAATTTTTTTTTTTTTTTTGCTAACCTTTTTCCTGTATTTAACTTTAATTGTAATCTCTTCATTATTTTTAAATTTTATTGATATTTATTGTAATTGGATAGCTTATGGATTTGTTACAAATTTATTACCAGAATGTAAGAGGTCTGCGTAGTAAATGTCAAGAGGTGAGACTTAATATCATAAATAACAACTTTGATGTACTTGTGTTCACTGAAAGCTGGCTCCGTCAAGGTGTCTTTGACGGTGAAATTTTTGATGCTCGCTACAATGTATACAGGCGCGATAGAGAAGGTAAAAATGGAGGAGGTATCATTATTGCTGTTAAAAATAGTCTGGTATCATGCCGATTGTCGAAGTGGGAAAGTAGTTGTGAAGACCTATGGGTTACCATTGAGACTCAAAGCTTAGGCAAGACCAAACACCTAGCTATTTGTGCTGTCTATTTACCGCCGCCAGTTAAAAGCGAAGTATTAGGATGTTTCTTGGTCAATACAGGCTCTGTTATAAGTCAGAATCAAAATTATAATTTTATATTAGCAGGGGACTTCAATTTACCCAATATAAAGTGGTCAGAAGTACCCGGTTTGAAGTATCTACAGCCATACAGTAGCTCTACATTAGACTCCTCTTTTATTGATTTTAGTAACGAAAATGCTCTGCAACAGTTCAATCACGTATTAAATACTAATCAGAGGTTATTAGATCTAATTTTATCAAATAATTTAGACCTCTCAGTATCTGTAAACCATAATCCTATTAGTGTAGTGGACCCGCATCATCCCCCTTTAAATATAATGGTATCAGTTAAAAAAATAGAAGTGGTAGAGGAGAAGATAAATGAAAGGTTTAATTTTTATAAAGCTGACTATGTTAATATTATACAAGACTTGAACAAGGTTAATTGGTTGCAAGTACTATTACCTCATGAAGATGTCAATGCAATGCTCTCAACATTCTATAAAAAGTTAGATGAAATAATAAAAAAACACATTCCGAAAAGTAAACCTAAAAATAAAAAGTATCCTATCTGGTTTAATAAAACACTTATTTCCCTATTGAAGCGTAAAAATAAATACAGGCTTAAATTTAAAATTTACAAAAACCCTCTTGACCGACTCGAATTTGAATACCTGCGTGACCGCTGCGACAGACTAATAAAAACATGCTACAAGAACTACATTGAAATTATTGAGCACAACATTGCAAAAAACCCTAAATACTTTTGGACCCACCTTAAAAATATTAAAAACTCTACTAACTCTTATCCATCCAAAATGACACTGAATGGCAAACTGGCATCTGATGGAGCAAGTATATGTAATCTTTTTGCAGAATACTTTTCTTCTGTTTACTCTAAAAATAGTCTCCCTGGTAACGATTTCCTTCAGACAGTCTCTAGTAACTCCCTTTGCTCAGTCCACTTTACTCGCTATGAAGTCTATAAAAAACTAAAAAGACTTGATTTACGTAAAGGTGCCGGCCCGGATAATATACCTGCAATCTTTCTTGTTAAATGCGCTAGTTCCCTTTCATATCCCATCAGCATAATTTATAATAAGTCCCTTAGATCGGGTACCTTTCCTGATTTTTGGAAACGGTCAAGAATAGTACCTATTTACAAAAAGGGAGGACTTGACAACATTACTAACTATCGGCCTATATCCATTATTTCAATATTAGCAA
This sequence comes from Carterocephalus palaemon, assembly GCA_944567765.1. Classification (NCBI taxonomy): domain Eukaryota; kingdom Metazoa; phylum Arthropoda; class Insecta; order Lepidoptera; family Hesperiidae; genus Carterocephalus; species Carterocephalus palaemon. The sequence continues at coordinate 1,280,482 of OX155664.1, forward strand.
AAACATTTGAATCCCTTGTACAACCGCTTTTATCTCGACATGTCTATCAAGGAATCTGTGATGCTCAACATGGGTTTGTACGTTCTAAGTCAACAGCAACCAATCTATCTAACTTTATAACCTATCTTACGAGTAAAGTAGACGCACGCATTCAGGTAGATACGGTATATGCAGATTTATCCAAAGCGTTTGATAAGGTAAATCACCAACTTCTTTTGAATAAGCTGGCAAGTTTTGGCTTAGGCGGATCCTTGTTACTATGGCTGTCATCTTACCTTAATAATAGACCTTCATGTGTAGTAATCAAGGGCTACACTTCTGACTTTTATATTGCTTCCTCGGGCGTGCCCCAGGGTTCTATTTTGGGGCCACTCTTATTTAATATTTTTATAAATGACGTCACGAGTATTATTCAAAATTCTAAATGCTTTATTTTTGCTGATGACATCAAAATTGCTAAACCAGTAACGTGCATGAACGATGCTAGGGCTTTACAAGACGACATAGACAGATTATCCGCATGGTGCAAACAAAACGGAATGCTCCTAAACCCTGAAAAATGCTCCTTAGTCAATTTCACTCGTAATTATAATACTTTCACAGTAGCTTACCACATAAACGGCATAAATCTTAATGTAGTGCAATCACAAAGAGATTTAGGTGTAACTTTTGATAATAAACTAACCTTCATTGAACATGTTGATAACATTTGCAAATCAGCACGAAAAATGTTAGGTTTCATATTCAGAAATGCAAAGGTTTTCAAAAAATTAAGCACAATAAAACTACTATACACATGCCTAGTTAGAAGTCGGCTGGAGTACTGTTCTGTAGTATGGAACCCTCACTATCAAGTTCATAAAAATCGCATCGAGAGCATACAACGACGTTTTACTCAGTTCTTCACGCACGGACAATATAAATGGGCTCCATACAAAGATCGACTTAATATATTTAATCTCTCAACACTATCAGACAGGCGCAAAATAATTGACATTACCTTCCTATACAAAATACTTAATAATATTGTTGATGATACAGAGCTCCTAAACTACATTAAATTCTATGTGCCATCGCGTAGTATATCACGACATCCTAGACCCTTGCTTACCCACAATATATATAGAACTAATTTAGGGCACCACTCCATTTTTCCACGGTTATGCAGGCTTCTGAAGGAATTTTTAGCTAAAGATTTTACCATCGACCTCTTTCATGATGGACTTGTATCATTTAAAAGAAAAATACATAGAGTCTTGCACCCCATTCCCAATCCAAATCTACAAGCTTTTAATTTTTAATTTTTTTTTCGGTTTAATTTCCAATTTGTAAAGTAATTTTTTTTTTCATTTTTTGTTATGTTATTCGCTTTATATTCGTGTATATTATATTTTATGTGTGTTTATGTACTCTTATATGTTAGCTGTCTTCATTTCTAATTGAAACTACATGTTATTCTTTTTTGGCCTGTGTTATATATAAGTTTGTTGCATGTAATTTTGTTAATGAAGCATTAAATAAATAAATAAATAAATAAATAAATAAATAAATAAATAATCAAAAGATAAAAAAAAAAAAAAATTTTTAAATACATACTTAAATAGATAATATTGACAGTACTTATAGCCATCTGTGGATGAAGTATAGAAGGAAAATGATTGAGATATGTTCCTCCATAGATTTAACTGTCTAGTTAAATCTAGATAGATCTAGATTGTAATAGATTCTAATAGATCTAGATTCTAATTCTAGATCTAGTTTCCTCCATAGATTTAACTATCTAGTTAAATCTATGGAGGAACATATTGAGATGTTCCTCTAAAGTCTGAAGTGAGCTATCAAAAGTGGTACATACCAGAATCCCGTTTCAGCAGAGGCGGCTTGGTGTTGGGAGACGACTTCTCGGAGACCACGCCCCCCGCGCCCACTTGTGGGTACGTGTACTCGTGCACCTGTCATCGTTGATTTGTATTTAGAAATTTGCTTTAGTCTATACTAATATTATAAAGAGGAAACATTTGTTTGTAATGTTTTCACACAAACTACTGGACCGATTTCAAAAGTTCTTACACCATTAAATGCTGCATCTTCAGAGTGTCATGGGCTATCTAATATTGATAGGTGTAAATTAAACTATTGTTATTTCTAATTCCACGCGAGCGAAGCTGCGGAATAAACTTAGCGTAAAGAAAAACACATGAAGGTATATAGGTATATACACCACCATACATTTTGTTTTTGTTCCCGGATTGTGTTAGAGTGTAAACTCAAACTTGACTATACTATATACTTTAAAAAGAAAACGTTGTGATGAGTCCGTCATTAGAAGAAAACTATATCTATTTGGAAATATGTCGTGCTCAATATATTAATTAGCAGAGTAACGTGTAATGTGTTTCCTTTCTACATGTGCTCCACATTCCAAATGATTGTTGCAAAGTAGATTAATTCTTTAGTGTAGCGTCCATAGCCCAATGGCTCGCATCGAATCAATGTGATCAAGATGTTAAGCAACGACGGGCGCGGTCGGTTTGTGGATGGGTGACCGCTAGTGGCAAAATTTCATGGACGCTACCGTGCTTCGGAGGGCACGTAAAGCCGTCGGTCCCGGTTGTTTTCAATGCTGCAAACAGTCGTTAAGCCTTGTCGAAGACCTTCGGGTGGCTTGAGAACATTCGACACTGGGTTGGCCACTAACCCCTCCACCAATCCGCATTGGAGCAGCGTGGTGGAGTATGCTCTAGACCTCCCGCAGACGTGTCTGTGGGGGAGACCCGTGCCCAGCAGTGGGACGTCAATGGGTCGCAGCGAGATTAATTCTTCGTTTGTAATAATGGAGTTCTGCAAAGTAACGCCTGATACAATTAATAATCACTGTTTTACTATACCCCATACGGTTGTTTACCCCACATAGCCAGGTTTGATTCCCAGGCCATGCCTAGCAAAGGTACTTACCGCAGACAGATGTACGTAGGGACACCGGTCGAGATCTGATTCGTCCATTTTGTCATCGTAACCGTCATACTGCTTTATTGATTCTGAAACAAGGGGTTTAATAAACGGTTAATCGTGTTCAAACATGTTTAAGATTCGACAAAGATATCGGTCTCGTTAGTTAACTAAAGTGTTATATAGTTGTTAGTTGTATAGTTACACTCCAGACTTGCCATTTTTAATATTAAGGGCCAATTTCACCGACGTCGTATAAATGTTATTCCCAGAATAAGTTGTTAATTACTCGCGAGTTAGCCCATTTTACTTCATAACTTCAATTTCTAAGTTAACCATCTAATAAATCGACAGAGTAAAGTTATACTGGGATACCTACTCTAGTGTAAGTTTAGTGTTGGTGAAATCGGGCCTAAGTAGGATGACATGAAAGAATTAATATTAAAATTGTATCTTCTAACATAGTTTGTAAGATAATAGACGGACCCGTTGGCGCAATCGGTAGTGACCCTGTTGCGCCAGGGGTCGTGGGTTCGAATACCACTCAGGACAAACATTCGTGTGACAAACACTTGTTTGTTGTGTCTGGATTATCTATTTATGTATGTATTTCTCTCTAAGTATGTATTTAAAAATATGTATGTACGTATATCTTAAAACTGTAAGAATTATTGTAAATTCGTTAGTACTGTACTAATTACCTGAGTCTTTTAAAATTATTTTCAATCAAAAACATTGTTCAGTCTTGCTCAGAAAGTCATAATTAAAGCAGTTTAACAATTAGTGAAATCTCTTATTGAAATCCCTATGTATTTTGACTCCCGGTCTATAGCGGAACGAGGGGGAAATAAAAAGTTCCAATGGACACCACTGGGGACGAATTAAACTTTTCTTTTCTCACTCGTACAGGGCCGGATTTAGGAGAGGACAACCGGGAGCTACAGCCCCGGGCCTCCACAAAAGAGGGGGGCCCCCACAATAGACTTCGGAAAAAAAAATGTTTCCAATTCCGATTAGTAAACACAGTAAACAACTTTTCTTTTGTTTTTTTTTTTCGCTGTTTATCTTCACCTTTACCTTTGTACAAACATGATTATATTGTTCTTAAATATTACTAACAGAAATTATTTATTTCTTATTTTTATATGTTTGTTAAATACTAAAAGAATTTACTCGGTTTCACAATAAATTATTGATTGAAAAAAAGTTGTTCATCTCATTTGGAAAATAATTTGAGCCCAGGGGGCCTCCACTCCTTTGTTGCCCGAGGCCTCCACGCCTCTAAATCCGGCCCTGCGTTCATTCCCGGTCCACTTGGTGACCGTGAATAAATCCAAAATACGTTAGCGCCATTTTGCCACTAGCGACCCATCCGCAAACCGACCGACTGGCGGTCGAGAGCCCTTTTTTTTTTTTATTTATGGATACAAGATAGCAAACGAGCTTGCAGCACCACCCATCCGCTGCCGCCCATGACTACTGTGACTGACTTTGAACAAGACTCAAATAGGGACTGGGATGGTTAGTCCAATTAGTTGAAAAAGTTAATTAGAACATTAGTTGGTCAGTTCGTTAGTGGGTATGAGGACTGGGGACTGTTAGTGATAGTTAGTCCTGTTAGTTGGTGTTAGTAATAGTCCAGTTAGTACTTGTTAGTAGGAGTCTCGTTCTAAGTCAGTCACAGATGTGTTGCTACCCTTGAGGACTAAGATGGTCGCCTCTAAAGAAGTGTAACCGGAAACCACACCTTTCCAACCGGACCATAATTGCTTTAAAAACAATTATTACACGGCAGAAATGGTACTAGGTACCGTGGCGGGCGGTGGTACTGCCCCGGGCGAACTCTATGGGCGAGCCCACCGGTGGTATTACCTGAGTGGTGGTGCCCGAGCGTGGGCAGCGTGATGGCGGCGAGGATGGGCGTGGTGAGGTCGCGGCGCGGCCGGCTGGCGGTCGAGAGCCCACCGGTGGTGTTACCTGAATGGTGGTGCCCGAGCGTGGGCAGCGTGATGGCGGCGAGGATGGGCGTGGTGAGGTCGCGGCGCGGCCGGCTGGCGGTCGAGAGCCCACCGGTGGTATTACCTGAGTGGTGGTGCCCGAGCGTGGGCAGCGTGATGGCGGCGAGGATGGGCGTGGTGAGGTCGCGGCGCGGCCGGCTGGCGGTCGAGAGCCCACCGGTGGTATTACCTGAGTGGTGGTGCCCGAGCGTGGGCAGCGTGATGGCGGCGAGGATGGGCGTGGTGAGGTCGCGGCGCGGCCGGCTGGCGGTCGAGAGCCCACCGGTGGTATTACCTGAGTGGTGGTGCCCGAGCGTGGGCAGCGTGATGGCGGCGAGGATGGGCGTGGTGAGGTCGCGGCGCGGCCGGCTGGCGGTCGAGAGCCCACCGGTGGTATTACCTGCGTGGTGGTGCCCGAGCGTGGGCAGCGTGATGGCGGCGAGGATGGGCGTGGTGAGGTCGCGGCGCGGCCGGCTGGCGGTCGAGAGCCCACCGGTGGTATTACCTGCGTGGTGGTGCCCGAGCGTGGGCAGCGTGATGGCGGCGAGGATGGGCGTGGTGAGGTCGCGGCGCGGCCGGCTGGCGGTCGAGAGCCCACCGGTGGTATTACCTGCGTGGTGGTGCCCGAGCGTGGGCAGCGTGATGGCGGCGAGGATGGGCGTGGTGAGGTCGCGGCGCGGCCGGCTGGCGGTCGAGAGCCCACCGGTGGTATTACCTGAGTGGTGGTGCCCGAGCGTGGGCAGCGTGATGGCGGCGAGGATGGGCGTGGTGAGGTCGCGGCGCGGCCGGCTGGCGGTCGAGAGCCCACCGGTGGTATTACCTGCGTGGTGGTGCCCGAGCGTGGGCAGCGTGATGGCGGCGAGGATGGGCGTGGTGAGGTCGCGGCGCGGCCGGCTGGCGGTCGAGAGCCCACCGGTGGTATTACCTGAGTGGTGGTGCCCGAGCGTGGGCAGCGTGATGGCGGCGAGGATGGGCGTGGTGAGGTCGCGGCGCGGCCGGCTGGCGGTCGAGAGCCCACCGGTGGTATTACCTGCGTGGTGGTGCCCGAGCGTGGGCAGCGTGATGGCGGCGAGGATGGGCGTGGTGAGGTCGCGGCGCGGCCGGCTGGCGGTCGAGAGCCCACCGGTGGTATTACCTGCGTGGTGGTGCCCGAGCGTGGGCAGCGTGATGGCGGCGAGGATGGGCGTGGTGAGGTCGCGGCGCGGCCGGCTGGCGGTCGAGAGCCCACCGGTGGTATTACCTGAGTGGTGGTGCCCGAGCGTGGGCAGCGTGATGGCGGCGAGGATGGGCGTGGTGAGGTCGCGGCGCGGCCGGCTGGCGGTCGAGAGCCCACCGGTGGTATTACCTGAATGGTGGTGCCCGAGCGTGGGCAGCGTGATGGCGGCGAGGATGGGCGTGGTGAGGTCGCGGCGCGGCCGGCTGGCGGTCGAGTTCTCCGAGCTGGAGCGGGAGTCCGACGGCAGGTTCAGGCACTGGAAGCGAGAGAGAAATGATATGAGAGTGTGAGAGAGAGAGAGAGAGAGAGAGAGAGACGAGAGAGAGAGAGAGAGACAGAGAGACTTGATATAACATCACGCCTGTATTTCTTTGAACGTTGCAACCGTTAGTTTTTGCATTACGACGAGCGTGTATTACTGTCGGCACGACATTGTAGCTTCGAACAAAATTCAGAGGGGATAGATGCGCATGGGGAACACCACATGCGCATCTATCCCCTCCGGCCAAGAAATTATATTTAATTTGTATGTATGTATTTTTTTTTAAATTTATTTATTACTTAAAATAGATATACTGATAAATTTAAACATAGGTGTCGTATAAACTCACATGACTTTTTCTGTACACCCTGTGCCGTCGACAAATGGTTTAATTTTAACCCTAATTAAATATAATTTCTAAATAATAATCTACTAACTAATGCAAAATTTTACAGAGACAGGATCTACTGTCTCTGTAAAATTTTGTCTCTTAAAATTAGAATCATCTACGAGTATCTTATTAATTTCATGTATTTCTAATACATATATGTATATAATATGTAAAAAAAAAATAACTTTCTACACATCTTGTCCATAAGAAAGACTGGGGCCTTACTTCGAATATATTATTCTCCTCGTCGTCGTCTTTCGGCGCTGGATAGTGTTTTTTGTACGCGTGAAGTGATGGCCACGCCCCGCCCAGACCTGCAACAACCACACATGCCTTCATATACAATACATATTAGTACATTATAATACGTGATAGTAGTAGGCTTAGCTAGCTGCGACCTATATACGTCCCATTGCTGGGCACGGGTCTCCCCCACAGACAATTGCGGGAGGTCTAGAGCATACTCTACCACGCTTGGTAATACACGTAACTAAGCCACGTGTAATTAAAGTGAGAAAGAGATAATCCGACTTTAATTAGCGTGAGTAAGCCACGTTTATTTAAAGTGAGAAACAGATAACCTGACTTTAATTACGCGTGAGTAAGCCACGTGTAATTAAAGTGAGAAACATATAATCCGACTTTAATTAGCGTGAGTAAGCCACGTGTAATTAAAGTGAGAAACAGATAACCCGACTTTAATTAGCGTGAGTAAGCCACGTGTAATTAAAGTGAGAAACAGATAACCTGACTTTAATTACGCGTGAGTAAGCCACGTGTAATTAAAGTGAGAAACAGACAGGCCGACTTTAACTATGCGTGAGTAAGCCACGCAATAGGCTTAGTTATTTTTTTGAGCTCAGTATATAAATCTACTTCAATAACTCACCGTGAAGGAATCCAGTATACGGTATGGAGGAAGCAAAAAGAAAACACATTAGATAAATTAGTTCGTGTTGCGAAACAACTCGTAAAACTAATTTTTATTTTAAACGCTTATACGCCGATTTTAAAGACACCTTAAAATTTTTAAGTAAATGTATATGGCATTCAAAGTTTGCAAAATGTTACCCTTAAGGGTATAAAATAAACATTGGGGATAACACATTTACGGATTCATTACATATTTGTGGAGCTAAAGTTAACGCGTTAGGAAGAATCAATTATTATATCTATTAATACAACATTTCATCCCCCTTTTCAACCCATTATAACACTTTTTTCCAATTAAAAAGTAGTCTATGTCCATATCCAGGATCTAGTCTCTAGACTAGTATGGAAGTATGGAAGTATGGATTATAAGGAGGAAACATTATATGTATGTATAGTATAGATAGTAGAAAAGAATAGAATAAAATATGATTTCTTTTGATTAAAACACATTATGGTACAGAGTATTATTAACTGACAGTAGATGTAGGTTATTTAGGTTTTAATGCAAAATTGGGCCGCACTCAGCATTATGTCATGATTCCTAAAAAATCATGACGCTGATTTTACAGTAACAGTTTTACAGTTAGTATAGACCCGCACGAAGGGTTCCGTACCATCTATACCTCTATAGTATAGAGGTATAGATGGTACGGAACCCTTCGTGCGAGTCCGACTCACACAAGCCAGTATTTACTAGTTGTATTAGGTCCATACCGTCCAGCAACTCTTCAATGGCGGTCCGCACCCCCTTGTCGAACGCGCGCGCGTCCGCCGCCGTCTGGAAGGTCAGCCCGAACCGCTTCTCGTCCGTCACCCAGTGGTGGAAGGTGGGCATCACCTTGTTGTACTGGAAGTCTTTCTTGATCGTGCACTCGAGGACCACCTGCAAGGTTTGGACGAGGTTTGTGAGGTCTGGAAGAACACGAGTCCCTTTCTTTGTCCCACTGTTTGGCACAGGTCTACTTTAGATATGGGAAGGGTAAGGCTTTAGTCCACCACGGTTTGCAAGAGGTTTGTGAAGTCTGGAAGAACACGAGTCCACCCCTTTCATTGTCCCACTGTTGGGCACAGGTCTCCTTCCGAAATGGGAGGGGTAAGGCCTTAGTCCACCACGGTTTGGAAGAGGTTTGTGAAGTCTGGAAGAACACGAGTCCACCCCTTTCATTGTCCCACTGTTGGGCACAGGTCCCCTTCAGAAATGGGAGGGGTAAGGCCTTAGTTCACCACGGTTTGGTAGAGGTCTGTGAGGATTGGCAGACATCACATGCGAATGAGTATATGAAGAACTCTCAAGCATATAGGTTGATGATTATTATATATTATATCAGGATGATTCTTCACCGTTACAGCAGATTACTTTTAATTTTTAACATAGAAAAGTCGTTGCGTGCCCCGTGGATTTGAACCCGGACCGCTCGAATGAGACGAGTTAGTTCATTTAGTCATTTATCATATAGTGTTAATTTCTTTAACAAAAAAAGCAGTGTACATAACTTTAGTACAAGAAATAAGAATACATTTATGGTACCTAGCTCTAGACTAAGTAAAGTATCAAAATCTTTTATGGGGAACTGTGTTCGCTTCTACAATAAAATACCCGGAAATATTACTTGTCTCTCAGAGAATAAATTTAAATCTTACATTAAACAAAACCTCCTTAATAAAGCTTTCTATAAAATTAATGACTACTTGAACGATAGAAATGCTTGGTGCGATGTATCTCCTGTATTTTCACCGAACTCACCATAGCGTCGCTGATGCGCCGGCCGTGTATGAAGTAGTCGTGTGCGGGTGCGCTCGCAGATGATGATGTCGTGTCCCCGTTGTTTCCGTTGTCGCCTGCTGCGTGGGAAAAGGGAAAACTTTGTAAGTATTCGCTGCGACCCATAGACGTCCCACTGCTGGGCACGGGTCTCCCCCACAAACGCAGCTGCGGGAGGTCTAGAGCATTAGTATCCTAAAGTATTGGTATCCTGGTAATTATTCTTTCTTACAGTCGTCCATCGGACATCAATTCAGTGGCCTGCTGTATGGATCTGTTCAGTTGCTCGCTGGACGAGTTCACAAATATTTGTAATAAATTATTAATACATAATATAATAAATTAGCAGTAGAACCTCTATAAGTCTAGAAGTGTCTATATTAATTTTAATTATTTATAGGAATGACATTGATAGAATTTATTACTTAAGTATAGATTGATCTTTGGGATAGACATGTTTTGTAATTGACCTATATTTTCATTGACATTTACATCAGACATTTAATTTATTACATATTGACATTGTGACAATTTTATTAGTTATTGAATTTTTCATTCTCTTTTTTGATGACATTATCCGAATTTGACATTATAATATATACATAAAGTTAATTTGTTGACATGTGAACGAACTGTCACTCACTACTAAATAAAATAATCTGGAAGACATCACTGAATATATTCCACAATTGATTGAGTAAACATTTACTTCCTTTTCACTTCTTTTGTAGTACTGATATCCCTTATAAAAACTTTTATACTTATACATTATAGAAGTATTCAGCAAAAAGTCTCACTCGCGTGATTCACAATTTCAAGCGCAATTCAAGCAGCGCCATCTAGTAAGCCAATGTAAAAGCTAACGCTGCTTCTGAACACACCTGCTGGGCAGTGCGGCCGCCTGCCAACCATGACGTCGGCCAGCCCGCCACCGCCCAGCGCCACCCAGCCGCCGGTGCCCTCGTCGCGGCACATCACCTGCGCTCGCACGCGCACCAGGTAGGCACTGAGGACAAACATGGGTGTAGTGTTTGGGTGTCCATTATCCTTACTAATATTATAAATGCGAGAGTAACTCTGTCTGACTGTGTGTCGCTTTCACGCCAAAACTACTGAACCGATTTAAATGAAATTTGGTACACAGATAGTCTAGAGCCTGAGAAAGGACATAGGCTACTTTTTATTTGGAAAAAAGTGTTGTAAGGGGTTGAAAAGTTGTATGAAAGTTTTGTCATTTTCAGAACTAGAAGCATAAAATTTATATTATAGGCTGTTGATTAGATATAAATAAATATGGCATTCAAAGTTTTCATAATAATCATATATTATTATGTCTTATTCCACGCGAGCGAAGCTGCGGGCGTCCACTAGTAGTAAATAAAACACGCCTTTGATCACTCAATAGGTGAAGTAGGTAATGCGTCCGGCCCACGTCCGTACTGGCTCACCGCTAGCGCGTGACTGAGGCCATGCTAGTTTGTCCTATATACAAATTTAAAATTCGGCCTCCAGCGCCATCTATTTGGTAGCATCAAAATTAAAATGCAAATTTTAACATTTTCTGCGTTCAATTAATTCTTAGGAAATATTTATTTGATTATGATATTATTAAATATTTACTATGGATGATAAAACAAATCAAGAATCGTATATTTATAGCAGATAATTAAAATATCGAGTAACATTTCAGTACAAAATTTTGAACGCAGCTTATAGAATGTTGGATTAAAATAAGTGTTGCCCGCATAAAACAATACCGAGATTGTGGAAATAATATGATTCTAAGTAAATATAGTAGTAGTAAATATAGTGTAGCGTCCATAGCTCAGTGGCTCGCTTCGATTCAATGTGATCGAAAGTGTTAAGCAACGACGGGCGCGGTCGGTTTGTGGATGGGTGACCGCTAGTGGCAAACATTTCATGGGCGCTACCGTGATTCGGAGGGCACGTAAAGCCGTCGGTCCCGGTTGTTTTCAATGCTGGAAACAGTCATTAAGCCTTGTCGAAGACCTTCGGGTGGCTTGAGAAGATTCGACACTGGGTTGTCCACTAACCCCTCCACCAATTCGCATTGGAGCAGCGTGGTGGAGTATGCTCTAGCTAGACCTCCCGCAGCTGTGTCTGTGGGAGAGACCCGTGCCCAGCAGTGGGACGTCTATGGGTCGCAGCGAAGTAAATATAGATTTAATATTTATGCAGAATATGATTGGCAAGTCAAATTTGTAAAATGCTTTAATATTTAATCGTTGATTATTTATTAAGAATTTCATGGACATATATAGTATTTCATGGTTATACATATTATAAAAATTTTGTGCAATTTGAATTATGGAAGGAAATACAAAATGAATTATGGCAATATTCAATGGCTGCCGATGACGACCGGTGTTCGTGATAGATAATTATGTTGTGTGATAGATAATTATGACGATTTATCCAAGAGGATTGACGAAAAACATGATAAATATGATGAAGATCGTTCCTCGTTGATAAAACGTCATATTTATCTATCACACAAAGTAACATTTTGATGTTTGTAACTCATTTTTAATATATTTACCTCAAACTATACAACTATATAACCATATAGTTATAGTACATATAGCTAGGTATCTATAGGTTATAGAAAGGGCACGTAGTTGTGCTTGTTTGAACTAGATGACAGCACTATCGGGCGGAGGAAGGTGAGATGGCTATCTACGTTAGTATATACATTAATCTATGACTGAGGCCGGCGCATACACTACAATGGGTACATCAATTTGGCAAATTGGCGCAATCGGTAGGAACCCTGCCTGTTACGCCAGGGGTCGGTTCGAATCCCACTCAGGACAAACATTCGTGTGACGAATACTTTTATTTATTTATTAAAAACTTACGACTAACTTGACAGGTTACCCTAATGCGTTAAACTAGCGTAGATAATTAACAAATATAATTTTTTTTTCTTAATAATAACATAATCCATGCCACTAAGCCATTGAGTAAAGTGAGTGCCCGCATCAGAGGTGACTCCATTGCAAGGACGAGTCTACACAATGGTTACTTTTGTCTGTTCTACTGGTCTACTTTTGTCTGTTGTGTCTGACTTTTTAAAAAATAATATAGACGGACAAACAGATGATAAGTGGGTAATGATGATAAGTGGTCACCGTCGTCTATGGACACGGACCACGGGTGTCGCACGTGTCCAGGTGCGTTGCCTGCCTTGAAGGAAACGTTTCACACTCTTTTTGAAGCGCTCCTGGATGTTAATATTATCTATTTAAGTATGTATTTAAAAATATTTATGTATGTATACTCTGACACCCATAGTGCAGGCCCACGCCTAGTTTGGGGTCAGATGGCCGTGTGTGAGAATATCGTAGACATTTATTATTATTATTTATTTTGTGTGGCTTGCCGTCGAAAAGTCTAGATATATGGTTCTGTTTATATTTTAATACATTCCGTAATGGCAGAGAAATTTAAAGCTAGCAAATCTAGTGCCTTATAAAACTTGATAGATTTGAACCCGGACCTCGTACGTCGAATGAACTATGCAAAACTCCTTAACAACGTCCTTTAACTGCGCCACCGCAACGATCTAATCTACCATCAAAGTGAAACAGTAATTAAAAGTGTGAAGTGTGTAACGGACAATTAACTGCACGGGAAACGTTAATTCCTGACTCACGCTTAGCCTACTTACTGGGTTTAGATGGTAGAATGTTATGCGGTACCAGCGGTGACAGCCCAGCTATCGAACTCGCCTCACACTCGAGCGGTCCGGGTTCAAACCCAAGCGGCACGCACCAATGACTTTTCTAAGTTATGTGCGATTTAAGAAATTAAATGTCCCTGAGCATGAAACCTGCATGCCTGCATGAGAGTTCTTCAAAATGTTCTCGAAGGCATGTGAAGTCTGCCAATCTGCTTTTGGCTATCGTGGTGGATTAAGGCCTAATCCCTCCCATTCTGCGAGGAGACTCGTGTCCAACAGTGCGACAAAGAAAGGGTTGTGATTATAATGATTACCGTACCACTTAATCACTGATTAAAATCGATTACATACTAATGTTTTGTCCATTTGAGAGAACCATAACACTTTCCGAAATAAAAAGCCTATGGTACATTCCAAGCAGTATGTACATCTGTGGAAAAAATCACTTTTATCCATCATTCCGCCGAGGAGACGGACAAACCAACAAGCTTTCCCATTTATGTATATAGAATGTGCGTGTGTAAAATGTCGGTAAAGGAAAACATCGTGAAACCTACCTGCATGTCACTTTATTGTATTCTTAACTGTGAAGTCTGCCAATGCACACTTGACCAGCGTGGTGCAGTAGGCCAATGATACTGTTGTTATTATGATGCAGACCGGGCGGTTTCATGTGACTAGAATAACAAAGGCGCATCCAACTCAAGATGGATTTATCCACCCACAACTTCTGTGACTCAGGCTTTCGAAATATACTAACTCGCACCCACACCTTACCGGAACAAAATTGCTTTGAAAACAATTATTGCTGCGACCCAAGACGTCCCACTGCTGGGCACGGGTCTCCCCCACAGACACAGCTCCACCACGCTGCTCCAATGAGGATTGGTGGAGGGGTTAGTGGCCAACCCAGTGTCGAATGTTCTCAAGCCACCCGAAGGTCTTCGACAAGGCTTAACGATTGTTTTCAATAGAAAACAACCGGGAACGACGGCTTAACGACCCTCCAAAGCCTGCCGCCCATGAAATATTGCAACTAGCGGTCACCCATCCACAAACCGATCGCGCCGATACATTCGATTGATTGGTTGACTTATCAAGACGGGTCCGATGGCGCAATCGGTAGTGACCCTGTCTGTTGCGCCAGGGGTCGTGGTTTCGAATCCCACTCAGGACTAATATTCGTGTGACGAACACTTGCATTTGTTCTGTGTCTAGATGGTAATATTATCTATTTAAGTATGTATTTAAAAATATCTATGTACGAATATCGGTCTCTGAGAACCATATTACAGGCTCGAGCCTACTATGGGGTCAGATGGCCGTGTGAGAATGTCCAAGATATTTATTATTATCAGGCTGTGGACGCGAACACAAGTTCTACCACCTAAAAATACAAGAACGAGCGTCTTTCTTTACGCAGTGTAACTAATTACGCAGCGTCGGCAGGAAGCGGTGACCAGTCATGTGCATTGAGAGCAGGAAACACCAATTCCTGCGTGGCTCACGCCGCCGGGGAAATCACTGGACTAAAGAATTGTGTTCCCATGGTATATAGGTATATATACCTTGGGAACACAATTCTTTATAGCGTCTTCGGTTCGTAGCGTTGATGAAAATTTTGACGTTACGTAATTATTTATTCAATGCCGATGAGTTTTGTTCGATTGTAATCGTAAATCGCAACGACGGGCGCGGTCGGTATGTGGATGGGTGACTCCCCCAGCTGTGACCATGGGGGAGACCCGTGCCCAGCAGTGGGACATCTATGGGTCGCAGCAAATCGTAAATCAACTTCGAAGGTCTTTGAACAGCCTAAAATCTTCAAAATTCGTGTTGGCCACTAAACGCTCGGCCAATCCTCACTGATCCACCACGCTGCTCCATGTCTTCACAATTGTGGAAAGAGATTCTTTTCTTGCAATGGGCCGTTAGGGTTGCAGCCAAGCATATAATCAGGACGTAATCACCTAACATATGACGTCCGTTGACTGAGCAATCTGCCACCCTTGACAGATTCAGTGCACATGACTGGCCACGGCTTCCTGTGTCAAACCCATCATTACATGCATGGTTTATCGTCCAGACACCTGAACTACAGCTAATTAGCAACCACTTTATGAAGACGACCTTATTAAAAAAATAAAATATGTGTAAATAGCATTATAAAGCTCTTAAAACTGTTAAAATATTGTAGAAAGAAAATATTTATAATTTGTCATAGAATTATTAATAGGGCGTGTTGAACACAAATTACGCTCTCCTGTAAACCTCGGTTTTTGGCTTGACCTTATGTATAGCATTATAAAGCTCTTAAAACTGTTAAAATATTGTAGAAAGAAAATATTTATAATTTGTCATAGAATTATTAATAGGGCGTGTTGAACACAAATTACGCTCTCCTGTAAACCTCGGTTTTTGGCTTGACCTTATGTACGTAGGAACCGTCGATATAATAAAACTCTAGCGAGTCCACTTGTACATTGAGAAAACTTTAAAAAAAACACTATTGGGATGATAACTAATCGATACAGATTCATAAGAAACTTGATACAAACATACACTGAATCCCTAAGATGGATATTTAAAAAAAATTGATTTGATTTGATTTCTTATTATTCATCCCGAAAAGCAGAGGTTCTCCTGTAGTACAGGTGAAACTTTTTAGTTATGGTATTTTTCTTAAACATTATCTGAGCAATTTGAAATTTGCAGCAACAGTTTTAGTTTTTTAGTTAGTTATTTAAATTAATAGAATATCTCTGTTTTTCTGTAGTTACTTTGTTAAAAGATAAAGAATAAAAATTTAAATAACTAGATAATTTTGATTTTTCAAGAGGCTTTATGGCTAAACCATGTTTTAGTCCAGGATTTAAGACAAATGATACATCAATGTGTGTTCTCCAATACAAATTCAGCCTTTTTTGTATATTCCATACACAAATGATTAATAAATGGGAGGAAATTACTAACTAAAGTAATGTCAAGTAATTATTGTTAAACATGAAAACCTGTTGATGTATTGACCAACTAAATAAGATAACATTGTAGGCGTTCCCTGAAAATAATGGGTTTGGGGTATGGGTAGAAGTTTGAATATTTCTTAAATTTCAATAACTAACTAGTAGTTACTGTAGTTAGTACTTTAGCAGATATTTGTAACTGTGCAGTTTGTACACCCACTTTCACCAGATGTCTGGTATGCCATACACTGAGTTTATTTAACTGCATGAAAAAATGGGTCCCGCTGAAAACCAGTGGCTGTAATTTTACTCGTCCACAGCCAACGCTGAGGGTTATCTCTTTTTGTCAAGTAGCCCGTACTTCAGCAATCTGTTTTAAATTGATTTATTGTCCCATATATTATGTCCCATGCCTGCCTGCCTCATTGTCCAGTGGTCGCAAGTGAGACTGTCTAGCTACAGATCCTAAGTTCAATTCCCGGGTTGGGTAAAGTATTAGGTAAAGTATCTGTGCTCTGTTGTGTATTGCAATATTATCACAAACTATTACTTGGGACCTCTACCTAACTAGTAAAAAGTGGGTGTTGTATTTATATCTCTGCCTACCCTTTAGGGGGAATACAGGGATGATCTTATAATCTATCTATATAATCTATCTAAATAAGCACATGTTAAGGGCAGGTGTTGAATGCACACTTGCTGCCTCATCAATCATCAAGCTTTTTAGCTTTTTCATTTATTCATTCATATTCATAATTTCTCATTTCATATAACATTTCTCACCATGCAGTTTCAACCATTAATTAACTTATTGTTAAATGCACAGCAGGTAATGATTTTAAATTGATAAATACATAGAGAAGACATTTCATCCAAATGCTATGAATTTTGCTCACAAATTTCATAAATGTTATTTTATCAAAACATCCAACTACACTGTCTTGTGCAAAATTATTGTTCGCTATGGCCCATCTATTGCTACATTTACATCATTTACAGAACTAAATGTAAAATGTTAAGTAAAGACTTAAGCTTTAATGTCAAATTGCAAGATTTTGAGAGCATTTTAAATGTCCCCCTAGTTATTTACAATCTATTTATTTATTGTACATATGCTTTTCAATTATAATTACTTATGTTATTATTTGGATAAATCCTATGCTTGAGCTTAAGCTTGAAATTAATTCATAGTGTATTGACAATTTTATGACCATACACAGGTGCTAGATTTTATTCAAATTTACAGAATTTGAATTAAGTACGTATCTATAGTTTTTTTTTATTCCTCTTTGACTTTTATTCATACAGCCAGCATTTGGTATCAATGTGATGGATGTGTGCGCAAGGCGTAACAAGAACATATTCATGCTAAAACTTAATTCATTCAGCGATTCAGCTCTCGGTTCTAGCTTGGAATGACCCCGAGCGGATTTATACATGATTGTGAATGAACGGGCGAGTCATTGATTATACTTATACACCACATAGGGTGACCCAAAGGGCGGCGGTAGTAACAAAAGCCCTGCATACACGATGTATGACTTTTAAACTATATCCTTACATATACAACGGAGCATACACAGTCTATCTAACCCAGAAAACATTAAAAAGCACACCAGAAAATCCCTCAACTCTGGAAAATGGCCGGGGTAAGGACCTACCTGCCCAGTATAGGGCGAAACACGTACCGCAAAAACAGAGTTAAAAGAGCCTTCACTTACTTTTCAGATGCCTCGGTCATGATTCGACACGTCGAATATCCTAATTTCTACTAGCCACTTCACAGATTTCACCATTTTTATGACATAAATACATCAGATTCACTTGCGAACCGTTCTTATTTCGGCCCTTTGTTGGGCCTCAGTGCGCTTGCGTCAATAAAACAGTCCGACAGTCCGTCCGGGGCGGGTTATTCAATGAAACCGGCGTGCTGGAGCGACAGGTGGCGCACTGGTCGTGCTGCAACGCAAAATACCGCGCTGCTATTGGCTGTTTTTATATACTGCTTAGTATTCACCAATCGCGGCGCATCAGATCAATATTGGCCAATGACGTTGGCGTCGCGGTGACGTTGAACTTTAAGCGGGTGTTTTAAAATTCGCCAGGTACAGATCTAGGCTAGGCAGCAACCCTTGCGTTAGATTTTAAAACTGAGCTATTTTTCACTGAACTGACGAATATTTCTTAATAAATAACACTTGCGAAGCTCGAAACAGCCAGTATGAGCGGCCTGGCGGGTAGAGAACGCGAGAAACGCATGTAGGTCACGCCGGCCTTAGAGATCGACTGTTACTGAATGAAGGCTCGGAATGGGCCCCGCAACCCCGTTCATGCACCGCCCCATTGAAAAATAAATAGGTCAAATCATTGCAGAGTGCCCTAGATGCAGGTCGCTTGCACCATTCACAGCGAAGCAGGGCCGGGCCCCCCACCAGTCTATTTATAGTTGCTCTATATTTGGGCAGGTCATTCGCAGCAAACGTAAATGCAAGCCTCCATAAACTAGGTTACCTGATTTTCTTTGTTGAACACCCTATGCAGTGACGTAGTCTCGTTCTAGTGACGTCAGCGCGGATTTTAGATTCCATATACGAATTTATTGGCAGCCATTTAACTTTTCTATGGGTCTTTGTTAAAAGACTTATGTAAATCACCGTTCTATAAATTATTTGTTGTTGAATGGTGTATAGGCTTTCGTTTTTGAAAAGTGTTTCTCTATTGCTTGTTTTATACAAATTCTTTGTTTTAATTTGAACTAAGTACAACGACAGATTTGACACAAAGTGCACATTTATTAAACAATTCCGATTATTATTAAGAGTATTGTCAATAACAATCTTACATTGTTACGAATCGGGACGAGATTGAAAATGAAAGTAAACATTGTAATAAATAAAATATATTGTATAATTCAATAAATTCCAACAAAATTATTAGCTTTAAGCCTAATTCATAGTTATAAAATTACATTTAAGCCTTAGACATTTAAGCTTTTTCAAATTCAGCCTGACTCTTCGTTAGTTGCGCCATTGCTGATGCCTTCAAGTCATCACTCTGAAGCATCAGCTGATTTAGAAGTCGCTGAAAAAAAAAACATTTTAAAAATAACCTTGATTTTAATGAACTTTAGTTGCATGTAGAAATAATAATTTGGGGCTAATGTAGGTTCAAAATCGTTTTACTTAAACTATCCAACCAACCCAGGAACAAATCCAGGGGGATTAAAATTCATTATTCATAAGTTTTTTTTATTAGGTATATATTTTTTTTATTATAAAACTATTAAATATGTACACTAATAAATAATTTTTCTAATACATAAATCGAAAACGATAGTAATTTGATGTTCTATTTCAAACCCCAGCAGTCATTGGTACGTGCAATGACTTTTTTAAATTATGTGCGATTTAAGAAATTAAATGTCACTTGCTGTACCGGTGAAGGACACGTCGTGAGGAAACCTGCATGCCTGAGAGTTCTTCATAATCTTCTCGAAGGCATGTGTTGGCCAGCGTGGTGGACTAAGGCCTAATGCCTCCCATTCTGAGAGGAGACCTGAGCCCAACAGTGGGACAAAGGGTTTTGGTGGTGGTACTCACGATGTGCTTAAGGCCCTCCTTGTTCGGTCTGCTTTGGGAGTACACGAGCGACAGTTTGGTAGTCTGGACGGCGATGGGACTCTTGGCTGCGATGTTTTGGGCTATTTCCAACACTTCTTTCATGGCACTGGAATATAATAATCCATACTAATATTATAAATGTGAAAGTGTGTTTGTTTGTTTGTCCGGCTTTCACGTCGCAACGAAGCTATTATATGGTATGGTTTTTGTGTGTGGAGATAGTGAGGAGGGTGGAGAGTGACGTAGGCTACTTTTTACCGCGGTAAAACATCCCCATGGGAAGATATCGATGTTTTGTTATTTGCTAGATTTTTAGTTCCGGATATTGTTAATAGATGGCGTTAGTACAATTTAGTGAAGTAGTTAGTATAGTGGTTAAGTAGTTAGTATCTTTTAATCGTGGAACTGTCACTATTCATCCACCACAAATGTGTCATGTATGATAAACAACTCATTGTTAATTCCCTTTGACCACGCGGGCGGAGCCGCGGGCAAAAGCTAGTAATAAATATCTAGGACTTAACATATCTAGGACATACCTTCGAGAACATTATGAAGAACTCTCAGGCATGCAGGTTTTACCACTTCACCGTTATAGCAAGTGACATTTAATTTCTTAAATCGCACATAACTTAGAAAAGTTGTTGGTGCGTGGCGCTTGGGTTTGAACCTGGACCGCTCGAGTGAGAGGCGAGTTCGATAGCCACTGGGCTGTCTGTAGTATAAACTAGGTTAAAATTTGTTGCAAGTAAATAATACACCTCCACCAATCCGCATTGGAGCAGCGTGGTGGAGTATGCTCTAGACCTCCCGCAGCTGCGTCTGTGGGGGAAACCCGTGCCCAGCAGTAGGACGTCTATGGGTCGCAGCGACCGAGAGCGAAATAATACAAAATAATAATAAATATCTTGGACATTATCACACACGGCAATCTGACCCCAAAATAGGCAGAGCCTGTACTATGGGTGTCAAAGACTGATATACATACATAGATATTTATAAATACATACTTAAATAGATAATATTAACATCCAGACACAGAACAAATACAAGTGTTCGTCACACGAATATTTGTCCTGAGTGGGGGATTCTTAGTGGGATTCGAACCCACGACTCCAATATAACTAGAATATAATAATAAAGGTAAACTATACTTATAACTGGACTTTTATAAAACCAACTAGAATCAGGACTGTCGCTAGTGGACGCCCGCAGCTTCGCTCGCGTGGAATTAAACGTAACAATAGTTTCGTTTACACAGTAATATTATATTATCCTATGTCACTCAGTGAAGATGCAGCTTTCTAATGGTGAAAGAATTTTTGAAATAGGTCCAGTAGTTTTTGTGTGAAAACATTACAAACAAATGTTTCCTCTTTATAATCTTAATATATACTCGTATATTTCTTGTGTACGTGTGTATGACATTGAACTCCTCCTAAAAGGCTGGATAGATGTTGATGAAATTTTTGTGTGTGTTCAAGGGCATTTGAGAATGGTTTTAGATTCATAATTTGGTCCACTGGAAAATGTTGTTTCAAACACTGATTTTGGTATTTTTGTATTTTAAAAGCTTTTATTTAACTTCACTCGTATGTATCTATGTATGTAAGTCATTGTAAGTATGTCCTGGAATCTTGCAATCAATATTTCACCCACTTCCACTGAAGCTATCGAGCTGAAATTCGGCACACGTATTTGGTTCCGATGACAATGCACGAAAATAAAATAAAAGTTACAAAAAGCCTTATTTTAAAAATATAAATTTCTTCTGATCGTTGTTCATTGACGTGAAGCGTCGCGTCACTTTGACATTTTCGTATGGCAGAACAACGTTTGCGGGGTCAGCTAGCATTAGTATAGATAACTTTATGTAACACTTCATACCACCACGCTGGCCGAGTGCGGTCGGCACCCACCTGTCCTTATCAGGGTATACTCTGCTGACGAGCCCGACGTCTAAAGCCTCCTTGGAAGCCAGTTTCCTCGCAGTGAAGCAGAGATCTCGAGCTACTGATGCACTGCCTATCACCTGAATGACGTGGTTACTCAATATAAATAAACTAGTGGACGCCCGCAGCTTCGCTCGCGTGGAATTAGACATTCACTAACTTCAAAAACGGCAGTTTCATACTAACTTTGCACCCCCGTTTTACCCCCTTAGGGGGTGAATTTTCAAAAATCCTTTCATAGTGCTCCCCTACGTTATAAAAGGAACCCCTGTGCAAAATTTCAAGTTTCTAGCCCTTATAGTTTAGGCCCTGCGTTGATATGTCAGTCAGTCAGTCAGTCAGTCAGTCAGTCAGTCAGTCAGTCAGTCAGTCACCTTCTCCTTTTATATATATAGATAGATAAATATCTTGGACATTCTCACACACGGCCATCTGACCCCAAAGTAGGCGCGAGCCTGTGTTATGGGTGTCAGAGACTGATATACATACATAGATATTTTTAAATACATACTTAAATAGATAATATTGACATCCAGACACAGAACAAATACAAGTGTTCGTCACACGAATATTTGTCCTGAGTGGGATTCGAACCCACGACCTTTGGCGCAACAGACAGGGTCACTACCGATTGCGCCAACGGGCCCGTCCCTTTTATTTATTAGTGGTTATCATTTAAGGTAGCGTCCATAGCCCAATGGCTCGCGTCGATTCAATGTGATCGAAAGAGTTAAGCAACAACGGGCGCGGTCGGTTTGTGGATGGGAGACCGCTAGTTCTCCTGCTAGCTTCGGAGGGCACGTAAAGCCGTTAGGCCTTGTCGAAGACCTTCGGGTGGCTTGAGAACATTCGACACTGGGTTGGCCACTAACCCCTCTACCAATCCGCATTGGAGCAGCGTGGTGGAGTATGCTCTAGAGTACTCTAGCCCTCCCACAGCTGCGTCTGTGGGGGAGACCCGTGCCCAGCAGTGGGACGTCTATGGGTCACAGCGAGGATGTCAACACAAACTAGCAATATCCGTAACGTCCTAACGCCTGGTTATTATTTTAAATGTATCAATATGTTGTTTCGTAACTTTGCAACAATGCTAGGTATATACATATATCACCTTGGGCAGTCTTTGCAATGTGCCTACATCGGCTGCCAAACCAACGTCTACCTCCTTCACTTGGAAGTACGAATCTTCTGTGCAGTACCTGAAAATATAATGAAAAGTATAGTAATACTATAGTAGCATAGCATGCATTCATTTAACAAGTTAAAAGACAGGTAGGTGCATAGGTGGTAGAGCCTATAGGGAACCAAATAGGTTTTATATGAAACCTAATTGGTTCCATATAGAGTTCGCCCGGGGCAGTACCACCGCCCGCCACGGTACCTAGTACCATTTCTGCCGTGTAATAATTGTTTTTATAGCAATTATGGTCCGGTTGGAAAGGTGTGGTTTCCGGTTACACTTCTTTAGAGGCGACCATCTTAGTCCTCAAGGGTAGCAACACATCTGTGACTGATTTCAGACAGACATCTAGACAGACATCTGGGGCTGTCACGGGCCGTCACGTGCTTGCGGTCTACTTGCCTCATGTCAGCCGCAGTGATGAGGTCTACTCCAGCCCCAATACAAGCGCTGTGCGTGACCGCTATGACCGGCTTAATGCAGTCTTCTAGCGATGTGATGCCGTCCTGAAACACGGAAATTAAATAAATAAATAAATAAATAAATAAATATCTTGGACATTCTCACACACGGCCATCTGACCCCAAAGTAGGCGCGAGCCTGTGTTATGGGTGTCAGAGACTGATATACATACATAGATATTTTTAAATACATACTTAAATAGATAATATTAACATCCAGACACAGAACAAATACAAGTGTTCGTCACACGAATATTTGTCCTGAGTGGGATTCGAACCCACGACCTTTGGCGCAACAGACAGGGTCACTACCGATTGCGCCAACGGGCCTGTCAAAAATATGTCAAAACTAGTGGACGCCCGCAGCTTCGCTCGCGTGTAATTAGATATAACAATAGTTTCGTTTACACCTAGCGATAGTGGACGCCCGCAGCTTCGCTCGCGTAGAATTAGACCCAATAACGACGTCTACCCGCGTTCGGGTTGCCCACTTGACATCATAAAAGGCAAAATTTCATACTAACTTTGCACCCCCGTTTTACCCCTTTAGGGGATGAATTTTCAAAAATCCTTTCTTAGTGCTCCCCTACGTTATAAAAGGAATCCCTGTGCAAAATTTCAACTTTCTAACTCTTATAGTTTAGGCCCTGCATTGATATGTCTGTCAGTCAGTCAGTCAACTTCTCCTTTTATATATAACTATAGACTATAGATAACTGTCTTCCTCATGTGTAAACTATAATAATCGTGTCATACAGCATATTCTTTATGTTCTACGCCCCTCATAGCACTACACAATAGGTAATAAACAATGTTTATTACACAGTAGGTAATCACAACCTTACTTATTTTTACCACAATGTTTATTACCTACTGTGTAGTGCTATGAGGGGCGTAGAACATAAAGAATGCATATTCTTTATGTTCTACGTATGACACGCTTATGACACGGTTATTATAGTTCACACATGAGGAAGACACCAAAAACTTATGAGCAACAAGCGCAAAACGAACTTTAGTACATTTGAACTGCTCGCGCCATTCAGGCCTAGCGGCAAAAAGGGGCAACTCACTAACTGGGTTGCCCGTATAATAAATTGTGATACCACACGCTATACATACATGTCACATGAGTCTGTAGCCGACTTGAAACGTGGCTCTTATTTACAACTAGTGGACCCCGCAGCTTCGCTCGAGTGGAATTAGACATAACAATAGTTTCGTACACCTAGTAATATTATATAGCCTATGTCACTCAGTGAAGATGCAGCTTTCGAATGGTGAAAGAATTTTTGAAATCGGTCCAGTAGTTTTTGTGTGAAAACATTACAAACAAATGTTTCCTCTTATAATATTAGTATAGAATAATTTACCTGATAAGCTTTTATGAACTTGTACAGAATACGAGCTTTCCTGGATGGGTCATCGACGTCTTGTGCTTTCATCTCTATCGACATCAAACTCTTCAAGTCAATACCTGAGGAATGAGCACACAGTAATTTTATACTCTGCACAAAAATCCGCAAAATTATTAAAAATAGCCTTTATTCAGTTTTTCATTTCCTACAAATTTAGCTGGACCCAATATTTTACAGTGTATCTGAATATATAAAATGTATATGTGAATGTATATGTATATGCCCTTGTCTAAAGGTCTCGTTTAAGTTGAATCTATTGTCAATCGTTAAACTATTATTACATAGATTATCTTTGGGAATTTGAATGAAATGACATTAAATTATACATTTATTATTAGAATCCTAAAATTGATTTTCTAGTGGAAAGGTAGGTAAGGTTCCTAAGGTAAGTTTTATGAAAAAAATTATTATAATATTATAAGTTCTGGTGTTTCTTTTGTAATCAGAACAAGAAACATTAACTAAGTGGATAAATAAGTTGAAGCAGTTGTTCATACCCTTATTATCTGGTTACACACTCGTGACTGACTTGGATGGAGACTTACTAACAATTACTAACTGGACTATTACTCCCACCAACTAATAGGACTAGCTATCACTAATAGTCCCCAATCATCATATCCTCCACCCACTAAGGAACTGACCAACTAATGTTCTAATAACTCTCACAGCTAACTGGAATAACCATCCCAGTCCCTATTGAGTCTTGTTCAAAGTCAATCACAGTAGTCATGGGCGGCAGCGGATGGAGGGTGCTGCAAGCTCGTTTGCTATCTTATATCCATTAAAAAAATGTTTATTAAAAGCAATTAAGTGATTAAGTATTAGTATTTTTACAACCTGCAGTAAAATGTTTCCCCTTAGCCGACAACACAATAACCCTGCACTCAGGATTGTCACTTAGAGATGAGAAACAGTCTTTTAGCTCCCTGAAATAAGAAAAATAAATAAGAAACAAGTTAACTTTATATTGAGTGTAAGTTAAGTTCTCAAAGGACAGAAATGGCAGAGCCCATTGCAAAGAGGTACACAGAAAGAATCTTAGTTAATTTGAAGAATTTGTAACGTAGTTTCTTCTACTACTTATACCTATTGCAGTCACCAACTCGCACTAGTAAGTATAGTGATTATCATATTATCATACATCATATAAGGCTAACAACTCCACTTTCACCATACTTCTAACGTATGACGTAGAAAATACTATATGCTTTAAGCTCACAATTTGTACCCCGTACATTTAAAAACATGGTTACATAAATAAATAATTAGCTAATGATAGTTAAATGATAAAAACCACTCTTTACTTGCAGCATGGGTTGACTGAAATGAATACCTGATAGCAATAAAGTATTCAAATAAATAAACTTAAAGATATAAAAAGGTTAAAGTAATATATTTTCTTTTCTTTTAATATTGTTTTTGACATTTGTTGAGTGTGCCAGTTACTAAAGTAAAATATTTGAATTTTAAAATACATATTCTTCTACAATACATACTTCCAAGAGTTATTGGTGAATGTATTTAGCTTGTCGGGTCTGTTGAGCTCCACATGGTAAACATTTGTCTTTGGAACAGACACTGCGAGGGTTTCAAACTGTGGCACAGCACTGGAGAACAGTCTAGGACCTGGTTAACAATAAATAGAATAATTATTTTGAAAATGTCGATAAATTGATAATCTTTTAAAGTTGGTTATATCATTTTATATACCAATAGATTTCAATTAAAGTGCTCAAAGCCTTATGGCTTTGGGCACGGCTCGGATTGATCAATTTATCATGCACAAGTTATAATTTATTTTTATATTAAATTACTTGCGATTAATTTCGACGATCTTATAAACAACAATGTGTTGCGAAATGAAGCCATTTTTGTTTTTATAAGAAACTCGACTATAAATACGATACTTTATTGATACAAGACAAAGTCCACTTGCTGATTCTATTTACATTTTTACATTCCAAATTCGATTGTTTGTTATCATGAAATGTCATGAATGACAGCTGTTTTTGACACTGTAAATGACACATCCAATACATCCATAGATCAATGTAGCATGGAATTAATAAACACGAAATCGGTCCAGTACATAGAAATACCAATATACATGGAGACGCTCTAGTTGACTATATTATTATAGCTTATGTTTTTTTTAACGCACACTATGTAAAATACATGTTGTCTCTTTTTCACTAATTGACAGCTGTCTATTAAAAAAGAGACATGTGAAGTGATTCGGATCCATTGATAACAGAACTAAAGAGGATAGGCCCTATTTTGCCTATACAATATGTTTTCATTATAGAAATATCATGCAAATATGAACAACAATAACAAAAATATAACTGTCTCATTCTTACACGTCACAATCTGTACTTGTAGAAAAAGTACAAGAGAGGTCACACATTCAATTCAATTATTAAAATCTTACGTTGTACCACCAAAGGACCGCCTTGAAGCTGGTTTTGGACGCCATTTTAAAAAGACACCGGAAGCCTGGTGTCATCGAGTTGAGTCAAGTTGAGGAAGTTATAACTAGATAGTCGTTTTTTAATTAGTTTTTCCTCCACATTTAAACATACAAAACATTTTTTTACTTTAATTAAACATTTAATCGATTTGGACAGTATAGACTATAAGAGTCTACTATGAACCAGGGGGCGGTTTTTTAGGCGGTTGATGGGTGGAGATGACGCCATAATGTAGAGACAATCGGCTTCAAATCACGTGACCTTATTTCCCATCCTCTTTAGTTCTGTTATCAAAGTTCGGATCCATCTTAATTTCGTTTCTACTTTGTCCGTGGGTCAGCCGTGGCTGGGTCGGCCATTTTTAATACCATCAAGTACATGCAAGTAATGTAACGCATACAAGATTTAACGATTGCTCGATAAAATATTATTATATTTATCGTAATCTGATCGGCGTTGTGGGGTAAAGCTAGATTTTGATTAGTGTTTGGTGTAGCTTGCTGTCGATTAAGTAAGTAAGTAAGTAATATACTTTTATATTTTTAACCATCCCTTAATGACAGAGGTAGTGATTAAGTTCGGCATGGTGTTAGTATTTAGTTCATTAAGTGGTAAGGTGGCCCGCATGTCTGTTTGTCCGTCTATATTATTAAAAGAAATCGATTTAACTCCGGTAAAGTTAATCGTATTTTATGATAAATGAAAAATTTTCTAAAGAATTTTATGGCAATGAAACGGTGATGAAATATTTCGCACTCTGTTAATTCACCTAGGGGTGTACAATGAATGAATGAAAACCTGCAACATACTCATACATGCACTTTAAAATGAAGTTAATTATTCTAAAGTACACACAATATTGTACGGGAGGATGACGTCACACTTTTTCATATGTGTAGGCGTTCATCGATTTATAAGACGTCATCACGTCAACAAACATCGTATTTTCTATCGATAACGTCTCCACATAGTACGCACAGCACTAGTAAAACCAGCCATTTTATCTTCCCCTGCCCTGGCAGTTTAGGTATACACGTTTTTTTGCAATTAGGGCAAATCCTAAATTTTTACACAAAAACTACTGGACCGATTTCCAGGTGACATAGGGTATACAATATTACCGAAACGTCTCGTCTCGTCTCGTCTCGTCTCGTTTTCCGTCGAAACGACACGTTCACAGAATATCTCTCGAGATTGTGAACGGCCATTAAATATAAAACGTAAAATAAAGTAAGTAAATCATATTTTTTACTACTTATAAATGTAGTAAACTGGTAATTGATCAATATTTAACGGTTTTTCTCCGTTCGGATTAATTACGTAATTTAAAAAGAATGTCAGTTTCAACGTTTATATTCTACTCGTAGGTACCTACAGTTATTTTATTTGATTTTATTTTGCATAGTTGTAATGGAAAATTAACTGACTGAAGAACCTACAGTTATTTTAATTGATTTTATTTTTCATAGTTGTAATGGAAAATCAACCGACTGAAGAACCTGTGGCTGGCCCGAGCCCAGCCTCTCAAACCGACACCGCAGCGTCTCCAGCAGCAGCAGCTCCTCGAGCAGCTCTTCGAGTTCATCGTCTGCTGGCTACAAGCGACGTAAACGGTCACGGCGCCATCGCTATAAGAAATATAGACGTTCTGATCACTCCTCTCGCATGATGGACCAGGTATTCCATGAAATCAATGAGCTTCGTCAGAATATGATTCCTTCTAATCATATAGAAACAAACTCTCAAAATGAGGTACAATTCTCATTGGTGGTTGTGGTTTACATGTATCCATTGCACGTAGGTAAAGCAGTTCCCAAAACGGTGTTACCGTTCGGCCTTGCCAAGAACACTATGCAATGATAGTTATTTCTGTACATGACTAACCACACCCACTAACTCTTTTATAATTTTACATTATTTTTATTTTCGACCTACACATAAATATTTTATGTACCACCTTTTTTTACATCGATTGTGTGGGTGCAAAGAATTTATTTATTTATTTATTTATTTAGTCAGCAATTTGATAACAGTTGATAGACCAGACACAAATGCGAAACACACAAATACAAATGAGACTAAGATCTA
Organism: Carterocephalus palaemon; assembly: GCA_944567765.1. Lineage (NCBI taxonomy): Eukaryota > Metazoa > Arthropoda > Insecta > Lepidoptera > Hesperiidae > Carterocephalus > Carterocephalus palaemon. Next base: position 1,309,851 of record OX155664.1, read on the forward strand.
AATCATGGATTACACAAAATAATGAAGTTACAAAGATAATTACATATTTTAATTATAAAGTAACACTGGTGCCAGCGGTCATGGCCTCCATATGTCGACCAGCAACTTTTAAAAATTGAGGCTCAGTACACAGAAACATATCAAAGTCCCCGTGTTTTACTGCAATGTCGTTGATTATTTTTAATGCCCTCGACAGTGGTGCCGTGCGCGTGGCTGGCAGCGCGCACGGCGCTGCGGGTGGGCACGGTGAAGTCCACCTGTGAGAGTAATTTGGGGTTGTAAGAATGTCCGCGCTCTATTCGGAATAAATACAGTACTAGCGAGAGATTCCTACGTACTTCTAACATCCTCATTTCCACCATTTCAAGGATGAATTGCGATGATTGATGAATTATGTATAAAGTGTTTATTTAAACAATACTGTTCTAGTTGACTGAGGTACTAATTTTATGTGTATGTACCCTCCTTTCTTTACATCGATTGTGTGGGTGTAAAGAAATTATGTATGAAGTGTTTATTTAAACAATACTGTTTTTCTAGTTGACTGAGGTACTATATTTTTTAAAGATGGCGGATCCAGATAATAATTTCGCAGCCCCGGGTCCGTCGGGCCTGCGGAGAGAAGGATCGAAACTACGCCAGCGTCGCGAACAAAGGAGTTCTAGTTCCTTCGACTTCAGAATCACCAAGTAAGAAAAGGCGCCGCCACCGTCACCATAAAAAAAGGAAGGAAGGCAAACATAGTAGTAAAAGCTTATTACAAAAAATGTCAAATGAAATAAGTGAGCTACGAAGCCACGTTTTTCATTGTGATGGTATTGGCGCCTCATACTCCACTCCACCTTGTGCCACAGTGAAAGTAGACGACCATGACGGCATTCCTTTATTCTAATCTCTTTAAACGAGCAATTCTTGTATATACAGGGTTATTGGTAAGCTAAGGTAAGGTAATCGAGCAAGAACTTTAAGCTAAATTACAAAATGTCTTAATTGTTACTTATTATTAATTATTATTATTACTAAACTTTTACTGGTTCTACATTTAATTTTAAATTTGTATTTTTAATTTTATTTTATTTACATTGGGCATTGTTTTTAATGAATTTTTTGGATATTTTAAAGAACGACCTTAAGTTTAGTTCGAATACAAATTTCCGCCTGCTTCCTGTGTGATCGTTTTTTCTCAGTTTTTAAAAAATAAGTACATAGTTGTTATGCCTTGTTGGAAAGCTAAGAAAACGGTTGTTTTTAAAATAATCTGCAAGCAAAGTTTGATATAAGTTTTTTTTTGTTTTTAAGGCATTTTAGTGGACAAGAATCTCAAAAAATATTGAAGTAATATCATTAATCGTCTCGCATTTTTAAAGTTGGATCGATAATTGTAGTTTTAATGATGATAAATAACCATTGTTTAATCGTTTTTATAAATCAGAAGAAAAAAATAGATTTTAATTGATACTTTTTTTAAATAAATTTTTGATGTTGCGTTTTTGACTTATTTTGAAAAACGCTGAAAAGCTTGATAATTTGAAAATCGTTCACTTTTGCATAATGCATATGGGGGTTAAAATTATCACAAATAGTCACCCCTATCACCTCCTAACGGGAATACGTCGAATTACCAATAACCCTGTATATATAGATAGATATGTATATATAAAGGATGGAAAAATGTTTTTATTCCATAAGTGAATATTTAAATTTCAAATAACATTCGACATGCCATTATATAGATGACATCTTATATTTTGTATTTCTGACATTTCTTTACTAGACCATATTTTTATTAATTATTTATTGACGTCATGTATTAATAATTAGAAACTATAATTGTAATTACCTTAAAAATATTTGCATGCTAATTTTAGCTGAATACCATGTACAGCTCGATATGTTGTTTTGTATATGCGTTTTTTCAAAGCAAATAAATGACTATGACTATGACTATGACTATGACTATAATTGGAATCTCGGAATCGGCTCGAAGGATTTTCATGAAATTTAGTATACAGGGGGTTTCGGGGGCGATAAATCGATCTAGCTAGGAATCATTTTTAGAAAAAAAATTTTTTCGTATTTTATCGATAATGCGAGCGAAGCCGCAGGTGCCTCTAGCAGATCATGATCGTAGATCGTTATACGGTTCGGAAAACGAAAACGATACACCGAATGACCCGCATAAAGGAGAATGCCTACGGACAGTATCGCAAAATCTAAGTTGTGTCACTACTTCATGAAATCAGTAATTCCTATTATTAATTTAAACAATTTTTGTAATTATTACAAAACAACAAATTCTCCGGATAAAAACTGACCAAATTAAGTCGTTGTCTTGCTTTTGACCATTTACTTTGACGCCATCTTTGCCAATTGCCACTGCAAAAATACGATTAGTGGTGATCAAGGAATCTATAAGTTTAGGTGAAATTCGATTATTCATGTCTATCCGTTTTGCGGGAGCCCCTGTCCCTTGGAGGACTGAAACCAAATACCTTGGTATTACATTAGATTCTAGACTAACCTTTAGACCTCACGTCAAAAGGGTAACAGCAACATCCAAATACTACCTAAGCCGACTCAACTGCATGTTGGGAAGGCGAAGTAATAATGCAGCACCAATGTATAGCGAAATACAACCAGCACCTTTAATTTTAGTTTTTAAGTGTTTTCAATAAGGATATCAATAAGGAAAATAATATGAGTTCACTGTAGGTACATCTGAATGTGTATTCGAATTTTCTCAGGCGCTCCAAAGCGAGAAATATACAGCGTCTAACATAGATTAACTTTTACTAATAACATTAAAACAATACCTTGCTTGACAAACTGATCAATTTTAACACTTTCTCCTGCTTTTCTTCAGTTTTACTTTATTAGCCATTGAAAAGCGTTATGTGTATTCTTTAAAATAAGTTGGAAGACAGACAGATATGTAGATGGACAAGGACAGTGATGACATAATGGTTCTTTTATTTACCTTTTGAGGTACGGAACCCTACAAAAGCGTTTGAATTTCAAGCGGTCAAAACGATTTCCTCAAATTCCTAATAATGAATTAAAACCATTTATTTATTCCACCAAACAAAGGTACAGAACAAAATATAAGAAATAACGGACAAACTCCTACAGCTTGTCAGCCATATCCTAATTTAATTAGTTTTTTAATTTGGGCTAAATTGAATAATAATAATTATATATCGATCTGCTGTTATTATCCAAATATAGACTACACATTATTTTAAGGCCTATTTTGAAAACAATATCATCGAGTAAAATGAACTACAGAAACAAGCGAACGCTCTATAAGGTTTGCATTCGACCGGTAATGCTATATGCCGCCCCAGTCTTTGCCCATGCGGCTCCCAGTCTAATTAACATGATGCAAGTAAGTAACACAAAATAAATTCCTTCGTGGCGCGACTGACGCACCCTGGTACGTGCGGAATGCCGATCTTCACCGGGACTTAGAGCTTCCCACCATCCAACAGATTATGAAAAGCTTCTCTGAGAGACTCTTCAAGTCCTCAGAAAATCACTCAAACCCACTGATTAGGGAAGCAGTGGATTACACCACTCCTACACTAACTGGTTATCAAATTCGAAGGCCACGTAATGGACATTACGGACCTACCTAACCAACTCTCGTCTGACCTGGAACGCCTACTAGAGGCCTCCAAGGGCTCAGACGAATAATCCATTCTCTCAGATAATACCATCTCCTGATGGCACAAGTCCCCACTTCGACAGCACTCAGTGCAGTTAACATGCGGTAGCGCCCTAGGGTAGCGCCGCTTGCGCCCCGCCTCTTCAAGCGGGGTCGCTTCCGATGTCGGCTTGAGGGTCATATGACCAAAGCCATCCCTAAGGTAGTGTTTAGTGGAGTAGGCACATGGCTTCACCTGTGAGTCCCACATATCCAGCGCAATCGTGGCGCTGGAATGCATGAGCATTCACTACCTCTCTCTCCCGTGAGAGGGTGCCTTTGGGCCAAAAAAAAAAAAAGATTATTCATGTAATATGATGAATAAGCAATCGATGATAAAATCGATTACAAAGCATTTTGATGGAGACTTCTTATGGTGCTGTTATTACTATATTTAAGGTACATTATTGATCGAAGATTTAAGGCAATGGATTAAAAATAATAGTTTACAACTACTAAGCCACTGACAACATTTTTATATCTATTCTATTTCTTGGTCATTTAAGAATTTAAATGACCAAGAAATAGGTTATTGAAGTTTAGTCTGTAGATCTTCGATTTATTGTAGTTATGCTACTACTCACAATAGTCAATATTTTCGTTTTTAACAGTGTTGCCCGATTAATATTAAAGATTTAATTAATTAGTAATAGAATTTAATAATTAATTAATGTTCTTAATTAATTAATAATAAATAAATTAATAATAAATTAAGGATTGCATACATAGTATGTACAAGGATAACGGTGATCATGTTTAAAAAATGACCGCCAAAAGTGGCGCTTCGATCGCTTCCATATGGTATAAATATAGCAGTTTTCTGCGGACTGATGTGTGCCGACGGTGCCGAATACCATCGGCTTGCATATGGAATGAAACTTACAACAACTTTTTGTCACTAGGTTCTTAAAACAGTCCGATTTAAAAGAATTCATCCAAACGATGTAGCGTTCAAGATCGATCTGTCGATCGAATTCAGATCAACATGCTTATCGATTCTTCGATAAAACAATCTCAGTTTGACATCCCTAACCTGCCTGACAAATGAGAATGACAATTAATAATTATTGTCTGACTGAAGAGGAGTATTAGTCACAGAGTACATTTTATATGTATTAGTGTTCTGTGGACTGAAGTGAGTGAAGTTCCCATACTTCCCTTCCCGTCCCCGACAGTTACTTTTGATTTGAACGCATTTTGAACATAATAAGTATTATTTCGTGTTTGATTCGTTTTGTTCTTTCAATTTCCATTAAATGAAAGCCAAAGTGATAGCGAGACAGAGACTCCATTAGTTAAGTTATTGTAATAATACCCATTTGACGAAATCGTGAGATAAAAGACTCCATTTTAAGTTATCGTGTTTATTTCAACTACAAACTAATTATGTAGTGATAGCGAGTAATTATGGAAAATTCATCTCGTCGGTGCATTAATTGTTCCCTCCGACTGCGATATTTACGCTGGCAGTCGTTGCTAACCTTCAATGGATAAAAATATATGTAAGGCTCAGTGGCTTGAATTGGCTTTCATTCTTTGATATCCACTCTTTAGGGGCTGGAACGCTTTTCTCCAATTTACAACTATTATCTAATATAGCGAAATATTTCAGAAAAACGTAAATTAGCACTTAACGGTTTGTTAACAATTTCAAAAATTCTAATTTTAGTGGTCCTTCATTACCATATTGCTGTTGAATGCCGAGAATTATAATTTTTTTTTATATGTTACCTACATTATTAAAAGTACTAAAATCATACTAAAATTTAAGCTCAATTACATTATGGCACAATAGATTTGATAGCGATACTGAGTTCCATAGTCACTTGGGCAATCTCCTTTATATTTGATGTTCAGGTTAGGAAGTTAAAAGAACCGGCTATACAAAAAGCACCTGAACAATTTCTTATGGTTTTGCAAAGCGTTCAACATTTTGACAAACCTGAGTGGGCTGAGGTCAGGTATTCATAGGTGCAAAAGTCGTACAATTTGTTGTATGTGTATTATATCCACTATATTCCTCACATATAAATGTCTAATATTATTTTTTCTATTATGTTCTAATATTATTTTTATTTTAACTCCAATTCCCTAACACTATAAAAACAATTTGTCTGCAGCCACATCGTCAGTTTTCGTTTAAAACAATCCTTAAAGTCGTCCGTTAATCTATACTAATAATATAAAGAGGAAAGATTTGATTGTTTGTTTGTTTTGAATAGGCTTCAAAACTACTGAACCGATTTGAAAAATTCTTTCACTGTTGGAAAGCTACACTATCCCCGGGTGACATAGGCTAATTTTATTTTGGAAAAAAATAGGGTTCCGTAAGATATTTGGGTTTTTCGGACACAAGGTGTAAAAAAATCAACCAGAAAAGTTACTTATTTTGCGTACGCTGCCTAAACTATAAAAGATAGAACCATAAAATGTTCTAATTAATTGTAGATCTTATAAATATCTATAAAAAAGTCCGCGACACACTATACCTATCTATGTCGAGTGAGGCACAACAACCATTTTTTTATCTTGAATTTTTTTTGGACTACATTTACAGTTTATGTAGATAATATTTGGTCTTTGAATGATTAAAATTGGACGTTTCGTTTTGAAGTGTCTGTCTGTTTGTCTGTCTGTCTGTTTCGCTTTCACGCCAAAACTACTGAACCGATTTAAATGAAATTTGGTACACAGTCTAGAGCCTGACAAAGGACATAGACACTTTTTAATTGGAAAAAAGTGTTGTAATGGGTTGAAAAGGGAGATGAAAGGTTGTATGAAAGTATTGTCAGTTTCAGAACTAGAAGCATAAAACTTAAATTTTAGGCTGTTGATAAGGTATAATCCTTACTAATCCTATCCTACTAATATTATAAAGGGGAAAGTTTGTAAGTATGTATGTATGTATGGATGGATGTGTGCTACTTTTTCACGTAAAAAGTACTGAATGGATTTTAATGAAACTTTACAATAATATAGCTTATACATCAGAATAACACACAGGCTAAAATTTATAAAGATATTGTGTGAATTGTCCAAAATATGACGATAAGTGTCAAGTAGGTAAGTAGGAAAAAATCTACCATCTGCGAGCTATTCTGGCGTGCGCTGCCAAAACTACTGGACCGATTTCAAAAATTCTTTCACCATTAGAAAGCTGCATCTTCACTGAGTGACATAGGCTATATAATATGTATTACTAGGCGTAAACGAAACTATTGTTATAATCTATATATTCTATATATGTAAAATAAAGTCGTGTTAAATTTTAATTTTTTTAGTAACCTGACGCAAATAGGGTTTATGTGTGTGTATTATAATTTTGATTTTTACATAAAATACCCGTGCGAAGCCGGGGCGGACCACTAGTTTATTATAAATCTGAATTGCCATATAGTATACATTACTTTTAAATATTTGTAATTCACATTTAGGCATTACCAGGTAATGCTTTCGCCTTAGTTTCTTGAGGAATCATCAATGTTTTTATCAAAATAATGAGGATATTTAAACACAAATAAACATATATTATTTCCTTGTTATACAATGAGGGCAGTGGCAAAATATTGTTTTTTATAAAAATCTGTTTGCAGCTATCCATGTTGTGCATATTACATATAGCCCGTACACATTTTTTTGGATTCTAAGTGTAAAGTGAGATGTACCCGTGTACTATTGACCGTATTAATTATCAATGATGAAAAAATTACGAGTACGTGTTGAAGAATGTCTTACATTGCTTGATTCTGTTTTAAAAAATAGCTGAAGCTGCATTTTCTATAAATTGAAAAAATAATGTTTTTATTCTTACTGGTGAAATCGAATAATTAGTTATGATTTATTAATCACGGTCAGGTTAGGCCGAGTCGGCACAAAATTGCAGCACTAGTCATTCTTACTCCACTGGGAAGCTCGACCCTGGCATGAGGGGTCCATAGCGGTACCAGCGACCGCATGGGTTTAAACTGCTTAGTGGTACACGTGGTAAAACAACACAGGTCGCAGCTTAATATAGGATGCCTTGGATAGAAAATTGGTGTCCCAAGAGCTGCACCCCAGTCTTTGAAAGTGAGTGTACGCTTCTGCTTATGTTTCCATTGCGCACGCAACGCAAAAGTGAGCTCTGCAGACGCGTGCCTGACGCGTATGGGACATGCCCTGTGGACGTGCTCCTGGCGCGTATGGGACATGCCCTGTGGACGTGCTCCTGGCGCGTATGGGACATGCCCTGTGGACGTGCTCCTGGCGCGTATGGGACATGCCCTGTGGACGTGCTCCTGGCGCGTATGGGACATGCCCTGTGGACGTGCTCCTGGCGCGTATGGGACATGCCCTGTGGACGTGCTCCTGGCGCGTATGGGACATGCCCTGTGGACGTGCTCCTGGCGCGTATGGGACATGCCCTGTGGACGTGCTCCTGGCGCGTATGGGACATGCCCTGTGGACGTGCTCCTGGCGCGTATGGGACATGCCCTGTGGACGTGCTCCTGGCGCGTATGGGACATGCCCTGTGGACGTGCTCCTGGCGCGTATGGGACATGCCCTGTGGACGTGCTCCTGGCGCGTATGGGACATGCCCTGTGGACGTGCTCCTGGCGCGTATGGGACATGCCCTGTGGACGTGCTCCTGGCGCGTATGGGACATGCCCTGTGGACGTGCTCCTGGCGCGTATGGGACATGCCCTGTGGACGTGCTCCTGGCGCGTATGGGACATGCCCTGTGGACGTGCTCCTGGCGCGTATGGGTCGTGCCCTGCAGGCGTGTCCTTGACGCGTGTGGGCCCTGCCTTGCGGACGCTGCCCACGCGTATGATCTGCTGTGGCTTTTGCTCCATGGACGCTTATTGCGCGGGTGCCGCCCAGAGGGCGTGTGCCGTCTGCGCCGCGGGTGCTGTACAAATTCAGTGCGAGTATGAACAACTCGCTTTGTATTGGAAGGGACTGCGGGACGTTCACGAATGTACTGCGGGACATTCGAGTTGGGTTCAGGATGCCGCCTGGCTAGCGTAGCATATGGAGGCCGACTGCGGGACGTTACTGTGTTGCGAGTAGGCATCTCGACACCACTAAGAGGTCCAGCTGGGTCACCTTGAGTAAACAACATTCGTGTGACGAACACCTGTATTTAATTTTGTTCTGTGTCTGGATGTTAATATTACCTATTTATGTATGTATTTAATGAAATATACCTATATGTATGTATATCACTCTCTGAAATCCATAGTACAGGCTCGCGCAATTTGTAGTGTAGTGACGCTTGTTATTTTATTTCCCATTATCATTGCAATTTTCCAAGTATAAAATTAAGATTGATAAAGCGATTTTTATACCCTTAAATGGAATATTATTTCAAAAAATTTTAGTCTATTGTCTATTGTCTATTATGTGAAAAATAGTTTCACTTTTACCGTGGTTTCATAAAACCACACAATTTAATTTTTTTTAAAACGTTGGTACCTACGACGTGGCTGTTCCCGCACTAAAACTGCATAAAGATACGTCTAATGGGATAGAAAACTTTTTTAATTTTTGTGTAATAAAGTGTCTTAATATAGCAGTGTCGTTTTCCTCATAAAATAAGGAAATGTTACTTTTCTCGTGAACTGTGACCATACCACACAGTGACCATACCACACTGTGATCATACTACACTGTGATCATACCACACTGTGACCATAACCCAATGCTCAATACCATCAGGCAAAATAAAATCTCATATCAATTAAAAACATCATTTATTTCTATACAATGTACAGTTGTCTCTTCGCGTCTTGAGTGCAGCTAAGGTATACTTTATTACAATGAATTTACAATAAAATTAAAACAAACAACATACCATAGAACAATTTACCTAACTATTTACACTCTTATATCTTTGTCCGATTCAATACTTTTCAATTTATATCTGTACAACTGAAGGCTATCGACATGCTGTGTTTAAAATTTTTCATATAATGACGTGTTTATGTGAAAGTAACCAAATGTTACATTAATTTTAGATGACTTGAGCAATTAAAATGGCACAGTGACTTACTTATGTATTTATATCAATCCAAATACACAAGATAGTTTATGTGGGAAATCATCTGTACCTACCCACTACCTGAAATGAGAGAATAAATTTGCCATGTATTTTTAAATATGTAGGTACGTTGTATTTCTATATTATGTATGTGTTGTAAAAAACGCCATGCGATGACGGTCTCCGTTTGGCATATTGATGTACGTATATGAAAGTAGGGATTATGCTTACTAACCAATTAAGATAGGAACTCACGGAGCGATATTCGCCCGCGCCCGCCGCGCTCACGGGGCCAGTAGGCCAGTTTAGGCAACGTAGAAAGTAGTAAAAATATAGGTACGAGTAGATATTCGTCGGTACAAAAGTCAACTAGACAAAGTGAAATTTTGGCAGTTTTTGCATGACATCAATATCTTGACATAATGCATACTGTGGCAAAATATTGTGTAAGTGGCATTTCAAATATAAATGTTAATAATTACAAATCATTTATCTGCATAACTGAAAAAAGTAAAAATTCTACATATGTAAACTAATCTATGTGAGATTAGTTTACTTAGTTTACTGCCAAAATCACGATATGGATAGAAATTTTCACGACGCGATTTATGCCCAATCGCAGCGGGCGAACAATTGAACAATAAAAATCTATGATCGTAAATGAACGCCCCTTGGTTTGCGGGCGATGATCGCACGATGGGCGTTCGGAACCGTCACGGCGCGGCTGCGTTTACCGCACAAACCGTTCTGTTCCAACGTGCGGTTCCGTGAGTTTAGATATATAAATAAATAAATAAATAAATAAATAAATATAAAACAGCTGTTTCGCAATCGCGGCGGGCGCGGGTTGAAATAGCTTCGTGAGTTTACCTACCTTACTCATTGGATTCAATCAAATAACCCTAAAATTGTTGAACAGACAAGTAATTCATATTTGAACTGTCGAAAGCTGCCAAAATGTTCGGCAGTTCGAGAACTTCTTACGCTAAGAAATGTTCATAGAAAAAGAAACTGTTTTATTCTGTACCTGTTCATAATTGAAAGGATACCATTTACTTTGAGATCTAAGTAGATATAAAATGGGAATACCTACTATATTTTCTTCATTCTAATATTTGGCAACCCTAGCTGTTGATTTTGTCTGTGAATAATATGTAAGTTGAGAATACGAATAATCTAAATACGTACCTTAATGTAATTCAGTAAGTAGAAATCTTCTTATTGTGAGTATTATTGTATGTTTGTTTATCATACGTCGGAATATCCTTTATATATGAGAATACCGTTGATTTAACAGAATTAAGTGATAAAATGTAAAAGATGATTAGGATGGTGATTTCAGAGGTGTAATGAAAAATGATTGGTAGTGTTGAAATGAAAGAATATTTTGTTGTGTTGACATGTATTTAATGTTTACCATGTAACTACAGATACCTAATACCAATGAAAGGCTAAGAAACAAGAAGATAAACTAAATAGTAAATGTTACATTAATCTTAAAGTATGTAAAAAGCCAGAGTGCAGTTTCGTTTCATTTCGGTTCTGTTAAGAGTTTTCTGAACATGGTTTCGTGCTTAAATGTGTGTGTACAGATTTGTATCACTGACAGAATGTCAATACGAATACGATGTATCTTAACAGGTTTGTATCACTGACATTATGTCAATACGAATACTCGAATATACGAATATCATAACAGGTTTGTATCACTGACATTATGTCAATACGAATACGATGTATCATAACAGGTTTGTTTAACTGACATAATGTCAATACGAATACGATGTATCTTAACAGGTTTGTATAACTGACATAAATGTCAATACGAATACGATGTATCATAACAGGTTTGTATTACTGACATTATGTCAATACGAATACGATGTATCATAACAGGTATGTATTACTGACATTATGTCAATACGAATACGAAAGTGGGACTTGTAACGTCGATGCTATTTTGTTAGGATTTCTGCTAGGATTTAGCCATTAATAATATTTGACAAGATTATAGTAAAAATTTACAGCAACTCTAAGTTACTCGCAATTATTTTTACTATAATCTTGGAATATATACAACGGCATCCGTGTACACATGTTAGTTTCTGCTGTTACCAATACAATTCAAGAGTCAAGCAATCAATGTGAAATTTTAACACCAAACAAAACATTATATATACATAGTAATGTTCGTATGTACAATCAACACAAATTTAAGCTATCACGACATCGATGCCCTAATGCTAAAACATTTATTTAGTTTTTTATTTCCAAAATATTTCTAGAGAAAAAGATATGCATCTATTTACCTGATAACAATTGGTTTCTCAGCTATTTAAGGGTCTATTTCATTTTAATTTTGAGTTTGCTATAACACTGTTTACGTTGTGGATATTCCGGGCTAAAAAAATATCATACGCATGAATCGTGTAACGTCAAATTTGATTTTTATTACGTTAATTTGGTAATAAATGAATCCATATACATAAACAGTAATATAGACAAGCTACCGCGCTCACATCGTACAAACATCTATATACTTACACGTTAAACGAAAAATTTCTTTGTGTTGATTTACACTCACAATCTAATTCTAAATGTTTCAACTGCGATCGAACTACCCACGAAAACTGTAAGAGGATCAATAAGTTTGTGACAACTAAATTTTTTACAAAAAAATAAAAAATTGAAATTGCAAATTTATCAAATCACACAAAAATATCTATAAATTTGCAAGAATAAAGTATTTTGTGTACTTTCTAATATTAATGGACTAAGCAAGTCACTTAGTCTGACCTTCAGAATATCTTTAGCATAAGATTTTTTTAGAAATTTTTTCGGCTCATTATTTTTTCCTCTAATCGAATATAATTGACATTGCAATGACACTTACTACTAGCCTAAGGAGTGCTAAAACTATTTCTTACAATTAGTATTTTTGGTTCTTAATGTAAAAAAAAAAACTGCCAACTAATCTTGTATTGAAAAAAAACTATTATAAATTCTGCTACATCTTTGAAATGAAAAAATCTCACGAAACACATGCAATGAAAACAAAACATGCACACTCCGAGCACAGTCAAAAACAAAAAGAAAACCAAATGTATCTACCTTAAACCAAGTATCTTTATTTCTTGTACAATTCACAACTGCCACGTTTCAGTACAACCGATGTGTAGGGAATCACATAATAAACTTCTCAGAATAATAAACCAATAATACATAATATTATACTAAATGTAAGAAAGGACTAATTGGGTTTACGAAACTAAAAAATCTACGGTTTTTCTTTTCTTTTAAACTTCACCACAAAACAAAGTCAAAAATCAAAATTACATACGTCTACATTTTAAATCATAAATAAATGGGAAAACTCAGTGTCATCTTCAAACGAATACCACATGGCGATATATTAGTGTTAAAATTCACAAAATTTACATCGTACAGTGTTGAAAATGACACCGGACAAAAACGGTAGTACACATCTAATATCTAGAAATTATATAAATGGGAATAATGCTTACACAGTACATAGTTGTACATACTTAAACAGCTAATTTCATAATACAAAACAAAAAGCTTGAAAAAAAATGCAAACGCATTACACAGCTCAGTCGCTTCGCAAAACGAGAGATAGGAAAAATCAGAAAAAAACAAAGAATCGAACAGAAAATAATAATAAAACAAAATGGAAATGTCAAATGTGTTATACATGATAATTCTTGTTACTGTGTCTAATTATTATATTAGAAAACTAACTGTTAATGTCTTTATTTATAGAAGTGATCTAGATCACCATTAAATTGTTAATAATAATTAAAAGGAATTATGTATTAATTTTACGTCGCCATTGTGCAAAATAAATCCCACAGTCAAAAGTGCGCAGTAACTCAATGTTGCTTTGCGTATTGTCGGTAGGTAGTAGTATTTTTTTTAACAATGGCAATCCAAGCCCCCTCTTGCCGTAGTATTTTTTTTAACAATGGCAATCCAAGCCCCCTCTTGCCGTAGTATTTTTTTTAACAATGGCAATCCAAGCCCCCTCTTGCCGTAGTATTTTTTTTAACAATGGCAATCCAAGCCCCCTCTTGCCGTAGTATTTTTTTTAACAATGGCAATCCAAGCCCCCTCTTGCCGGTGTGCCTGTCTGTGTGTCTGTGTGTTGCCTCCGTCTTGATATGTGTGAGTGTGTGTGCGCCGCCGGCCGCCGCTAGCTAGAAGCAAATACGTTCAAAATGTGAGTTCGCATGTAGGTACCGACAGTCGTGTCGTATATGTAAAAAATAATTTTGTTGAGGTTTGAGGTCGTCATGTGTAGGTCAGCACGGAAATTGAGCCTACTTTATTATGTGACTGCAAAAAAACACGAAAAAAAAGTCTGTTACATAATCTTCAATAATTTTTTTTTTGAAAAAAAAAAAAAATGTGTACCTATTGGGTAAATTATGTGCATAGTGGTAGGCAGGTTGAAAAACCTGTTAATCCAATTAAAAAAAAATATTAACTGCATTTATTTGGAACTTAAAAAATACCCCAAGCAATCATTTTTCAGATATACGACGTATAATGTTGTAAGTATAAAATTAATGTCAGTAATTAATATTTTCAAAACGAGCAGAAAATGAAAATTATGGCAAGAAAGAAAATATAAACTTTAAGTAAACAAAACCAACGGACCAAAGTAAAAAATGTGTTATCAAAACGGGCTGCTCGCTGAATTCTCATAAGAAATAATAAGTATGTATGTAAATGTCTCACTAACATTACATATTAATTTGTATAATTTATTTTACAAGTTTATCTTTTATTTGTCGTCGTGATATGTTGTTCGCTACTAAAAGCTTTTATTCTAATACCGTCATACGCACACATATGTATTGTATATAAATATGTATATTTTAGAAAGTAAAATACACGAATTGACTTGTTATCTTCTGTACAATAGGAGACAAAACTTCAGCTGTTTGGATCCAAATGTTTGAACCGAAAACATAAGTAGAATTTAATATCGATAAAAAGACGGGTTATATATGTATTTGAAATAGTACAATCGTGCACAAAATATATTCGCTATTATGACGGTTATTAAAAACTACGATAAGTCCCTTTGCATATATAATATACTACAAATTCTATATCAAGCCCCAAAAAGCTTTACACGCTGAAATAAAAATTATATAGATAAAAATTTTTTGTGCACGACTGCTATGTGTATACAGAATACAATTCTTATCCTAACAGGCCTCAACTAGAGAACGGTTTAAAAATTGACATATTCGTCTATTATTATTATTGTTACGCTGTTAGACACAAGATATGTTGATAAATTTTCCTATTAAAAGTGTGATAAAATTTCTGACCCTATGTGGAACACACAATTTACTTTTTCCTAAGAATAATATCCCAAATTATGGTAATCAAATGTATAACAACTATAATAATTCAATTGAGACAGTTACTATCACCTCTAACTAGTGCGATAAAAATTCACATCCTTACAAATAACAAAGCTATGAAACTTTCGTTAGTAATAATTTATAATTAATTTATTCTTGTGACACTTGAGTACTTGATTACACTTACCAGTTTACAGCAAATGATAATGTATGTTGGCTTTAATATGTACATCCCATTTTATATGTTACGACAACATTTTTATTATTAATCTAACAATTTTATTAAACTTTGGCTTTATATTTGGCGTGGACAAACTAAAATATACAATATTTATACTCAAATTTGAAGTCAAATGCTCTAGTGTCAGATAATATAAGAGAAATGTAATTTAGGAAAGGTTTGTGTATAATTTATATAAGAATATAAATATATATATTTCGTTAAAATAACGAAGAAAGGTATATATAATATAAAAGGTTTCATCTATATCTTTGCTTGTCAAATTCTATTTATAGCTCGTTTTCTATAAATATTAATTTAAATAAAATGTTTCAAATATTTGTATCGTATTTTTTTTTTGTATTAGCATCAATATTTTCATTAAGTACAAAGCGTAGTTAATGTAATGATTATTTTACAAGCAAATTTATAGATGTATATTCTCTCTATGGTCCCTACTGTAAAACTGCTTAAAATATAGACCATCTTTCTTTTTTAATAAACGGTTAATTTAAATAGACGTCGAGGATAGTAAAGATTCAGTCCAAAAACTTTTCAGCAAAAACAAATTATGTATAAATAAACAAAATTACAAATTAAAAAGAAAGAGGTATTAGAAAGATATTTATCGAAAATTATTCAATCAGTTAAATGTAAAATTGCATTTAAAAGCACCTACGATGGCCGAATTCCATGTAACCTATGCCTTTTTACAGAATGAATTTTAGGCCGGTGTCTAAATCTACAATATCTATTAAGGTCGAAACGAATGGCTTAAAAATTATATTTATATGTAATAACATGAATGTAATACAATCGCAACTAGTTGTATTTTTATTTATATGTATTTATTCATTTGTGCAGAAAATCAGCAATTTTACTTTTTTAAAACTTTACATTCTACATTTAATTTACAATTATTATTGAGAACAAATAATAAAAATCGACAACTGCTCCGTTTAAATCTATCAACAACCAAAATTTAATCCATAACATTTGTTAACATTAATAATTACTCTTTGGCTTAACCTTTATATAGCACGACATTGACAGCACTGACGCAATGTTTTCAGTTTGGGGTAATGTCACACTTTTATAATATGCTTGTCGATAAATCACGTGGAAATGTTATATTATTAAATAATTATATGCATACAATTACGATGGTATAAAAAATTACATGTGTCATTATAAAGGGACGATATGAAAAAAAAAAAATTAGAACATTTAATTAATACATCCCAATTTCTAAGCAGTGCATTTTTAAATCCATACTAATATTATAAATGCGAAAGTAACTCTGTCTGTCTGTCTGTCTGTGTCGCTTTCACGCCAAAACTACTGAACCGATTTAAATGAAATTTGGTACACAAATAGTCTAGAGCCTGAGAAAGGACATAGGCTACTTTTTATTTGGAAAAAAGTGTTGTAAGGGGTTGAAAAGGGGGTTGAAATGTTCTATGAAAGTTTTGTTATTTTCAGAACTAGAAGCATAAAATTTATATTATAGGCTGTTGATTAGATATAAATAAATATGGCATTTATTGTTGGCATTGGTTTGTAAAAATTTTGTAAGGGTGTAAAATAAACATATATTATTATGTCTAATTCCACGCGAGCGAAGCTGCGGGCGTCCACTAGTGGTAAGATATGTTATTTATGTTAAAACATACGACATTTTCACATGACTGTTCGACAGCATATCTGATCCATACAAGGCCGTCCTCCTTAAAATCCATCGAAAAAGAAAACTCCTTGCGAGTCGTCTTTAATATTTTGGTCCGTTCTCCGTCCACAAAAAACACAATTTACATACATACAATACAATATGTCTTTTATTTGAAACACTTTGCATTATTGTACCACAATCTACAACAATCATTATACACTCGGCCCCGAGCGAGATACAACATTTTACACGTACCTATATCGCTCTTGTTTATACAGGGTGGATGGTATTGACGGTGCATCGTAGAAAATACCTTTCGTAAATATTAAACGCATCAAAGTTAATAACTTCATACATATAAGGATTTTTAATGAATGAGGAGAGTAAAGATACCGTGATAAAGCGTACAGAATAAGGTAAAGAAATAAAAAATTTCTTACAAAAAATGTATAAGCAGCCCAGGAATATATGACAGTCGTCCACGTTGCGGAATTTAATAGAATCTAATTTCTTGAATCGGAAATAACTTTTAACAATTAACCATGTCATGCTACAATATTGCCTATGTAAGCTATTGTCATGTGACAGTTGTAATATTGTATTACTGAACGATTCGTGAGTGTCTATATTCATAGTTGAAGTTACCGGCTTACTCACGTGTGATTTAAGTCGAAAATAGTCCGACTAGTTTCGATCTATTACGATGATCATCTTCAGGAGTGAATGTGCTCGCGGCGGGCACGGCGTTCACTGCGGGCTAACGCGCGCGCAGCTCGCTCTGTCATGACGACATCACTGTCGCTGTCCGCTGAGTCGAATTTTCGACTTAAATCACACGTGAGTAAGCCGGTAACTTCAACTATGTAATATTGTACTTTACAGAAAATTTTATATTTTAGATTTCAATTTAAATCTGAAAATCTACAATAAGAAATCAAATTTTATGTTTAGTATATTCATGAATAATAAAATCTAACAGGAAAGTAAAGTCTGTACTATGATAAAAAAAAATGTATTGGAATTGACAAGTAACCAAAAAGAATGTCGACGACTGTCGAAAGACGAAATTTAAAAGTGTATTTTAATTATTAACTACAACTATTTCAATGACAACCACTTGTGTTTGTTCTGTGTCTGGATGTTAATTATTATCTATTTAAGTATGTATTTAAAGATATCTATGTACCTATGTATATCAGTCTCTGACACACATAGTACAGGTTCCAGGCGCCTAATTTGGGGACAGATGGCCGTGTGTGAGAATGTCCATGTGTATTTATTTATTAATTTATTACAACATAAAATTACCAAATACAAAATGGTAAGTTCATATTTATACAAAATGGTAAGTTCATATTTATACAATAAATGGTAACTTTAATTTTTAAATTTATTCTTATTATTTTCTTCAATTCCATCAACACCATCCCACCCTGTACACATAACACCGCACACGTACCTATATACACTACACATAATAAGGTGAACGTAAAGCGTAAGTCTTACTAGTACATGTCGTGCTCCAGCCCGTTGTTCTGGCCCTGCCTGCCCTGCTCGGGGCTCTTGCTCGGCCCCTGGCCCTTGCCCTGGCCTATCTGTCGCGACGACGAGAAACATAGCTTCATCACGAACGGGAATTTGGCGCCTGAAACGTTACGATTGAAAAATATAAGGGTATATATATCTATATTATAAAAATTAATCGCAAAATGTGTTGGTAAGCGCATAACTCAACAACGCCTGGACCGATTTGGCCAATTCTTTTTTTGAAATGTTCGTTGAAGTTCAAGGATGGTTTTTACGGCGAGAAAAATTTGAAAATTCATCCCCTAAGGGGGTAAAACGGGGGTGCAAAGTTAGTATGAAGCTTTGCCGTTTTTGAAGTTAGTGAATGTGTAACGCGAGCGAAGCTGCGGGCGTCCACTAGTATAAAATATAAGGGTGTACCACAGTGATTCATTCATTCATCACAACCCTTTCTTTGTCCCACTGTTGGGCACGGGTCTCCTCTCAGAATGGGAGGGATCAGGCCTTAGTCCACCACGCTGGCCAAGTGTCGATTGGCAGAATTAACATGCCTTCGAGAACCGTATGAAGAACTCTTAGGCATGCAGGTTTCCTCACGATGTGTCCTTCACCGTTATAGCAAGTGACATTAAATTTCTTAAACAGTAAGTTTCCACAGTAATTAATCCATACTTAATATTATAAATGCAAAAGTAACTCTTGTCTGTCTCGCTTTCACGCCAAAACTATTGAACCGATTTTAATGAAGTTTTGGTACACAGATAGTCTAGACCTAGAGCCTGAGGAAGGACATAGGCTACTTTTTAATTGGAAAAAAGTGTTGTAAAGGGTTGAAAAGGGGGATGAAAGTATTGTCATTTTCAGAACTAGAAGCATAAAATTTATATTTTAGGCTGTTGATTAGATATAAATAAATATGGCATTCAAAGTTTGTAAAAATGTTACCCCTTAAGGGTGTAAAATAAACATAGGGGATATCACATTTACGGATTCATTACAAATTTGTGGAGCTAAAGTTATCGCGTTATGAAGTATCTATTATTATGTCTAATTCCATGCGAGCGTGATGACCGTTATATCATGACTAGTGGACGCCCGCAGCTTGGCTCGCGAAGAATTAGACATAACAATAGTTTCGTTTACACCTATTAATATTATATGTCACTCAGTGAAGATGTAGCTTTCTAATGGTGAAAGAATTTTTGAAATCGGTCCAGTAGTTTTTGAGTGAAAACATTACAAGCAAATGTTTCCTCTTTATAATCCATACTTACTAATATTATAAATGTGAAAGTGTGTTTGTTTGTTTGTCCGGCTTTCACGTCGCAACGAAGCTATTATATGGTATGGTTTTTGTGTGTGGAGATAGTGAGGAGGGTGGAGAGTGACGTAGGCTAAACATCCCCATGGGAAGATATCGATGTTTTGTTATTTGCTAGATATTTAGTTCCGGATGTTGTTAATAGATGGCGTTAGTAAAATTCATTTTCAAGTTCTTATCTATGTATGATAAACAACTCATTGTTAATTCCGTTTGACCACGCGGGCGGAGCCGCGGGTGAAAGCTAGTATTAGTATAGACTTCCGGGGGCATCCTGTCGTTGTTGTGGTGATGGTGATGGTGATGGTGATGGTGATGGTGATGGTGGTAGTACGGACCTGGGTGCTGGATGGTCGCGTGGTTGCACGCCATGATCGCCATCACCGACTGGGAAATGTTCTGGAACTCCATGAGGCCCGACGACGATCTGAAATACAGTTTTCAATTTCAAATTACTCACTCACTCATCTTATCGTGTTTTCTTTATCAGAACAAAAGGGCTTCGACAAGGCTTAACGATTGCAAGATAATTAATTGTATCACCGTTACTTTGCGTAACTCCTTATCCTTACTTATTTATCGTCTATCGATCAAACTAGCTTGCAATAGGGCCGTACTGAAAACCAGCGCCATATATCCTATCCGAAGGATTATGGCATAAGCTGAGTGCGGTCCTGTTTCGCTTTGTAATAAGTAAGTAGTAAGTACCTAGTTTTAAAATAATTATACCTATATTACAAAGTGAAATAAAAAAATATTCTATTCTATTCTATTCTAACTCCATTATAACAAACCAAGAATTAATCTACTTTGCAACAATCCGCAAACAAAAATGTATGGTGATGTATGTATACTTTCATGCACGTAGCACTTCCCTCCCTCCCACGCAGGAAAACATGCACATGCGATAAATGAATACCCACACCAACATACACACCAACAAGTGTTTCTTTTTTTTTCTTTTTTTATGGATACAGGATAGCAAACGAGCTTGCAGCACCACCCATCCGCTGCCACCCATGACAACTGTGACTGACTTTGAACAAGACTCAATTAGGGACTGGGATGGTTAGTCCAATTAGTTAGGAAAGTTAATTAGAACATTAGTTGATCAGTTCGTTAGTAGGTATTAGGACTGGGGACTGTTAGTGATAATTAGTCATGTTAGTTGGTGTTAGTAATAGTCCAGTTAGTACTTTTTAGTAGGAGTCTCGTTTTAAGTCAGTTACAGATGTGTTGCTACCCTTGAGGACTAAGATGGTCGCCTCTAAAGAAGTGTAACCGGTAACCACACCTTTCCAACCGGACCATAATTGTTTTAAAAACAATTACTACACGGCAGAAATGGTACTAGGTACCGTGGCGGGCGGTGGTACTGCCCCGGGCGAACTCTATATGGAACCAATTAGCTTTCATATAAAACCTATTTGGTTCCCTATAGGCTCTACCACCTACAAAACCCCAAAACAAGGCATCCTCAGGGTAACTAGTACTCCACGACGGTCAATCGCATCGCTTTGCGATTGTTTGTCTTAACGATTGCTTTTACCAGTGAAAACGACCTGGAACGATGGCTTAATGTGCCCTCCGAAGCACGGTAGCGCCTATGAAAATTTGCCGCTAGCGGTCACCCATCCACAAACCGACCGCGCTCGACGTTGCTAACTCTAGTCAGATCACATTGAATCGACGCGAGCCATTCGGCTAAGGACGTATCGCTGCGACCCATAGACGTACCACTGCTGGGCACGGGTCTCCCCCACAGACACTTCTGCGGGAGGTCTAGAGCATACTCCACCACGCTGCTCCAATGCGGATTGGTGGAGGGGTTAGTGGCCAACCCAGTGTCGAATGTTCTCAAGCCACCCGGAGGACTTCGACAAGGCTTAACGACTGTTTTCAGCATTGAAAACAACCGGGACCGACGGCTTTACGTGCCCTCCGAAGCACGGTAGCGCCCATGAAATTTTTGCCACTAGCGGTCACCCATCCACAAACCGACCGCGCCGGTCGTTGCTTAACACTTTCGATCACATTGAATCGAGGCAAGCCATTGGGCCATGGACGCTACGCAACGACGTATAGGTATATTTTATATCAAAATAAAGCCGACCTTTCGCTCTTGAGCGGGAACTTGGAGATTGTGTGCGGCGGCGCGACGCCGTAGTCCTTGAACACCTGCAGCAGCTGGTCGTCCGACACGTCCGGCGGCGTGTTGAAGAAGTGGAGGACCTGAGTAGTGACAAGGAGTTATAGTTACAAGGAGTTAATATACATAAATAATAAATAAAGGTGGGACCAGAATAGTCCCTTGAGGCACTCCCGGTCGAGCGTTTGATATATTTATACCTGACCGTAATGACTTGTATTGGTTATTATTTAACTGATTTATACATACCAAGAATTAATCTACTTTGCAACAATCCGCGAACAAAAAACGTATGGTGATGTATGTATACTTTCATGTTGCAAAGTAGATTAATTCTTGTTTTGTAATAATGGAGTTCCGCAAAGTAACGCCTGATACAATTAATTGATTTATACATATTTTGATGGCTGTATAGGTATGATATTATCCATTAATCAGCCGTACTTTTTACGTAAAATGGCCAACAAAATCGAATGCTTTTGTCTGTACCAAAAAACAACAACTGCGGTAAGTTTATAATTTACGTCCTAAATAATATTCGACATTAAGTCAAACTTGTCAACTAGCAGAATGGACACGGGTACATACATATAAAGTGTTTAACCATTATTTAAACTTCACAATATAATCGATGATCAAAGTAACCTGACACTCGGTTACCGCTCGTATCATTAAATCTACAGTATTACATTTGCGGTGACAACTCGATAGTCATGGCTATCGAACACGCCTCTTACATGAGGGTCTGGATTCAAGTGGCACGCACCGATTGGGTTAATGTCACCTGTTGTCAACACAGGAAAACATCGTGAAGATATCTGCATGCATGATAATCTCTGATAATATCTGCATGAGAATTGTCCATAAAGGCTTCTCGAAGGCATGTGAAGTCTGCCAATTCGCACTTGGCTAGCGTGATGGACTTCGACCTAACCCCTCTCATGCCGAGAGGAGACCCGGGCCCAACTATGGAACAAAGAAAGGTTTGTGGTGTAGGTGATCCGGGCCCAACTGTGGAACAAAAAGGTTGTAGTGTTGGTGATCCGGGCCCAACAGTGGAACAAAAGGGTTGTGGTGTAGGTGATCCGGGCCCAACTGTGGAACAAAAGGGTTGTGGTGTTGGTGATCCGGGCCCAACAGTGGAACAAAAGGGTTGTGGTGTAGGTGATCCGGGCCCAACTGTGGAACAAAAGGGTTGTGGTGTTGGTGATCCGGGCCCAACTGTAGAACAAAAGGGTTGTGGTGTTGGTGATCCGGGCCCAACTGTAGAACAAAAAGGTTGTGGTGTTGGTGATCCGGGCCCAACAGTGGAACAAAAGGGTTGTGGTGTTGGTGATCCGGGCCCAACTGTGGATCAACAGGGTTGTGGTGTTGGTGATCCGGGCCCAACTGTGGAACAACAGGGTTGTGGTGTTGGTGATCCGGGCCCAACAGTGGAACAAAAGGGTTGTGGTGTTGGTGATCCGGGCCCAACTGTGGATCAACAGGGTTGTGGTGTTGGTGATCCGGGCCCAACTGTGGAACAAAAGGGTTGTGGTGCTGGTGATCCGAGCCCAACTGTGGGACAAAAGGGTTGTAGTGTTGGTGATTCGGGCCCAACAGTTGTGGTGTTGGTGATCCGGGCCCAACTGTGGATCAACAGGGTTGTGGTGTTGGTGATTGATTACCTTTGAGGGCGGTTGTATTCTATTCTTGTGGATCGACGCCGGCGTGAGGAAGCGGTTGTTCTTGTTGCCGACGTAGTCCTTGAACGAGGGGCTCTTGTCCGGCAGGGGGTACGGGTTCATTACCTCGGAGAGGTACGCTTGTTTTGAGAATCTGAGGGAGAAAAAAAATAAGACATAGACATAGACATAAGTTTATTTCGACATACATACAACACATAAGTCAATACAATTTTAAATTTTAATAACAATGCCGAAATAGGACGCCCTCAGCAAATGGCTGTGGCAAGCCAGCAGCCGCTGATTTTCAGGACGACCCGCGTAGGGAAGTTCGTGCCAGTTGTTTTCTTATTTTTATGTACATATATGTATATCATTAATAAAAATAAAAAATTTAAAGTAAGTACCTACCTATACTTAATAAGCTACACATGATATAAATTAATATAAAAAATAAAATGGAAAGATGGACAACGAAAACATTACACAATTTAAATGAAACTACAATAATTTTAAAATTAATCCAATAAGCATGACATTAAGAAAAAGATGTACAAAATTCATTCATAAGGTTAAATGAAATTAGTTCTATTGAGATGGGGCCAGACTTTTATGTCACAGATACACCCAGAGTAGAGTAGAACTTGCTTTCAACAACCCATGGACATCCCCCTGCTTGGCACGGGTCTCCCCCTCCCCCATAGACACAACTGCGGGATATAGAGCATACTCCACCACGCTGCTCCAATATGGATTAGTGTTGGAGTTAGTGGCCAACCCAGTGTCACATGTTCTCAAGCAACCCAAAGCACTTTGACAAGGCTTAAAGATTGTTTATAACGGCTTTACGTGCCCTCCAAAGAACGGTAGCGCGCCCATGAAATATTGCTACTTTCGGTCACCCATCCATTAACCGACCGCGCCCGTCGTTGCTTATCCCTGTCGATCACATTGAATCGACGTGAGCCTTTGGGCTATGGACGGTACATGCCCATGATACCTTGATTCAATGCGTTGCTATTGCCACCCTCGAGGACTAGATAAGAGATGCCTCTAGAGAAGTATAACCGGTTGATATAGAGGGTTACATAAATTCAGTGAAGTATATATACTCACGCGTAGTAGCGTCCAAAGCCCAATGGCTCGCGTCGATTCAATGTGATCGAAAGAGTTAAACAACGACGGGCGCGGACGGTTTGTGGATGGGTGACCGCTAGTGGCAAAATTTCATGGACGCTACCGTGCTTCGGAGGGCACGTAAAGCCGTCGGTCCCGGTTGTTTTCAACGGTGGAAACAGTCGTTAAGCCGTGTCGAAGACCTTCGGGTGGCTTGAGAACATTCGACACTGGGTTGGCCACTAACCCCTCCACCAATCCGCATTGGAGCAGCGTGGTGGAGTATGCTCTAGACCTCCCGCAGCTGCGTCTGTGGGGGAGACCCGTGCCCAGCAGTGGGACGTCTATGGGTCGCAGAGAGTGCTTCGGAGGGCACTTAAAGCCGTCGGTCCCGGTTGTTTTCAACGGTGGAAACAGTCGTAACGCCTTGTCGAAGACCTTCGGATGGCTTGAGAACATTCGACACTGGCTTGGCCACTAACCCCACCACTCTTATGGAGCAGCGCGGTGGAGTATGCTCTAGACCTCCCGCAGCTGCGTCTGTGGGGGAGACCCGTGTCCAGCAGTGGGACGTCTGTGGGGGAGACCCGTGCCCAGCAGTGGGACGTCTATGGATACTCACGCGAGAGTGAGCGTGTAGTCTCCAACGGTGACATTGTTAAGGTTCTGCACGCAGCGCTCCACGGAGACGCCGTCGCCCATCTGCACCATCGCGGTGCCCTCTTTAGTCTTCAGGAACTTTATCTGGAAACGTTGGGTTCGATTATCAAAACTGTTCCACATATATTATGTCGATGTAGGTTAGAAACCTACGTTTGAGCGATCGTGAGCGTGTGACTTAATAAATTGTTTTAATGGCATTTATTTTGAAGGTTATCAGAGTCAGATCAGAATAACATCTTCAAAGGTACACCTCTTTGTTACATGGAAAAAGAAGAGAAAGGAGGATTTATTTGTTATTTAATTCTTCAGTCTGCAGTCAGATGTTTCGAATGAATATTTTTCTGTATAAATATACAAATATGTATAAATTCAAATTTTGTTCTAAGAACTCTGTCTTCAGCTTTAGCTTGCACTGTGGTTGAGAATTCAGTGTCTTCTTCAAATTAACTTACTACTAATATAACTAAAGTAATATAATATAAATTTTATATTTCAAACACCACGTAATATGCGTGTCTCAACAAGTGTAAACCTAAAATAAATAAATATCATGGACATTCTCACACACGGCCATCTGATCCCAAAGTAGGCGCGAGCCTTTGATATGGGTGTCAAAGACTGATATACATACATAGATATTTTTAAATACATACTTAAATAGATGACATTAACATCCAGACACAGAACAAATAAGTGTTCGTCACACGAATATTTGTCCTGAGTGGGATTCGCACCCATGACCCCTGACGTAACAGGCAGGGTCACTGCCGATTGCGACAACAGGCCCGTCTGGCTGCCCTGTAGCTCGGGACCAGAATAGTGCTACGGTAGCCCCTGCCTGTCGTAAAAGGCGACTAAAAGGGGACTTCTGGGGTCGCGGGCGGTGAGAGTGGGAGCTCGAATCGTCCCTCATGTGACCCCGGGAAAGACGACGCCGATTGTGGCTGCACAGCGTTGTGAAACCGGGAAGAGCCCGTCTTGGGCGCAGCGCTGGAGGGCACCGGCGCGTTCTACAAGAGATCCCGGAGCCCTCCTGTCGCCGGAGTAGGCCACCGAGTGGGTTTTAGTGGGTGAAAGTCCCACATAACCCGGCGTCGCTCCCACGACGTTCGAGTACCTTTTCAAGGTTTCCCGGTAGGTTTCAGGGTAGTTTAGAAGAGAACGAAACAATGGCGTGTAGCGTGTACTCACTCTAACAAGGGTAGTTTAGAAGAGAATGAAAGAGAGGCGTGTATCGTTTACTCACTCTAACAACGTTGCCGTAGAGGCAGCACAGGTTGAACAGGCGGTCGGCGTTGGCGGTGGCCGGGTCGAGCCCGTACACCATCATGACGGCGCCCTGCTGCGGCGGCCCGCCCTGGAACGGCGGCATGTCCTGGGCCGTTAGTATGGCAGCGGTCAAACAGGTCACACTGACGGTGCCGTTAGCTTATGCACATTGCAAGAAAATTGCCATAGCCCAATGGCTCGCGTCGATACAATGTGATCGAATGAGTGAAGCTGACGGGAGCGGTCGGTTTGTGAATTCGTGTCTGCTCTAGAACTCCCGCAGCAGTGTCTAATGGGGAGACCCGTGCCCATCGGTGGGACGTCTATGGGTCGCAGCAAAGAAAATGTCTATGTCCATTTTATGAGGGTGGCTATCGAACTCGCCTCTCACTCGAGCGGTCCAGGTTCATACCCCAGCGGCACGCTCTGATGACTTTTCTATGTTATGTGCGATTTAAAATATTAAAATGTCACTTGCTATAACGGTGAAGGACACACTGTGAGGAAACCTGCATGCCTGAGAGTTGTTCATAATATTCTCGAAGGCATGTGAAGTCTGCCGATCCGCACTTGGCCAGCGTGATGAACTAAGCTATCTGTCATATATAAACATTTCTATTTACATACATTGTACGTTATTCATTAATAATGCATTACTAATGTGGGTACATTTTAGTTTACTATGTCAGTACGAAATGATACAAGCTCCTTAGCTGAATAAAACGTTCTTACGTTATATAGTGTTTTATTACTTATTTCGAACATTTTAAACTATCCCATTCTGAGAGAAGACCCGTGCCCAACAGTGGGACAAAGAAAGTGTTGTGTTGATGATGAACCCCTTGAAAATAAGGCCTGATGATGTGTCTGCAAGAATCTCTGTGCAGGAGATGATGTTATACCTGATTTTGTGGCGGCATGGGGGGGTGATGCATGGGGGGCGGCGGCACGAACCCCTCGCCGCCGTAGCCCTCCGGACCGTAGCCGCGGCCGTCGCGCTGTGGAGGGAAGACGAATACATTGTTATTTGTATATTTTTATATGCATTTATTTGTTAAAGTTTGTGTACATATAAGGTGTTATAAGAAGGCTTGGAACTACATACTTTAATGGTTATACCAGTGTACAAATATTTAATATTAGTTAAGCTATATTCATTAAAAAAATCACTACATCATCATTAGCTCATATTTAATTTACAATTTCAATATTAAATTTAAAATGTCAAATATTGAAAATTAATGTAAAAAGAAAAAAAAAAATTATGTCAAAATTATGATTAAATTACATTATCATTGAAAAACGCTTTTAAGTCATAATATTGCTTTTCATGCAAAATTTGCAACATATGCTTTTTAAACATTTTAAGGCTTAAATCATACAGACGCTCGGGCAAGTGATTATAAACTCTTATAGCCATACAGTATGCATTCGTTTTAAATATCTTTAGCCTCTTTTTTGTTACGAATAACTTATTTTTATGTTTACATCTATTGAGTCCTATATCTTTATAAGTCTTTTTAAGTCTTAAACGTATTTTTTCATTCCGTTGAAAGACTCATAAACGTCCCACTGCTGGGCACGGATCTGCCACACAGACATACTCTATCACGCTGCTACAATGCGGACTGGTGGAGGTGCTCCAATGCGGATTGGTGGAAAAATAAAAGGTTTTAAGGTTATTAAAACACATTCAATTTTCGGTTACACCTAGTAATATTATATACTGGTGTTTTATTTAACTCCTCCAATATTATACCTAATCTATACTTCTATTCTAATATGTATTATAAAGAGGATACATTTTTGTTTGTATTGTTTTCACACAAAAACTACTGGACCGATTTCAAAAATTCTTTCACCATTAAAAAGCTGCATCTTCACTGCGTAATTTAGGCTATATAATATTACAAGGTGTAAACGAAATTATTGTTATGTCTAATTCCACGCGAGCGAAGCTGCGGGATTCCACTAAGTTTGAAATATTTTAGTTAATGTATTTTTAAGCGAATTCCAAATAAAAGAAGGTAGTTCTCAAATCGGCTGTATGTTTTTTTTTTAATTTTAACTACACGTTATATTTTATTATAATTATACGTTTAGTTCTGCCCTCAATGACCATATTAACTTCAACCGTAACTAAATTCTACCTGAAGATTTAAACGCGGGGAAACTTACTTAAGGTCGTGGCGACATGTCGTATCAAATGAACCCTTTCGGGTTCTATAATGATGATGACTTGTGCAGATAAGACAGAAACTAGCAGTAAGTAAGATGGAATTCTGAAGTAAACGCAAATTATCTGAACTTCAAACGTTCTAGCGCAATACTAGAACTGCGTAGCAAATCACCAATGATGAGATATGAGATAAGGGATAAGTAGCGTCCCAAAGGCTCGTGTCGATTGTATGTGATCGACCGAGTTAAGCATTGATAGGCGCGGTCGGTTTGTGTATGTGTGTGTGTCAAAACTTCATGGGCGCTTTTGGCAACTGTGCTTCGCAGAGCACGTTAAGCCGTTGGTCCCGGTTGTTTTTCAATGGTAAAAACAATCGCAAAGCCTTGTCGAAGACCTTCGGTTGGCTTGGAAACATTCGACACATCCGCATTGGAGCAGTGTGGTGGAGTATGCTATAGACCTCCCACAGCTGTGTCTGCGGGGGAGACCCGTGCCCAACAGTGGGACGTCTATGGCTTGTAGCTAGCACCTACCTAGTACCATTTCTAGCTACGTGGCTGGCGGTAGTCAATGATATTTTAAGAAAGATAGGTACGTCACGTTCATACTGCACGCACAACATAATTGTTCCGCGACACATACATATGTAATAACATCGTATATCTTAAGAGGATATCAGTCGACCGTCACTTTTGAAGAATAGGTTTTTACCAAAAATATTGCCGTCGCGCTGAGCCCCTTAGCGTGCGATAGAGAGAAGTGCAGTCTCGAACTGATTTTACCTACGTAAAATTAAGAAAATCGTCCTTTCGTAATCCCCTGTTTCCTCCTCGAAATCTAGACCGATTTCAATATTTCTTTCAGTTAAAATGTAGAACAGGGTCTAAGCTATGCCCGTACGTTTTGCTTTTTTGGGATATGTTAGTAATTACCAGTTTGCTTGATGTTTGAAAATGTATGTAAAAAAAGTCGATTTTTTTGATTTTAAATGATTTTTTTTCTCTTCTATTAATCAAATTATGAAAAAAAAACAAAACGTACAGTCATGGCAGAGGTACGTATAAATCGTATGGTATTTTTTTCTCTTCTGTAACTTCTTTATCCTAGGAGGAAACAGGGGACTACGTTTGTATGGAAAAAGTGTCGACTTGTTCGCTTGTGATATCCTCTTAACACACGCTATAAGTGCGAGACAATATATACGATATCCCTTCATCTTTTTTTATCTTTTTGTCATAATTTTTGCACTTTCCAAAACCCACAGGAAGGCATTTTAATCACAATGAAAGGTCACAGCTTGACTAACTGCAATGGTCACAAGTAGGACCAATTCACGGCACGCGTTAGGAGCGTTGGTGGCGTATCTACCTCTTGTTATGTATATAATACTAGTGGACGCCCGCAGCTTCGCTCGCGTGGCATTAGACATAATAATATATGTTTATTTTACACCCTAACAAAATTTTTACAAACTTTGAATGCCATATTTATTTGTATCTAATCAACGGCCTATAATATAAATTTTATGCTTCTAATTCTGAAAATGACAAAACTTTCATAGTACCTTTCAACCCCCTTTTCAGCCCCTTACAACACTTTTTTCCAAATAAAAAGTAGCCTATGTCCTTTCTCAGGCTCTAGACTATCTGTGTACCAAATTTCATTTAAATCGGTTCAGTAGTTTTGGCGTGAAAGCGACATAGACAGACAGACAGAGTTACTTTCGCATTTATAATATTAGTATGGATCATTGGCGGTAGTGTAATAAGTTGTCTGTCAGACAAACTTACCGGATGATGGGGCGGCGGAGGCCCGTGCCGGTCCTTCAGCATGCCGGGCGGGGGGCCGCCGCTGCCGAACTCCATGTCTGAAAACATATAACCTACTTTAACTTATTTTGAAAACGTACGCGTCGATAGGGTTCGCGCGTTTCCACTGCGCGGGACCACGACACGGCACGAGACGAATGGCTATCATAAACGATATTTTTTCCATATCTTGTATACTTGAATTAATTTGAAAAGGTACGCGTCAATAGGATAGGCGTTTCCACAACACGGCACGGGACGACTAGCGAGCTTTCTTAAACGATATTTTTTCTATAGCGTGTACCTAACTTATTTTGAAAACTTACGCGGGTTATGTATAGTAAAAAAACGTTCTTCTTCACCCAAAAGAATAAATACTTACAATATAAAAAATAAATCAAAATTTTCGTCAAAATCGGAAGTTGTATGTACTGGTCAAAAACTATAAATATTGAAATTTCAAACTTTACAAATCGGCCTTTTCATTTTTGATACCCCACTTCCCAGACCTATTTACGTGGATGTCCACGATAAACGTGTCAAAAATAATCTTAGGGAACATCGTGCTAAAATCGGGAATAAATTTAGAGTAACATTTTTAAAATTGGTAAGATATAAGACGAAACTTTTGTAGTTATTATTAAGCTTAAAATATAAATTTCTTTAAGATCCAGAACTTAAAAACTGCAATTACCGTATCGCTTATATAGAAATATCGCATTGGAGATTTTCTACAACTAGACATTATTAAGGAGTTGATGCATAAAGCGTCAAGATCGGTCAACACACATTCTAGGTAACGAACACATGCATAGGAATTTAGGAGAGAGAATAGGAGGGTAGGTAGAAAGAAAAGTCTTTGAGGGTTGGTGTCACTGGTTTATTGTAAAAGTACATGTTGTTTCTGCGTACAATGTCATAAAATATGTATTAAACTAATTTTTTTTTCGTAATTAATATTACTATTCTAAGCTGGATTATAATTTATAAATTGTATGTAATAGAGTGAGTATATAGTTTTAGTCTAATTATACATACTATTATAGATAATGAGCCTATATCAAAAGTTACAGGTAATTAATGAAAACTTAACATTTTGTATATGATTCAAATAAGTGATGTTCTTGTTTAGAGTACAAAATTCTTAATTATCTATTACTAAATAGATATTTATATGATGGCTTTTAATATAATAATATTTTATTGATCTGATGATACCAATGTAAGTAGTAAAATGTTGTTAGTTGTAAAGATGTGTACTTATAAGGTTGGATTGCATCACAGTACTAGTTAAAATAAAAGTTAATGTTTAATTTTACAATAATAATAACGGTAATTTTAACGTTAGTTGCTAAGTGGTTTGCATCAGGGTTTTACGCGTTTTCGCGTCGGCATAAAAAACAATGAGCGTCTGACGTAATAAACGTTAACTCTAAGCGTTAACTATAAAATATTGTCCATGTGATGATGCAACCCATTTTTTCCCTAGACGGTAATTTAACTGGATTGTATAATGTTATAGTAAGATGATGCAACCCAGCCTAAATATACTTATAATATATATATATGTTGTATAAAGTTAGATTTTGTAACGGCCATACACTCACTAAGTGGCCAACATTATATAAAGAGAAACACACCACAAAACACATATGGACAAAACTATTAACAACACATGCCATTAGACTTATAGGTATACATGTTAGATTTTACCATGAATGTTATGGAACTCCATAATCGTAACCGATATCCGAAATAAAAAATCTATCCGTAACTGTAATCGAATCCAAATCGAATATGTATTCACTATTTGCAAAAACTGGTTACACTATCTTGTTAGGAATTCTTCTATACATTATTATTTACTATCAGTTGCTCGCGGCTTCGCTCGCGTGCAATGTATAGTATATATTGAAAAAATATTGAAATTGTTTTTTATTCCAAGGGAACATAGGATCGCGATAAAAATTATCCTTTATGTTAATTCAGGGTGTCAGCTACCTCCATACAAAATTTAATCAAAATTGGTCGAGTCGTTTGTGTATGAAGAAGTAACAAACATACAATCACACACACTCACAAACTTTAGCCTTTACTATATTAATGTGGTCTGCGCATAAACAGTATTATAAAATTAACCACCAGGTAACCCAATCCAATTAGTCCAATTATGTGACTTCACGAAGTTTACTAACGGAACTTAGTTATTATACACGACCCCAGAGCAACATATCGGCTATTATAATTACATAATTCCATCAAGTCGACCCTATGTAGGCAATCTGTCGTAACTATAGCTACCTTTGATAGCAATATTGTCTATTGAAGAGCTTGTTAACCATGATAGTACCTACTGAAACCATTAAATTTATAAAAATGAACAGAAACTATTTGATATATTTTAATGAAACTGATTTAACATTTATTGGTTGTAAGTAATACATATTTCTAGATGATAAGTTTTTAATTATGTAATAAATTATAAGGTCTAATAAATTATAAGGAAGTTAGGTTTAGAAAAGTCACGAGTTTGGAATAGGTTTATACTATTAACTGGTGGCCAAATTATACCAAATTCAAACAAATTGGAAGTTACTTAGTTTACTATATATTATTCTTTCTTATTTAGTTATCTGCTTGTTATAGTGGCCGTTCACCAATATTTTGTCACATTGATTAAATCGTTCACATAATTACAATCGAACTTTACTAAGGTCGTTTGATTGTAAATTATATGCATGAAGTATTCTTAACATTTTGTGATTTAAAAGCAGTCACTTTTAACATTTAAGGGAGTTGTGGTTGTGAAAACGAACATGGATTCTATCACACAAACAAGATGCTACTGACGCGCACAACACAGTTCACAAACACAGTTAGTTATAGCATAAACAGCTATATTATATTAGTCTAGTGATTGAAGCAAAATGAGCTTGATTTCGTCATGGAGGTATAATATTTTCCTTTTGTATTTAATTATGAATATACAATTTTTTTAAATGTTTTATAAATTTGTCAAGCATACATTGTAGTACCTATACATCTAATATAATGTTATACAATGTTATTTATACCCCCACGAATATGTTTAATACATATAAAAATGACGGGTGATATATATCTATGTTAATGTTAACAACAACAGTAGCATGGCAACTACACTGCTTACAAGGTGACATGATGTTATACACACAGTGAGACATTGTGCATAATACAATCTTATATTCAAGATCCATTTACTAAAGATATATTTCAGAAGACTTCCTAATAAACCATTACGAAAATATATTCTATTTTTGAAATTTTTTACAAGTCTGATGCATTAAAAAGAATAAATTACATACCTATGTATTGTGTATTAGTAAGGATATGCACACACATAATACATATAAAGACTAGATATGCAAGTGACAACCCTGTCCGTACACACCGCCGTCTCCGCAGTAGGTACCTACCGTTCTGTGCGTGCTCGCACGAATGTTGGCTGCACGTGTCCTCGCCGCAATTCCTCGCCGTCTGCGTCGCCGTCATGGCGGACGGATCTGTCGATCAATCGACCGATAAATCTGCTTCCTCCTTTGATTAGTTCACATTTAGTTCACTGTTGTGTGTGTGTTCAGTGGGCAGTCCGTTTCTTCTTTTGATTAATTCACATTTAGTTCACGGTTATATATGTGTGAGTGTGTGTTCATTTGATAAGTAATGCCGATTAATCCATTTTTATGGTCTGATTCTTCTTTTGTGTAATTCATATTTAGTTCAGGCATTAAGTATTCTGTGGTTCAGAGTACTTTGTGTAAAAGTAGTGGCAATCAATCGGTACAACTGCTTGTATAAGTCTGTTTCTGTTTGATTAATTCACATGTTGTTCACGGTTGAGAGTTAATATATAAAAACGTTTTCGAACGACCACTGCTGGCCAATAGAAGCTAGTATGTAGGTAGTAGTAGTTTTAGTAAATTCGCCTCAGTAATAATTGACGATGTCTCTTCAGATAATTCGCGGATTGTTGCAAAGTAGATTAATTCTTGGTTTGTGATGTCTCTTCACTTCAATATAAACGCCAATAACGATACGGCCATAAGCTGAAAACGCTTTAAAAGTACCGGATTAACGGGAGGTGGATTAAGCACCACTCTCGTTGGTTTGGCCACCATAAAAATCTCATAAGTAATATTATATTTACCCCAACACAGTTTCCCCATTAAACTTGCATTAAAAACCTTTTAACCGTGAAACAACAAGCGGCCTATAATACAATATATGTACAATTAATTGCATTTACAATTTTACCGTACATTGCGTTGAAAATTTAATTTGAAACTGAACGACGCGTTTTATACTAAAAGGCTAAATGGGAGGCTTTATGGTAAATTAATGCTCGCCTGTTTATATCCCGGTAATGCGATATAAACAGAAGAGTCAACGATATTGTTTGGACTAGCTACTAATTTATTTATTTATTATTTTATGTACAGACCATTTTACAGACAAAAGAGTACACAGCCAAAAATAAATGTATTTAATCAAAACATATATATATAAACTAGCTGACCCCGCAAACGTTGATCTGCCAAATGAAATGTCAAAGTGACACGATACTTCATGTAAAATATTGTTCATACAAAAATACTGAAATCATTTCCATTCCAAAAAACATTTTCCTGTGGACCAATTTGTGAATCTAAACCATTAACGAATCTCCTTGAATAGGTACACATAAAAAATCATCAACTTCTATCCAGCCGTTTACTACCTACCTACCTATTTCCGACCGACATACGTCAGTAAGCCGGTAACTTCAACTATGAATATAGACACTCACGAATTGTTCAGTACCTACTTAATAAAATGGTGAAATCCTTAGCATCCTTTAAAACTTAGACACAGTTCATGATGATACTATCTAAACCATTAACGAATCTCCTTGAATAGGTACACATAAAAAATCATCAACTTCTATCCAGCCGTTTACTACCTACCTACCTATTTCCGACCGACATACGTCAGTAAGCCGGTAACTTCAACTATGAATATAGACACTCACGAATTGTTCAGTACCTACTTAATAAAATGGTGAAATCCTTAGCATCCTTTAAAACTTAGACACAGTTCATGATGATACTTAACTAACTAAAAAAACTGAATATTACTTTACGAATTAAAAATAAAAATGCTTTCCAAGAGGATCGGCTAGTTTCGTCTGAAAACTAACGAGCAGGATGAAATTGGATTAAAATGTTTCCCTCGACGTTGCACTTTTTACAACACCTTTTAATTTTTAAAGAAATTCGCCCGATTTTGTTCTTTTCCCCGTCAGATAATGGCGTGACTCAATTTAGTTACTCAACGGAGTAACATAGTATATGAGAGCTTAATACGAGATATTCCTGTCTCGTATTAAACTCAATTCCCTGAGTATGTACTTTTTATACATAGGTATAAGGTACTAAATTTGCATGAAACAACACATGTTTGAAAAAATATAAGAAGAAGAAGAATATAATTTATTTTGCGTAAAACACATTTATGGTACAGAATATTATTAAGTAACAGTAGGTGTAGGTTATTTCAGTTTTAATGCAAAATTTGACAGCACTCCGCATTATGTCATGATTCCTTAAAAATCATGACGCTGATTTTCAGTGCGGCCCTGTCGAATACTGCCACTCCCAATGTCACATGGTATAGCCCGGGAGAACTCTACAGAGAACCTGTTTAGGTTGCTTATAGCAACCCATAGAAGTCCCACTATTGGGAAGTCTCCCTTGCAGACACATAGCTCTATATAGAGGTCTAGAGCATACTCCACCACGCTGCTGCGGATTGGTGGAGGGGTAAGCGGAAAATACCCACTCATACTCACGATTAAGATGTCTACACCACCGTGATCCGCGCCGTTTTTTATTTAGATTGTTATTATTATTTTTTGTTTAGATTGTTTTCATTTTCGAATACCTGCAGCTGTGGGTAGCCAGGGGGTTGTTTTAACGGAATGGAACGCCGCTCGAGGGGTAGGCAATTTTACGACATGCACAGAGTCAAGTCGGCTTTTATCGTACGCGGAAATTGTTTCTTTTGTCCCTTTTATTATGAAAGTGAATTTTTTTTAAAACAGATCATTTAATTAATCTATAAGTAGGAATTATACCCTAATAGTACGTAGTAATAAAGATGAATAGGTTAATAATATTGTAGAATAAGTTGATTATCATCATTCTATTTATAGGATATAAACTGTATACACAAAAGTTAAAAAAAAAACTTGGCTAGCAATCAATAAGCAATAAGTTTATTAATTCCTTGACCGAAGATTTGTACTCATTGATGGTGATTGATTACAAGATCGTTTTAAAAATACGCCATAATTTAGTAAGTAATGAATAATTTTAAGCGCTTCAAGCGGAATTCAAATACGCTTCAGGCGATTAAGAGACAAATTTTAACATGAAGTCCACAACACCATCCAACCACAGCGCAAAAAAATAATGACACACACCGACTACGACGGAGTACGACGCTAATAACTCGAAAATAAAGCGGCTCAATAATACTCCACGGGACGCAACATCCAGTGCGGGCATACGAAAATCCAATTTGTCCACTTTTATCCTCCATTGTTGGCGCGTTCCATAAATAAAAATAAAAATTGAATATAAAGGGCGACGGATATGGCCGGCGAGAAGCGAACCAACGGTGCGAGCAGAGAATAGAAAAAAAAAAGACTAAAAAGAGACTAAATATTAAAGCCATCATGTTTTCACACACCGGTGGCCGACGCTACTAAATTTTCAAATCCCCCCCGCCTCCATTTTAACAGTCACCTACCCGCACATGGCAATGAATTATTTAGACGCGGCAACACTCAAAACCGCGAACCGTAAAGCGCGGCCGCCCGGCCGCTACCGTTCTAATTCCATCGTTTCATTTCACGGTTGTCTCTCAATGCGACCGCACGTGTTTTATGTATAAATGAAAAATAATTTTTGCCTATTTATTGTATATAAAAGACATTTTAATTTTTTGCTGTTTTAAAATGTATGTTAATAGCTTAATTATGTTATGTATTAGCCACTATTAAAACAATTAATAAATTATATAATTTTAGTGAAAGGTGTTGGGTTATTCTCAGTCGTGTTTGTCATACCTGTCGTTTAGCATTCCATATATTTAATCGCGTTTTATATATATTTTACTATGACTTATCATAAGGGGTGAAAGCCCAGTGGCTATCGAAATCCCCTCTCATTCGAGCGGCACATTGATTGATACCCCCTGCGCAACTATCCCCTCCGAACTTTCGGGCCGAATTTTATACTCGGAATCGATCCCGGAGCCCCTCTCGCTCTCGGCACTCGGTAGTTGATGAGGAACTACGTAAGCGTCGTTGAACTTGAATAGTTCGCAACGTTCGTCGGAGCGAATCGCAATCCATAAAATTTGAATTTTTATTAACGCGCCGAACTAAAAGCGTATTTAGGTAACCTCCAGCGCGAATTTTTCCATGCATAAAAGATGTTCCCATTCCACCTCTACATATGAAAAACGCAAATGAACCCGCGAAGCGAAATTGAATCTTGAAAAACTACGCGAATAGTTGAGTACCTATACCTAGGAGTAGAAATTAATACTAGGTACTACTACCACTAATAACAGGTGCGCCTGGATCATGTGATAGGTCTAGGACCTACTGAGTGTTGTACTGTACGGTAAGTACCAATGGTGTATGAACCAAGTACTTGTCAAATGGCAAAGCAATCATCGTGATTACGAATTGCACTAAGTGATGAAGTAACCTTCCTACAATGTAAAACTTTTACTAACTTCGTTGAGAAATAAAATCCATACTAATATTATAAATGCGAAAGTAACTCTGTCTGTTTATCTCGCTTTCACGCCAAAACTACTGAACCGATTTAAATGAAATATGGTACACAGATAGTCTCGAGTCTGAGAAAGGACATAATATGCTACTTTTTAATTGGAAAAAAGTGTTGTAAAGTGTTGAAAAGGGGGATGGAAGGTTGTATGAAAGTATTGTCATTTTCAGAACTAGAAGCATAAAATTTATATTTTACGCTGTTGATTAGATGTAAATAAATATGGCATTTAAAGGTTGTAAAAATGTCACCCTTAAGGGTGTAAAATGAACATAGGGGATAACACATTTACGGATTCATTCCAAATTTGTGGAGCTAAAGTTAACGGGTTAAGAAGAATCTATTATTATGTCTAATTTCACGCGAGCGAAGCTGCGGGCGTCCACTAGTATACCATAAAACTTCGAGCCATCGTTAACCAAGAAATTAATAACTCAGGTACATACCTATTGATTACAACTTCAACATGATTGATTCCCTTTACCGCGGCGAAGCGTCGCTTGCATTAAGATTAAGATTTAAAACGGCGTAACTTTGCGACGCGGCAAACTGGTGGAAACGCATGCCAAATGATTAATTAAATCTCGCAAGACATTGGTGCCATCTGTCGTGTTACTTGAGCGCTTACTCGGAAAATAGGAATGAAATGCTTCCTCGACGTTCTGCAATACTAAAATCGTTTTAATCATTCGTTCCTGCAAAAGTATTTGGGTACTATACATGCAGCTAGAATCTTCACAAATATCACACCATCTATAGCCCATCGATAACATAAAATATCGCCTGTATTTCGCTGCAGGGCAATATCGTTAAGTCCACTAATGAGCTTGATCAGGATGAGTGAATTCCAGAATGCTGCGGATTGACAGCATTCATACTTCTTAGACAATATGAATAAGGCAAGTTAGGTACGTTCTGTAGGAAAAGGCGGAGTCTACCAACATGCGCAGGAAGGCTGAGAAGAAGGGTTTTAGTGAGTAAGAATCTCACGTAGGCTACTCCGGCCTCTCCCCGAGAGATTCGGTTATATTTAGAAGGTTTCTTCAGAAGAATTTATAAATGCAGAGAAAATGTACGTAATTTAGAAAATCCTTTCCATCATCAAAGCCTTTGTTTAGAACGCCGGACCGGAACACTCGAATGATTTATTTCGGTATTAAAAAAAAAACTTTTCACCGCCATGACTTCGTTGACCTCCATCAATTACATGACAGGAAATTAATTTCAGTGTTTTTAACATTCTCATTCTCTTTTGCTCTATAAAAGAAGGTTCGTTGGGAAGATTAAAATTCAAAATGGCCGACCCTCGAATCCGAGGAAGCGCATACTGAATGATTAATTAAATCGCACAAGACATTGGTAGCATCTGTGCGCGCTCACGACTCCGGGACGCTCACGACTGTAGGATAAGAGAAATTTTATTGTTTTTGCTACGTATTGCGTTCACTTGAAAATTCACCCCAAGTTCATTGTTTAAGTAGGTATACAATACACAGTTTAAACTTATCTCGAGATTATTTTTCTATGATCCCAATTCGGCTTAAATAAAGATAGTTGGAATAATCTCCAATTGTAGAAGCGTATTTTTAAATGAAATTTAGTTTAACATCACAAAGCTTTAGAATAAATCAGGTACCAATTTGTATGGGTTGTAGTGTATCTTGCTAGCAAGCTGGCTTTGTAACAAATATTCCTGTTAAAAACGCAAACGCAAACGAAAACGCAAGCGCAAACGTAAACGTAAACGCAAACGCAACACACTCACACCCCCGCGGTAAGCCAAAGCAATGAGTTGCGTGTGCCGAAACACACAAAAAACAACACAATAATTATTGATCATACATGACAGAATCGCGCCAAGTGTTAACATTTAACATGAACCGAGTGTTAACATTTAACATGAACTGGAGTAAGACTCAAGTAGTTCAATTTCAATCTTCTTTTACTACATGTTCGGATATTTTGAGTGGCATCTAAGCTATGACAACCCATAGGCGTCTTTACATCATATTCGTAGACCCTAATAACTAAGCCAACTAGATAGACACTAAGCCCAAATAACAAACCAGACCTGGCAGCAAAGTTTGTCACAGTTGTCATTAATGGCAGCATGCTCGTTTGCAATCCTATTCCAATAAAAAAACTTGTCTTTTACGAGTACCTACCTACTATTGCACCAGCTGGGAAAAGTACCCAAAAAGGCACACTACTACGTTATGCCAGTGAATCGACAAAATGGGAACTGATTCTAGTTACAATAATTATACTGTAATTTTTTTTTTAAAAAGCTTTTAAAAAAACGTAATCACTAATCTCGTCTATCTAATCTATATCAATAGGACAAGAGCAATTGTTCGTAATACTTGAGTATTTCCCAGAAAACCTAACAAAAGTGTACAACAAATACCTAGTAGACTATTACATGGATTTATCTAACAGAGAACGAGACAGGGGGAATATATCAAAATAAAAGCGACGAAGGAGGAATTATTAGAAAAATAGTTTCACGAGCAATGGCGGATATTGCCGTCAACGATCCGAGCAAGGAACGAACGGACTGCGGGGGTATGTCTGCGGAGGAAGCTTATTGTTCTCGATTGTTAACAACGGTGTTATTGAAAGTTCCAAATTAATTAGGTACAAATAAAATTTTCACACTTTTTCACATTTTTATTTTCACAATAAATATTTAAGTACTTCTCCTCCACAGACACTGCTGCGGGAGGCCTAGAGCATACTCCACCACGCTGCTCCAATGCGGATTGGTGGAGTTTAAGTACTTATGTATTTAAAAATATATATGTATGTATATCAGTCTCTGACACCAATAGTACAGGCTCGCGCCTAAATTGGGGTCAGATGGCCGTGTGTGAGAATGTCCAAGATATTTATTATTATTTATTGTTGTCCCGCCGTTGTCCCGCGCAAGACGATACCTTAAAAACTCCCTCGCCTCGCCTCGCCGTCGCCTCTAAAGAAGTGTGACCAGAAACCACAGACATTTCTTTAAAAATAAGCGTTGTTTAATGGTGCTATCACAATTTTCCTTATAGGTATATGAGCGTTTTCCTTGTATGCATTTGATGTGTGATTGAGATATATTTTTTTTAGATAAAGCCACAAAACTTTAAAAAAATATACACCCGAGAAAGTTTGACTATTTAATCTTGGGATTGTTCTAAATAAATATTTCAATTTGTTTATTATCCTATTTAAAGAGGAGATCCGTGCTTAACAATGGTAAAAAGAGAGAAAATTGTGATACAATTTTAAATACAGTTTAAAGTAGTTGATTCTCAACTCTCAACGTGGCCCATTGTCGGCCATGAGTGGAAATTTCTAGCTCGGAAAAGTTTCGAAAGCGGCGAAATGAGTTTTGTTTCATCTAATCGGTATTTAGTTTGGACTCTGTGGCGTTGTTTTTCACCCTGACTTGAATACCTACTGAATTGTGTAGTTAATGTTTTCACATCCTGCATAGATAGATAGCTAGATAGATAGATAGATAAGACATATACTTTTACAAGAAAATAGGAATATGTATCTACTTTTTGGGGTGTGTAAATTACTTTTCATTTTTAACTTTTTTTTCTTAAATTTCTTCGCATACAATAATTTTTAAATAGATTTCTATAATAAAAATAAAGTTCGCCCGGGGCAGTACCACCGCCCGCCACGGTAACTAGTACCATTTCTAACGTGCAATATTTATTTTATTTATTTGTTTATTCAACTTTATTGACACCTCTATAGAGATATACAATGGGGCGGATTTAATGCCTTATGGCATTTTCTACTAGTCTTGTGATTCACATGCAACGAGACTCTTACCAACAATTACTAACACCAACTAACAGGACTAACTATCACTAACAGTCCCCAGTCCTCATACCTACTAACGAACTGACCAACTAATGTTCTAATTAACTCTCTCAACTAATTGGACTAACCATCCCAGTCCCTATTTGAGTCTTGTTCAAAGTCACTCACAGTTATGGGCGGCAGCGGATGTGTGGTGCCATCTTATATCCATAAAAAATAACTTATGGACTTATAAAAGTCTGCATTAATATTATATTTATATTTCTAAACGAATTAGGTACTAAACTGGAGTTACATACTTCTAAACTAGACTAAAATTTCATCCTACTAAATATTGCCACTGGCCAAACTAGATTAAATATCAACTCAACTCAGTTATCAATCAATCGATTGATTGATCCGATGACGAGTAACAAAACAAGAGAGAATCGCAGAGTCCCAAAAACAAAAGTGGTTTATGTCACATCGTTGAGTTTCTCGCGTAAGAAACTTTTAATAGCCTTATTCGAATTGCGAACAGAGCTCCCAGTGAATTGCATTTTTTTTTTATTGATACAAGACAGCAAACGAGCACTCGCCACAACCCATTCGCCGCTCCCCATGACACCCGTGACTGGCCTTGAAAGCCTGTCATAGATGCGTTGTCACCTTCAAGCCGGAACACAATTTTGAAGAAGAAGAAGAAGAATATAATTTATTTTGCTTAAAAAGAGTATGTAGGTATAATAAAGTAACAGTAGGTGTAGGTTATTTTCTTATTGGCTGTCTCTTTTCTGTCTCCTGATATAAGATATTGTGCTTGTCAAAGTATCTAAGTGTTGCGCTATCGTTTCTAGGCGGCGGTGTGAACACTTACCACCAGGTGTAGGTGTCGGTTAGGCTAAAATTTATAAATAAAGACTCCACAGTCCAAAGTAGTATCAAACTTTCAGCACATTATCCAGAATAAAACTAAATGCAATTCATAGCGGTGACAGCTCAGTGGCTATCAAACTCGCCTTTCACTCGAGCAGTCCGGGTTTAAACCCAAGCTGCACGTACCAATGACTTTTCTAATTTATGTGCGATTTATGAAATTAAATGTCACTTGCTGTCACGGTGAAATACACATCGTACGGTAACCTGTACTATGCCTGAGAGTTTTTCATAATGCTCTCGAAGGCATGTGAAGTCTGCCAATCTGCACTTGGCCAGCGTGCTAGACTAAGGCCTAATCCCTCCCATTCCGAGAGAAGACCCGTGCCCAACAGTGGGACAAAGAAAGGTGGCGTTGTGGTTGCAATTCTAATGTCCATACAACGATGACATAATAATGCATGTTACTCGTATCATAACAAAAACAAAGCCTACGTCAGGTTCTTTAATAACAGTTTCGCGCGAGAAAACTTTTAATGGTCTTGTCTGAACTCCCCTCACGGAGATTACGCAGGTGAAATGCTGCGACGACACTGATCTTGCTAATCTGCTGTTCCACTAC
The DNA here is from genome assembly GCA_944567765.1 of Carterocephalus palaemon. Lineage (NCBI taxonomy): Eukaryota > Metazoa > Arthropoda > Insecta > Lepidoptera > Hesperiidae > Carterocephalus > Carterocephalus palaemon. The sequence goes on from OX155664.1 coordinate 1,353,736, forward strand.
TACTTGGTAAGCGATGAGAGCGATATAAATATAGCTAAGCTATTGTTTAGCTATATTTATATTGATCGAAGTATATTTATATCGCTTATGCAATGCTTAAGCAATAGCTTACTTACTGTAAACGCCGTCGAATAGTTTCGTATTAAGTAAAATCACGCCCGTATTTTTCCTGAAAGGGTAGACATGGAGTCTTACGCGCCGTTCATTACGCTGAGTGATGTCCTTTTTAAAGTGCGCAATAGAAAAATTATTTGTTGGAAATATTTTTATTCACACTGATCTGAGGTTTTTTTTACTACTAACTACCTAAATCGAAGCCTACAAACATTATGTTCGCCGATCTCTTATCGCTACCAGTCTTATCACACTTTACCCTCTCAAAGCTCAATAACATAGCTACTATGTCTCTAAACTGAGCATCCAGTGAAGTTTAAGCAGTTTACGAGCGATTTACTTACGAATTGAGTTCGAGATGGAACGAGTTTTAAGTTGAAACTGAGAATATGTAGATAAGAGAAGATAACAGAATAGATTGAGAATATTCCAGTAAGCCGAAAGATGGATATGCAGTAAGTCGGCGAGGAGGTGAAAATTCTGCAGGTTTTTGGAGGCCTCAGGATCAGATTCAGGTTATCAAAACAACGTTCACAATGAAGCCAACTTTCAAACAAACTAAACCAAATCAAAATCGGTTCATCCATGCGCCAAAGACAAAGAGATAGATCCTCATATCAATATTATAATACCCCTCTTTGTTTACTAGGTTTAAAAGAAATAATTTACAACCCATATACGTCCCACTACTGGGCACAACACAGCTGCGGGGAGTCCAGAGCATACTCCACGCTTCTCCAATGCGCATTGTCTAAATGCGGATAGTGTTGTAGTTACATGGGCTATCTATCAGCGCAATATACCAATTAAGTGGACACGATAATTCCAATTAGTGAGAGAACTTGGACACGGAAACTTTCTCATGTACCGACCTACCTACACGTTAGACGAGAGCACTGATAAAGTTCTGGTGAGTTCTAGAAAGTTCTCGAACATTCCCGCAAGCGGCCCTCTACCCGCTAGACTAGAAGCTTGTGTACCATACAGTGTCGTTTAAACTGCTGTTTATATTGCATAACTTGGAAGCTTGGAAGATAGACAGTCATTTGCAAGTTGTTTGACTTGTTTGCGTACGTATTTCGGTTAGAAGAGGTTTGTCTATTAAAACTGTTTCATCTGCGATCAAAAATACTGTGTTGTTAACTTGTCTGTCAATTTTGATATAAGCAGAAGTTACCTAAAGTTATTTATATATAATACTTTTAAAGTTTATTTATAACACACCTTTAAAACACTAGTACATGTAGATAATTCCATTAAAAAGCATATTCTTGAATTCCTTCCTAATTTAAAGTAATAGGTTAAATTAACCCAAGTGACAAATAGTGTGTACATCAGTTTGTTAAATTTGTAAAGTGAAAATGTGTGATCAGTCTTTTTTTGTACTTGAGTAAAATAAAATCGGAAATTTGTATGTTAATATGTTAATAATTTATTATTATGCACTTACGCTTTCGTATTCATACAGGTATTTTCAGCGCGGTTCGAAAATAATCATAACGCAATAAACAAAACAGATATATCTGCAAATAAAGCACTAGAAGTTGTGAAACATACTTTTGTTATGTGTTCTAAGTGTAGTGTATAGTACTAATGGAAGTTATATAAGTTTGGAGTATCACTGGCATCTCCCACAGCATCACTCATAGTACATATGCAAGTTTTAATATCTTAAGTCTAATTCACTTGTTATAAAATTATCCTGAACTGTACTGCACTAATTATGGCAGAACAACCACAACCACATCCACAAGTTATCAAGGAGTTGGAATTAACCTGGTCACAGAAATTTGCTGACTTTGAAAGTCGCTTGAAACACATCACTGTTCCAGCTGAACCTACTGTGCAACAGCTGCGAAATGAGTTCATGGAGTTTAAGGAGTTAGTGACTAAAACTCTAGATCTTCTGAGGCAACAGGTACGTCAAAACACCATAATGATTGACACAATAGATATGCGTAGCCGACAGAATGTACTACTACTGTATGGTGTGGGTGATGATACTGAAGTTGCTGTAGAAGATAAAGTGATGGATATTCTACAAAATACTATGGGTCTGGACAATATTAACAGGTCATCTTTAAAACGCTGTCACTACCTCGGCCCCAAGGGCAGCAGTAGCCCAGTTTTGATACACTTTAGTGACCATCGAACCAAAGCTGATGCATGGCAATCAAAATCCAAGTTGAAAGGCACGTCTATATCAGCATCAGAGTTTCTCACCAGACCGCGTGTGTTGGTTCATAAAAGAGCTCGTAGCCACTTTGGCCTGCGGAATGTTTGGACTCTTGATGGGACTATACATATCAAGCTCCCTGATGGTGGTCATGTGAAAATCAGTACGGAAGAGGAGCTGGATTCACTTATAGCTGGGCATCCTTTGGGCACTCCATCAGTTATTTCTGAAGCATCGTCTGCTGCTGGCGGCAGGCCCAAGGGACGACAGGCAGGTCCACAGACTGATGCTCCTAATAGCCGACTGAAAAAGCAGCCGGCCCCTGCCCTGTCCATACGGGGCGATGAGGGTAAGAGGTCCAGGCGTGGGCCGACCAAAGGCGCTTAGCTCCTCGTGTTTCTCCCTACGCTACCGCCACATATATAGAACTTTACAAATGAAATTAAAATTACAATATTATTAAGATGAAATAGATAGAACTTAATAATAGATAGAACTTCTAAACTTTAAATTTGTTCCTGTACATACTAAGTTTGCTTAACTGGCCATATATTACATTAGATGTTTAATTTTATACTCGTACTGCTACACATGCATGTGTATTTCTTGTTATTTGCTAAATTTTTAACCAATTATACTCATTTGTTCGTCATCCATACTAATTCATTGTTGTCATACGTTCACTGCATCCACACTGTTTTATTCTTATGTCTATTCTATTCTGTGATATGTACCTAATCAATTCACAATTTTTTTCTACGTATTAATCTTTCCAAAAGGAGGTACATACATAATTAGTGTAAACAAAAACAAAAGATATTACAATTTACAACTGACAATAACAGATTGTCACTTGTCAGTCTCCAACCTGTCAATCACAGAATATTAATACTCTTATCTGTCAATTCCATGGCCTGGTGCCATTGAGCTTTAGTAAATAGAGGTGCACTATGATTGTAATGGTACATGAAATATGTATTTAATTGGCCCCGCTATAAATGTTTCCCTGCTGTTGCAATAAGCTTCTGTAATTGCTAACTTTAATTCTGTGTGTACTTAGCGATGATGATAACTATTGTTGTGTTTTGAGTTGTGTATGTTTTCTAAATCTTAAATTGTGATCATTTACATTATGCGTGTTTTTAGTAGTAAATACGACGTTAGTAAATACTTAATAATAACTCGATTTTACTGGATCATATTGTGAGGCACTACAAATAAATAATGATGTGGAAATCAAAAATTTTACTTTATAAACCATGTACTTGTGCAGAATTCATGCGGATGTCAGTGAACATTGTTGTAATTGTCTACATAATCAGTAAAATAAGCAAAGTTGTGAAGTTTCTATTAATTTATTATTACTATTATTATTTTAACTTTGTCAAGTTTATTTACTGCTGGGCACTGTATTGTAAACAGTTAGCTGTTGGGTTGATGCTTAGAATACTCCGTTGTATAAATTGGTCTGTACCGTTTAAGTGTTGTTGAACCCTTATATTTATATACATAATATAACTCTCTTATTTATATATATATATATTTAAGCTAATATATTATTTGTTATTGTTTATTACATTCACATACATATTACTATATATTTACTTTGAAATAATATGTCGGACATTGAATCGTATTATTCGGCTAACAGCTCTGGTGATTCGTTCGTTTCATGCGATAATTTCTCAGATAACGACGACTCCTCGCTCAAGCGCGAATTAACTACTGCAATAGAAGGCAACGGAAATTGCCTGAATGTGTGTCATATTAACGCTCAGAGCATACCTGCTCATTATGCTGAGCTGGAAAGCGTATTCCCTTGTGACCACATTCATGCAATCCTTGTATCCGAAAGCTGGCTCAAACCCTCACTCCAATCAAGTTTATTTGTACTAAAAGATTTCGTGTTAGTTCGTAGAGATAGGGTTGGTGTCAATGGTGGAGGAGTTTGTGCTTACATTCGTGCATCAATTCCACATCGAATTGTATTGGCTTCCCCACCAATGTATTCTGCGACAGCAGAGTATTTATTCCTGGAACTTGATGTCAAAGGAATCAGGGTGTTACTTGGAGTAGTATATTGTCCTCCATCTGTTGACTACTTTTCTTCATTAGAACATGCTTTAGATTCAGTTGGGTCTGAGTACGCACATTACATTATTATGGGTGACTTCAACACCGACCTGCTAAAAAGTACTTTCCGCACTCAAAAATTATGTTCTATCATTAATTCTATTAATCTATCAGTATTACCACTTAATGCCACGCATCATAACATAAGTACTGATTCTACTTGGATCGACCTAATTCTCACATCTTCCCCTGAGTTGGTTAAATCGCACGGTCAGCTCTCTGCCCCCGGTTTCTCGCGTCACGACCTTTTATACGCATCATATAGAATTAGACCTCCAAAACACAAGCCTGCCGTATTGCTTATGAGGAATTACAACAAGATCGATGTTAATAAGTTATTAGAGGATGCGTCTTCAATTAACTCTGATGATATAGAGGTAGCGTCGACAGTTGATGACAAAGTTACCTCTCTAAATAATTGTATCTTAAATTTGTACGACGCTCACGCTCCTGTTCGAAGGGTTAGACTAAGGCGGCCTCCAGCGCCCTGGATGTCTAAAGGTGTCTTAATAGCAATGAGAAGACGGGATAGGGCTTTTCGTGTTTTCAAGAAAAACCGGTCGGAAAATAACTGGTCAGCTTATAAGGTGGCTAGAAATCGTTGCAATCAGATGGTACGAGCAGCAAAACGCCGATTTATTCACGAAAATATTACCAATTCTTCTCCAGCTGATGTGTGGAAATTTCTTAGATCCTTGGGATTTGGCAAACCACGAAATCCTGACCTTGATCCTTTCCTATCCCCCGACTCCATAAATAATCACTTCATCTCTTCTTCACCAATGGATCCAGTACTCAGAACCCAAACATTAGCATCTGTGGCCGCAATGCCTCCGCTAAATATTCCGATCTTCCAGTTACATCCAGTAAGTCAGGTGGATGTAAGGAAGTGTGTTATTGCCATCAAGTCCAAAGCAGTTGGATGTGATCAAGTAGGAAGGAACATGATTCTGCCAATTTTGGATAAACTCTTGCCGTTAATTACTCATCTGATCAATTTTTCGTTGATAACTGGCCAGTACCCCAATTTCTGGAAAAAGGCATTTGTGCGCCCCCTTCCTAAAATCCCAAATCCCACTCTTCCTAATCACCTGCGTCCAATTTCAATACTCCCTTTCCTTTCTAAAGTTCTGGAAGCCTGTGTGCATAACCAGCTTTCTTCTTACATTTGTAAAAATAACCTACTGAGTGTGTTTCAGTCCGGGTTTCGTCGCAGTCATAGCACCACCACAGCGTTGATTAAAGTCACCGATGATATCCGTAAGGGTATGAATGACAGGATGGTGACGCTAATGGTGCTCATTGACTTTTCAAATGCATTTAACACAGTCGACCACGATATCCTCCTAGCCATCCTTGCTCATCATAATTTTGATGAAACTTCCCTATCGTGGTTCTCATCCTATCTTCGCGGTCGTCAGCAGTCAGTGCGCTTGGAGCAGAAATGTTCTGGGTGGGCGGATCTTAAGTCTGGCGTCCCTCAAGGCGGTATACTTTCTCCGTTACTATTTTCAGTTTTCATCAACTTACTCACTTTTCACTTCGATTGCTCGTACCATCTCTACGCTGACGATCTCCAACTTTATGTTCATAGCAGCATTGGAGATCTTCACACTGCAGTTCATAACATAAATCGAAACCTTAAAGTACTGAAGGATTGGGCGGATAGTTATGGGGTGGCAGTGAATCCGCAAAAATGTCAAGCGATCATTGTTGGTAGCTCGAGGCTGCTGTCTAGGTCCGACCTCGCTAGTCTACCTGACTTAGTATACCGTGACAGCATCATTCCACTTAGCTCATCGGTTAAGAACCTCGGTATATTGATTGACAGTGGCTTGACCTGGCGGGAGCATGTTTCTGATGTCTGCCGGAAGGTCAATGCATCGCTGCAGTCTTTACGCCGGCTAAGGAATTTTCTACCTCAAACGACAAAGGTAATGCTTATACAGAGCCTTGTGTTACCTATAATCGATTACGCTGACACTTGCTGCCCAGACCTAACTGAACAACAACTTGATAAACTAGAGCGCCTACTTAACAATTGTATTCGTTTCATCTTCAATTTACGAAAATATGATCATATATCTCATTTCCGAAGTCAACTAAGATGGCTTACTATTCGACATAGGCGTTTCTCTAGAATCCTTTTGGTTCTTTATTCTATTTTAAATGAACCAACTTCTCCTATTTACCTTAAGGAAAATTTTCAGTTTTTCTGTCCATTTAACGGCAGAGAACTTCGCCCCTCCCGACAGCTGAAATTTAATCTCCCACGCTTCTCCAGTGACTTTATGCGCTACTCTTTCACCGTTCAGGCTATACTACTCTGGAACACCCTACCTGAAAATATTCGTAGAGCCCCAAGTAAGTGCTCTTTTAAGAAATTATTGCGTGAACATTACTTGAGCCGCCAATGACTTAGTGAGCTTGAACTGTTGCTATACATTCACACTGTATCTTTCTATATATGTATTGTATGTAATATTTATATATATATACATGTATATATATATTTATATAGTATATTTTATTTTTATATGTATTTATATTTCTCTATTTATTATATTTTATGTGTACGGTTTTTATGTTATATATACTTAATTTATTATGAATGACGTTAGTTATGTAAAACATGTTATGGAAACATTTTCGTAAGTGCTTTTTACCTACCAACAGTACTCTCACCATCACCCAGGGTGAACTGGCAGAAAATGCCGTATGGCATTATGTAAGCCCTTTGTATCTACTTAAGGTAATACATAAACTTAAATAAATAAAATAAATAAAATATATCGCGTATATATCGCTTTCATAAAATAAATTTCTTTATGAATTACGCTTCATGAATGTTTAATAATAAGAATGAATGTAATGAATAAATTGATGAGGAATTGATTATGTATGTATGAATTAATTAATAATGACTGATTATATAATAACAACAATAATAAACTCACTATACGGCTGCGGCCTGCCCCCGGTATACTGCGGCGACTGAAGAAGCGGAGCGCTTCGCTGCGCTGGCTGCACGTCCTCTGACACTGCAGAAGAAAAAAATACCATGTACAACACTTTGCATGACAATCTGATTAACAGATATAAAAGTCACAGGAAAGGACAGACACAGGAAGAAAAAAAATATACTGCCGGGAAAAAAACATCAAATTCCCTGTATATTATGGTTCAATTCAGAGTTAACTCTGTTCAAATGATTAAGATGATGAATAATTCCTATAAAGAAGCACACAAAAATATTACAATGGAAGGGAATGATAATATTATCATTGATAATAATGGATTCAAATTCAATTTATTTTATTGTGGATCATCAGTTATTAAAGTCGTTGATTACAAAGATTCTCTGTATCCCACCTTTTTTTAAATTTATTTATTTCCACTCAAAAGGTATATATTGCATGTATCAGTATCAGTTATTATATAAATTTCTGCCAAACTATAGGCCAGTTAAAAATAAAAAAAATTAACCTCAAAGGCATATAATAATAATATTGATTCTTCTAATTAGACCATCGATTATTCAAATGAATTGGTTATTTTTAAAGCCAATGAAACTCTTACAAATAAAAAAATCTAGAATGAGTAATGAGTATTCTAAAATTAGTGCTTGCAAGAAGAACCATTAGATAGTCGATCTAGTAATAGAAGCAGACTTAGTTGTAATAGCGGACATTCACAAATTACTAAGTGAGAACTTTTACGAAGTAAGTTTAGTATTTGTAAATTACTATTTATTTTTTTGGTTCAAATTGCCTGCTAGCTTACAATTTCTTAGATTTGCTTTGCTTTTTTTAAGTTTTCCTGTTCTTCTTGTCTAGAACAATCTATTATTCTAACCTAATTTATATCTAACTAACCTCAAAGCAACAAAACTAGATGATAAACCCCTCCACTCTTTCGTGAGACAAGTGCTATAGCTAACGGAAAAATCGGGGAGTTCATAGTAAATATTGTGTCGGCCGTGAACGAACGAATGGAGGATCGTTCCAAAACAAATTTGCTTAAGCAACGGAATCCTGTGTTTACTCTTTATCGGATAGGCGAAACGATGGGGATGATACGTAGTCATTCCATCTTTGAATCAATGGTACACGGAAACCAAATTAAATTCATTTCGTGTTTCGAGGAACATCAAACATATATAAAAAAAGCAAACAGCATGTTTGATCGATATTAACATTAATGTTTGCAAAAGAACATTTCCGTAAAATTACTAAATATTATTATATAATAATATTAGTAGCTTCATTTTTAATAAGTACCTTACACCTCTGGCTAACCCCTTCGAGGAAAATACAATCTTCGTGGGAATTAAATGATCTGATCAATCAGTAATCGAACCAAAACTGCCTCAAAGGAATTTAGCTTTTACTATGTGAATCAGATTTCAGAATATAGTAAGATGATTAAGTCCGTTTTATTATGCAAATACCAACTTATGTCTCCTATTGAATTTTATAACATCTTTACTTAAATTTCCTTCATTGAAAGGACACATTTATTAGTTATTGGTGGGTACATTAATTATGAATCCGAAAAATCTTTTTAGTTGTATCCAAGTGTGCTTCAGTTAGTTTTGAGTTGTCGTTCTAAATTCTAGTAGAGCTGAACAGAGCAAAGCACAAGATAATAACAAACTAAGTTGACATCCTACAAACGCTGTTAGCTAATTAACGCAGCTATTATTTTAATATAGCTAACTAACTAAATAAAAGATGCCATGTCACTAAAGTTATTGAGATTCAGAAAAAAAATATGAAATTACAACATAAGTTTAAATTTCTTCAGAACCGATGAAAATAAAGTTGATTACATGGATAAGAAAAACAGGCACTCGAATCAATATAAATAAAACAGTAGACAAAAACTCAGAAACATTTTAAGCATCGAAAATATCCCTATTCATTTTATTGCGGAGTAGCGCAGGTTTTATTCATGGATAAGTGGAAATATGCCCAAATAACTGCCGCCAATCGTGTATTTTTGTAGACAAGTGTGCCCTCTTCAGAAACCCGGGTAGAGAATGAGCGTCTGAGATTCTTACCCGTAATATTTACTCATAAAATGTTTCACATATCAATCCGTACTTACGCTAAATGGCAGATAAAACTAACGGCGCCATGCATTAGAACCAAATGTACAAAAATATTTGGTCAAGACTAAGTTCAACGTTATTTAGATGATGGATGATTCATTTGTCAGGCTAGTATCGGTTTTCATTGAAAAGGAAATGAGCACAAACTTAAAGCTTTGAATTAAATCTATGCTAATATAACAAGCTGAAAACTTTGTTTCAACGCGCTTATCTCTGGATTTGAAAATATCCTTTTTTATCTATAGCCAATTTCTTGACCCTGCACACTATTTAAAAAAAGCGGTGTATGTTATCATCTAGCGAACATGATTTCATTTAATGGACATAGCTGGAATATTTGTCCGCATTTGCCAACCCAAACAGTTTAATATTTAAGTTGCAAATTTTTCCTTATACTCTTTGAACTTAGTTCTTTCTTTAAACAACAAAAACTATAATTATTCAATTATATTTGGATCAAGAATTGGCTCAATATTGGTGCTAATGCATAGAGTCGTGGGTGTCATACGTTTCCAACCCAACACTTACCAGCAACATGTGTCAACTGAATCTCTTCACGTCGACCAATAGCCCCCATCACTTCCCTGCACATATAAAAGACGAACACACTCTTATATCATCCGTTCTCATAGCGTTAACTCTCATATCTCTATCTCTGACATGTCGCAAATAGCGTTAACTGTGCATGCCAATTTCACGATAGTTATACAAAGCTACAAAAAGATATAATAAACAACCAAAAATGTATAATATCCAATCTGTATATTATAATCTTCATTAACATTTATCGTTTCTGTGTCTGATGCTTTTGACTTTTTTGTGTCTTGTGTCTTGTTTGCATGTCTTATGCTGTTCGTTGTTTCCTGTTCGCCTGTCTCTGTTTCATTTTCTTCACAAAGCTTTATGTCGATTGGACCATTAAGAGTGTGTTTGTCTTTAGTTTTTTATGTGCATGGAAGATAATCTAATATTATAATAATATCGTTTAATATATTCACTGTACGGTCTTAGAAAAAAAGGTTCACCAATGGAGTGTTTCGTTCGATTTTGCTTTTAGTATCACTTCCAATATGAAAATATTTGCTAAACGAATTACTTTTGACTACGAATAATATTTTTTAGCATTTTTTGCATAAAAGCCTGCATTACTCTTCATGCAGCAAAATGGTTTAATTTACCCGCAAATTTCGCCAACTTGGTAAACCTTTCCTTCACCTGGTGTAAGTACAGTAATGTTAATAGTTAAAAACGCTGTAGTGGATGCATTCAATATATCTAAAGCTAAACGGCAACAAAGTGAGAAGCCAAGGATATTTCAAAATGGCGTTATCAAGAAAAGCGTTTGTGTTTTCATTTCAATTTAAAACACCCAGATGGTCTAATGAGTTATATAATTCAGATTTATACAGTATTTAAATTGAAACTTCAACACCATGTTAATGTACAATAAGTAAAGCCTGGATGTGGAGGAAACCTGTTCATTTCTCTTTAATATGAAAATCTTGTATTTTTATATTGCAAGATAATATCTTGTGTTACAGTTGATTACTCGAGTTTCTCCACAATCAGACAAGTTGTAAGCAATACTTACCAGATGTTTGTTGAGGGTGCTGATTGCTAAGCTGTACCTGGACATGTTATACTATCGTGTTCTTGAACAGTCGTTGATTGATGTGTTCTGCTTGATTGATGTAGTGAGAGCGAGATGTGGATTAAAATTACTACAATTGTATGTATACTAAAGTACAAAGAATAAAACTACTAAAAGCTTAAACAATATATAAGAAAGCTTGTACACAAGTATAAACATATAACAATGCTTCTAGAAATATTGCTTATTCTACCCAAATTGAATTTCTCTTGTAACAATGTTATTTACAATAATGTTTCAGATAGTTAAGGAGGAGGTATCCTTATAAATACTGAATATTAGAACGATCATTCTCGTAAAACTATTACCGAAAACGCTAGTACACCCTATCAAAATGTAAACCTATCACTTAACTGAACCCTACCTAATACGCATTCGTTTAGGACACCTTTCCCATCGCAACATATTGTAGCACGTACGTACGGTACGGTATCGAAACTCGATTTGCTCAGTATTTTCGCGCGTTCATAAATTCGCCTTTACGATGCTCCTAAGCTCCTAACCCAACTGTAGGTTACTGATAGTTTCCAGTGAAAATGCTTCGGGAATAAACTACTTACACTGCATCTTGTACTTATCGCTTTTATCAAAATATCGGTTCCTTCTTCAATTCGATTTAACTTTCAATATATCGGCCTTTCTTTACCTTACTACTCCAATTTCGAGAGAAGAAACCGTTCCCAACACTGGGAGCAGGTGGTGATGCACAGCCAGCATTGTGTGAAATTTCTACAATATCGATTCGACCATCATACACGGTAGGCAGTCGGTCGTCGAACTCCGACCCGATATCTAGACCAATCAAATGTGCTATTTCAAGCCGATTCCTAGTATGATCGATACCTGTCCGCCACTCACCTAAATCGGCTTAGTTTCAATTGCTTTTAAATCAGAACTGAACAGTGAACACTAATCCCAACATTCCACACTAATGCGCACTGAGGCTGTTTTTAATGCAGGTTACATAAGCGCCACAAAGACATTAATTTTGCGGAATAAAACGAAAATAAGTAGCAAATTCTTGCCTATACAATTTTGTCTCCATCACAACCCTTTCTTTGTCCCACTGCTGGGCACGGGTCTCCTCTCAGAATAGGAGGGATTAGGCCTTAGTTCACCACGCTGGCCAAGTGCGGATTATCAGACTTAACATGCCTTCGAGAACGCTATGGAGAACTCTCAGGCATGCAGGTTTCCTCACGATGTGTCCTTCACCGTTACAGCAAGTGACATTTAATTTCATAAATCGCACATAACTTAGGAAAGTCACCACTTGAGTGAGAGGAGAGTTCGAGTTCGCCATTGGGCTGTCACCGCTATATTGTCGCAATTTTTTCTATCCATTGACATGAAATAACAAAAAAAAAAACAATTTTAATTTTAAGAGTAACGAGAGTTTTTTTCTCCGGCTTTTTTCTCTCTCGGCCTACACTAGGACATAGGATAAGAACATTGTAAATTATTCTTCCTAAAGCCGATGACCAGATTAGATAGTCTATCGTCCCGTGTAGGATTAGCTATTCATTCAATGATCAATAGCTAATCTTTGCCTTTTATTGATCAGTTTAGATTAGCATTGTACTTGTATCTCTTTTTTTTAAGTAGTTTGTAGTTACCTAGACTTTCGATAAGCGTGTCTAATCACCTCATAGCGAAATAAATTATTTGACTTTGACTTTGCAACTATACTAGCCGAACAGAGGTCTGTCAGAGTGTCTTCCATCCATCAGCCTTTAAGAGTCCATTGCAGGCCAGTACTGAAAAGAGATCCATTCCCTGCAGTGACATAAAAGGTTTGAGCCATACAATAGTCGTAGAGGCTTTTATGGAAATTAAATCAGTCAACTCGGAGACTGAATCTTCAAATTTATTTTCATTAGGTCAGCCTTCAACTGAACCAATACTTTCATCATGCTAGCACTATTGCCAAAATATTTATGCAAATTGCACGTCAATGCTGCGCCGCCGATTGGCGCTCTCAACGATTTCATAAATTATTTTAATAATGTTATTATAATAATCAGATAATTAATGCTCTGTGCCAAATATCTAGCTAAAATTATTTATGCGAAATCGAAATTTTAATTAACGCTGTCATCATTATTGCATTGTATAAACTGTAGTAATTATTGTAAGCATTGGTAATTTTGGATAATTATTTATTGTAAGCATAGGTGGATTAATTTTGTTGGACATAATTTTGGATAAACTCTCGCGTTGATAATATAAGCTTCACTAACACCATATTCCATATTTTGCTTAAGGCATTTTTACAAAATGTAATAAAGGGTTTGATACAAAGCTATTCATTCATTAATAATTCAATTCAAGAAAATTGGATCCTTAATAAAGCAACACAATAAAAGCTTCAAACACGGCCGATATTGCCCGCAATAGATTAATCTACTCGCCTTTTTCGCTTCATACACACTCATTAACCTCCTTGTACACGCCGATAAGCGTAATATCTGCCTACCCTCGCTTTATTGAGTTAGCTGTCGTGTGTTCTCCCTCCCTCAATTATCTTGGCCTTTTTCTTCCGAAACAGTTCATATCTTTATATTCAAATTTCATTGAGGTCAGTTCGAACGATTTGTACTTTACTAAATTTGATTAAATTGGAATTTGAACCACTAATATTTTTATTTTTGGTTATAGGATAACAAACGAAAATCTAGCACCACACATGCGCTGCAGCTTAAAAATTTTTATAGATTAAGGCAAATCTAATCTGAAATTCAACTGAAGTCCTACATCGTTTATCAAGAACCTTCTAAAATCAAGATCGGACGACCGAATAAGAAGCCGAATCATAACCAGAAAGCTAACAAACATAATTAAATTAATTGCAGCTGTCCAACGAAGTAAAAAGAGACATGGAAATACTGAACTTCGAATGGAGCAGACGTCAGAATCCTCGACCAAATAACAAATTACCTATACCGTTCCAGCTCCATGATACGAGTTAATAGATAAACTCGCTCTGCCAAAATGACATAACATAGATCAATGGGATGACGGGTCGGACGGACGTCGATGGATGCCAAACGGACCATCTAACTATGCGAGGAATTACTTGGACGATAAGAAGCACCGTATTAGATTACATTCAGGTCATTTGAGGCATCCGACCGCATGAAGGAAAAATCGTATTTTGCTGCGACCCATAGATGTCCCACTACTGGGCACGGGTATGCTGTATGTGTGGGAGTGTGTCCTCCCTTTGCGGGAGGTCTAGAGCATACTCCACCACACTGCTCCAATGCGGATTAGTGAAGGGGTTAGTGGCCAACCCAGTGTCGAATGTTCTCAAGCCACCCAAGGGTCTTCGACAAGGCTTAACGACTGTTTGCACCATTGAAAACAACCGGGACCAACGGCTTAACGTGCCCTCCGAAGCACGGTAGCGTCCATGAAATTTGCCACTAGCGGTCACCCATGCAAAAACCGACCACGCCCGTCCTTGCTTAACTCTTTCGATCACATTGAACCGATGCGAGCCATTGGGCTATGGACGCTACAAAACAAACCGTATTTACTCTTTTCTTTACATAGTGTTCTAGATGGCGTGTGATTCCTCCAAAATGGCCAGCGCGGTGGACAGGCCTAACACCTCTCATTACGAAAGGAAGCCCAGCAGTGGGAAGAAGAGGTGTTGGTTCTAAAATGCCGTACGGCGTTGCCACATAGTTCTACAAAAAAACGCAGCATTCATTACACCGCCGGGTTACGCTACCTCATTATAAGTTTTAATGAAACAGCAAAGGTCGCGGCACATCGCTCGGGGATTATAGGGGGGAAACTTTAGCTTTTTTTCTATATTTCACCATTGAGGAACAATGTCCTTTTACTAGAGAATCTAGAGATGACATGTTAAGTTAACATCTGAACTTCTATCTACCACCAAAGTTTGCCAAACCGCAATTGGCCAGCGAGGTGGACTAAGGCCTAACCCCTCCCATTCCGAGAGGAAATCTGTGCCCAGCAGTGGGACAATGAAAGGGTTGTGGTGGTGGTAGGTACATAAAGAGCTCGTGATCACGCGGTTCGAGACATTATCAAGCGATCGAAATGGTATACTTGTTGTCAAAGAAAGTAAACAAAAAGTACCAACTTATAAAAAGGAGTAATTTTTTTTAAACTTGCCTTATTTGTGCCGTGTGCCTTTTGCGGCACAAAACAATTTCGTGTCTTTTTTAAAAGAACTGTATGGCTCCAATCCAGTGAATATGCAGATTTCTAATAGTGAAAGAATTTTTGGAATCGGTCCAGTAGATTTTGTGTGAAAACATTACAAACAATGTTTCCTCTTTATAATATTAGTAGAAATTACAATTGTTTGATTATGAAAAATTGTAAAAAGGAATATTTTAGCGTACTGTATTAGTATTACAGATTATATAGTAAACCAACATGAAATAGAGTACAATACTCTATTTTAGAGTACAGTTGGCAACCCTACCGTGCCAGCAGCGATACGCTAATGGGTAGCAGCCAGTCACCGAAAGTATTATGGAAACTCGATATTCTCCAGCCAATACTTCCTATCTCAGCCGAGTATCTATTTAAAGATCACCTCATTAAATTCCTTCAATTCACTCGCAAAATATTCCCTCATCGAAATAGGCTTCAGTTTGCATGACGTACAACAGTTTCAATACGTTATCATCGACGAGGTAGGTATATTACAGGTAAAGGCAATGATATTTCATACATTTGAAAGCCCAACTCGACTACTTCCACTACGAACGGGGAAACTTTTTTAGGTCACCGATACTAATTTTATTCATGTAAATCAGACATGTTCTTTATGATGATAAGATGAGGATGGAGATAATTGGATAGCATTCGTGTTATTTGTATTTCTCCACCAATCCGCATTGGAGCAGCGCGGTGGAGCATGATAATAGAACTCCCGCAGCTCTGTGGGGGAGACCCGTGCCCAGCAGTGGGACGTCTATGGGTTCTAGCTACTCGTAGATATGATATAGATATACTTAGTGTTATTTGAAATTCTGGAGTGGAATGTTCTATCGTGATACGATCACATAAATACTACGAGTAAAGTAATAATAATACGTAATAGTAATAATAATACGAGTCCGCTAAAGATTTCATTTGACATCTATGAAAAGCTGGATTTATAAACAAGTTAATGGAGACCATTAAATCGCATCGGTTCGGAAAGGTGCTGTGTTCGAACTATTGTCTATGTGTTTCTCGAACGATTGTGTTTGCTAATTTATGTCCATAATTATACTCTAAAAAAATTTTTTTTTTAAAAAGCTTTTATAACTGTTTTTTTTATTTTCATGCATTGTCATCGGAACCTAATATATGTGCCAAATTTCAGCTCGATAGCTTTAGTGGAAGTGGGTGAAATATTGATTGCAAGATTCCAGGAAATACATACTTACATGAATGAATACATACGAGTGAAGTTAAATAAAAGCTTTTAAAAAATATCTCGGTGCGTTTAACTTTGTCAAGTTGGTGAGTATAATGAGTTGCCAGCTCAAAATTTCAGGTCGTTGAGTAAAAGTTGAGTCAAACGTAGAGTCATGACTATGCTCTGAGCAATGAGACCATTATAGTAACTAAGCGATCTCGCATAGTGAAGCGCCGCAAGATGCAGCCAAGCGACTATTTCGTTTGAACTCCGGCGAAAAACCCTCTTGTTTATTTTGAAATAATTGTACAAAAATTTTCTTAACTATTTAAATGCGATACCGTCTCATACAACAAGTACCTACGCATGTGTTAAAGTATATTCCCTTTTAAAATACCTCTTTTCTTAAAGTAAAATAATAGGTAGACGTCGTTTTGTCACAAAATCTCTATTTTACCACCTACTTCTTATCTTAGGAATAATACTAGAACGATATTCATGAAATTCCACATAAAATATAGGTGTTTCAATAACAATGCAATCTCGGTCCGACATAAACGGAAAATACAAAAAGATTGCACGTATAATCGAATAAAATATCGAGGGGTGCGGCGCGGAGGGGCGATAAGGAGGGAAAGCCTGGACGCAAATGCTAATGTGGATACACAGAGGGAATCGTTATTTTGTGTGCAATATATTGAAGAAAAAAGGTACTTGAAGAGAATCACAATAAAAAGAAACACCACGATTCGATTAATGGGTTTTTACGAAAATCTAAGAATATAATATTGTTTATGTTATTGTATTTGATAAATAAATCCGATTTTTGAATCTAAAATATCGGTAGAAAAATAATTTTAATAATCGGTTGAGTAATTTCAGAGATTCTCCATGTTTCTTTGTTAACAACCAAGTACCACAAATATGTATAATGCGAAATATCTGCCCCGACTCGGATACAAACCCAAAACCCGCGATTCGGCTGTCAGGGGCACTATGAAACGATATCAAGATACGAGATAACATATTTATATTATGCATCTCCGATGAGAAAATTCCCCCAAAGGTGCATCGCTCGTGTCCATTTTGTTTCCGCTCCATTCAGTTTTTGTTCGTATTTGAATTTCATGAATACGTAACATCGCGATGATAAAATTAGGTCTTCGCTGCGCGGCAGCAGTAGGGAAAATTTCATTTCGCTTTTATAATTTCTCCTTTAGATATAATTTAATGGGCACGCGTGCATTGCATCCAGTGGAGGCTGTTTTTCATTACACATGAATGAGAGTGTGAAAGATAAAGAAAGGTAATTTATCTTTTACAGGGTCCCATGTGTTCTCTACGAAACGATTTTCTAATGTTACAGAAGTAATTTTCACTCAGTATTCTAAGTATTCACTCAGTAGTCTTTCATCCGAATTTTTGGGCTTCGGGCGGCTTGAGAACATTTGACACTGGGTCAGCTGATAACCCATTCCACATTGGAGAGGCGTGCTCTACACCTCGATCAGCTGTGGCTGTTCAAGAGACCTAAGTTCAAAAGCGAGACACCCGTGGGTTGTTGCTTAGCTTAGCAATAGCTTTTAACAAGCGTCAATTGTCAACCTGTCGACCTATCAAGTCATTGACTATTCCACCACGATGGCCAAGTGCGGATTAGCAGACTTTACAAGCCTTCGAAAACATTATGATGAACTAACAGGCAAGCAGGTTTCCCTCACGATGTGTCCTTCACCGTTATAGCAAGTGACATTTAATTTCTTAAATCGCATATAACTTAGAAAGGTAACTGATGCATGGTTTGGGTTTGAACCGATAGCCGATAGTTTCGATAGCTGGGCTGACCGCTCCTTTAGCATACTTATCATGAAATAGGACAGTAGAGATAATGTATGAGACTATAAGCGTAATTATAAGATCACGGGAGGACATTTATCACACTTTAAGACGTTCAGAAGGATTTAAATTAGCGTAAAATTTTGTAAACATTGCACCCTCCTTTCAAGATTCAATAAGGATTCAACGTCTTTTTTTAAAAGCTTTTATTTAACTTCACTCGTATGTATCTATGTATGTCCTGGAATCTTGTAATCAATATTTCACCCACTTCCACTGCAGCTATCGAGCTGAAATTCGGCACACATATTTGGTTCCGATGACAATGCACGAAAATAAAAAAAGTAATAAAAAGCTTTTTTTTTTTAAATTTTTTTAAAATTTATTAGTTTATTGAAAATAATTCTAGAGAAGACCTCTACTCATTTCAGAAAATCACAGATCCCAATAAGGTTTATAACGATGATACAAAGAAACACTAAACCATAACGGGATTTCCGTCTATATAGTATAAAGGCTTTTACGCTTCAAATGTTCAATATGTACAGAAGGCCGGATACAAATGGGACTTCTGGCGCGTCAATTAGTTCTAAATCTTGTACTGTACACAGGATGAGCCGGAGACTCACTGGAGCGTGAGTAACCTATTAATTAAAGTTGGGAAACGAGAATCATGTTTCATCGATGTAGAATAATATTCTACCACAATATTCCCACATAGTAACGATATAACACATACACGGGTTAAATTAATGTACAAAGAGAATACATATTTAAAAATCATAAAATAGTATTCAATAATTGCATACTATTTTGGGATAAAAATAAATCGAATATTAATGTTTACGTATGCAAAATAGGAATATCGAATTACGAAATAAATTTACTTATATTAGTAGAATAAGCATAATATAGTTATTTCATTGAGCTATTTCGACTGTATGGAATTAGGTCTGAGCTTATCTCCTAATGTATAAAAGAATAGTAGCTAACCTAGTATTAAGAGGAAACATCTTTTGATCTTTCTCTTAATACTTAAGGTTATCTGATTGAGTTGAATATGTATACATGAGGTTAAGTACATGAAATGTTATTACCACCACAAATCAGAACTGCCTCGTTAGTCTACTGGTCGCGCGCGTCACTGCTAAGCGTAGAGGTCTTGGGTTCGATTTCCTGAACGAACAAGGTATTATTGGGTTTTTCTAACCGGAAATAATAGTAATATCTCGGAGTCTGCTCACCTCAGGTAGACACCACCATTACATGGGAAACATAACTGATTAAATATGGGGTACACACATCTGCCTATCCCATCGAGGAAATATAGGTGGGATGTTATGTTATTGTTACTACAAATAGGCGCGAAGGTAGCTCACAAACCAATCGCAAGACCAAATCAAGTAGTTCCGAGTAGCCCAGCGCACACAGAAACGATTCTTGATGACCGTAAGTTCGTTATAATATCATCTAACAATAGATTATGTCAGGAACAATTTTCCCGAGAACAAGTTTAAACTGAAATTACCAGAAATGCCGCCCGACTTGTTTGGCTAATGTCTCTTGCATTACATTCCCAAGAATTGTAACGATGTAACACAACTAAGTCAGGGCAGGGCACACTTTGTAATACAAATAAATGAAACTTCGTATTGCACTAAAAATGGAATAAGGAGAAACAAAATCACTTCGTTCCGGACCTCTTGTACTAGATATCCTTTGAATATGGAAAAGTAGACCTTAAACACTGTAAACAATTAAGTGTTTGTGCAATTGAAATTTTTATAATGGCTATGTACCATTTAAGTGAAAATTATATGTGGTATTTCGAAATACATCTGCGGGTAAAAAAAACATGTGCGACATAACATAACGCTTGTGATTCTCATAAGGAGTAGGCAGGAAGTGGTTTGTAATGCCCGCTCTTTTCACGCATCATGTTCAGGTTCTATATAAAAAAAGGTCAGCCATACATCGAGCACAAATACAAACTCCGGGCTACTGCTGGGAATTTCAAGTTACAGTAAATAATTTACCCTACCTGGGAATTGAACCTGCAGTTCAAAAGTAGCGTTCATAACTACTAGTACAGCTACGTCTAACAGCAGTCGCACTATGTGGAAAACAATGTGTCAAATACAACTTGAATATCGTTGCAGCGCTAAAACGTGAAGAATCAAGCTGGTACAACTGATATAGTGTCCAATAACAGGAAACAGGTGCAATTCCACCACTAATTCGAATCTACGCCGAGGCCAAACCGAGGGCCAACTGAAATACCACTGCGGTTTGCAGGGAATGCATTACGCGAAGTTCGACCGAATGATTCACGTGATAAATCTATATATATAAAAGGAGAAGGTGACTGACTGACTGACTGACTGACTGACTGACTGACTGACTGACTGACTGACATATCAACGCAGGGCCTAAACTATAAGGGCTAGAAACTTGAAATTTTGCACAGGGGTTCCTTTTATAACGTAGGGGAGCACTAAGAAAGGATTTTTGAAAATTCACCCCCTAAGGGGGTAAAACGGGGGTGCAAAGTTAGTATGAAACTTTACTGGTTTTGAAGTCGTTAGACGGGTACACGTCGTTAATGGGTCTAATTCTACGCGAGCGAAGCTGCGGGCGTCCACTAGTGTTGACATATCATTGACGCAACGGCAAAGTGAATTCCACCCAGTAGTACAAGAAATAAAACTGTATTTCCATCGGAAAATACACCCCAGGTTCACGTACCAGACCCATTCATTAAGATTCATTTAATTTGTAACGTAATCAACTAAGCTGCACTAGAACCAACTAGCTCAAGCGAAAGCCAACCGTATACGTTACACAAAGCTGAGAATATTTCGAAATTCGTCTAAATTCCTCGAGCATTCTGAAAGAAAAGTGGACTAAACACTGAAACTCTAAAGCTAAATTTAGTCCATCAGGACGACGACTTAAAAGTGCATCGCTTACAAAGTGGCGTCACAAACGAAATTAAACCAAACAGTCAAGAAGGTAGAGGTTACATTTATATCCGTCTACCTTCAACTTGAGTAGCTTGTAAATGAATTTGAACTGTGTTTTCTGTGCAGTAAAGGTGATATTAGATTGTGGGGAGATTGAACTGCCGGGCTTGTTAAATATTTCAGTGGCATCGCGTGATAGCGCATCGGTGGATACCATTTTGTTTCGCTACGTTAATGATGGTCACGAAGGCAAAATATACAGAATTATATTGAAGAAAATATATAAAATTGCTACAATTACATCGTTTTAAGTTGTAGGGAGTAGCAATAGGATAAAAGACATGGCATATGAAAATAGTGATTAAAAAAACCAACTAGCGAGAACATTCCAAGAGTCGTCCTGAAAATCCGCGGCTGCTAGCTTGCCACGGACATTTACTGATAGCATACTATTTCTTAATCGTTAATTACAATTACTTTTTCTTCGTTTTGCTGGTCTTATGTAATGTGAATTGATGGCGAAATAAAGTTACTATCAATATTGTCTATAAACATGAGAAAATGAGATACAGTTGAAAAGTATAAAATGAAAAATATATCGGAGAAGATTCATAAATCTAGAACCTAAAACTAGAACCTAAAACTAGAATCACGAATAGAACAGAGATAGTTAACTAGATGCAAAGAACAAAACTAACGAAAGTTACAGAACAAGTTTCAATTACATTTTCTGTGTTACATTATTCAATAGCCTTGATATCTTCAGACAAGTCAACTATAACGGCGAAACGCTTCCATCAACCCAAGCTACTTAATATACATACAAAACAAATTGTCAGCAATAACTACAGTAAATCCCCAAAGTTACGCTGCACGATATGTTCGCGTACAATGCGATAACTGGCAAGTATCTGTTATTCTTGGATACGTTCCAGAAAGATCTGGTAAAGGATCATACAGACTGGCGGCTCTTGCCTGTGAACCCGAAAACGGCGTTGAGGCTGCCAAATGTTTTAATCCACCTGTCGTATACTTTTAGCTTTATTAAGCTTTTGATACAATTGAGTTTTCACACAGTTGAATTTATATGCATGATCTGATAAAAAAGTCGGCTTTCTTTCTCAATAAGATTTTATATGTAGTCACAATCACGTAAACGTTTAAGTTATTTTTGACATCAAATACCTACTGCAGAAATAATACACGTTGAAATCTCACACGTATCAGCTAAGAAACAAAGACAATCTGGCACTATAACCACTTAAGCTAACAAAAGCTGAACATTTATTTGCCGGGAAGTGAGTATCTAAACTTTTTTTCTTTCATAGTAATCATATTAATTTTGCAAAGTTCAACTTTCAACCGAACAAAGGGGAGAAGTGACTTATGATATTATAGCAAAACTTTCTTATTTGGTCCCACGTCGGGTGCCAAATTGCAGACATGTTCGTTTTAACGACCCAAACGGATTCATCCAATTTCCAGCCGAACTTGCCTCTCAATATTTAAAATTTTAGCGCATTCAGGTGTATTACTTACTATTTATAAGATTTACATACGCTCATTGCGTACATTTTATACAACTTTTATGAGAGAGTTGGAGTTGGGGACAACTTGACCCCATTGACCTTGACCATTTCTTGACCATTCATTTAAAAACGTCATTCTGTAAGGAGCACTTTAACGACACACAGATAACACTGATAAACACAATACCCTTCTTTGCGTCGCGCTGTCCACGCAATGACAGTCAGAACGCAAGGAAGGCAATTAAGCCAGCTGACTCCATAAACGCGTCGCGTTTCGACCTGCCTATTCCGTTATCCCGGTCAATTCTCCCAAAGACTCCTTTCCATACCCATTACTGGGAGTGAATGCGACGGCAATTTCCATACAATAAAGAGGTCAGGAACGCCGGCGAGCGCTGGAGTGCAATTTCCTCGACCCACCCTCAATGAATCATGAACCTGCCAGCGTTTAACCGAGTCACGAAAAAAGCATCCTCGCTAATGATTACAGGCGCAATAAGCGTAAATAATAATTTGCTTCATTATTCATCGTAGACTAGTTGAAACGCTTGTGTGTGGATTAATTATTTAAAACATAACATCATTAACCTTTATTTCTCCGAAGGGGTCTGCAGAGGTGTGTAGTACACCAACTTTTTATCAGTTATGTTTAGGTCCCAAGTAATAGTTGGTGAGCCTATTGGCCTATTACCATACACCACACCGAGCACAAAATCGGACTCCGAGCTGCTAACGGGCATTTCAAGATAGAAAAACCCAATAGTTGTTGCCCGATCCGCGGATCGAACCGAAGACTTCTAGCTTAGATGTCGCGCTTGCGACCAGTAGACCAATGAGTTTTTTTTTATATTATTTATATTGAAATTTATGAAAAAGTACTTTTTTAAAATGTCAGTTGTACTTTAAAAAGTACCTACGAGAAAAAAATTGGTAAAATATTGATTTCTCTTAATTAATTGAATTACAACTGGGCTTGTTAATTGGTTATATCATAACTCTATCACTTCTGAAATGAGGAGAAAAACGACTCCATGAAAATCAAAATTAAAACATTCACACCACTAAACCATTTCATCCTCCACTCACGCCAGGACTGAAGTGAAAACCATTGCTTAAGCTTTCACTTACCGCAACACTAGCTCAATCCCATCCCCCCTTAACCTCCCCTCGGTTCTAGCAGCAAGCCCGTACAATGGACTCAACTCCAAGAATGCAAGCGTTGGAGTGTGAAAATTTCCCTCATAGAAAATGAATTTTCATCGCCTTTCAAATATTTAAATGCACCGCCCGCCCAACTACCGTCTGTTTAACTCCGACCACGATTCTTTTTATTCGAGGTTCAACATTATGACGGGTAGTGGAATCTCTACAATGTGAATCGAATTCTGTTTTACAGCGTTTTGGCATTGCATATAAATGAAAATTACAAAAGGTTACATTGGTTGATAGGTAGGGCGTCGGTTAAATATTTTAAACGGACTTCTATATCTATATCTAGTTCATACCTCAAAAAAACTCTTACAACTCTAACGTTAAATCGATCGATCGAGTGATTGCTACCATTCCAATCCAAAAAATTAAAATTTCAAAAGGCTAATTTTATAAATCAAGAAAATAAAATCGTCCCACGACGGGCGCCAACTATAACATGTACCATAAAAGTGTAGAGTTGGAGCTGCAAGGAAACTTTTTCTTTGAAACATTGCTTTTAACGATCCAAACTTTCTTGAGTTACTTAAAGGACATGTTATCTTTGGCTGCAACCTATTTAGTTAGTTATTTCCTATGGCTTGCGACGATCGTACATGGAACATTTTGTAGCACCACCCATTCGCTGCCAGACATGATTTACTTTCAAAATTACTCTAAATATAGGGTATTCCACCACGCTGCACCAGTGCAGAAGCAAGGAAGCATTGGAGAAGTTTTGCTACTAGCCAACTAAGTAAGTATATTGCCAAGAGCAAAACCACCATTTTATATTTATTTATACATTAATATTAAAAAAACATACTTAATATAACATGAATAATTGCAGCTTTAAATCTAATCGCATTATGCAACACGGTTGCGATGTAATTGCATTACTTGAATCGTTTGCAAGCGGTCAAATGAGATTTTATGGATTTTGACTTTAAGTGAGCTGTTATAGTCTTTTGTAATTTTATGAAGCCGGTGCTTGTTGTTGACGCAACACTTTTATTGCATTCGATTATAAAAACTTCTTAATATCAACAGCTTTACGATTAATATAAGTTTATGTTATAACTTTGTCACTAACGATTATTATTGTTATAACTTTTTAACTAACGATTGCTTATTATTGGTCCGTTCACTTCATTATGGAATTGAAATACCTGCATAAATCTGTATCATTAGCCTCTGATTAATAAGTCATTTGATTGGGCAGTCAAATATCTATGTATTGTATATCAGTCTCTGACACCCATATCACAGGCTCGCGCTTACTTTGGGGTCAGATGGCCGTGTGTGAGAATGTCCAAGATATTTATTATTTTTATTATTAATATTTTAATATTCAAATGTAACTAAAATAATTTCACACCGCTTTTAATCCGAAGGGGTATGTGATGAGTACTAGTAATATTTGGTGACTAGTGCCCTATTGCCGTACTACGAGCTACTAGGATTATAAAAGGAAGGAATAGGGATTAAACTTATAAAATCCCAATAATAATTTTCCCAATCAAGGAATCGAACCCGAGACATTTAGCTTAGCAGTCACGCTTGCGACCAATACACGAGGCTACATTCAACTTCGTATTCACAAGTTTATAAATAAACAAGCACCATTTCGGCGAAATATTTCCGCCGACTTTTAATGCAACACACGCCGCTCTCAACAGTTTTATACCAATAAAGAAGAGTCAAACGAAACGAGAATCCTACTGGCGATCTGCTTGAAAATTCTCCAAATTTCAAATATGGCTCACTGAAAGCCCGAGAGCTGACGTATGCATCGATGAACGGACATCTCCATATGAATTGGCAACGATAGCACGATAGGACTAATCTATCCGTATGAAATATGAAAATTGAAAAGTCTTTGAACACTAAAAATTATTTTGCTTTGAAACTCCGTGGCGCGGTGGTGAATGCGCGGATCGCGGTTCGAACCTGTGCCGGGGAAAATATGACGGTGGTATTCCATTAATAGATATAAGTATTTATTTATATGTATTTGTTGAGTCGCATCATTTTTCTATTTGTACCCGCAATACAAGGGATTAGTGATATTTTTTCAACGACGACGTGACTGACGACTCATTGGCGCGGTTGTGAGTGACCCTAACCGCCGTACCGCGGGTCCCGGGTTCGAATCGCGGCCGTGGCAGATGTTTATTGCGCAGATAAATATTTTTACTCCGGTCATGGATGTTAAATTGTGTTTTTTCTCTGCCTACCGCGTGGGCGTGAGTGTTTAGCGATTTATTTTGTTTATGAAACTGTTTTTACGATAAATTTGATCAATAAGCACGCGAGGTGCAAAGCAATCAACATTTCTGATAGAATTCTAGGCAAATACTTTTAAAACTTCCCCCCTTCGAGAATTCAAACATTAATTGCCGGCACAATCTGCGGTGGACGAAGTTACTTCATTAATAGTCACATTGCGAGCTGCTCCGCAAAGGAGACTGTTGCTTCACTTTAATTGCCAGATCACTCAGTACATCCGTATTCGAGGGATCTAACTTTTCTATACTAATATTATAAAGAGGAAACATTTGTTTGTAATGTTTTCACACAAAAACTACTAGAACGATTTCAAAAATTCTTTCACCATTTGAAACCATTTTCACTGAGTGAAATAGTCTATATAATATTACTAGGTGTAAACGAAACTATTATTATGTCTAATTCCACGCGAGGGAAGCTTTAGGACCCATGTGCACGAGTGCCTTAAGATTGTATGATCAGACTATCGGATCCGACTATCGGAGAGAAAAATCGGAAATCTATTTCCAGCCTTAGTCGTGAACACTGATTGTTACTCACATTGTTAATACAGCAATCTCCGAATCCCTTCTATGCTATACTTTCGTGGCGATTTTTATAAAAGGTTTAACATGTAAGGTAAGACTTGGTATAAAAATCCATCTAGCACCAACTTAATCTAGACCAGATCTAATTCAACATTCGAAAAGTATTATGAGAGTTCAAATCCCCCTAAAGTTGGTGATTCCGAGTCGCCACCGCAATCCGTAGCGCGCAAAGTTCTTCCATTAGCCGATATAAAGAGGATATCTCCAAGGAGAATTCCCTTTTTTGATATTACTCCGCTAGAGTATATATCTTATATCTTGCCGCTCGTGGTTTATAGATATTTGTGAGCCTTTAAGTATCGTCGCATTTATTTGCGTACTAGTTGTCGCCCGCAGCTTCGCGCGCGTGGAATTAGACATTTTCGTTTACACCTAGTACCCAATATTATATAGCCCATGTTTCTCAGTGAAAATGCAGCTTTCTAATGGTGAAAGAATTTTTGAAATCGGTCCAGTAGTTTTTGAGTGAAAATCAACTCAAACAAACACATCTTTCCTCTTTATAATATTTGTATAATAAAATAAGTGACATAATAAATAATTTAATTTAAAAAACAGTACTAAACTAAAGACTAACATTTTTACATGTCTATATCAGAAGTATGCAACGAAAAATACTTGACATAGATTCGTATGGTTGCTTCCATGAAATGGATAAAACATTGTAGTGATAATTAGATTTTTGTCTGGTGATTTATATTTATTTTATATGTACAAATTACTACTATGAATTTATCGAACAAAACCGAAAATAATATTTATTCGCTATAGTGTAAGATCAAACGAACTTCTCGACGTGAAGTTCGATCATTATAACAGGAATCGCTTTATTCGATAGGTAACAATCATTACAAGATTATCTTTAAACCGGCAATATATTCAAATCCAGAAAGCATCAGCTTTCAGATGAGACTTCGGTTAAGTAGTTTCACCGCAACCCGCTAATACTCCATTAACTATTGGAATATCACGACAAAGGAAATTGAGACTTCTCCAGATTACCGGTGGCGACCTCTGTCGACGAGTTCACGTCTCTAGACCACTTTTCTATTTCCTCCTTCGCGTTATGGAAGTGGTTTTTAATGTCATTAAAGTTACGAGAGTGGCTTTTATTAAGTGTTTCTCAGGTAGATATTATGATCGTACGATAGAGTTAATTATACCAACTTCCTTAATTTCTTAGCATAAATTACTCATATTAATACATGAAAATGTGATATTTCATGTGAAATTTTAATATGATATGACATCGCTGCGCCCCATATACGTCCTGCTGCTGGGCACGGGTTTCACCCGAAGATTGCGGGAGGTCTAGAGCATACTCGACCACGCTGCTCCAATAGGCATTGGTGGAGGGGTTAGAGGCCAACCAAGTGTCGAATGTTCTCAAGCCACCCGAAGGTCTTCGACAAGGCTTAACGATTGTTTCCACCATTGAAAACAACCGGGACCGACGGCTTTACGTGCCCTCCGAAGCACGGTAGCGTCCATGAAATTTTTTGCCACTAGCAAGTCACCCATCCACAAACCGACCGCGCCCTTCGTTGCTTTATTAACTCTTTTGATCACATTAAATCGACACGAGCCATCGCGCTAAGGACGCTACATTGGGATCTTTGGATCTAAATGATCATAATTCATTCATTTGACTACCATTGTACCGCGGCCATTCATATCAACGATTGTTAGCATCTATACACCGAAGCACCCAATTGTCAAGTCCGCACTGTAATAACTGTAATAACTGAAGTACTATGAGAGGTTTCATCGATGGGATATTGCCACAGATATTTCGGTTCGCGTGTTGCCATTTTGATATAAGCTATTCCTTCGCATAGATTTTTTAGTAGGTTTTTTTTAATTAACTATTGTACTAAACAAACAGATAGAGTTAAATTAAAATCTCAATCGGGTCAAGTATTTGCGTTATGCAATTAAATATCGACCTGCGACAAGGCACAGGACCAGTCGGAGTGGCGTAGCTTAGGAGAGGCCTATGTCCAGCAGTGGACGATTAAAGGCTGATGATGATGATGAATTAAATATCACCTGATAGTGGACTCCCGCAGCTTCGCTCGCGTGGAATTAGACATTCACTAACTTCAAAAACGGCTAAGTTTCATACTAAATTTGCACCCCCGTTTTACCCCCCTAGGGGGTGAATTTTCAAAAATCCTTTCTTAGTGCTCCCCTACGTTATAAAAGGAACCCCTGTGCAAAATTTCAAGTTTCTAACCCTTATAGTTTAGGCCCTGCGTTGATATGTCAGTCAGTCAGTCAGTCAGTCAGTCAGTCACCTTCTCCTTTTATATATATAGATATATGTACTCGTATCACTGAAGGAAACGTTAAAACACTGTGGAAATGTCGCGAGATGTTTAGCGTGTCTTCGTAGTTCGAATGACGTATCTGCAGTGGACGAATGAGTGTGATTATGTAGATAAAATATGTATTCACACTTTGCCAGCGGGGCGGTAAGTAACTGTACTCAGACCAAAAAGCCGTTAATATTGGATACAAATCAATATGTTTAGCTTATTCATTTGACAGTTTTAAGCGGATGGATGGTTGGATAGATCGATGGTTGGTTGGTTGAGATGGATGATGAATAAATATTCTAATCCTGTAGTAAAAGAGTTACCATGTAGAATACCATGTTATAATGACAGTCAGTATGTGAACAGTGGAAATATTTTGCAAAGTAGTTTTATCGTCATAAGACTGTTCATAGCTTCATAACGGAACTGTACTGGTTTTGTGTTGCGTTTGTGTTTAACAATAAAGTTACATTTAATAATAAAATAATATAAAATATCCAAGCATAATTATCAATCACAAGTACCATATTACTAACTACACTAAATAAAATTCAAAACAGTCATAAAACATGCCAATTAATAAAATAGAACCTTCGAAAATTTATTTTAATAGTAATTATTTTCTTGTGTAAAGAAAATATAAAGCGGTCTTCAAAGATTCTTTTTCATGTTTTAAATAAAAACTTAATAGCATTTCCTGTAAGTGGACAGTGAGACTCAGGTAATTTAGTGATTTATATCCAATCCAATCCAGAGACTAACCGAACTTCGTGGTAAGGAAATCATATAGACTTTATAACAAGATAATATGTAAACACTATCAATGTATGATATTTTGGTATATAGCAAACAGAACATTGCGTATTAAGAATTAGCATTATTATCAGATCTGTCAAAAAATTTTTTAAAGAAATGCTACTAAAAATAACATAAACTGAATGTTGAGAAACATTTCACAGTTCGAGATCAAGTTAAATGTAATTTGTACCCATAATTATGTTGAAAATATATTTTAAAGTTAAGAATGTATTCGCTTGATCTACTTTTAAACCTCTGGTAGGGTAGACCTTATGACTTGTTAAAGTATAAGATAATATAAAAATAAGTATTTATAATAAAACAATCGTGTAACAATCTAAGTGAAATGCGACTCAACTTTAAAAAATCAATACAACAATAGAATAATTTTACTTACATGTGTAGTCCCAACTGTCCTGGTCATTTTTGAATACGTTTAATCTTTCAGGCTGAAACAAATAAAACAAAGAATTATTAATATGAGAACTTGCGAAATAGATAAGGTTTTCGTATAGTTGCAACAATTTTTCTTCGAGTCCAATATGTTAAAATAATTTCTGTAATACAATAAATTCTCTTGTTAGCCACAACAATGCTTGACATTATGTATAATAACATAACCGACCTATAGATACCTAACCTATAGTTCAGTTAACATAACTCGTCACATATACACCAAACACAATTATAATTCAACAGTATATTTTAAAATCTAGTTATTAATTATTTTTTTCTCATTTAACTATTGAGCTTTGAATGACGGACGAATTCTATTCCAACAAAATATCATTTATGTTTCGTAAAATTAATATTTCTCGTTGACAACTTTACGTAAAACGACTTAAGTACTCGTAAGTATTATGAGCGATTGCAGTCAAGATGCTCAGCTTAAAATTACAGACAGTTATTTTTTTCTTTATAACAACGCTTAGGCGCTGCCAGTCTTTTTCTGTAACATCTTTCGCGTTTCCGCGATAGGGCCAGAGGCGCCTGAAAGACGAATGCATTTGCCAAATTTGGTTGTAAGAACAAAAGGGGCTACGTTATATTTCATACTGGTTCGCTTAGCGCCGTCGGGCGAAGTTACAAGCCAAGACTTATTTCGAAATAAATAAGCTAGATGTACCTACCTAGTTATAATGTGTATAGATACGTTCGAAATAAATAAGCTAGATGTACCTAGTTATAATGTGTATAGATAGATACGCGCCCCCACTCCAAGACAATTTTTAAGGTACACTTCCGCAAATGCGATCGAAGCGGGCTTTTAATTGGACGTATAAACAGCGGAACAGGCATGTCAAACGTATGAAAACAACGCTTCGCTGCGCATCAATCAAAACACACCTTAAATAATGCACACTGACAATTTGAATGTGAATCAACCCCAACATTCATGGAAACTGTGCTGACTTAATATAAAACATCCATCTATATGTATAAAAAGGAGAAGCTGACTGACTGACTGACTGACTGACTGACTGACTGACTGACTGACTGACTGACTGACTGACATATCAACGCAGGGCCTAAACTATAAGGGTTACTCGTAGAAAGTTGAAATTTTGCACAGGAGTTCTTTTTATAACGTAGGGGAGCACTAAGAAAGGATTTTTGAAAATTCATTCCCTAAGGGGGTAAAAAGGGGGTGCAAAGTTAGTATGAAACTTTGCCGTTTTTGAAGTCAAGTGGGCAACCCGAACGCGGGCAGACGTCGTTAATGGGTCTAATTCTACGCGAGCGAAGCTGCGGGCGTCCACTAGTCCACTATATCAGGTGATCTAGCAATCTAGACGTTCGAAGTGCCAACACGGCACCAGAGTACACCTGGTATCTGGATTAGTCAAAATACACCACAACACAGGGATGTTACATTGATTCGGTTCTTGACTAGTCCGACGCGTATCTGAAAAAATGCGGTTTCTAGCTATTTTGATAAAGATATCTGCAACACAATAGATTGAACTTATTTCGATTTTTTTTCAGTTTATTACGTATTATTTACTTAAAAACCAAGTGTGGCCAAAATTTATGGTTTTTATTTTCTTAAACAGATTTATCAAAATATGTTGAACTGAAAATATTGTATTAATTTAATTTATAGCTTACATTTGTTGTCTTTGTGTCATCTCTCACATTTTTTCATCGTTCTATATTTTTTTTCTTTAGAAAAAGAAAGACGTTATATAACACAAGACAAAGCGACGTTAGAAAGAAAGAGTGAGACAGTGTAAAGTTGTTTAATAAACATGTTTATTAAAACATGCTTACAACTTGAAACCACCCTTTTCAGATCCATATCCGAAACGTGACATCCCTATGATACTCGCTCCCTACGGCTACAGGTGTATCGAATCACATCTACGATACGATACGGAATACGATCGGTTCGGATGCAGTGCTCAGGATTGCATCGTGCATTTCGGGGATTGGAGAGTTCGGGGGACCTGGTATTGGAAGATTGTAACATATATTATTATGTAACACTGTAGGTACCCGTTTCTATGATTCCAACCAATTGGGTTGAAAATACCTTGGTGTTTTTGATAACACCTTATT
Organism: Carterocephalus palaemon; assembly: GCA_944567765.1. Taxonomy (NCBI): domain Eukaryota; kingdom Metazoa; phylum Arthropoda; class Insecta; order Lepidoptera; family Hesperiidae; genus Carterocephalus; species Carterocephalus palaemon. The sequence continues at coordinate 1,386,379 of OX155664.1, forward strand.
TAGTCTGTGTACCTATCGTTGTTAGTAAAAAATACCTGTACATATATACATTATATTATATACATACATTGTTTATTACAAATTCCACTATATAAATTTATTCATATTTTTGTGTTATATATATTTTTTTCTTTGTGTACTGTGGTCAGTATTTTTTGCTGCAACTGTGTGAAACCTGTTCTAAATATAGATTACATATTTTGTAGAATGTTATAATTGTACATTCAATCAGACTCCGCTAATAAGTACGAAAAAAATATTTTTTTTTTCCCCAACAAGTCCCACGTTGGGCGCCATTACCGTAATCGACTCAGATGGCACAACTCGGCTGCAATCGAGTTAGCGAGCGTGATAGATCACTCGCTCGGCTCATTAACATGCCGCTTCTGGGAAAATTTCACGCAAATTTTGTTTACTACAACATTTAAAAGCTTCGAACATGATTACAGTTATGGGATACATAAATAAATTAATGCTTAAGCGCTCACTCCCGCGTGACGCTTGTGTTGCGGGTGGCGTACACAAACAGTAAACAATACAATATAACATTACTTGTGTACAAATATTACCATACAATATTTACCCCGGTCAGGATTAGAATCCGGAGAATAGAATGAGACGTCCATGTTGACTCCGATTAACATTCGATCCTATGAATGATCCCATTCCTATGACTTCATCGTCTCGCCAGGAACACAATAATGCGCGACAATCCACAATCAAGTTTAACAAAACGACTGCTTTCAAAAATAAAATATTCCATCGATCGTCGAATGTATGTTTTAAATATTAAACGAACGAAAATGAGCGGATATTTTCATATTGGACGATAATAAAACACCACTCGTCGCATTCGTATTGTTCGACACAATTTATGGCGCACGTCTATCATAATTTATTCCGAATGTTAATGATAATGATACAGTTTCTCGCATATGAGCGTGAATATTGAATATTGAAGGCTCCTTCAATATTATTGTAATTATCTATATGTACTAATATGTATTATAAAGAGGAAACATTTGTTTGTAATGTTTTCACACAAAAACTACTGGACCGATTTCAAAAATTATTTCATCATTAGAAAGCTGCATCTTCGTGAATTTCTACCACTGCTGTGTACGGGTCTCCCCCACAGACAAATCTGCGGGGGTTTAGAGCTTACTCAACCATGCTGGTCCAATGCGGATTGGTGGAGGTTCACTATAGGTTATTTTTAGGTCCCATGTAATAGGTGGCCAGTGGCCACCCTACAGTGGGACAAAAACGTCGTTAAATCACGTATCTCATGGTACAAATGTCTGACGGCGGACACACAAATCCCCTGATCTTCGGGCACGATCACTCGTCGAGAACTCTCAAAGTACAAGGGCGCTACTCCTCCCCGTGCTTGTGTCTCGTCACGAACGGACGAAGGGCCCTCCTGAAAAGGGTTACGTTACAAACTGGTTCCTCGAGAGATAGCACCAGTTCTTAACGAGTGGATACAGTTGACTTAAAGGTTTAAATATTGCGCTGGGATGCATTTATAAATGTATTTAACTCTGTCTATAATTTTCATTTTATCTTAAGGCTGGGAAATCCGATATTCGGATCGGACGTCCGAGTATGTATGGCACGAGTGCCACCCGATCAAACTATCGAATCCGACTATCGGAGAGAAAAATTGGAAATCTATTCCCAGCCTAAGGCTGTCTCGTAGGTCTAGTAGTCGTTAGCGCGACTACTAAACTAAAGTTCCTCGATTCGATCCCCGGATCGGCCAAAGTATCATTGGGTTTTTCTTAATTTAAATTCCCAGAAGTACCTCGGAGCCTGAATTTGCGGTGAATGGCAATAGACTCACCGCCTATTACATGGGGCCTAAACATAACCGGTGAGAAGTGGGTGTACTATACACCCTTGCCTACCCTTTCTGAAAAATACAGCCGCAATCTTATGCTTACATACCAAGCTCACATAGAAGGCTTATGGACAAAAAAACTGACAGACATACATTCTAAAACAGAAGAAGAGAATGGCACGGGATGACGATATAATTTATGGTTTCAGTTCAGAAACTGTTCTAATTAGCGTTGCGCGTTTTGACTGAGAAGGGGTATATTTAATTAAGGGGCAATTATTTAACTTTTTTTCTATTGGAGCGCAGCGAGCACGCTTTTAATTAAAATTAAGTTTAAAGGATGGCCGTTTTCTCATTAGTTACACCACACCACGATACATACAAGCGGTGACAGCCCAGCGGCTATCGAACTCACCTCTCACTCGAGCGTTCCGGGTTCTAACCCAACCGGCACGCACCAATGACTTTTCGAAGTTATGTGAGATTTAAGAAATCCAAGAGCACAGCATTGTGTGATGTGCTCTGGACTCTCTAGGCCCTCCACGCAGTACCTGCCAGCTTCAGAGGTACTGAGCCCTAGTAGGGACATATGCCTTCTTAGTTTGCAGTGGCCTGTGAGTGCCCTAGTTATAATTCTGATATAGGGGCAATTGCGTAATTTGATTGGGTGTTTGACAGCTAAAGCTCGATAGCTAGCGTTGACTATTGATTGTCGTGTATGTCACAGTTGTAACGGGCGACGTGCTAGTTTTCTTTCTTTTATGTATTTCTTTTATTTTAAAAGCTTTTATTTAACTTCACTCGTATGTATCTTGTATGCATGTCCTGGAATCTTGCATTGATTGCAATTTCACCCACTTCCACTGAAGCTATCGAGCTGAAATTTGGCACACATATTTGGTTCCGATGACAATGCATGAAAATAAAAAAAAAGTTTTAAAAAGCTTTTTAAAAAAAAATATTTTTAACGGTATAATTATTATTTCTTTGAACACATTTAGGTGAAACAATTGAAGGTCTTAGAGCGAAATAATAAACGTATCAAATGTTTCTCTACGAACGTTATACGCGTTATGGCCAAAACGTGTCGTATGCTTGTATTCGAGTAATATCGACTTCATTTGAATACATAGAATTCCAAATGTGTCTACTAGCAAAAACAGAAACGCTCTTGACGAAGTGCACATAGCCCAGAGGCTCGTACATGATCGACCTATTTAAGCAACGTTGGGCGCGGTCGGTATTTAGAGCGGTGGTATTAATTAAGTACATAATATGAATTTCACATCTAATGATCTAAACATATATTATTAATTTGATATTAATTCTTTGTACCAATCGCATATTAAGACGAATAAAAAATAACTAGAATTCCTGTTATTTACGCATAACAGCCCATGCATTTGGTTTGTGATTTAATGTATTCCAAGCATTCCTAAATTATATTTATATTCACAGCAAAACTAAATTCTAGGAATTCCTACAACCGCCATATTAAAATCACACAAACATGGTAGTACAACGGCGAAGCGTGTCGACGGTCGACCTCGCCTTAATATCGAACTAATACTTAGGATTCCACGCGTGTTTCTAGCGACTCGTACTGCCCGTGTGTCGAAACAATTATTGTGTTCGTAACTTCGCATACATAATAAAAAAAAAACAAATATTTTTACTAGATACTCCTGGAATGTTGCCGTCTCTTGTTCCGTTCCAAAGCTGTAGTAATTTAGGTTTGTACGTCTAGTTTAAGATTTTTTTATGGATACACGATAGCAAACGAGCTTGCAGCACCACCCATCCGCTGCCGCCCATGACTCTGATGACATGATGCCGTTGGATGCATTTTGTTGTTGGCCAAATTTAATAACGGCGAAACATTAAATAACTATTCATTTAAAATTACATACTATTCCGAAATGTATACAAGTAGGTACCTATTAAACAAACAAAATGTTTCTAGTGCCTTAACTTTTGTATAGCAAGATTTGATTAACTATTGAATAGCAAGGATCTCTACAAAAATTACCTAAAAATGCCATATTATCCTGTTACGCCATTTTTTTCTGTTAAACAAGTGGGAAACCTTGAAAGGTACCCGGAAGTCGTGGGAGCGACGTCAGGTTATGTGGGAGTTTCATCCACTAAATCCCGCTCGGTGGCCTACTCCGGCGCTACAGGAGGGCTCCGGGATCTCTTGTAGAACGCGCCGGTGCCCTCCAGCGCTGCGCCCAACACGGGCTCTTCCCGGTTTACACAACGCTGTGCAGCCACAAACAGCGTCGTCTTTCCCGGGGTTACATGATGGACGGTTCGAGCTCACAATCTCACCGCCCGCAACCCCAGAAGTCCCCTTTTAGTCGCCTTTTACGACAGGCAGGGGCACCCTATTTTGGTCCCGAGCTACAGGGACTATCCTGTTACGCCTATATGCCATGTTATCGTAGTTTATTTCTATCCATAATCTGAACTTTCGCATACCTACAGACAGACACGTATCCTTCACATGCACCTGTCTATGTAACGCCAATGTTTGTCATCCATTGGTCGGATCACACAAATGGGCCTTCTCTTCAACCGCTAAGCCATCAAAGCTCATTAGACTAATTGCTTTACGCAATTAACAACGCGAACAATAGGCCCTACAGGTCTCGCAACCAACCATTGCGAGCGATCGTAAGCGATGGATTTGGTTGTAGTGGAAACGTTGTAATAGAACAGTGAAATTGTTGTAAGCTTATTATTAATAGTAAGCGAATTATGGTTCAATAATATCAACTCCCCTCAACTTAATTTACATCTGTAAATTAAAACAGTTTTATTAGTTGCCCAAAGTTTGTCTGACTAAGTTTTTAGGCTAAGAAAACCTTTCGAATTCTAGCACGAAATACTCTGGACAATCTGATAATAACTAAAAGTCTTATCCACTACTAAACACACATTTGTAACTTCGCTAACGACCGGACCTAATCAACCGTGTAAGCACCGGTTCCCAGTCATTCCAATTCATTCCCGATAAAAATATTTCTCATTCCATCTCCCTCCACACGCAACACAATCGCCTAAAAACACTATATCGCGTTAATTGGTGGATTTTATTCGCGACGAAATGGAACACACACACACAGTTTCAAAAACAGAAATTCGGTCTTCAGTTCGTTCGTATTCGTTACCATTCAACCGTTCGCTCTTGCAGAACGAACGGATCAGCGTGCAAACACGACGACGAGTTTCGTATTTTATTGCCAGATTGGAATGGTATGTTAGGTTTTTTTTTGTTTTAAACCACAGAAATTAACGAAGATAGAACGGTGAACTAGTTGTATACCCCGTGCCGCATTGCGCATGCGCGTCGATACATGTTACGGTACGTTACGTTATCGATAGATATAATCACAACTAAAACGAGTGTGTCACCTCACTAATTACTATAGTGTGACGTCACATAGTAGGCGGGACTTGGGCAGGGCTGACGAAATAAGTGACACGCATCGTTTGTATCAAAATAATACGTGATCGCCGTTCTATCTGAATTAATTTCTGTGTTTTAAACATAACCAAATACATTGAGTTGTAATGATTCAAACTATTCAGTGCTATTATTTAATTTTATAATTCGTCATAATATACTGTGTATGAAAATAATGAATGGTTTCCGTATGGGTAAGGCAGGTATTTTGACTTGAGAGGAGTACAATGAATTAGCATCGGTTGGTATACTTAGTATAAATAAGCTCTGGTCAAATCAGTCTATAATAATAGGTAGGTACTCTGAAAGAACTCAGATGACCAGATTGACACTACATCGCTAGAGGAAAACAAAAAATTAGATATTGGAAAAATAACTACATCTTCGCTATAAATCTTGATGATTGCATATGAAGTAAAAGAGAATTAACATTAGAATTGTCTGTTATGAATATGTCACGTATTGAGAGACAACAAAGCAAATATAGTGCATAAATTTGATCAGATTTTGTGTGCCAATTTCATAGTGCATATAACCATATTGGTTATTTTTATATTTTTTATTTTTTTACACTATAAACATCGATGTTTTGCGTGCATCAACGAAAGACATGTACAATCTAACTCGCCCTGTGCGTTAGACGTGGAATCTCGCCAAGCGCATATCGGACGACCGATTAAAACCGGACGTCCGCGCGCCGCCCAATCCGCGCTCGAGCGAACTCCCCGTTGCATTGTATCTAAACAAACTTCTGGCAGATCAACTGCGGCTTAGGTCCGCAACAGTTTCCAGCACTCGCCTTGCGGGATTCATACTGCAATACACTGAATAAACTTAGATAGTTTGTATTTATTATAACTAAATAGCCTTTGCTAAGACTTTGCCTGCTAAAATCATACTTTTCTCATCGTGGTAACAATTTTTATTTATTTTATTTATATATTTACATAAACTTGTAGCTAACTTCCTATTACGTTAGTGTAAACACAAACTATTAAGTATGATTGTGTAATTTTCTGTGTGTGTTTTGTTGTTTTATATGTGTTTTATATTTATAGTAAAGGGCTACATTGTAATTGTGTTGTGTATATACACATTATAAAACAACAAAACACATACAGAAAATAATACAATCTTACATCGATGACCCGAAAAATAATTGCCCCGGCCGGGATTGAAGCCGGGGAGAGCTTTGTAAATCTATATCTTCTTCTATATATATAAAAGGAGAAGCTGACTGACTGACTGACTGACTAACTGACTGACTGACTGACTGACTGACTGACTGACTGACTGACATATCAACGCAGGGCCTAAACTATAAGGGTTAGAAACTTGAAATTTTGCACAGGGGTTCCTTTTATAAAGTAAGGGAGCACTATTCGAAACTTAAGGGTGTAAAATAAACATAGGGGATAACACATTTACGGATTCACTACAAATTTGTGGAGCTAAAGTTAACGCGTTAAGAAGAATCTATTTATGTATATGTCTAATTCCACGCGAGCCAAGCTGCGGGGTCCACTAGTTCGATCATATTTATTGTACCTAATTGTGGTTCGATCGACTATAGCATAATTTTCACGGAGTATTTTGTCACGCCTCCATCTCCTGCGACAACATATTATTAAACCTAATTATTTACCTACACCATTCATTAGAACACTCACAAGATCTACACTGCAATGTGTTATCACTCTGAGCAACGTATATAATAATATGTATATATATACGTGCATTGCTTGCCAAGTTTAAGCGATAGTTACACAAGTTCCTGTTAATCTGATCCTTAGATCTAGACTCGCAAACGCCCCAAAGCTGTCTGGGGCTAACTTTGACCTAAGCTTACAAGTTTATATCAAACTTTAATAAGTATTATTCTAGAACTGCAATCTTTAGACAAGACAGATAGATATGGCTGAAGATAAATTGATTCAATTAATTTTATCTTTTGTCTAAAGTGATTCGCACCACGAGGTAAAATCTGCTATTCTTATCACTTGTAGCCTACAAACCATAGACATCCCACTGTTAGGCACGGGCAAAATTACCGTCATAATTATATTATTTTTTTAGCTTTTCTTTAGGATTTTCTCTATTATTATTGTTTTAATAAATGTTTTTAATAATATTTTGTTTTAAACCTTCCCTGAATTAAAACGAACGAAAGCTAATTGGTTCCATATAGAGTTCGCCCGGGGCAGTACCACCGCCCGCCACGGTACCTAGTACCATTTCTGCCGTGTAACAATTGTTTTTAAAGCAATTGTGGTCCGGTTGGAAAGGTGTGGATTCCGGTTACACTTCTTTAGAGGCGACCATCTTAGTCCTCAAGGGTAGCAACACATCTGTGACTGACTTAGAACGAGACTCCTACTAACAAGTACTAACTGGACTATTACTAACACCAACTAACAGGACTAACTATCACTAACAGTCCCCAGTCCTCATACCTACTAACGAACTGACCAACTAATGTTCTAATTAACTCTCTCAACTAATTGGACTAACCATCCCAGTCCCTAATTGAGTCTTGTTCAAAGTCAGTCACAGTTGTCATGGGCGGCAGCGGATGGGTGGTGCTGCAAGCTCGTTTGCTATCTTTTTTCCATAAAAAAAAAAAAAAAAAAAAGAACAATATAATCCACAAAGTATTCATACCAGATCGGTAGTTGTAAAGTTTTAGCGAGATTAACGAACAACGATCCATTTTATATATACATAGTATAGATAAAGATAATAAATGGTAGAAACCAGTCAGGGTAAGAAAAATACCATCGTCTAATCAACTGACCCTTCCCTTTCCGGAGTAGGTACCTAATAAGGTATACGAGATGTATCATAGATAAAATATAACGGTCACAGCAGCCCCGAAACATCGTAAGAATGTGACCACGCGCCATACACTCCCTCAGAAACGGGCCTATTAACATCTTAACCCCTCCGCGACCAAAAGTAACCCACGGCTAACCCGTAAACGTCAATATAACAAGGGTTGCGGAACATTACGAAACATAATGCCCGATAAATATTTATTTATAAGCGACCCGAGTAAGGAGCGATTATCCGTCGACAAATCACTGTATATGTTGGAGAGAGGGAGAAAAAAATAAGGCGAAATAAGGCACACAACACAACGGGCCCGCTAGTCCCGCGTTTAGCACACAAAGCGGCCCATTATGTTGCGTCCGGTAACAAAAATTGATTACCCCTGACCGCGTATAGGACGGTGTAGGACGGGAGAGTGGAATTGCTATTTTCCGCAGCGAAGCCAATGAATTTAGTGAGTGCAGAGAGAGTGAATATATTTTTTATTCAATAAAAACTGAACAATGAATCTACTCTGGTCACATTAGCTACAAACACTATCCTTATACCGTCCATTTAGCTATTTATAGTTTACTTCTCTTATTTGATAAACAATCTTCTTCAGTTGTCAGTAGGTACATTATAGTATATTGACATTTCATTTTTTTTTTAAATTGTAAACAGAAATAAGTTTTAGCATTAAATTACTATTTCATTTCATTCTGATAAACTTTTTAGTAGGTAAGTACCTACTTCGTAGTAGGAGATAAAAAAACTCGCATTGTATAAACAAACTTGTAGGTACACATGCACAGGCTGCATAGTTTTACAATTAATATAATAGTAGTTGTATTAATATATTGTAGGTACATATTTACACCCTAGGTTTTCCTGCATTAAAGGTTACGATCACAAAAAACAACACAATAAATACATCTTGCCCCGGTCGGAAATCGAATCCTAAACGGCAGTCGTGATCGGGCACTACGGAAATCGTATTTTGAGAAATTAAACCAATAACACACGCTTCCGCACACGATTGACCTAAAGGGGATATGGCAGAAAATTTGTTCCACAAAATTTCCAATTTTCGAACAATGCCAAATTTGTCATACGGACACATCGGGGGAAAAACTCGAAAAGGTCACAAATGGTAAAAGTAAAAGACAGGAGTTACGAGGAGATGCTAAAAAAAAGGAGAATTTTCGTACAATGCACTCAAATGAAAATGGTCGGTCGTTTGTTTCGTTTTGGTAACGGTGTTTTGTCCAAACGCAAAACGGTAAAATCTTTATGTGTGTTATGGTGTGACGATACTCAGGCGCTGCTGGGTTTGGGTAGTCAAATTCTGGTCTGACAAATGGTCAGTCAAAGGCGAAATGCCGATCACGTTGGTCCGAATTTTCGGTAGGTCTGCCTAGTCAGCAACGTCTTGCTTTACTGTTTGGAAAACAATGAAGCAAGACGTTGAACAATAGCGCCGGTGTCATTTACATGTACTTTAATTAGTGCAACCGATTATTGGCTCTATTGCTATGGGTTACAGACTAAAATTGAATGAATGCACGCTCGGAACGCCGGTGTCATTTCCATGTAATATAATTAGTGCAACTGATTATTGGCTCTATTGCTGTGGATTACAGACTAAAAAAATTGAATGAATGCAAGCTCGGAACGCTTGACGGAACGGGAGGATAAGTCACGCTTTATCGTGCGTGTTGCCGGCGTTCATCTATATATATAAAAGGAGAAGCTGACTGACTGAATGACTGACTGACTGAATGACTGACTGACTGACTGACTGACTGACTGACTGACTAACTGACATATCAACGCAGGGCCTAACTATAAGAGTTAGAAACTTGAAATTTTGCACAGGGGTTCCTTTTTTAACGTAGGGGAGCATTAAGAAAGGATTTTTGAAAATTCACCCCCTAAAACGGGGGTGCAATGTTAGTATGAAACTATGCCGTTTTTGAAGTCAGGTGGGCAACACGAACGTGGGCAGACGTCGTTAATGGGTCTAATTCTACGCGAGCGAAGCTGCGGGCGTCCACTAGTATGTTCATAAATGATATGTAGTTAAAGGGAACTAACTCACCTTGGCAAACTCAATTTTGAGTGTACAGCATCCGGAGTATATGTCGCAGCCGTGTAGCGCCTCCTTCGCTCGCGTCGCCGACTCCACGCTCTCGAACTTGTGGCATTGGGTTAAGGTTCATTTTGGTTTGGCATAAAAAATACACATAACAATACAGTCAGAACAAAAAACATATTACCATTTACATTGATGGAGTTGTGAAGTTGAAATCTTTCAATATGAATGAATCAGTTTCGCAGAATCGGAGTGATACATCTTCTGCAAGCCCCAGCTGAAGCTAACCCGGCACTATACCGAAGATATCGCTGACGCACAAATAAAATCTGTCCACACTATACAAGCAAAATCACAATAAGTACAACAATAAAATCAAATACATATTTAATTCACATACTGTGTTTTTCGAAAGCGATTAGATCTACCTAGATGCTAGTGGATTGTTACTCAACATCACAGCAGGCCATTCGATAAGCACTCGTACCACAGAGTAGACATATATGTCTACTTTGTGCTCGTACATAACGCGTCGGCGTCACATTATCAACGGCTGCAATCTAGAGCGGAGCATCATTATGGAGAATCGCAAATCCCCCGCGGCCCAATCGCTCTGTGCGCTTATTTAGCGATAGCGCTATAACAAAACGCGATTTGTCGGGAAAACGTACGTTACAAAACCATCATTATGATCTTATTTACATTTTTACTATAGAGAATATAATTCGAGAGGTCGAAACAAGACTGTGCAATACTGTGCATATATCTATAAAATCATTATATTTCTTGTGTACGTGTGTATGTCTCTTAACTCCTCCTAAACGGCTGGACGGATGTTGATGAAATTTTTTGTGTGTGTTCAAGGAGGTTCCAGAATGGTTTGGATTCACAGTTTGGTCCACAGGAAAAGTGTTTTTTAAACACGATTTTAGTATTTTAGTATGAACAATATCCAAATATTTTAACGTGAGTGAGTGAGTGACGTGAGTCATTTACATGAAGTGTCGCGTCACTATGACATTTCATATGGCAGAACAACATTTGCGGGGCAGCTAGTATTTAATATGTGTTTTATAATGTTTAAATTAGTGTATTTTTCATAAACCGAATAATTTGACTTTTCTGCACTTCATCTCCACAAAAATCTTTTGTCAACCGTCCGATGTCATTTGGATATACAAACTGTAAAAATGTAGTTTATATCATAGTTTTGTTAACGATTCATTTCACCAGGCTGACAGATGACGAACGCAGTAAAATATATTTTATTCAATTTAATAGTAGGTACACAGTAAAAGTAAATCATAAAAAGTATTTTCACTGGCCGCTGAAAAATAATATTGACAGTGGACTGTTATTAAAAAGGTACAGAATTATATTTCGCATTTGTTTGTACACGAAACGATAGCGGCCAGGCGGAAAACTGTCCGCTGAGCCCCATATTCATCAGCTGATAGGCTTAACGGAATACGAAATTGTCCTTCGTTTTCATGGCACGTGTTGGCACTTCACACGGCTTTCAAATATTTTTTCTTTCACTATCACCGTACGTTTCTCGCGGTCTTTTTTACGGCGAACTGGTCTTCTGTGGAATCAGCTTCCGACTGAGGTTTTCCCTACGACATGGAGCGCTTCAAAAAGAGTGTGAAACGCTTCCTTCAAGGCAGGCAACGCACCTGTGATACCCCTGGTGCCGCATGTGTCCATAGACGACGGTGACCACTTACCATCAGGTATGTCTGGTTGTCCGTCCTATACTATAAAAAAATAAATAAATGTACCTATGTATGTAAATTAAAAAAAAAACTATCTATTTCTGTTCCCGCCTCACCATTGTTAATCATGGTTACTATGGATACATGTTCTTTTTTTTAAATCAATTAAATATGCACAAATTAGGCACTGCAGACAAAGTTGGAGGAGTTCTTAGTACATACTCAACCACGCTGCTCCAACGCGGTGTGGTGAAGCGACTCGACCATGTTACATCAAACATCGTACCATAGATATGGAAATACAAATTGTGTGCCACACCAAGTGAAGTGCCATTCTGTCACAATATTATAAGACATAAATAGGCTAAATTGAACACGGGCTAAAATGCAGGCTCGGTTTAACTATAAAACGAGTGTTATAAATTAAAAGCTAATGGGTGTTTCCACTTTCCATTGGAAACTAAACGCCAATCGGTATGAAACACCAAAAGAATTTCATTTGTTAAATAAAATATAAAATTCAAAATCATGACACAAATCTTACCTACTCTACATAAAATATGTTAAACCAGGTCATCGCACCATCGACCTTGCACCGACTTTAAACCGTCCCGAGCGCCCGTGGTGACACAGAAGCGTAATTTTATCGTATGCTCTTTCATTACAAAAGATATGAGCTCAAGAGATGAGAGATGAGTCTGTGACAGACAGACAGACAGCGGACACATATCAACATGGTACGATTGCCACCGTTTGGGTGCGGCAATCAAAGATCAACTATTACGTATTTAGTATCTGCTATTAATATAACATGTTTCTAACATAGATACTTTCCTAAAACATCTTTGTCCCAACTTGTCTACCTAAGTTTGGCATACCTAGATATAATATTAAGTATTTTTTAAATATATTTATTTGTAATTAACTGTATACACTACCAAAACAATATATTTTAACCAGTATTATTAATATTATTATTAAACACATGGGTGGTATGCATGTGACGTATTGTCATAAATAACTCATCATACTCTGGGCGGTATTTGCAAAAATAAATAGTTACATCCTTAAAATAAATAAATTACAAGGCCACTGCTAAATAACAATTAATCTTCTTGGCCCAATTCAAACAAACAAACTGTTTCGTTACAGTTCGGTGTGATAAACGGCCACAGTTCAAGCGCCCCGCGCGTGCCAGCTATATTTCATAGTTTTTTTAAAGTACGAAAGCAACACGTGTACGGGATTATTCCCACTTTTCAGCGCAATGTCGCCGTCTCCAGGTTAATATCAAAATTTTAACTTAACCGTATTAATTTATTACTCAATTTCTATAGTATTCTATGGCGATCGACTGGGTGTAATAGGCCTCCCTATAGTGCTATTCTCATGTTGATAACTACTACTTATTAAATTAACACCTTCATAAACAAAAAACGGACGAATAAATCCCCTTCTGTTTGTTAAAATTGGTATAAGTCTGTGTCTTACCGTTCCCGAAATTATCAACGAAAAAAAAAATCGAATTCCGATTTACAATACAACCTTTGTTCACTACAGTCAATGATTCAGCGAGTGGTCAATATGTACATAAGTAACCGCTGCTAGTAGCAAAATTTCATGGCAACTTCCGTGCCTCAGAAGGTACGTAAGGCTGTCTGTTTCGGTTATATTCAATTGTAATGCAACTCTAGTTACAACAATGAATTTATTCGCAAAATAAACGATTCAGCATGAATATGCATGCACGTAGGTACTACTACTACGCTAAATTTAATAATAGAGTTATCTGTTCATTCGGAAAATATATTTTATAACCGTTTTTACAATACAATTATAGAACGTTTGCATTTTTAACAATGCTTACGTGATTTTTGTACAACTTTTGTGGACGATTTCAATTGTAGTTTCTGTGTTATATTTTAGAGATAGAATAAAAAAGGTTTTGTAGCAATAAAATATAGTTTTCGAGTTTGAGGTTAAATTTTATTCTCAAGGCCGAAAGCGAGTTTTAACAAAAATTTAAATTTGCTCAAACGATAGAATATAAATGACTGATTAGTTTAGCTGAGATATAATATTCAGAAATGTATTTTTAATTTCTTGGCAGCTGACGAAAAATTAATAAAATATAAACACCAGCGACAATTTCTCACGCAAGAACTCTCTCACAAGAAAAAGATGTTTGTAATTGAATCGATCATAAATAATTTCGGATGAATCAATCCATTTGTTCGGCCATAAATTAAGAAATGAATCCTCTTGTAATAAATTACGAAGCTATTTTTCTTGATGAATAATTGTCACCGATTTATTTATTAACTTCGCCAACGTCTCTTATTTCTCGCCAATAATATTTTTCTTAATAAGCTTTATATTTATACAAATATTGCTGGGATATCTGAACCTTTCCGCATTGGAGCAGCGTGGTGGAGTATGCTCTAGACCTTCCGCAGATTTTCCTGTGGAGGAGACCTGTGCCTCTTCAGTCAGACGTCTATGGGTAGCAGCTAAGCTTTTAAGAAGTTTTTCAATAAAATATGAAGCGAATCAGAGACTACAAGATTTATGAAAGTGATGAAGTTTGATGAGAAGGCTTTTTAATATCCTACCAGTTGCTGTGATAGTACCGGTACCTCGTTGCTTAAATCATATGATAATTTTGATCTACTATAAGCGTATAAAGGCTTTTTTATTTATAAAGGCTTTTTTATTTTATTTTATTTATTTTATAAGCGTACCTATTCTTATTTATTTAATATTTATACACATACACGATAAGACATACTCAAACACATTATTACATGAAATTATGCACAATTCTATATTATTCTTCGCAAAATTCCCGAGAAAATCAATGCCCGCATCCATACAGCGTAGCGTAGACATAGCGTAGCGTCATCGCCCTAACAGGCTTTCCCGCCATAGCAGGAAATTTCCCGCCTCAAATTACGTCAGCGACGTCGCCGAAGAATGTCATAAAATAGGATTGCGTGCACATTACGAGTAGAGCTACACTAAAACTAGCCCGCGCTAATTGCGGTTCCGCCGTGGCCTTTTATGTCGGTCGCACACTACTGTCCGCGCTGCGACGTATTTAATATTAAGTTTAATATTTGACTTTATTGAGGTATGTATTATATCGAAAACATAATAGTTTTCTTCGCTTTTTTTATATAATAATAAATATCTTGGACATTCTCACACACGGCCATCTGACCCCAAAGTAGGCGCGAGCCTGTGATATGGGTGTCAGAGACTGATTTACATACATAGATATTTTTAAATACATACTTAAATAGATAATATTAACATCCAGAACGAATACAAGTGTTCGTCTCACGAACAGACGATTTGTCTTGAGTGGGATTCGAACCCACGACCCCTGGCGCAACAGACAGGGTCACTACCGATTGCGCAAACGGGCCTGTCAACCTAAACTGGTGAACAGTGAGTGTACTGCACACCAGTGCCTACCCCTACGGGGCAATAAAGCCGTGATATTACCTTATGTCTTGAATCTCACAGGTAACGTGAAGCAAGCAACTGATTCATCCAGCACCACAGCATCGGAGATATTAAAATGATTCTATTTTAACCGTCGCATCTCCCAAGTGCCCTTTACTTTTACTATTGTTTACACAACACTTTTCTTTACGACTTCAATCGTTTCACGTGTCCATTCGTTGGACATAACAAAAGCTGAATTGGACTTTAAATCAAATGGTGTAAGATTTAAATTAATACACCTTTAGAGACGAGCGCACGTTAATTTTATGGCCAGTAAAATCGTTGAACTATAAAAATAAACTTTTCATGGAAAACGCGCTTTCAAAATAAAATTTGATCGCTTTCAATATGTATCGGTTATTCATTGGGATGAAATGAGCATGCTATTTCAATTTTTACACTAATAAAAGCTTATGATGCGAACCGTTGTAAGTGGAAATTATCTCTGCCTACCCCAAAGCCAAACAGGCGTGACTTTATAAATTAAATATCACACCTGCATTTACCGTTTATGTACGTATTACTAGTGTAAAATAATTTTAAAGGAGATTTTGTGATTATCACAATCAAGAAATCTCGATTATCACAGTTAACTATTTTAAGCATTTACGTAGAAAATATTATCCACAGTCAAATCCTTGCATGTGTTATGTACGTAATATGTAATATTAACTTATACCTCGATTCACATCGCACAAGAAACAATATTTAAAAAATTACTTACCTACTTATTTAAAATTGAGTATTTTGTATATTTTTAAATTCTTAATAGTATCTTAATACATTATAGGTATATATTTCTTGTGTACGTGTGTATGTCACTGAACGCCTCCTAAACAGCTGGATAGATGTTGATGAAATGTTGTATGTGTTCCAGGCGATTCGAGAATGATTTAGTAGATTCACAATTTGGACCACTGGAAAATGTTTTTTAAACATTATTGCAGTATTTTTGTATGAATTATCATTTACATGAATTATCGCGTCACTTTGACATTTCATATGGCAGAACAACGTTTGCGGGGTCAGCTAGTATTTTTTACAAATATTTTTGAAAAGGATATTCAACCATGGCCTGGACGCCATTCTTCTTGAACACGACGATCCTCTGCACCTGCCCGTGCGGCGTGCTGATTGTGTGTATGACGTCCTGGAACAAGAGACACAATCATATTAGTCATACAAAATATACTTATACTAATATTATAAAGAGGAAACATTTGTTTGTAATGTTTTCATACAAAAACTAATGGACCAATTTCCAAAATTCTTTCACCATTAGAAAGCTGCATCTTCACTGAGTGACATAGGCTATATAATGTTACTAGGTGTAAACGAAACTTTTGTTATGTCTAATACCACGCGAGCGAAGGTGCGGGGCCGTCCACTAGTCTATAATATGATTCCATGCCCACTAATTTGTTAAGCAAAGTTAACGCCCTAACCAAAGGGTTCCTTAGCAACATCTACCTACATTTGGGGACATCAAATTTAATACACTTTATACTTATTTTACGTCGCCGAATTTTAAACTAACTCGACGGACCATTCAGTCCAATCAGCTCCAATTCTGACGGATTAAACTTGTTACCTCGGAGTAGAACAGTTGCACAAAATAGTCTAACAATGCTATGGTGCGGCGTAACTCTAAGGTGTTATATCCTAGCATTCCTAACAGGAACTGACTAATGATTTTGACCCCTCGCGAATAAGAGACCAAATTTCGAAACGCTGGTCTATGACCGCTGATTAGATACAGCTACGCTGGACGCATCATGCAACGTTTGGTAACATGTTTGGTACTGTTATGGATACCTACGGTAATGGTATAAATTCGCTTCGAAATAAAACAGTAAAAAAAAAACATAATTCATTTTTAAATTGCCCACTCGACACAGTTACTGCCACGCGAAACCGACACAAAGGCAATTTAAAAAAAAATTAGAACCCACTTTTAGCGTTCTGTGTATGAACGTTGCGAAGAGTGATTGGAACTCTTTGAAAAGTGTTTCCAAACTTAAACAAAAATCGGTTTTAATTGCTCGCCTTTGTGCCGCATTTGAGCCGACGGTTGAAACGGAATATTCACTCACTCGGCCGTTCGTTTCGAGCAATACTTTTTCAACTGGTTCTACTACGGTCTTTGGTCGTTCATTTAGTCAAAAGTGCTGTTTTACTCAACAGCAACAAATGAATGGAATCAAACGTTTTGCTTGTCTAAATTGTATATAGGTGTCCTTATTAAAAGCAAAAAAAAAAATAATAGAACAAAAAGTTACTTGATACATGCTTCAACAGCAGAAGTCTTACTCAACAATGTTCAATACAGAAACAAGCAAAATTAAAAACTACAAAACCATGTTTAAAAAGTACTGCCAACATTTCAAATAAAAATGAAATTATTTAAAAACTACATATTACAATTTCAAAATCAATCGTAATAAATTAAACATAACCTGAGCCAATTTCTAAACGCCTGGAAGGCAATAAAACCATAAAGAAAAGCGATAGCGAACCCGGCGAAACGTAGCGACGCATTCCGATATGAAACGAACGCAATTGGAATTGTAAACGGGTACGAATAGGGGATCGAATTAAATTTTATAAAAAAAAATTGTACTCAGCTGTCCGACGCAAATGTTATTCCAATAAGAATCTGGTATAGGGTTGTCTCCTCAAATATTAACTTTGATATTTTCGAATCAAACCGATCATTGCGACGTAAGATTTTGTAAGTGGAAATAAATAGGATAGGATAGGTAGACGTTTTCTTTGACATCCTTTCCTATGTTATATCAAACTAACATGCAAAAACCGATTAATAACCCAGCAAACCTACCTATTTTTTTTAGCTCTGAGATTAAATGCCTTACTTATCTAGCCAGGTTCTTCAAATCTGGCAAGAAATGGCACTCGCCGGATGCCGGAATTCCCACTAATAGAACTAGTTGAATACTACAATATTAGTTTAAAAATGCACACCGCAGTGATCATTGTATTTTAAGTGGTTTTAACACCAAATGACATACGATACCATCAGGTACCTTGGATTTATTGAATTAAAATTCCAGAGTACAGTTTGTAACTTAATTAGAATTAAATTATACCTAAGGCTATATACAAAATTTATTTGATAAATAAAGATTTGAGATAAATAGTAATGTACTCGTATGTATTTCCACTCGACAGCCCTACACCTAGTAGGTAACGATTCCAATTCCAACAAGTGGCTCGTACGATATTGCGCCGGTTGCCGTGCCGTGTGCGCGCGACCGGGTGCAAAATAACTGGCATCGCGTATTGGACGTGCACGGGGCTAATTTATACATTCCCCGGTTTTATGAACCGTCACGGGCACACCGCTCGGAAGCTAATACAGCAGGGCCAAGTAAATTGTTCTGCGCAAATAAAATGTGAACCCATCTTTCTGATTACATTAAAATACAATTTAATTAATTATTTTAATTTACAATTTCATAAGAAATAAGTAGTACCCTTGTACCATTTTCTTCCTTTGTTGTTATTATATATTTCATTTATAGCTATTTATACATTTCATGCTGAAAAGTGTGTACATAAAATATTATATAAATACAATTGTACTATAATATCACTTTCTGATTAGAACGTCAAATTTTCTAATTCAACTTTAAAAATTCAATTCAATTTTAAAAATTCAACAATCGGACTGTAACTTTGAAGAGCGTCGGTAATTAACAGGAGTTCCTGAAATTAGATCACAAGATGTCCAGGAACTCATAACTAGTTCCACATTTACCTCTGCGAACTATTACGGTCTTTTACGACTGTCCGTCGAAGGTTTCCATCCTACCCTAACGATAGTAAGCCCGTTTTACAATATACCCATGTCCATCCACCAGCCTCAAGTGCACGCAAGGTACCTACTAATTCAAATGCATGCCATTCGGGATCACCGACGCCCCCGCGCCGCCCGCTGCTATTTGTGCTCACGCCGTGCATGCTGATGAGACGCTGTTACATCTATCTATCTGCCTGGAGCTAGAAGAGCTTGGAAGATTAAGCTCTTGTACAAAGGTTGTGGATATTGTTAATATCGTAAAGATTATTCTTTAGCAGTATTGCCTGTAGCTCGCAAAGTTACTTCTACTGCATTATAATTGTTTAAAACAAATTTGTTCGGGTCAAATAGGTGGTTACCAGGTATGTTTATGCGAGAAGACACCTTTTACTATCTCATCTTAATGGAACTAAGTTTCTTGACTCCAAAATTTTTACAAACATTATTTACAGCAACTGATGAGTAGAACGACGTGTGTTTCATATACTGTTGATAAAAAGGCCCAAGTCTTAAGCACATAGCAATCAACGCTGCGTGACACAATATTCATACGATACGTGCCAATCAATTTCGCCCCGCACGCGAAACGTGACAAGAGACTGCACATCCCTATGGTGTCTATATTTGAATACCTCCAAAGTTGCGGCATGTGACAGTGTGTGAGCGTCCCGCCGGTGTTCGTGCTAACTCGGATCAAGTTTGCGATGCTAATGGGTTCGCTAACTAGGATAGTCACACGGGAGAAGATTGACGAGCTGAATTTTGAAGTACCTACTTCAAAGCCAATATGATGAGCATATGACACAAACAAAGGTCACCGTAGGAGATTGAACGGTCAAATGTGATCAGAAAGCACTCAAATCAGAAAGTGAAATGGCAATGGCTGGTACGAGTAAAGTATAGTGCAGATATTCCTTGACTTGATAATGTCATGTCTAACTGTTTTCTTAAATGACAATCTTTGTAACTCATCAATACTCGCTTACTGAATTAGGAAAGTAACATAGTAATAACAACATCGTTTCAAAAAATAAAAAACATGCTTTTGTAGATAACCGAACTTGAACTTAATTATTGCATTGTCATCGGTCCGTGATAAGTGTGCAAAGTTACAAACACATACATACATAGAAACCTACATACAAAGCAAAAAAAGCGTGTTAAAAATACATCAATATATAAATAAAGCGCGTACTTATATAAAGAGTGTTGCTTTTCATGATGTCGGAAAAATCCCGCTCACTTTGGAAGCGATACGAATAAAAGTATCGAAAAAAAATATAAATGGCCCTTGAAGATCTATTCGCCGTCGAGATCCCGAGTGGTTTGTTTAAAAAGAAAACAGGACGATTCAGCGAAAAACTGCTGGAATAATTTATCGGCGTCCGCCGTCGTCGGAGCAGAGATCAAAGGAAACAAGGTGGAGTGATTCCGGCCAGGTCAACAGGTATTATGATTAACTTTTCGCTTATTATAAAGATCGTTATTAATATTTTTTATGTTGAAAAAATAGCAAACATGCAAATGGTCTAAAAGAAGTTCCTGAAATTGTAACTCGTACGTCCCTGCTCCAACCCGACGCTTATGGTGTAGTAGGACTTTTTTTTTTCACACAAAAACTACTGGACATTTACTTGACATGTTGATGCACTTTTAAACGATTGTCGTATTAAACACAATAGTACGCCGGCGTACAGGTGACACTTACCAACATATTAGCCATTCATAATTACTCGTACTGAAGAAAGCTACGCGAAATAGTCTACTTCAAAATACTGTAGGTATAATTAGTGGAAAAATCAAACCACTATAAGTAAACATTACACAGCAAATTAGTTGTCCAATTCAACAGAGCCGATTTAAAATGCGGCCTGATTCGCCGAACAAAGGAAATGCTTCATCATTATTGAGAACGAAATTGCTACCAGAAACTACCGTTTAGACCGCTCGACCTCGGGCAAGCCTACAAGTCTATAAGACACTACATGGCTTAGCTGCAACCCACTGACGTCCCACTGCTGGGCACGGGTCTTCCCCACAGAAAAAGCTGCGGGAGGTCTTTTCCTTGAGGATGTCCTTTTTCAGGATCTAGACTATCTGGGTACCAAATTACATTTAAATCGGTTCAGTAGTTTTGGCGTGAAAGCGAGACAGACTTAGATACTTTCGCATTTATAATATGTATTAGTATGGATTTTAAATCGAGGGATCAAATCCCATCTAAATACGAAATATATAAGGAAAGAGAAACTACACTATGTTACCTACAAGAATCAATTGCTTCATCCCGGTAACAAAAGCCTACTGCCACATAAATAGAGATTCATTGGGTACGCATTGTTTTTTTTTTTCAGACAATTCCTGCCCAACCCTACCACCGCCGACTAACCCTTACACGCTGAATTATTCACACTTTCATTCGCTCCGGGTCGCATCGACCCGTGCAGTGGCATAACACAATGTGTAACTTGTTAGGGTGAACCATTTTAGTGAATCTTGTTACATGTATTTAAAACTTTAAACTGAACTGAACTGAATTGAAGCGCTCGTAGCACACAATCGGCCGAGTCAAGCATCGTCGGACGCGGTGGATAGGTGAGCATCGGTATTGTTTTCAATTTTCAAACAATCTTGAAGGATCATTCGGATGGGTTAACATACGATACTGTGTTGGCCAGTATCACCACACCAGCAATCCGCATTGGAGCAGTGTCGTGGTGGTGGAGTATGCTCTAAACTAAATAATCCTTATCTGTTCAAGGCCCTTTTGATCCAGCAACGTCACGAATGGTAAAACCACTATTAGATCCCGACACCACGATGCCATATAAGACTGTGAAGACTTGCCTATTAGAATGCTTGACAGCCTATAGATCTGTGCAGAGCTAGACACGCGGGCGATGAGTCAGTCGTACCGGTCTGTTTATAGCCGCCGGTGTCTGTCGGCCGGTGATCGACGTGCGTTGGAGCTGCGCAGACGCACGGTAAATGCCGCCGCACACAATCTATCGCCGACTCGTCTTCTGGCTACAACTATTAAAACACTAGTGGACGCCCGCAGCTTCGCTCGCGTGGAATAAGACAATAATAGATTCTTCTTAACGCGTTAACTTTAGCTCCACAATAATGAATCCGTGAATGTGTTATCCCCTACTTAGTTACTTAATAATGTATTATTAAGTAACTAAGTATGGATTTTATCACCACTCGATGAGGATTGACCGCCTTATTCATAACAAATTTATAAACCTAATAATTCATAGTTGAAGTTACCGGCTTACTCACGTGTGATTTAAGTCGAAAATAGGCCGACTAGTTTCGATCGATTACGATGATCATCTTCAGGAATGAACGCGCTCGCGGCGGGCACGGCGTACACTGATCATTGTAATCGATCGAAACTAGTCGGCCTATTTTCGACTTAAATCACACGTAAGTAAGCCGGTAACTTCAACTATGAATTATTAGGTTATTTTATTCTTATTATTTTATGTTTTTTTTTACCGCCCTTTTTACTTTTTACTTAGTAAATTTGCTTTAATCACTTAGGTCGGTTGTGTGTAAAAGCCTAACAGCTACACATCATAGTCAATAGCAAACACCAATGCTATATTAAGTACTTTTGATTTCGTGTTTTTGAGGTTGGAAATTGTAAAATTCTCGCTGAAATCGTTCAAAAATCAAAAACCATAATCATGAATCAAACCAGTGTTTGTGTTTATAATCTGATTTCAATTCACTTTAATTCAATTTAATTCTGACTTTTCACTACGGGGTCAATGTTTAAAATGTATATAAATGCTTCAAAAATGGAACGCAACAAAGAATACGAATATTCTGTGCACACGAAAAAATTGCATCCGACACGATTAAAACAAGGCGCGTCAAAACAGATTACCTAGTCTGTCGAGTGTGTGCGCTCGCCACGCGAAATAATTAGATCTACCCTTTTTATTGGCACGCTTGCGACTGGATTTAATTGCGTCTGCAAATGTGGGCTTGGTGTGTGGGTGAGATATAAATAAATAACTTTATAGCATTATTGGACAGCGGGCAATTTTAATCATAATAATCTTAATATTATGATATTTCATTAGTTATAGTATTATAGTCTGTGGGTCAGCTATACGCAGAGGGCGTACAGTGCTCTTCGCGTACAATATAATAATGGGTTTAGAATGATGTTGGGGCTCCCGCGCCGCTGTAGCGCTTCAGGGATGTTCGCGGAGGCTCACATCGATGGCTTTCACGCCATCATTAGAAAGCGGTGCGCATCTCTGCTGAGCCGGCTGCGCGGCAGCACCAACAACATCCTAAGCACACTGGCAGATAGATGGGACTCTCCGTTTCTGAGGCACTGGATTAACCTCCACAAGCCCCAAGCGAAAGAGCGCTAGTGGGCAAGCCACGGGGGAGGGGACTATCATCTCTATCTCCAGTTAGGTTTATGTAAGAAGTTTTAATAAATAAGTCTTTAGCTGTATTTTTGAATGTAGATTTATTATACTTTTAAGTGTTAGTTTTAGTTGCTACTAACATTTTCTAACAATATTTATAAGCTGTTCTACTAACCCACTAACAATAGCATTATATGGGCTGAAATGTAATTGCCAGAAATAAAAGTTTATTATTATATTATTATTATTAATGTGGTTAATGTTTGAAAGACAGGTACATATATTTAATTAAGTATCTAAATAATTACGAGCATTATGATATAAATATATGTATATTTTAAGCACAATATAAGTGTTTATGCATAAAAACAATACCTTAAAATGTTATACCAAGGTTTCATATATCTATTTTATTAGCGTTCGGTAACCAAAGGGTGACAAACGGAACCCTATTAATGTGTGTATCTGTGATAGGGTTCTTGAAAAGAAATAGGCATCTAAATTTTCACAAAATGCGTAAAAAAAAAGAATAAAAAAATCTGATTTCAGGTTTTCATACAAGTAACGGAAATAAATCGCTCGGTGGAACGAAACCCTTAGTGTGCGAGTCCGACTCGCACTTGACCGGTTTTAATAAAAAGGTAGGGACTATCAATTTTCTTCTTGTAGTTTTCTATACAATGAAGACGAGCCAGTCTTAAGCCAGCATTCGAATGTACGAGTAGTACTACTCGTAATAATTAATTCACTCCGCGGCACCAACAATTCCTCTCGTCGACTAAATAAGCAAATCTTACCTTAATCCCGATCCCGTGGGCATTTATCCTTATTTTCCACCCCGCGGGATCGAGGGGGTTACCTGAGAGAAGGGGGGGTAAGCGCGGGATTACCTTGAAATATTCAAGTGTTGCCCGATTACCATCAGCCTTAAGAACAAACTCGGGTGCCCGTGCGTTTGTCATGAATATTGTACGGGGTCAAATTAACCCCGCGACCTGAAAGAGTTTCTCAGATATGTCGCAGCAATCAAATGGTTCTATGGTTAATGGTTAAATCAATGAACAGAATGCCATAAGGTATTAAGTCCGCCCATTGTATAAAGTCAGGGTCTTTGAGGAGTCAATAAAGTTGAATAAAATAAATAAATAAATAAATGGTGATAGCCCAATGACTGACTATCGAACACGAGGGGTTCTAAGTTGAAATCCACACAAATTACTTTACATATTTGACGTTACATTTATGTGCGTTTTATGAAATTTGAATGTAAATTTAAATGTAACTGTAACGGTGAGGAAAAAAATCCCGAGGAAACCTGCATGCCTGCAGAGTTCTCTATAACGTTCTCGAAGACATGTGATGTCAGCCAATCCAAATTATGGCATTGCCCATTCAGAGAAGAAATGCGAGATCAACAATGGAACTATGAAAGGGTTGTGATGGTGGCATACATTTTTTTTATGGATAGCAAACGAGCTTGCAGCACCTCCCATCCTCTGCCGCCCATGACAACTGTGACTGACTTTGAAGACTCAAATAGGGACGGGGATGGTTAGACCTGCTAGCTAGAGACAGCTAATTAGAACATTAGTTGGTCAGTGCGTTAGTGGCTATGAGGACTGGGGACTGTTAGTGATAGTGAGTCCTGTTAGTTAGTTAGTAGCGTCCATAGCCCAATGGCTCGCTTCGATTCAATGTGATCGAAAGAGTTAAGCAACGACGGGCGCGGTCGGTTTGTGGATGGGTGACCGCTAGTGGCAAAATTTCATGGACGCTACCGTGCTTCGGAGGGCACGTAAAGCCGTCGGTTTCAATGAGCAAACGGCCGAGCAGGGGGACGTCTATGGGTCGCAGCGAGTTCTGTTATTTAGTGTTAGTGATTGTCCAGTTAGTAATTGTTAGTAAGACTCATACGAGTTATTCATCCGCCATTCCTCATCAAACTATTCACCGCACGCGTATCATTGTTAATTAATAAGACGCGAACAGTCCACGAACGGGAATTAAAATTAAACCTCTCCCTTTGTTTTCTGAAGGCGATACAAAAGGCGTAGTACAATAGGAGATTAAATCTTTCCAGAGATTACTATTAACTAGCTTTACCCGTGGGTCCGCCTAATTTATACCGTTTTCCGTGCTGAACTCCAGTATCAGTCTACTAGTACCTACTTACGTCTACCATAGAAGTATAAATCCTAATTTTTGAAATACCTGCTTACTCACGTGTGATTCAAGTCGGCCTATATTTATAAGCGGACAACCCAGTGGCTATAGAAGGAGGAGAGACCGGCAATGGGCAAAGTGGGGCAAAAGGCAAATTGGGGCAAACGGCAAATCTCTAGTCTAGACGGTCGCTTCCGCAGCACGGATTTAATGTAAGTGAGATAAGAAAAGTGAGTCAAGTTCCCGAGCCTGAAGGATGAAAATTAGACGATTAAAATTAAAGTAAGTTTTAAATGTTTTGCTACTTTGAGTAACTACGTAAGTAAGCGCGTAATGTGCACTGAAAGGTGCTCTTTTGCTCATGTTAGTGACAGTACATCAGTAGCTACTACCTACGTAGTAAGTCAAATAATTAGTTAGTATAATTGGTGGTCGCCGAGTGGTGAAGATTTGACCATAATTCAGTTCTTAAATTTCCAGTTTGAACGTTATGAAGGTTTTTCTATACTAATATTATAAAGAGGAAAGATTTGTTTGTAATGTTTTCACACAAAATAGTATAATATTTCATTACAAGTGCGGAAAGCCTGTCATTGCAAAGAGTTCCGACAAATGTCTACCCGAGCCGAAGGCGAGGGTTGACAGTCGGAACAAGTTGCAATGACGGTTCCGCACGTGTACTGAACAACTATTTTTAATACAGTTGCGAAAAAATAAAGCAATTTAATAAAATAATAAAAACACAAACTAAACTCGCAAAGAACATTTTTGGAAAATGGCGCCATCCGTAAAAGAATACAGAGTATTGCAGAGATTTTTTTTTGTTTTCTTCACCCATTCTGGGTAGGCAAAGGGAACTATGCCCATACAGCCAAGTCTTCAGTAGAATTTTTTTATTGACATGAAATTTAATGAGATGAAATGAATTGAAACCTAACCTAACTCATTGAATCAAATCATTAAATCTGATATTGAAACAAATTAGTAGCTTTTTTTAAAAGCTTTTATTTAATTTTAGAAATATTTGCATGAATCATAAAAACTTCTATGAATTTTTTTTTTAGTAAAAACTTCGTGGTTGGTTTTTTCTTTTTAATAGACATTATTTTGACAGTTGGGAAAGAGAACGCTCGAGTTCGGAAAAGGTAAAGAAAAAGCACGAGTGCGTAATAGCTCACTTCCCGAACGCTATACGTCCCTGTAATACGCCACTTTTTGAGCAACTGTATTAAAAACTTCTGTACCGATTTCAAAAAATTTTTCACCATTAGAAAGCTGCATCTTCACTGTAAACGAAACTATTGTTATGTCTAATTCCACGCGAGCGAATCGTCGGGCGTCCACTAGTTGTCTATAAATATCTCAATACATAATCCAAACCAATGTTCAAAGTGACATGTGACAAATAAAATGCCATCGTATCCAGGTAAGCTACCATTACATAATATGTTGTGTCTCGAACCAAGGGTAGCTACTGTTGTAATGTTTTCTTAAATTAATTTAATGTATTTTTAATGTATATTATATAAAAATAATAGGTTTCTGTACTCCTTCTCCATATAAACTTCTAACGGTGTCAAATTTCATACACCTCCGTCCACGTAATTTTAGTAAGAAATGCGCGTTGTATGATCGCTCGCTGATTGCTCTATCCAATAGACCTGCCAGTATTATATTACATGAGTCATTACGTCATATTTTCCTCAAAATACGCAAGCCATTTTATAGTTTCTCGAGGTTTTCCATCCGTCCCTTCAATTAGTAAATAATTCGATTACTTAATAATATTCTCAAAGGAACTATCGGATTACCGTATCTCAAAGTAGGTTTTAACACGGTTACCATTCAAAGAACGGTACAATCGGATTAATGTTCATAAATGTCTGTTCTCCGGCATAAGCTGAGTTAAAATAAAATAAAAAGCATTTTGATTAAGTATATTACTAAAGCAGCAGAATTCACATTCAATAGTCACATTTCACTTGGGTTGAAAATTTTATTCAATTTTTTTTTTAATTTAGGCTAACGAATCAACCACGACCTTTTCTTTGTCCCACTGTTGGGCACGGGTTTCCTCTCAGAACGAGAGGGGAGGAATTAGGCCTTAGTCCACCACGCTGGCCGAGTACAGATTGGCAGATTTGAAATGCGTTCGAGAACATTATGAAGAATTCTCAGGCATGCAGGTTTCCTCAGGATGCGTCCTTCACCGTTACAGCAAGTGACATTTAATTACTTAAATGGCACATAACTTAAGAATAATAAGAATAGCTTTGATAAGACATATAACTTATCAAAGAAGAATAGTCATTGTTGCGTGCCGCTTGGGTTTGAACCCGGACCGCTCGAGTGAGTGAAAATGAGGAAAACCAAAGGTAGTTGTCGCTGGCTCTTAAAAAGAGCTATTTTGCAGCGTTCTTCAAGAGTCCTACCTACGGCTACAGATGCGTTGCAAAAGCTGAGGACTAAGATTGTCGCATTTAGAGAAGTGTAAACGGAAACCAACGACGGGCGCGGTCGGAATGTGGATGGGTGACCGCTAGTGGCAAAATTTCATGGACGCTACCGTGCTTCGGAGGGCACGTAAAGCCGTCGGTCCCGGTTGTTTTCAATGGTAAAAACAATCGTTAAGCCTTGTCGAAGACCTTCGGGTGGCTTGGGAACATGCGACACTGGGTTGGCCAGTAACCCCTCCACCAATCCGCATTGGAGCAGCGTGGTGGAGTATGCTCTAGACCTCCCACAGCATAGTCTGTGGGGGAGACCCGTGCCCGGCAGTGGGACGTCTATGGGTCACAGCGAAACAGAAACCGAAGTCCAATCAACCCAAACATAGATACCCATTGACCTGGTGAAAAGTGGAAGTACTACACACCTTTGCCTACCCCTTAGAGGATATACATTACTAGCTTTTACCCGCGGCTCCGCCCGCGTGGTCAAAGGGTATTAACAATGAGTTGTTTATCATACATGACACATTTGTGGTGGATGAATAGTGACAGTTCCACGATTAAAAGATACTAAGATAAGAACTTGCAAATGAATTTTGATAACGCCATCGATTAACAACATCCGAAACTAAATATCTAGCAAATAACAAAACATCGATATCTTCCCATGGGGATGTTTTACCGCGGTAAAAAGTAGCCTACGTCACTCTCCATCCTCCTCACTATCTCCACACACAAAAACCATACCATATAATTAATAGCTTAGTTGCGACGTGAAAGCCGGACAAACAAACAAACAAACATACTTTCACATTTATAATATTAGTATTGATGTACTCCCGGGGCGGAACCCGTCGCCCCTGGGGCCGGGCAGCGGAAACCGTGAACTCGTACGACAGCTAAATGTTGTTACACAAACTTCTTTTTGTTAACCTTTTGTTGTTGTTGTTCATTGTTTGTTTGTTGACTTGTTTGTGTTGCCAACTTTCCCAGCGCTGGATCATTCTCAACCAAGCCATTTAAACTAAACTTCACGTTAATGTTCAGAAAAGAAGTTAACAAAATTTTACTAACGTTAACAAAATAACATATTTCTGTGAACCATAACGGTTCACAAAAATATGTTATAGAAAGAATCATTATAGATTTAAGTTACCCGTTCAAGGTACGATATCCACAGTCTTGATAAACAATTATATTCCTATTGGAAAGATTTGGGTTTCCTGTTAAAATTATCTAGATAACCTTAAAAGAGTTGACATTATTGTATTTTATTTTTAAGACAACTTGTTCGATGACCAACCAATAACTTTGATTAATATGATGCTTTATTTTTTTAAAGATTTAAGATAGCAAACGACCTTGGAGCACCACGTATCTCTGCCGCCCATGAAGGCTGTGACTGACTTTGAACTAGGGACAAGGATATAGGTTAGTCCAGTTAGCAAATAGGGTTAGTAAGAACAATAGCTGGTCAGTTCGTTAGTGGGGGAATGGGGCAGGAACTGTTAGTAGCAGTATTAGTTTTGTTAGTTGGTGTTAGTAATAGTCCAGTTACCCGTTGAGAGATATTTCAGTTTTTTTTTTCAGTCTACCCGCATCGAGTCGCTTCTTTAACGACGCAAGTGCGCTACCGGGGTCGCTGCAACGTGATTAAATTTTATTTACGACCGCTTTTGCCCCGCTGGAGGCGTGCTTGTAAGGGACATAATTTTCAACGGGAAGCCAGTCCTCCAGCACATAATGGTCGCTGGGAGCGACGCGGCGCGCGGATGCGTCGTGCGTCTGCGGCGTGCGGCTCTCGACGTGGTAGGAGAGAGAAGTTTTCTCTTCTTGTGTTGCCTGCGCTACATCTACTAAGAGTAGAAGTTAGTAACGAAAGTTGAACGAACTTTTATTCAGTTACAAGCCTACAGGAAATCAGAGGCCTGCAGCTGCTGGTTGGTGGAGTGGAGAGGTTATTGAGGAACCCAATTTTCAGAAGTTTTTAGGCTACCAGAAGGCCTCTGACATGATTTAACGGCTGGTATCTTACGATATCAACCGGGACCGACGGCGTAACGTACTTAACTTATTCAAATTAACAAAATTATATATCCACCTAATTACCACCGGTGTTGTATAAAAAAAACCGTTATAAGAAATTAGTTAGTTAAAGTTCTCCTTTCTCATCTCCGCCCTTTTTTCAACCATAACACCGGACTATCCAGCTTACTTATCTAAGCCGCAAAAGCCTGCCGCAAACGCAAGCCGCAAGCCGCGCTGCGGCCCGAGCTGCCAACACACCAGTAACAATAACCGAAGACGCGCCACGCTTATTACGTGCTTTATTTCACTCCAAGAACGAGGACAATTGCACAATCCCATTTCTCTGTTGTTTCTACAAAACGAGACCAGAACAATCCCACTTCATAATTAGAGAAGCACCCTATATAATGCAGTTTAATTTTGATTTTATCATGTTTACTTTTCGCCAGGCTCTCGCTTCGTCGAATACACTTGGAGTTGATACAACTAATTTCTTGGGATAAAAGTTTTTATTGACCGTTTGACATTAAGTCTTAAATCTTCTTTAGCTAAAAACACCTAGCTTTTGGCTTTACTTAGAAAAGCGAAAATCCTTTGCAAATAGATTTCAATATGGTGACACCAAAACATTTGAATAATACCTACATCCTGTTAAATTTTTTCTACAAATAGAATTATAAACTACACTTCTCATCAGAAAAATCGAAACACTTCTCTTTTCATGGTTTCTGTCCTAATTTAACACAAAAGAGTTCTCATTCCATGAAAAAAATCACATGATTGTATAGCTAGCAGTTTGGCCATTACAGTGATTAGCGAAAATTCTAAATTCAAAATTAGAATTTCATTTGTTTATCTTATAAATGAAATGATTCAGTTTTGAGACAAGCGTGTGTTTAGAGTTGGAGTGCATTTAACAACTAAAAATTAGCACTTATCTTAAAAATTTTTGTTCTGTGTTCTGTATACTGTGTGTGTACTTGACTTTGGGACGTCTGAAAAGTTTTTGTTCTAAAACATATGGATACTTCGCCCGCAGAAGCCGCCCAAGTGGTGGCATTGCTGGATTCTGGACTTAGCCAGCGTGTTGTGGCTGAAAGATTGCATCTAAGCCTGTCGTCTGTTCATAGAGTCTACAAACGCTATCGGGAGACTGGTTTGTCCACACGCCGTTCAGGATCTGGCAGGAATCGGGTCACTTCTGAGCGAGATGATCGATTTATTGTAACAACTTCTTTACGAAATCGACGCCTTAATGCTTTTCAACTGCAGCAGCATCTTCATGTTGTACGTAGGGTGGCTGTAAGTGACTCTACAATTAGAAGAAGGTTAAAGGAACGTGGACTGGTACCGCATAAGCCAGCAAATGGGCCGAAATTAACTGCAGACCATCGAAGAGCGCGCCTTAACTTTGCACGTGAGCACCTAAATTGGTCATATCTCCAGTGGAACAAAGTCCTCTTTTCTGATGAGTGTAAAATTATGCTGTATGGTAACGACGGAAGGAACAAGGTCTACAGAAGAGATGGAGAACGCTTTGCACAATGCTGCATTGAAGAGAAGGTCAGCTATGGTGGCGGTTCGTGGACGGTTTGGGGAGGAATCAGCGCCGACGGTAAGACAGAGCTTGTCTTTGTGTCTGGGCCACGTCTGCCTGCACTAAACAGTCATCGGTACATCGAACAGTGTCTTGAGCCTCACGTGATGCCCTATGCACATTTTATTGGCAACGGTTTCATATTCATGCACGACAATGCTTGTCGTAAAAGGCGACTAAAAGGGGGCTTCTGGGGTTGCGGGCGGTGAGAGTGGGAGCTCGAATCGTCCAACATGTGACCCCGGGAAAGACGACGCTGTTTGTGGCTGCACAGCGTTGTAATACGGGAAGAGCCCGTCTTGGGCGCAGCGCTGGAGGGCACCGGCGCGTTCTACAAGAGATCCCGGAGCCCTCCTGTAGCGCCGGAGTAGGCCACCGAGTGGGTTTTAGTGGGTGAAAGTCCCACATAACCCGGCGTCGCTCCCACGACGTCTGGGTACCTTTTCAAGGTTTCCCACTCGTTAAACAAAAAAAAAAAAAAAAAGGGCTCACACCGCGAGCATCGTACGAGATTTTGCTACCGAAGTCGGTATCTCCATTATGGAATGGCCAGCAAGAAGCCCGGACATGAATCCGATTAAACATCTGTGGGATGAATTAAAGAGACGAATTCGTGCAAGAGATCCTGCCCCAGAAACACTTAGCCAGCTGCAAGATGCAATCCAAGAGGAATGGAATGGAATGCCACAACATTTGATTGTGACTCTCATCCGATCGATGAAGAACCGAATGGAAGCAGTAATAAGAGCTCGGGGAGGGAATACACGTTATTAAATAAACGTTTCTTAGCTTTTTTTCATTTACGTGTGTTGTTTTATCAATTTCCTTCATACTCCATACAGGGTAAAAATTACTTGTTAAACAAAATATGAAACCTATGAAAATTTAATTTGAATTTAGAACATTAACATTAGGATTTGAAAATCTCATAACATGCACTATTAAACGACATTTGACATATATTCCAAAATACACACATTTTTCTTATAATCCTTACAAAACATAAACTTGCAAGGTGTTTCGATTTTTCTGATGAGAAGTGTAGTCAACTCGATATTAGACACATAGAAACATGACTTGCAGTTTCAAGCGAACATTCCCCCGCTGGGTTTGCACAAAGTTGAATGTCAAACGACATCCATTAGCAACTGGACGCAATGTTTACAGCCACAACTAAGTTTGTTGAGGAGCGAGTTGCAGAGCGGACATCATCGCCTCTGGCTCGCGTTGCTCTGTGGCGGAGCGACGGCCGCGAGACTGTTGTACTTTTATTGTTGTTTATTGTTCGCTTTGACTGTCGTTGTTTTAAAGTGCAATGGAGTGGATAAGTTTGCGTAGTGTATTTAACAAAGAATTGTTGATTTAAAAAAAAACATTTGTTTTAATGGTACGTAAGGGAGTAAAACAGGGGTGCAAAGTTAGTATGAAACTTTACCGTTTTTGAAGTCAAGTGGGCAACCCCAACGCGGGCAGACGTCGTTAATGGGTCTAATTCTACGCGAGCGAAGCTGCGGGCATCCACTAGTCAGTTTATATTTTATAGCCCAGTTTAACGCTCGCATGAATTGAATTGCAAGTAGAATGTCTAACGACATCCAATGCACCGGACGCAATGTTGACATTGTTGACAAGTAACTTTGTTAGCGAGCTGCAAAGCGGCGGAGGTCGCCTCTGACCTTTCTATACTCTGTGCTGAAGCGAGATTGTTGTAGTTTTATTGTTGTGTTAGTGTTAGCTTGTGTGTATAAAATGTTACATGATTTCTATTAAAAGTTGAATAAAGATATGTGTTTTGTTGCTTTATATTAATCAATTTAGGATAACATTATATCTCTTTTCTTTTAGTAGTTTGTAGTAGACACAGTACCTAGACTTTCATTAAGCGAGTTAAATCACCTTTTTTTTAAAAAATTTCGACACATTTCATACTTACCACCTACTTCACCAAAGATTTTACAAATTGTGACTTAGCACTTTTTTTTTTCCGGCTGCGCCGTGACATATCGGTGACAAGAACGATCGCTAAACAAAGCCCGTCGCTCACACGCACAACAGCGACTGTATTCTGCGAAAATTCAACTTTGAATCTCCCAAGCGCGCCCGCTGCACGCATCCATCCGTCCATTCTATTCCCGTTGCACTAATGAATAAATTCGCACGACAGTTTCGTTCGTTATGTTTTGCTTTTAATGTGAAATTTGTCTAGTTCTCGACGCGTGCCATGTGTTGTGTTCGGTGCACGCGAGTGATTTACCGGCTACAACGGGGGACTGTGACACATTGTGACAAGTGGGTAGGTATGTTGAGTACGTGCGAGCTTTGCTTGTTTGTATAATGTTGTATGTTTAACACTGACTGTGTGTACATTTGTTATTTTTTTTTTAAATGAAACCATACCTAGTACTTAAATTATTACCAGCCAGTATCAAAGATTTTCTTTGTGCTACAGCTTATTAAAAAAGTACATTCAAGTCACCAATCCGCATTGGAGCAGCGTGGTGGAGTATGCTCAAGAACTCCCGCAGATTTGTTTGCGAGACCCGTGCCCAGCATTGGGATTTGGGCCGTTACAAACATGTTCGAATATACATTAAAAAAAATTAATAAGTACCACACAGAAAAATAATCATTGATTAGAAAGAGCAGTAGAATAAAGGAATTACTTAATAATACTGTTCACATTGCCATTTTTTTTTTAAATCATCAATCATTTTTAGAATCAATACATAACAATAATTCTGATAATAAAAAACGGATTCTCCACCGGCAGTTCTTATTACCATCCAGAAATAAACCATATTTTCGTATATTTTAATATGCAAACGCAAAGCAAACCCGTCGTCTCAGACATATTTAAAACAAAACTGTAGGTTCCGTAAAAAAATGAATTGGAAGCTCGTTTATTTTGGTCCAAGAGCTGGCACCAATTTTTCGGTAGGTATTTGAGGCAAGCTGAAAACTTGTCCTTTACCTCTCCTATTATTCCCCAACACGGAAATGCAGACCTGGCTGGTGAGTAGCGGGGCTAAATGAATCCCTAATAAAAAAAAAATAAAAAAAAATTATTTCCAAAAATTAAATGATCTGTCTTTTTGAGAATCTTATTTTTTAATTATAAATAATACCCTGTTAAAATTTCAAGTTGCCTCAAATACATTTTTTATATTTTTATTCAAAATATGTTTGTACGCATCTGGCATTATTAAAACCCCAACTAAATCGTCTGGCTTATTTTTTTTTATTATTCTGTAAACATTGGACTACAACTTATAAAAATTACATATTGCCTCAAATACATATATTTTTGGAAATAATTTTTTTTTATTTATTTTTATTTAGGGGTTGATTTAGCCCCGCTACTCACCAGCCAGGTCTGCAGTTTCGTGTTGGGGTATAATAGGAGAGGCGTTGGACAAGTTTTCAGCTTGCCTCAAATACCTACCGAAAAATTGGTGCCAGCTCTCCTACCATTTGAATAATACAAGTCGTGATTAATTCCGAGCATGCGTTCGCATTCGCAGCGCGTCCATTATAACACTTGAATGTTATAAATGTTTTGACAACAAACTGTTTTCACAGACACGGTAGGTGCCTACTTGCGAAATATTTTTCTAACTTTCTTGTGTTTAATCGTTGTGGTTTTTTTCTGTACACACGTTTAACTAATGCGGTGCGGAGAAATGAATGGGTTTAGTTTAGTAAATGGATCGTTCATTTTGTGTTTCTGATATAAATTTTAAACGAAACGTTTAACTCTGTTAAAACGTTAAACTGAAAAATGGAACTTCACAAGGAACTTTGATTTAGTGAATAACCATTTTCAGACTCACAGGCAAAGCCCTATTACTTAATTTTAAAACAGACCACTATAACAAGGCAGAACTATATTGTGTTTTCGATAATTGAAATACATAATATTGTTATTACTTTATTTTATATCCTTTATTTTTAAAGTATTGTTTCACTTTTTTGGTTTGCATTGTGTGATGTTTTATTTTTAATTTTATTTAATTTTAGAAATTTGTATTGCAACTGTTTAAACCAAATAAACTTTTATTCATAAATTCAATTACTCTTAAAGTAGGTACCTACTACGGTACACATTTTTATTCAAATTTAGTACTACGGCGGTACACCATAGCTGGTTCTTTAACCCGCATAGTTAAGATTACAATAAAATTATACCGTTAAAATTAAAAAAAAAGCTTTTTACTTAAATATAACTTTATTTTATTTTCGAGCATTGTCATCGGAACCAAATATGTGTGCCAAATTTCAGCTCGATAGCTTCAGTGGAAGTGGGTGAAATATTGATTGCAAGATACATACATACATACATACATACGAGTGAAGTTAAATAAAAGCTTTTAAAAAATGAGAAATATGTATTTCAATCTCTTTACCTTTCAAACGAGAAAAAAACTCTCTAACCCAAACTACCATTAGGTACCTCACGCCAAACACATGCGACAACTTCGACATGTCCAAAATATGAGCAGGATATTGCTTCTGAATCTCTCAAGTCCTCCCGCGAGGCTGCCTCGGCCAGATGCGAGGCGTCCGTTCGGGGATCGAAATAGAATTCAATTTCAGAAAGACAGGCCCGTTGGCGCAATCGGTAGTGACCCTGTCTGTTGAGACAGGGGTCGTGGGTTCGAATCCCACTCAGGACAAATATTCGTGTGACGAACACTTGTATTTGTTCTGTGTCTGGATGTTAATATTATCTATTTAAGTATGTATTTAAAAATATCTATGTATGTATATCAGTCTCTGACACCCATATCACAGGCTTGCGCCTACTTTGGGGTCAGATGGCCGTGTGTGAGAATGTCCAAGATATTTATTTATTTATTTATTTAAATCTATTCTACGGCACCGCCCGTCGAGAGGGCCGACACAACAGAGCTGTCCACTTTTGTGTCGCTCTCGTTTCTCCTTTAGCGGACAGTGTAAAGACGTTGATAGAAAACCAAGTGTCTTTAACTTGCAAAGCGATCATCACGTGTCCTGTGTAGTAAAATTCAATTTAAATAAAATCTTTAGCATCGACGGTCGAGAGGGCCGACACAACAGAGCTGTCCACTTTTGTGTCGCTCTCGTTTCTCCTTTATCGGACAGTGTAAAGACGTTGATAGAAAACAAAGTGTATTTAACTTGCAAAGCGATCATCACGTGTCCTGTCTAGTAAAATTCAATTTAAATCTATTCTTCGGCACCGCCCGTCGAGAGCACCGACACAACAGAGCTGTCCACTTTTGTGTCGCTCTCGTTTCTCCTTTATCGGACAGTGTAAAGACGTTGATAGAAAACAAAGTGTATTTAACTTGCAATGCGATGATCACGTGTCCTGTCTAGTAAAATTTAATTTAAATAAAATCCTATCAGTTTGCATGTTTTCAAAAAACATTCTCCAACGATCTCCGATCAATCAACGAATTGAATATACATATTTCATGAGCCGTGCGTTTGTATTGCATGTTTAACTCTCGAAACTATATTACGTCACTTACCTTTCGCAGGCCTTTGGGCTGTGCATCCACTGCCTACCTTTTTGCCGGGATATACAGGTATGATGTTATGTGGTTATGTAAACAAGTCAATAAATAAAATCTGAGTGATCACCGAGTAATAGAGATGTCACAGTCAAAACCACGTTTCGTCGAAACTTATTAAGATACCTAAATCTTTTAGCAAAGTTTGTGAATTTAAAACAACCTAAAACTAAAGACAAGACATATTAAACCAACAAATTAGTATTACTATATGAAATTTTCAGTTCTATCCATAGGTATCACAGGTACATAAACAGTACCTTTTTTTCTGTATTTTACCTCTGAGTATTGGAGTCAAATGTATTTCGAATTGTAATTGCAATACAATACAAAAGTTTTTATAGTGGAATTGAGGTTTATGTTTACATTGAAATTGAAATTTCATAGATTGCAATACCTACATTTAACACCCTTCATAGCAGTGTCATCCCAGTTTGCGTCAAATGAATTTCAATTGCAATTTAGTCCTAACCACTGTGGATACAATAAATTTCCTATACAATTTCGTACCAGTTAGCGTCAATTAACTTTAAATATTTGCCCGTGCGAGCTTCAAATAAACGTCAAACACAATTTCATCCTAGTTAACGTCATATAAATATAACCAATGTGCGTTGTGGCGTCATATTTATGGAGAGACCGAAGGAAGGCCGTCAATTCTGCAACTTTTGACGTGTTGTTGCAAATTGTCCAGTTTGACTGCAGCTTTCCCGGTATAAGATAATCTACTATGATGTACGCGCACTGTAAATGTCGGCGCTAAATTGACACAACTCAAGGTTTAGAACTAAATGTCGGCACTAAATTGACACAAGTCGAGGTTTAGAACTAAACGCACATACTCGTTTTATTTTCAGTGTCCGCTCTGGCAGTGGATGGTTTCAGCTTCAAAGATACCGCTTAATTAATAATGCATTATACCTTACATGATCTGTTGCAATTTTACATATAATTATTTACAAATACAAGGATTGCGCAGGCACAGAGTTATTGTTATTATTTATAACTAGTCCGCAGCTTCGCTCGCGTGGAATTAGACGTAAGAAAAGTTTCGTTTACACCTAGTAATATTATATAGCCTATGTCACTCAGTGAAGATGCAGCTTTCTAATGGTGAAAGAATTTTTGAAATCGGTCCAGTAGTTTTTGTGTGAAAACATTACAAACAAATGTTTCCTCTTTATAATATTAGTAAAAGTATAATGCCAATAATAACTAACTGGATTATTAAGAGTTCAATATCAACTGTCATAGGCATGTTGTTTTTGTTTACAATTAATAAATAACTGTTAAATATTAACTGTCGTGTTATATGCCGTGCAGATTAGATCATCAACATTATCAATTATTCTTAAAAAACTCAATCGAAATTGTTTTGTAGACGTCACTAATGGTAGGCATTGTTTCTGAACACTCTTAAAGTACGTACCTATCTATAGATAGACGGGCTAGTATGCTGAAAAACAAACTCAAAATAATTGTAAGTAAATAAAAATTTCACACACAAATGTAATAATGAAATTAATGAAGACTGAAGATTTTCTCTTTGTAGACATTATATTCATGAAATACTAAATTCAATTCAAATAAAGCCGGCCACGGATGAACGACTCGACTTCTCGACGCCACAAAATAAACATAGCCTAGAGTGCCTTCTCGGCTGGCCTGTCCAAACAACTTGGTGATGAATTAACTCCTAATACAAAAATCCAAGTTACCGAGGGTTACCAAGGGTTTGAGTGTTAATATAACGATGAAAATTTAAATAGCTACAAAGCATTTGCACCTTTTGTAGGGCTTATGTTATCCTACTGATGAGGATCATTAATTGTAATCATTGTTTTCATTTGTATAATTATATAATTTTAATAATCTATATAATTTCATTTGGTTAATAGATATTTTCTGATACATATTCAGACTATATAGTAGACGCACTCAGCTTCGCTCGCATGGAAACAAAAATAGCATTAGTTTCGTTTACACCTGGTTGCCATCCTCCTCAAAGAACCACCGATATGTTTCGTTTACGACACATATTCTATAGTTTTGTTCATTTAACTGTGAACATTTGTTGCAGATATGAAGAAATTCTTTTGAAAAAGAAATATTCCAGCACTAACTTTTGAAAATAATTCCAGTAAGTTATACTAGTAGCACAGACCATACAACCAATACCAATAATTCACCCACTTCCACTGAAGCTATCGAGCTGAAATTCGGCACACATATTTATTTCGTTCCGAAGAAAAAAAAAAAACTAACTTTTTATATTAGTTTACTAATATAAAAAGTTGTAAAAAGCTTTAAAAAATATAAAAACAGTATTTCATTATATTTAGAGTTAGTTTAAGAAGAAAGTTGATAGTAATTATTCGTGATTATTTCATTTATAAGGTAATTTTGATGTTAAAAAATTGATCCATTTTTTATTATTTAGTCCTCAAATTTATTCAAGGGGAAGAACCTTTTATTTCCCCGAAAGCGATATGCAGAGGTGTACACATACACCACCACCTTTGTGTTTTTAACCAGTTATGTTTTGTACCAGTTTAAGAATGTATAATTCATGAATAAAGTACAAACAACTATCAACAGAACTATTTGCAAATATATAAAAAGAACAAAAATTGATAAACAATAACAAACTTCATTTATAAAAAATACTAAACCTTAGCCATGGAATGTTTTGTCTTCGTTATTCAAACTCAGTTCAATATTTGAAAGAAAGTGTCAAAGCACTTTTTAATTATTTAAGGGGGATATAATGTAGGTACTAATATATAAACACTAGTGGACGCACGCAGCTTCGCTCGCGTGGACTTAGACATAGCAATAGTTTCGTTTACACCTACTAATATTATATAGCCTATGTCACTCAGGTTTCCTCTTTATAATATTAGTATAGAAGTATAGACATGAGTCGCTACATAAGTAACTGGCCTTCCAATCATCAACAGCACCATAATGATAAGCCAAGCGAAGCCACCGAACTTCGGAAGAACAGACCAATCACAGAGCCTACAAAAAAAAAATTCCTTCTTTCTTTCTTCTCTTTCTTTCCTAAGCGGCTGCCGTTCATTTACAAGTTTTAATCCGTTACGCTGCGACCCATAGACGTCCCACTGCTGGGCACGGGTCTCCCCCACAGACATAGCTGCGGGAGGTCTAGAGCATACTCCACCACGCTGCTCCAATGCGGATTGGTGGAGGGGTTAGTGGCCAACCCAGTGTCGAATGTTCTCAAGCCACCCGAAGGTCTTCGACAGGGCTTAACGACTGTTTCCACCATTGAAAACAACCGGGACCGACGGCTTTACGTACCCTCCGAAGCACGGTAGCGTCCATGAAATTTTTCCACTAGCGGTCACCCATCCACAAACCGACCGCGCCTGTCGTTGCTTAACTCTTTCGATCACATTGTATCGACCCGAGCCATTGGGCTATGGACGCTATTTTAATCCGTATCGTATACGAATTTAAAACCAAAAAATTGGGTCAGTTTACACTCCGACCAATTATAATTAAAACACATGTTTGACCGGCCTTAAATTTTAAGTGAACAAAGGAACGTAGATAAGGGCAAAGTATAGAGAAAGGGGTTAAGGGGAATCGAGTTTTTGAAGCAATTTAGATTTTTTAATTGTCGAACTTAATGTTTGTTTAATGTTTGATAAGCTCATACTAACTACGGAATCAATTTGAGTTTTTTGTCAGAACAATGACCATGAGACCATGGAAGTTTAGTAAGAGCTTATTCTTAGGTTGAAAAAACAAAATAAAACCTCCACCTGAACTTAGTAAACACACGCAATAATATCGGGGTCTAAACGTTCTTGTCGCTTTACAAGTTTTAATCCCTATAGGTCACCCATACACAAACCGACTGCGCCCGTCGTTGCTTAACAGTACGGTAACAGTAACAGATAGACAGACAAACAGAAATACGGGCCACCTGATGGTAAGTGGTCACCGTCGCCTATGGACACGTGCGACGCTCCATGTCCTAGCTCGAAGGAAAAACCTCAGACGGAAGCTCATTCCACAGGAGACCAGTGCGCCATAAAAAAGACAGCGAAAAGCGCTCGGTGGTTGTAGGGCAGGAGTTGAGTCGGTGTGGATGAAACTTAAAAATTCTTTAATTTACAAAAATCAATTAATTTGTTGAATGTGTACAATGTATCGCCTTTATCACTGTAAAATCCTCGTCGTCCCAACAACACACCAATAAACACTATAATTCACCCCTTGACGGGTTGAATAACAACAATGCGATCACCGAGCACAGCTGTTGAAAATAAAGAAAGAAAAAAAAACTCCAAATGATTAATTCACCGTTCGTTTTTCATTCACAGTATCAAAATGAGAAATAAAATGTATGCGAAATGAGCCATTTACATTATTGTACGGAGTCGAGTTGGCTTTTACAGAGAGGTTGAACGTTGAACGAATTTTAATGGGTGGCCACAATATCACGTTATATTGGTCTATTCTCATAATGGCCGTTTCATCTAGAACATTGTCTTCATATGTTTTCAAAATTGTGCGTGTTTTAGTATCGATGCGTATAGTATTAGTATCGAGCTCTCCAAGTAGATAGACAACTACTAATTTTCATTGCTATAATTTTCAGCTGAATATTTTAAAAATTAATATTTTCAACTGTGTTTAAGGTGGTAGAACCTGAACCGGTTGTTCACGGGGCACTGCTACCAATTCCTGCCGTGTTATAATCAAAATATTTTTCATTTAGCAATTGGGTGTCAGTCTTGTGTCCCTGCGTCTTCTATAAAAAATGTGTGTTTGCATAATAAATACAGTTTAAAAGTATTAAATACAAACAAACAAACATTGATTTTATTTAATCATTGTCTTCTACCTGGTTTCCAAAGCTCGGAAGAAACCACTACTGAAGACAGTAAGGCCACCACCGATTGTATGTTTTTGGTGTACAATAAAGAGTAGGTATATTTGTACTGTATTGATTTTTATATGTATGAATTAAAATAAATATGATACAAACAGACGTACTCGTATTCAGCAACCACTAATCAAATCGGCGTACAGGACCGTGAAATAGTTGGAAATGTTCAGACAAAGGAGAGCTGAATCGTTCCCGACCGCCGGCAATTAGTCGAGCGAGTTGATTACGTCTTAATTACGGCGCCGAGCCGGTAGTCAGCGAAACATGGTATTAAGAGAGATTTTCTCCAACAAAAAATTTACATCTGTAAAATAAAGTAACAGTGTTTGACATTCCCTTGTCTTTGTTTCATTTCGTTAATGGCTTAGTTTAGGCGCTAAAGAGATTGCTGCAAGCATGGCTGCTTACATCCATAAAAAAAAGTAATTTAATATTTTGCCGTTATCAAATTTGGTTGGTAAAAAATCAATCGGTACATAAATCTTTTCGGAGTCAGCACCTAAAATTAGGTATGTGTGTCTGATTGCAGTTGCGCTTGGGCAACAAAATAATAACTTGGTCAACATTATTTCAAAATAATAACTTGGTCAAATTTATTTCAAAATAATAACTTGGTCGACATTATTTCACAATTCCCGCCAAGAAAAACTTCAACTCGAAGTTAACTCAGTCTACGTTCAGATTACGCTTTCATTTACACACGAAAGAGGACCTATGGGAATCATTTGCTAAACGTTAAAATTATTAAATTATACTAATTGTTAATTCGAATGATAAATTAAATAACAGTGAAAAAAGGACGAAGCAAACGTGAACGTATGAAACAAGCGTTTGCAGTAAAAAAAAAACCTATAAACTTCACGCCGATGCTTGAAAAGGCAGCCTTTGTTGCTTGTAAAGAGAGAGAAAAAAGTAGGTACTCCTTTTGTAAGAATCGCGCGGATTTTGAGTGTGTGTAATTGGCTTTAGACACGCAAATAGCCCTGGTTTATCATCGCCTTTATGCGGTTTAAAACGCTGTGTTTGTGAGCCAGAATGAAGAGCACGAATGAATGGAAAATTCTAGTTTGATATTCCTTTTTTTTTTAGTGAAATGCGGGATTTTCGGTGACAGAAAAGAGCAGTTACATCAACGGTAAAAGATGACGATAATCGAAGGACTGATAAAGAGTTTTCATCTATGTTTGAGTGTGGGTTGTTGCTACCTTTGTGAAGTAGGTATCAGCTTTCCAACTTACCTGTAAAAGAAAAAAATACATTTTATATTTTTTCAGTATTTAACAAACATATTTATGATCATACAAACAAAACAGCGTGCAAATAACCCTCATTCTGGCGCAATCGGGTAAAAATAATGGCCAATTGTACAATAAGCGCAATATTTCATGGTAGCAGGTATTTCTGCTGTGGGACCCGTGCCCAACTGTGGGATGCCAATAGGTTGTAGCTTTGTGTCTTTAAAACAACATCATCCTAATTTTTTTTTCAATTAATTTCATTTCATCTCGGACAATTTTGCTTGTATCTCTTTATAGGCTATCTTGGTCCAGATTTTCTCCCAACTGACTTTATACCTATTGCCTTTAACGGGAAACAAACTGGATTGGAATTGGAGTCAACATGGAAAAGATAATATAAAACCGAAACTTTTCTATAACAATAGCAAGCTTGGGTTACAACGGGCGATTCATTTCAATACCACAGACTAAATAAAGTCCGGTTCGTTAATTAAACAAAAGGAAATAATACCGGAGTAAGAAAGTTTCACAATGTTACCGCTCGGCGCGAGGCGCTGGAAGTATTCCCTTTATTCATTCCCAATAGTTTCCAACGGATATTTCAGGAGAATGAAATGGGTATTAAAATTATTAAAACTTAAATAAAAAATTACATCATTTATATATGTATATGTAAATATATTAGGTACTAGTGAACGCCCGCAGCTTCGCTCGCGTAGAATTTGACGCGTTGACGACGTCTGCCGGCTTCAAAAACGGCAAAGTTTCATACTAACTTTGCACCCCCGTTTTACCCCCTTAGGGGATGAATTTTGAAAAATCCTTTCTTAGTGCTCCTCTACGTTATAAAAGGAACCCCTGTGCAAAATTTCAAGTTTCTAACCCTTATAGTTTAGGCCCTGCGTTGATATGTCAGTCAGC
Source organism: Carterocephalus palaemon (assembly GCA_944567765.1). Lineage (NCBI taxonomy): Eukaryota > Metazoa > Arthropoda > Insecta > Lepidoptera > Hesperiidae > Carterocephalus > Carterocephalus palaemon. The sequence continues at coordinate 1,430,912 of OX155664.1, forward strand.
TTCTCCTTTTATATATATAGATTCGCAGAAGGTTTCTTCATCAACATATGAAGAAGAACTGAGAGATCCACCCACCCACGCAATAAATTACTTTAAAAAAACATTATAACATTTCCTTTGTATTCCCTGTTTCTTTTTTGTTTTGTGTACATAAATCCGACTAATCATAATACATATAGATACATATATATTTCTTGTGTACGTGTGTATGACAGTGAACTCCTCCTAAACGTCTGGATAGATGTTGATGAAATTTTTTAAGTGTGTTCAAGGGGATTCGAGAATGGTTTAGATTCACAATTTGCTCAACTGGAAAATGTTTTATAAAGACGACTTTAGTATTTTTATTTTTACCCGACGTTCATTGACGTGAAGCGTCGCTTCACTTTGACATTTCATATGGCAGAACAACGTTTGCGGGGTCAGCTACACATACATACATATTATAAATGTGAAAGTTTGTAGGTTTGGATTCACGCTAAAACTACAGGATTTGTATGAAACTTGGAACATAGTTAGACGATAACCTAGATTAGCACATAGGATACTTTTCATCTCGAAAATACTTTCCCTTGGGATGAATTGCACTTGTATTGGAAAACTGTCTGGCATACCGCCAACAGATGGTGCTGACTCTAATTATTATCTTCATTACACTTTTTACCGCGGGCGAAGCTACTGGAAAAAGCTAGTATTAAAATAAGCAAATAATTAATCTTTAACATTTATCACCTATAACATCAATGCCTTTTCCTGTGTGATAAAAAAGTCAACCACTCGGCATTAAGCTAGTGCGTTAGACGCCGTAGCGCTGATTTTCAGTGGTGCCTTTAAACCCTTAAGATATAGATTATTAGCACAAAAAAACCTGACACTGCTCAATATTATAATAACATACAAGTTAATCTATAAAACAAAGAGGGAAGTACTATTCATAATCTCGACAGTTTTAAGGGTTCCTTGACACAGAAGGAAAACCCAAGATAACCAACTAATAAAATTGTAAACGTCTGTGATCTGTCTTATTTCATAGGCTCTTTGATCAAAAACCATTCAATAGCTAGCTATAATATAGATGGATATATAGCAATATTTATATGAATATAAGTTTGTTACTGCTATTTATTACATTTGTTACACCCCAGCTGTAAGACTAATTCTCACGACATGCCTACTTATCGCACAATAACATCGCGAGGTTCGTCGACCGGTCAGTAGTCATAAGATTCGAATTTATCTTTGTATCTTTTTTCTAATACATAATAATAAATTATTGTATGATTATGTATGATACCTTTTCTAAAATAGTTATTTTATCTTATTTATTTACTAAGGGTATATAATAAAATATAATAATTATTTTATCTAATTTACTAAGGTATATGAAAAAAAACTTTTTTGTACCGACTGGTTTTCTGGCAGAATGCCACAACACGGTTGATTCGTTCATTTCAGCCTCGCGCTTGCAAATTGTTGTGTGAGCTTCTTTCTAAGGTTTTCACGGTGGTCTATGACATGGGTTTTTACAGTAAAGCTAAGCAATAAAAAGCATCTGCGACCCCACGCTGATGTCGCACGTGTCAATAGGCGACGGTGACCACTCACAGAACCCTCAGTCCGCAAGCCAAGACCACTGCTGACCGCTCCACTCTCCGCAGCGTAACAACTGCAAATGAGCAGGCATTACGGCAAATGGGACCCTATTAAGGATGATATAAGACCGTATTACCGTTTCCGAAGCGCACGGGATCATTTTCAATTCTATAGAGCCACTTTTCTGCAATGCACTGCTTTATTTTATATAATTGAACTACCTTTGGATGTGTACACTTTCTATAAAACAATTCTTATAATATAATATAATAAAAACATAAGGAAGGATAGATTGGAGACTGAGTTTTCAATTTATATTAAGTAACTATTTTAGGGCTAATTCAAAAGATATATGTTTTAATTATATCTACAAAGATAAACAATCTTTAAACATTCCCTTTAACTTTAATGATATCAAACAAATAAAAAATGATTACTATCACTGGCAAATTGTAGGTGTCTATTAATTCAAATTATTATTATTTCTTTATATTTTCAGAATTAAAATTGATATTAAAAACGAAAATTAAAACAGATTTATATAAGTTTCATCACGCGAATTAATAGTCATGATTTGGCTCAGTGGCGCGGCCTCCAGTGAACCTGTCATCCAAACTGCGGGCCCCGTGTTCGAATTCCAGTCTGGACAGATGTATATTGCAGAGATAAATATTTTCTTCTTATAAATCGAGTTGTTCAATTGTATTGTGTTCTTGTGTCCGCAAAGCACAGTGAATACCGGGTTCGGAGGTATGAGTGTATAAGGTTTTATTAAGTTTTTCCTACCTTTTTTTATAATATTGACGGACAAACAGAATAAATAATTAAGAGCATTAATAATGACATTACTACATTACCCACTAGAGTGGCCATTATAGACGACCATGGACCCTTCGCAGTTAAGAAATCTCGGAAGATTCATCAGGACCTTAATTATCCGTTGATACCTCCCATACGATAAATCTTTCCATTATTCTTCGGAATCCGATCGACGGGTGAATGTGAAAAGAAATCATTCTACATTCGGTGTTAGATAGAAGATTGAATCTATATGTCAAGTATTTTTCGTTCCATACTTCTGATATAGAAATGAAAATAATGTTAGTCTTTAGTACATACTGATTTTTAAATTTAATTATTTATTATGTCACTTATTTTATTTATTTACTAGTGGACGTCCGCAGCTTCCCTGGCGTGAAATTAGACAACAATAGTTTCGTTTACGCCTAGTAATATTATAATGTATAGCCTATGTCAGAGAAGACGCAGCTTTCTAATGGTGAAAGAATTTTTGAAATCGGTCCAGTAGTTTTTGTGGGAAAACATTACAAACAAAATGTTTCCTCTTTATAATATTAGTAAAGATTAGTGATCGGAATAGATACATAAGAAAATTTTAAGCTCAGAAGACAAGCAATCTTTTAAACTTGACAAAACATCCGTGGTTCCTTAAGTTATTTATTGGTTCTTTAATTTGTTTTATGTACCTTAAATATTCACAAAAACCACCAAACTCTATTAGAATTTCGCTTAAATATTTGCAGGCGCAATCTCGCCTTGGAAACGGATAGAAGGGCCGCCGCATCATTTATTCACGCGTAATTTCCCGCATCGATTGCACCGCGCTAGAGGGCGCGACGAGTCACCGTGTTAGCCTTAAGGTAACCCTAGGTTACCCTAGGTAAACTATAGGTGGGTTCAACAAACAGCGCCTCGAAATAATACTAAATTAAAAGCTTACACGCACACCCAGACATCTATGATGATTACATAATTATACATATTTATGTGGGACATTTATCATTATTAGGTACTTTTTATATAATTTGACAATTATTATTGTCATTCAAAAACCCTCACCAGACAACTAATTGCTATAAACAAATACTTATTGCCTTTCTAGTATGAAATAATTAATGCGGAAAATTACGCGCGAATAAAATTCCCGGTCCGGTTTACCGGCTAGAGTGCGAACTGCAGATAATTCAACACGCTCACTAGTGGGCTTAAGTGTTTTCTGTACAGATAGATATAGGGCATATAAATAAAAAAATCCAGAAAATGCTAATAAGGCGATAAGTACAGCTTGAAATATTTTATATAATGGATGTAATAATACATAGAGATTTACGCGCTTACACACATAAGAATTTTTTGCGAGCATAGTAAACAATTTGATATTATAAAAAGCTACCTCATAGCTTCGTAACAAGGAACTTTACCCATGTCTGTAATGTACCTTATGTTAGAATTTAGCTAGTTATAGAATTATGTTTCGTCTTCTATCCTGACTTAGATATTGGAAGCTTATTATTTTAATTTTTCTTCACATTCGTTGCACGCACCAACTTATAGCAAAATAAACAAAAATAATTTTCATTTGGTTTCATTTTCAATATAGTGTTACCCAAGACCGTATGAGAATCAATATTTATCTGCCAAATAAATTCTAGAGTCCAAGATGGAAGCTAACAAACTGGCGTGTATACAGGCGCGTGGAGGCGCAGGATTGGTAGTACTGAAAATTAAGTGTGAATAAATGATGCGCGCTCCTCCCGGTCCGGTTCGCCGGCTGGATTGCGAGCCGTGGGTAGTTCAATATTTCAGCTCGAGCCTAATGATGTATTGTTGGAACGTCAAACAGGCCAAACTAAAATTTGGCTGATGATTGGCTGACGAGAATGATTGACTGATAAATTTTGATCGAGTCGGCTTGTGATTCGATTGAAACTATAATCATGTATCCATGATAATATCATCATCATCACGTTGGAATATAATTTAATTTGAGTAACATACTAGAAGCTATATAGTTTAAAACTCCTCGCTTAGCTTTCAGATACCAATTTTATCGCCTTTAGAAGAAGAAAATATTTATTTTTCACACACAAAACTATACAATCGAACATTTAACAATAAACTTAAAACTCCTTAAACTATGTACATAGTGTCACGCGTGAATAAAAGGGTTACGCTCAGCATACTGCCCTATGTCACAAGGCTGCTGATTTGCAGCACAACCCTTTTTTTTAGAGTTTCATAAGTGGTGACAATACTAATAAAAATGATAATTAAAATGATACAAACATAAGAATTAATAACCACTAGGAAAGCAAAACATTCTAAAAACTTTAGCCACTCTCTGTGCAACATCTCCTAATTATATACTCTCAAACTCTCGTAGTCCACGCACATGCAGCACTGAAACCACTTACCCGACACTGAGCAAAGAATAGAGATTGTTCAGAGTTCAGAGGGTTCAATATGGTCGATCAAAAATAGTGATTCATCGGCGAACACTTGCATCGGCGAGGGGTGTTTTACATACGACGACTGCGACACTATATACCTACTCAATATTTAGTCCAATTTGAAATAAGGCTAAAATTTTATAAGCATTTCAAATAAAGGCAATAAATAAAATCAGACACGGTGTCCATTTTTTTTAAATTATATTTCTTATAAATGTTTTTTCCCGGTCATGGATAGTTAATTGGGAATATTTTTTTGTGTGTGTGTCCCTAACATAGGCCTACCACAGGGGTGTGAGTGTATCTTTGTTTATTAAAATTTTCACTGTAATTCCCAACCTATGTCCACAACCAACTACAGGGTAAGAGACAGTTTAAAAACTAATTTAGGAATTAATTACATTTATTCAATTCAGATTTATTTCAGACAACAATAGTATTTTCTATGGAAGTGTTTTATATCCATTCGGCTTTCCGCGTCTGAATTGAATTGAATTAAGTTATATGTAATTAGTCCGAGGAAGGGATAGACTTCTATTCTATGAGCTGTTCCGTTATGTAGATGGATAAATATCTCGAGCTCTCTTTTTGAATCTCTATCTCGACCGACAATTTCGTATTTTTGAATCACTAGAATGCAAAAAACGGGTAGTTATTTGACTTGACATGACATTGTTTTGTTTAAGGATGCTCCATTCCTATATATTATTTATTTATTTATTTATTTAAGCTTCTTGTACACAACCTGGTACAAAGGGCGTACTTAATGCCAGGCGGCATTTTTCACCAGTCAGCCCTTGGTAATGGTGAAAGCTTGATGGTAGGTGCACAGTTTAAAATTAAGCTTGATTGTAACATACATTACAAACAAACATACTTAGAATAAGTACATACATACATACATAACATTATATTACAAATTACGTTGTCAAAATCCAATATGAAATCGTGTCGTCATCACATCGTTATCGTTCAATGTGAAAGCTTCCAATATCTGCCTCTGAACGCTTCTGCTTCGCGTCTCCCACAAAAATAGCCGGCTCGGTTTAATTGCGGGCTATTTCGGCCGGCCTTTGATTCGGATATTTCGGATCGATACGAGCACGTCACTATCGCTATGCAACACAAAGGCGAACGCTCGACAGAACGAGCTTATTTAAGATTAGTGGACGCCCGGAGCTTCGCTCGCGTGGAATTAGACATAACAATAGTTTCGTTTACACCTAGTAATATTATATAGCCTATGCCACTCAGTGAAGATGCAGCTTTCTAATGGTGAAAGAATTTTTTAAATCGGTCCAGTAGTTTTTGTGTGAAAACATTACGAACAAATCAGTCCTCTTTTTAATATTAGTATAGATTTTTATTCACCACCACAACCTTTTCTTTGTCCCACTGTTGGGCATGGGTTTCCTCTGAGAATGGGAGGGATTAGGCCTTAGTCCACCACGCTGGCCAAGTTTGGATTGGCAGACTTCAGAAGCCTTCGAGAACATTATGAAGTACTCTCAGGCATGCAGGTTTCCTCACGATGTGTCCTTCACCGTTACAGCAAGCGACATTTAATTTCTTAAATAACGTTGTACGAGTACATGTAGGGTAATTAGTGCGTCCCGTTTGGATTTGAACCTGGACCGCTCGAGTGAGAGGCGAGTTCGATAGCCACAGGGCTGTCACCGCTTATTTATTTATTATTTACCGTATTTTATCCACGCCAAAAAAAAAACTCAATTAACGTACACCCCGGTACGTTTTACAAATATTTATCGTTCTCACGTACGCGCAAACCCATCTGTTTGCATGCCATCCGAAATTGTTGCGCTAAAATTATTGCCACGACACGAACAAATTGCTATTGCCTCTATAAATTATAAGAAATCTATGTACCTCATGATAATTATCCCGTGCAACCCTGCATAAAATACAGACTGAATCGTAGTTGTACATCCAAAACCATGTCAAATGTGTTATAAGTGTGTCCATCCTGAACATTAGATTAAAATAGATATCTACCCCGGCCAGGATTCGAATCCGAGACTAGCGCCTCGGCAGCCAGGTTTACTCACCACTGCGCTACAGAATCGTCATAGAACCCTAGATACCTTCGGGATCTCAACCTCGTCTGCAGGACAATACACCGCAATCAAATCATCCGTAAAACATTAGGCGCGAGGCGGGAGGAAAATTAAACGCAGGAACATTCGAGATAAATCACTCGCACCGTCTATTTCGTGCGAAGTGCTTTATGAATGAGCGGCACAAATAAAACAAACACACGAATTCCTTGGCGTTTTTATTATAAACTATGCTTTTTCACACGTCTCGACGCGCGTATAATTAATCTATCATAAATGGAAATGTGTGTTTGTTGGTTTACCATTCTTCTCAACGGAATGATAGATCGATGTGATTTTTTTGCATACATCTAGAGACAGCCTGGAAAAGAGATTCAGATTCAGTTTTTTCTGAATCTGAATCTCTTTTTCATGGACGCTTGCGTGTTTCGGAGGGCACGTGAAGCCGTCGGTCCCGGTTGTTTTCACCAGTGGAAACAATCGTTGAGCCTTGTCGAGGACCTTCGGGTGGCTTGAGAACGTTCAACACTGGGTTGGCCACTAACCCCTCCACCAATCCGCATTGGAGCAGCGTGGTGGAGTATGCTCTAGACCTCCCGCAGCTATGTCTGTGGGGGAGACCCGTGCCCAGCAGTGGGACGTCTATGGGTCGCAGCGAATTGATATAGCCATACCAAAATGACATTTAACTGTTGTGACTCTATGACATGTTTAATCCTTTCACTTAACTACTTCAATTACTTTGAGCTTCAATTACTTGTCAGGTTCGGCGAATCGCGATAAATGTGAATCAATGAAAATCTGTCGAATCGCAATGTATTCGAGCGAATACGAATGCTTCGCGCATCAAAGGGTTACGCGACACGAATATTCGCGCGATAACGTGGTCCCAGCATTATGAAAATATGACATTGACGTCAATGTATCCGATATAACGAACGAGGGGTGTGTCGTCGAGATGAGTCGAGTTCATAAATGCCCTCCGGGGAACGAAGTCCTTCATCTGACATCGCGGAGTGCCATTACGAAGAATTCGTGGCTCTTTCAGGCCCTCCAAGTCATCGTCGCTTTGGGATGATGAATTCTGTTGGCGAATTTATTTCGTTTCCATTTTATACGTGGTTTCCGTTGTATAATAAGTGAATTAGCAATGAAGCAGTGATAATTAGAGTGGTTGAGACTTTTATTAGAGAGATTCGGGTTTTTATTCAAATTTTGACATATATATGAAACTGACATACACATAGGACGTTATCAATAAACTGTGTTATATATGTTAAGGCTAAATAATGTTAGTTACTTTGCAAAGAAATGACCAAATTGTACGTGTATACCCACTATGAAATCGTTATTGTAAGTAGTAGTAATGATTTAATTGTATAAATAATTCTGTATGTGTTATGATGATGCTGCACCCTTTTAAGGGTATACATAAATTAAATCGTTCACATAATTTCAATAAATCGAACTTCACAGAGTTCGTTTGATTGTTTATTAGTTAAATAAATCACCAGGCTAACATAGTTTCCATATGTGCGTTATAAGGACTAAAATGTCACGTGCTGTATTACTGTATATAATAAATACAGGTGAAAAGAAAGCAAAGATTGAGAAAGGAAAATTCATTTTTGTCAGCGGATACACCAAAAAAAAAGACTAGAAATCTAAAGATATACCCCAATCATACCATTAAGAGTGGACAGATTCCTTCAATTGATACAAAAACAATAATGTTTTTCATCGAATTTCATTCAGTCACTTGGCTATTTTAGACATACTCATAGATATATAGCCTATGTTTCCTTGTGAAATAATTTTAATAACAAGCCCACTAAGACCGCTGCTACATAAACACATACAGACAAGCTTTTGTATTTATAATATTCCTGAAGTGGTCCTAAAATCTTCGTTTGGCGAACGTTTCCACAGCTGGCTGGATGGTGCTTGAACTGAAAAATTGCTAGTGATTTATCAAAGACTGACTAAAGTAGGTACCCGAGGTACTCAATGAGAGATGAGTGCCCGTAAGACACACGTTTCGGGCGATTCAAGTTTTAGATAACTACTGTCAGGATAAGGAGTTGGAAATGTGTGTTGAATGTATTAAACATTTCACATTTACAATTTTTATGGATATAAATAATACTATAAAGACGAAAGATTTGTTTGTAATGTTTTCATACAAAAACTACAGGTTTCAAACATTCTTTCACCATTAGAAAGCTGCATCTTCACTGAGTGACATAGGCTATATGATATTACTAGGTGTAAACGAAACTATTGTTATGTCTATTAACGGGGGTGCAAAGTTAGTATGAAAGATTGACGTTTTTGAAGTCAAGTGGGCAACCCGAACGACAGACGTCGTTAATGGGTCTAATTCCACGCGAGCGAAGCTGCGGGCGTCCACTAGTATGGATATAAAATAGCAAACGAGTATGCGATCCATCCGCCACCACATATTACAACTATGACAGACCTAAAAGACTCATAAGGGTTTCATTGAAATCCGGTCACAAATGCGTTGCTACAGTTGAGGTCTCTTAATTGTGTCACCTCTGACATCCATTCTGTTAGCCTCAGCTTAAATGCTCAAGTCTAAGAATTAAACTACTAACATTCGAAGACTAAACAGAACGCAAGCCTATATGATTTCGTTATGGCCACTTTAGAGAAAGAAATTCAAATCAAATCAAATCAATTTATTTGCAGAACTAGTGAACGCGCGCAGCTTCGCTCGCGTGGAATTAGACATAACAATAGTTTCGTTTACATCTAGTAATATTATATAGCCTATGTCACTCAGTGAAGATGCAGCTTTCTAATGGTGAAAGAATTTTTGAAATCGGTCCAGTAGTTTTTCTGTGAAAACATTACAAACAAATCTTTCCTCTTTATAATATTAGTATAGATAAGGTTTTTGTTGTTACAAATGTAGGTCAAAAGTACAGGTACGCATCCCTCAACCTCCCTTTTCAATTTGATAACATAATAGTACAGCAGGTGGTACTTCGCCGATGACGAATGATGGATGTTGATTGCACCGATAGCATAATTAATAATCCAAAAGATATTTCAATTTCAATAAACCCAAGTGCACGCGCAACTGACATCAATAGAGGATGGAAAGTGTACGGTATATCTATAGGAAGGTACGAGTAAAATGGTAAGAAGATATCAATAGATAGAGGATGGAAAGTGTACGGTATATCTATAGGAAGGTAAAATGAAAAAAGAAGATATCCATTTTTACTAAAATAACATTTCACGGATAAGGTTTTTATGATTTATTTGCCAAACGTAACGCACTCATTGAATTAGATACGTTCTTCTCGTCTCTCGTCAAATCACTCGAAACTCTCAATAAATCTCGGGAAATGAAACATCGAAATTATTACGAATCTACGTCGGGATTTTATATTATTTAGGATTCCGTGTATTTATTGACTATCGTATCTTAGTATCATGATCTGTTATCGATTTCGTTTATAGATAGTTATCCAGTTGTAATTAACCATAGTTACATTTAGTTCACTGTCTCGTAGGTACCTAGCATACCAATTCAATCTTCTTTAAGCGATACTTTACTTAATCTTCTTGAAAACCTAATGTCAAACACATTAGTTTTAATCGGCTTTCAAGAAAGTAATAGATAAATAATATTAAATTTATTTTAATAATATAGTAGATAACTGTGTGAGCAATAATGTTATTTTGACTTTTGATTAGTAAAAGCAATCATTGACCAATCACATAATCTCGAAATTTTATAATAAGGTAAAAAAACATCTCATATTTACTAACCAAAAACATTTTTTTCGTGTCATTCCTACTTTCATCATTTCCCAATACATATATACGGAATCATTTACGTACAGCTCACGCTTAACGCGCGCTTTTTAACCATACGCCAGATGTACTCTTAGGTACGAATCTGCTTAAGAAACTGGGTCAACGTTAAAAGGCTCCCCTATCGGAGAATCCAATATAAGCTATCTTCCACTCATCCCATCGAATATCCAATTTTAATAGATGGATCTCTTTAATCCGTGGAATGAATTAATATTATCGGTGGCGTAATGAGATTTGGGATGATGGGGCAGAATATACGCGGGATGACGATCTATCAGGTTGGTTTTACAGTAACGCGTTTGCACGCTGTACGCGGTCGCGGTTGGAATAACGCTCGGATGTGAAAATGTTCATTCATGCGCCGTCTTGTGAACTCTTGTGACGGCGCACGTCAGTCAATATAAGGACAAGATAAGGATGAAGGAATTATTAAAATTTATACTACGAAACAAAAATTAACTTGGCCCAGCCTGTGCCATGGGATGGCAACAACTGTAGTCAATTTTTTTGAGTGGTTTAAATACGAGCAGCGTGGTGGAGTATGCTCTAGACCTCCCGCAGCTGTGTCTGTGGGGTAGACCGGTGCCCAGCTGTGGGACGTATATGGGTCGCAGCTATATAGGTAATTTTTGAATTTCTATCTTCATCCTCCCTAGTTTTAACTGAGTTAAGTAAGAATAAATATGTAAGTGACTTACATCTGTGAGACATTAGACAAATAAAGCTACATGATATAGTTCATCCAGTCGTGTAATATGTGTTGATTGGAGATTGATGTATGATTTGGTGTGCCTAAAAAATGTTTGTGCTCAGGTCATGTGCGGAAAATTGTAGTTTCCCAAATCGTCCCACACTTTAAGTCGTGACTATGAAAGCAGTCCGAGGGTCTTCTGATATATGGGGCCCGATGGCGTGTTCTGTTCGGCATGGGGGTGTAACGATCGAAATAATTGTGCAAGGACTGATAATAGTCATGTGAATTTTATATTTCCAACGACTTGTAACTTCAAACAATTGTTATAATTATTATATACCAACTAGTGGACGCACGCAGCTTCGGTTTCACCTAGTAATATTGTATAGCCTATGTCACTCAGAGAAGATGAAGCTTGCTTATGGTGAAAGAATTTTTGAAATCGGTCCAGTAGTTTTTGTGTGAAAACATTTCAAACACATCTTTCCTCTTTATAATATTAGTATAGATTACGTCCTTTCAGTTCTAATTTCTTGTCTGTAAACAGAACTAAAATAAAACAGAGCTTACTGAATCTAAAGTCTGTTCATCGGATTCAGTTAAAAACGGACAATCTGTTGATATAGGTTCTGAAAAACTTGATAAGCTCAAGTTTTTACAACCATCGATCAACGCCCGAAGGAGAGATTTATCGTCCGTCGCATTTACGTCGTGCAAGCTAGCAACGTTCACATAATCTATGCTAAGTAACAACCCATAGACGTCCCACTGTTGCGCACTGGCCTCTGTCACAGACACAGCTGAGGGAGGTATAGATGATACCACCGGGCTATTTTAATATCTATTGGTGGACAACCCAGTGTCGAATGTTCTCATTTCGATCGAAGGTCTTCGACAAGGCTTAACGATCGGTTTACAGTTGAAAACAACCGGGACCAACGACGGCTTAACAGCCCTCCGAAGCGCCCATGAAATTTCGCCACAAGTTCATCCATGTACCCACTGCGCCCAATGTTTGACATTTCGCATTGGAGCCGCGTGGTAGAGTATGTTCTACTTCCATAACAGTGGCTACGAGTATAAACATCGGCACGAAAGTGTAGCTCTGAGCGAAATCCGGAGAAGAGCACTGCACATGGGTTATCAATGCGGGAGCATTAATAATACGGCTGGCGCACCAAACAGCGCTTACGGCTGACAACTCGCTCGCCTCGCGCTATAAGATACCTTAAATTCCTAATTCAGCGCATTCAAGGTCAGAGCTACAGTTTCGTGCAGCGAACTGTACTCATATGTACGAAAGCTAAATAACATTAGGACAAGACGGACCCGTTGGCGCAATCGGTAGTGACCCTGTCTGTTACGCCAGGGGTCGTGGGTTCGAATCCCACTCAGGACAAACATTCGTGTGACGAACACTTGTGAACGTTCTGTGTCTGGATGTTAATACTATCTATTTATGTAAGTATTTAAAAATATCTATGTATGTATATCAGTCTCTGCCACCGATAGTACAGGCTCGCACCTAATTTGGGTTCAGATGGCCGTGTGTGAGAATGTCCATGATATTATTATTATATTAAAGAAGGATCTTTTAATCTATAATCACATCCACCTAGTATCAGTTAAGATTTTCCATCGTTTGATAAGACCGAGTTTCCCATTCGTCCGGAAGGCGATACCCAATCGATCACCCGCGACGCCGAGGTCAGGGATAGATTTATCGTCTGTCGAGTGCAAGCTAGCAAGGTTCGGTCGCCTGTGGAATACATTTACCTACTTATAACATGGTCACAATATCTCTGCACCTCACCGGAATGCATTTTAATTTATGCTATTGTTCTCAAATTGGGAGTGACAATACTTTAATGTGTGGTATTCAGTGTAAATTCAGCCTTTTTAAATTCTCAATCTGCAATGGATGAAATCGTTCATCCCTTATGAAAGTCTTAAATCACCAAGTGCCAAGTGTTCAATTAAAACTTAGCGAAGACTCAAAATCTGTAATTATTAGGTAACCAATGGCTTCGGTATACTAAATGAGAGCGAGACAAATTATATAATTTTATGTGATTTTTCTCTCAATTTATGTTGAAACCCACACCATCTATTACTTAGGAGTCGGGCGTCACGGTGCGGTCAACCCTACAGTTATAGCCGTCTCAGCTTCACCGCAAGCTATTCCCGGAAAGTGATTGATCGCTATTGCACTCATATACATTTAAATAATGTGGAAAATAGGGCACACAGTGGTTACAGCCAAATCAATCGAACCCACCTCTCACTCGTGCGGTCCGGGTTCAAATCCAAGCGGTACGCATCAATGACTTATCTCTGCTGGAAACATCGTTAGGAAAACTTTTTGCCTGAAAGTTCTTCATAATGTTCTCGAAGGCATGTGAAGTATGCCAATCCCCAATTGTCCAGCGTGGTAGACTAAGGCCCAACGCCCACCCATTCCGAGAGGGGGACCAGTGCCGAACAGTGGGACAAAATAAAGGGTTTTGGGAGTAGTGGTGAAAAATAGGAGCTTAAGTAAATAATACTTTCACATCCTACTTAATATCCTTCCTTAGGAATAGGAAACAGAATCAAACTAAAACTTTCACGGAATCGTAACTGCAGCGTCGGGAATCTAACCCCAAATCACGTCATAAAGAAGTCGAAGAAAGAAGAAAGAAGAAAAAGAAGAGAAGAAGACAGGTGTGTTCTGTGGTACGTTCGGGACAAAGGTAACTACTCGTAGAGTCGACCACCGTTTGACCAAAGTTTGACTCCGCCGGGAATTGAACCCACATTTAGGCTCTGCGTTGATATGTCAGTCAGTCAGTCAGTCAGTCAGTCAGTCAGTCAGTCAGTCAGTCACCTTCTCCTTTTATATATATAGATTAATACGGCCTCAATTCCAGCCAAAAAAGTTTCGGGCTGGTAATCAAAGTATCAATTTTTTATTTAGTATCACTGGAAGAGACCGTCTCGCCCATTCAACTCTCCAAACAAACGCGCATCGCTGTTAAGAAAATATCAAAATCGAACTGCATCAAAATATTTTGTATTTTAATATACTTGTAGTGACAACAAAATATCATCGTGGCGTGACGATACGCCAGCTCACGTATCTAATACTCCACGTGCCGTGAAACACAAGCGCACGCCGCGGCCGGCGTCACGTCGTGTGCGGTCCGCACCGGAAGGGTCCCGTCTCCGTGTTTAAGTAACAAAGTGACAACAAGTCCTGTCACGTGACACAAGTGGCACGTCACGGCGACGGCGGTCGTCGACTGGTCGCCATTTGGATATCTGAACATAAACTGAACGTTGGATTCATAATTTTCTTCCAATTTTAATGAAATGAAACAAAATTGCAACTAACCAATGATACTAAAACATATTAACTTATTATGGACACGTATCAGTGTGTAATAAATGATTATTTAATTCGATGGGTCCGTTGGCGCTAACGGTACTGACCCTGCCTGTTACGCCAGGAGTCGTGGGTTCGAATCCCACTCAGGACAAAAATTCGAACACTTGTGTTTGTTCAGTCTAACTGTAGATGTTAATATTATCTATTTAAGTATGTCTGCCGAATTTGGGGTCAGATGGCTGTGTGAGAATGTCCATGATATTATTATATTATTATTATTAATTCAATTTTGTGGCATCAGCTAGCAGCTCCAATTAGTAATTTTTTTAAGTGTTTGGATGTAAGTTTCGTTTTTTATAGCGTAAGTTTAAAACTTTCTTTCTAATTAAGTTTGAATAAGACAAAATATTCTATAGCCAAAATTGTATTTTTTATTTTGTTCATACAATGAAAACCAAAATGAATTCTTCATGCAACTTGAAACGTTTAATTTCGCATAGTAACGATACACGCATGAAACATATAGAATGTTCTCGAATATTATTATCATGCCGAGGCCAATCACAGAAGACAATTCCGTCCAACTGCCTTAGCAATACCGAGACAAAAGGCATCTGTGATATTGCACACATTCAAATTACATAGCATTCCGGCAAAAGAAAGCAAACTATACTGGCAATATCAGAGACATATTAAAACACAGCGCAATGAACATAAGATCACATACACAAGGTTATTTCCGACACACAATTACGTAGGCAATACATTCGGCGTCGCCGAAACCGGCAATAACGACGCCGAAAGCAATATGGTGGGCCCACGTTGGGCGCCAATATCAATAAGTATCGCAAATTGAGATGTTGCTTAAATTGCTTTATTAAATAATGTTAAAATCTAAAATAAGATACTCTATTCCCATTATTACACAGGAAATATAAGAAAGAGTATTTTCACGTAAAATTTTAACACCTCTTGTGGAGAATATTTTATGACCCATAACTGATTAATATATTCATAATTAAAATAAGCTCAGCAGGCAAGATTATTAATAATTCACACCCTTACCATCTTTTCCGATACCCTTTTATAGGGATTCGTGAAAAGCGAACAGTTCCACTGCCGCAGGAAAGAGACAGCGAATGTTAGAATTGTAAAGCGTGGTGATTTCGTGATTTTTTTATTTTAAATCGTTTAGGTAAAATGGTTGCACGGGAGCGCCAGTATCCGCCTTTCGATGCATTTTTAACACAATCGGCTGATTTTTTAATAAAAAAACACGACATTAAAAAGGAACACGTACAGTTCTGTACAGCAATTTGTATCTTGTTACCTGGAAATGAGATTTTTAATGGAATGGGAGAACGGAGCGATCGCGTTATTTGCTCCCGCGAAGAATAGGAGTGGATACATAAACACTTTTCAATGGATACTTAGTTAACTGCCAAGTTTTCTGGCAAACATTTAGTTTTTCACATGAATTTTGATACATTTCATTCCTAATAACGCACCCAAAAGTCATTAGTGCGTGTGGCTTGGATTTGAACCCAGACCCAGTTATCACTGTTCACATATAACAAATCATAGCATAGAGCAAATTTACAACCGATATAAGTTAACAACCACCAATCCGCATTAGAGCAGCGTGGTGGAGTATGCTCTAGACCTCCCGCAGCAGTGGCTGTGGGGGAGACCCATGCCCAGCAGTGGGACGTCTATGGGTCGCAGCGATAAGTAAACAAAACAAAGCCACGTCTTTATACATCGTGATGTGACTTTACGACGCATAAGAAATCCTTACGCAGGTACGATTTAGATTATATCATAAATGAAAATCGTTAAGAAAAAATAGCAATGTTATAAATATCGGCGGACATAATATGTTGGTCGAGAATCGAGATGCCAGGATAAAATAGGGCAGTATAGGCTTTTATGGTGACATAAAATGTTTACGTGCACGGTCGCCGCTCATGGGAATAAATTGACCAACAATGTTCATACATAGGTCGTCATTGATATTCGTATATGAAGTAGCAACGAGGTGGATAGAATTCATTGCACGTATTTTTGACATTAGTCTCTATAAGAATACGTCACGAACTGACCAGAAACAAGAATCGAAGTGATTTTTTTTTGCGTGGAGGCACAGAATACAAGTACAAGTGTAGAGGTAGGTAGAAATGGAAATAAAATTCTGCACGGAAAAACGATTTAACTCGGACGGAGCTGCGGGTACAATTAGTATAACTACATACGAACTTAACTTGTACAGTGTGATTGGATATCGACTAGTGTACGAGAGGAGTCTGTAGTACGAGCGTTGTGGAAAATAAACGAACGAATTTAAAAATATTTGAGGTGGTTGTGTGATGAAATGAGTGTGATGATGTGGAATCTATCTGGATATCCAGCAGAGGCATTTGAAAGGCTGATGGATAAATTATGATGGCCTATACATTTTATTTGGTGACCGATATCAATTATTCGTATTAAGTTGCACCTTTGTCATATAACTTAGATTTGAAAAACAATGCGTAAATGTAAAAAGTTAATTGACTGCTGTTACTGTAATTACTGATTCCATCCATCCCATACACGATTCGTCCCATATAATTCACATCATCCTACTTCTCCAATAACTGTTTCGAAGCTGGCGTTTCCGCTTGTCCATCTCGAGGCTAATTTCCGGCCCGCCATTTTTGATGTGAAACATCTTTAGGCGAAGGGCAAACCAAATTTTTGGCGTGGCGAGCGTGGCGAGCGTGACGAATATGAAATATATATACTATACAGTTCCGACAAATGACGGTCGGAAATTATTTTATTAATAAAATATAATAATAAAAATTTTGTTTTTTTATTTTTTTATTTTTTTTTCTTATATGTTTTAGTTCCTGTCATAATCTGTACTTTTGTGCATATTACTTGTACAAAATAATTTCGATGTTTCACTTGTCATTCTGTCTGTCTGTCATGTCAATTCCGTCATTGCTAAAGTTATTTCTACACAAGCATAACATACGAGTTAATAAGACGAGAGTTACTTTCAATTTGATAGACACAGATGTCATGGGGGGTAGCTGTGTGCTTGCCCAATGGTTGGCTGACAGAGAATGCATAATTCATTAATCTCGCCATTTGCACCCTGGACCCTTGTGGTTCAATAAAGATAAGTAAATAAATAAATACCTTTTCTTTTTCTATTCTCTTCACTTTAATGGAGTACTCAGCACGTCTCCCAACATAAACTAATCATTTTTTCAAATTTCAGCTAAAAAGTCGCAGAAGCGCCGCCTAAGCATAATCCAGTAGGAGATCAGCGTAAAAAGCCGACAATAAAGTCTTCTCAAACATTGTCGCCGTCAATCGACGACGCGCCGCCGCCGCTGGCTCGTTAAAAATCATCCGGATAATTAATCGGGTGTCCGTCACGGTCCGGTACGATCGGACCCTGATTAATTGCCCGGTTTTTCGGCCAGATCATCGATTTAATTGGTTACATCGCCATTGTGGTTATTTTTTAATCTGAAGTGAAAGAACATAATTAAATTATGACTTCTAATTCTAAATTCTAAAATTCTTCTAAAATTTACTTCTGTCCTGTAAGAATTAGTAATTATGTATGAATCAAGCTATAAGAATAAATATAAGATAAATTAATCTATATATTTATATGAAACTCTTTGTCCTTACTGACTGACTGACTGACTGATTTATCAACGTCAAGTCAAAACGGCTAAAGCTATAAATTTGAAATTTTGACAGTAGACACTTCTTATAAAGTAGACTTCCAAAAAGAGAGGTTTTTTGAAAATTAAAAAAGGCATTAAAAAGGGGGTTAAAGTTTGTATACACATGATTAAATTTTAAAGATATGAAAATTGATATATGAGATATTTGTTAAAATTAAAGAAATATGTCGCTTATTGCTTAATTAGCTAATAGTCCAACCCGGCCGCGGTTGGATAGGCGCCGATTAAGGTCGATTGGTCTATGTCCAACATTGGAGTCTGAAACTGATTACAACACTGCAAAGCGATTTCAACTAGATTCACTCTGCAAACTAGATTCGCATTACATAAACAGTGGGTGGATACATAATTAAACGAAATGCATCAAGCAAAAACAGAGATTTAAACGAAACAATAGAGAAGGAGAACACGTAATCCAATTAGGCGAGCACATAGGTGGGTAAGCACTGAATTGAATTTGCAATTTGAAACGGGGACAAATTTGACGAGCGACAATTTTGTATGGAGCTGTGAGCAGATGAGCCTGTACCATACCATTTTGGTCACCTTTGTTATTTCTCGCAGCGAAAAACGTTTACGCTGTTTCTATCCCGGCTTTTTGAGGACGCAGACAGGTATGTGGGACTCGCTGTATACCAGAATACCCACTAAAACCCTTCAACACCATCAGCGCTTAAGATGAAGCGCCATGGGATCGCTTGCGCATTGCTACCGTGACGCCTTACGGCACAGTTATTTACAGAGATATATTGATTCCAATATATTTTTAAAGCAGTTTGTTGCTATTGTTATGTAACATTAGTTAGATTTTCCAAAAATTTTATACATGCAGGTTGAACTGATCGGTAGTACTTTTTAGTACAGTTAATATTGTGTACCCTTATACCTACCGTTTAATAGAAATTGCGCAAAGAATCTTCGAGTATACTCCACTACCATCTGCAAAAGCAGTAGGCTTACATTGATCGTTAGATTAAATCGATTTCCTTCTTTAATAAATCTTCACTTTACCCAAAGCTTCAATAGTTATTTTCCACCACATTCCATTCTCTACCAATCCGCATTGGATCAGCAAATTCCGCAGCTTTGACAGTGGGGGAGACCCAAGCCCAGCAGTGGGACAGTCTATGGGTTGCAGCTTAGCTACCGTTGTTTTAAAAGCTTTTATTTAACTTCACTCGTATGTATGTCCTGGAATCTTACAATCAATATTTCACCCACTTCCACTGAAGCTATCGAGCTGAAATTTGGCACACATATTTGGTTCCGATGACAATGCACGAAAATAAAAATAAAAGTAATAAAAAGCTTTTTTTTTTAAATTTTAATATATTTTATTCAGGAATAAATTTATACAATCTACTTTTACACCGTATCTAAGTACTTTTAAACGCGACAATACACTGTACAAGTCGCTCGCAACAGTCGTAATTCAAATCGGACAAGTCAATTTGTCGATATCGGAAATAACGGTGGGCGCACACCGTCCATCTTGCCGGCGGTAATTAAGCATTGTCGGCTGCGGTTGTTCGTTTCATCTGCTCGGATTGTGGATGGAGCGGTGGATATTGCGAGGATCATGCTATACCTTACTGCGCTTTTTTCAACTCGAAAAAGTTTTTATTATGAACGAGAAATAAACCAAAAAATCAATCTACTTTGCAACTAATCCGCGAACAAAAATGTATGGTGATGTATGTATGTATATCTTCATGCATGCAGCACCTCCCTCCCTCCCACACAGGAACACATGCACATGCGATCAATAAATACACACGCCAACACGTGTTTCGCTCCAAAATAAGGCATCCTCAGGGTAAGGCTTACCCTATTCACACCATACATTTTTGTTCGCGGATTAGTTGCAAAGTAGAGTGATTTTTTTATTTATAATAATGGAGTTCCGCAAAGTAACGCCCGATACAATTAATTAATGAAGGATACATTTCACGTAATTATATCTAATTCACTGTCCACTCGCCCGCAACCTTCGATCACGGAAGAAAAAATACCCGCAACCTCTCTGAAAATAACGTCGATAGTTGGATGATCATTTTGCTTCAGGAATCGGAAATAACGGTGGATGCACACTATCAACGTAGCTGGCGGTAATCATCAGTTTGTTACTTTCGCCGGGTGTGTTTGCGCCTTTTTTTTATCATTTTGTAAAGCGACAAGTGCATTTTGTGTGACGTGTGCTATTTTCCAAAATCCTACTTTGTGTCGATAGTAAGAACTAACGGTGTTTGACTGTCCGATTTACTGGCATACTTTGAAGTTGTTTCCGATATCCAAAATGTCATCCTTCAGTATTCGTATAAGAATATATTCTACTATTGGACGCCCGCAGCTTCGTTCGCGCAGAATTAGACCCATTAACGATGTCTGCCCGCTCGTTCGGGTTGCCCACTTGATTTCAAAAACGGCAGTTTCATACTGACTTTGCACCCCCGTTTTACCCCCTTAGGGGGTGAATTTTCAAAAATCCTTTCTTAGTGCTCTCCTACGCTATAAAAGGAACCCCTGTGAAAAATATCAAGTTTCTAACTCTTATAGTTTAGGCCCTGCGTTGATATGTCAGTCAGTCAGTCAGTCAGTCACCTTCTCCTTTTATATATATAGACTCGACTGTATTAATAACTTTAAAGACCTGAAAATCTTTGTGGAGATTCAACTCCTTTGTTACTTGTACGGTAAGAGAAAAGGAGATTTATATGACGAATAATTTAAAAAATGAAGGCAGGGCTTGTCGGTGATATTTTTTCTCGCAACGATATTTCACTTCGGGTGACACCATAAAATAAGAATAATGGTGGCACTTCGCAATGGCTATTTGCATATTTGCGCACTTCGTTGTATCCACACATGGCGTTTGCATTTGAAATCTCATAAACGCGACATGATTACTTTCGGAAATAATAGAAATGTTGAAATTCAAAGATAATATTTATATAAAAAGTAATGTAGGTACGAAGGAAAATAATCAGTTCGGTTACCAATTTAAAGTCATTTAATTTTAAAAGGTTCTTTTAAATTCAAACATTACCTGATCTTTACGAAAGGCAGATCTCCCCATTTAGTTCTAGTCCAAATATTTTCGAAGCAAGATACATCAAGCTCCTCTGTAAAAGAACAAAGCCGACAAAATATTTCGAAAAAATGTAGACATCTGAGGTCTACCAGATTATGCTGCAATACTCTTCAGTCGTAATGATATACCACAGAACAAGTAAATTTTTAATATCTATATGTGTTACTTAAATCTCTTTATGCGTGCGTTTCATCGTTCTCCCAATGAACTGAAGCCAAATATAACGCAACAATAAGTACAACGGACGTAAAACCGTTAAAACAAATCCGATACACACGATAAATCAACGGAAACCAGGGTATCCCCCCAGTTCCTCCGCGAGGAGAAAACGGAAGCGAAAAGATTTATTTTTCTATCAATATAAATGTATTACAGCACTCCTTTCGTGCCCCGATAAACTAGTGATGGAATAAGCAAGCTGAATTATTTGATTTATTTAGAAATGTCAGCGCAAAAACTATTGAATTTTGCAACGAACAAATCACCGTTGGAAAGCTTGATTTACTAACCAAATACCTGTTGGAAATATTGGTTGGAATAACAAATTATTCAGTTTGATTTGGATCGATTTAAGTCTTTAAATCAATGAATACGTCCATCAAGACGACAAAATAATATAATTACTTATTACTATTAAAATTTAGATTTATTTTACTATTACTCCAAGTCAAAAGCACAGTGGCAAGCCAGTCTAATCCAGACTGGTAACCTCTGGGGCATCGTTTCGACCACTAATAAAGGAGAACTTATTTACTTGCTTACTTATGTACTTGACAAGAAATTATTTGGTAACAGCTCATTTGAGTATTTTGTAATTTCTTTGTATTTTTCAATACAAATAATCTTCTTAAAATGGATTATTATGAGTTACTGTTTTATGATGTTTGATCAAGGCTATTGAACTGTGTTCCTCAAAACCTAGCCATCGAAAGCTATGCCAAAATGTTAACTGCGGCTACTAAAATGTTAGTACAATGAAAATTACCTTAACCCCGCCTCCGAATACGTTATACCGAACGAATTTCATCATTTTATAAAACGTTGCTTACAAAGCACCAAAGTCGGCCGTGCATCTTTTGTTGGATGCTCCACGGTAAAATAATACGAAATTTATTGAAAAGTGTAGCATTATACCGGGCATTACATAATAAAACCCGGTGGAGCGTATACGAAGTAGCGATGTTGCTCCCTATTTTCAAGTTTATCTGATCTAATGATATTGAATAAGCCTCCACTGAGAGCTTAAACATTCATAATATCACTTACGTACATACGAAGCCTTTTGATTCTACTTCGTCTTTTGATTTGATTTATCCTAAATTGTATCAAAGACGTAGAAACAATTGAATACAATTGAATAGTAATACCTAAAGATAAAAGCAATTATTACTTGTAATGTAAACGTCACTTACGTAAATTATATCTTATTAGCACCTTACATTGCCTAGGAAAGGGTGATCAAAGAGCAATCATAACATTTGAAGTCAATCATGCAAATCAAGATGCGAAAGGAAACGAAAACATATTTGAAATTTAAAACCGATTACCGACTTCAAAGTCTGGGAATACCTTGCAAAACGTTTGAGCAAGATTTACATATTTCTTCTTTGAAGCGACAGATACATTTGGAAATGAAAATAACCCAAACACAAGAGAGGTAATACACATAATGGTGAATAACGCACGGAGTTATTCGTCGCATTCGTTACTACGGTACTTAGTCCGCGGAAAACAAAAACTAGGTTGATGTTTTATTGCAACCTGAAACACTAGCGGGGAGATTAATCGTACGAACAGCTACAAAAGCAACGAGATAGTGATACCTAAGTTTCTGTTACAAAACATATTTGGATAAAAGTTTTAATGTTGCAATTTGAAATTGGCAATCAAAATACTCGAATCTACACTTTATTATTGAAAAGTTCCATCGGATCTAGAGGCAGGCTCATCAGACTCATCAGAGATCAGGCTTTCATAAAAATTAATTGTCACTGAAATCATCAAAACCTGTAAAATTTTATCTGCATGAGACAACAGGTGGTATTTAAAAATTCAACTTACATGATTTACCCAAAAAGCAGTAAAAAATATTTCAAGCTAATAAGAAGCTTTCAGAAAGCAAGTAGGTACACAGGTAGGTTAAAAACACAAATAGGCAAACGGTTCAATGGCTGACAAAGTGAAAC
Organism: Carterocephalus palaemon; assembly: GCA_944567765.1. Taxonomy (NCBI): domain Eukaryota; kingdom Metazoa; phylum Arthropoda; class Insecta; order Lepidoptera; family Hesperiidae; genus Carterocephalus; species Carterocephalus palaemon. Next base: position 1,454,770 of record OX155664.1, read on the forward strand.
ATTCCATTGGTCGAATAACGAAACAATGGTAATCGTGTCTCTAACAGGATTTAAATTTAGAGCTCGAATCTCTATTTGAAATTCGAACTATTTCAAATGAGGTCACCGGATTGGATAGAGTAGTTGGTTTCGTGCATGTGGAGATATTCTGCGGGAAAGATGCATCTTTGAACTCATGGTTCGATGCACACACGGCGAATTTGCCATACGATTAAATTTCCACATTTGGTTCGACGAGGACTTTTATAAATGATGTGCTAATTCGTGTGAATATTTCATATTTTCGTCGCAACTGATTTCCAGCCGATATTCAGTTCAAAATGACATATTTTGTTATATTATTACTAGTGGACGCCCGCAGCATCACTCCCGTGGAATAAGACACTCAATAACTTCGAAAAACGGCAATTTTTCATACTAATTTTCCACCCCCGTTTTAATGAACTTTCAAAAATCCTTTCTTAATGCCCCCTAGGTTATAAAAGGAACCCCTGTGCAAAATTGCAAGTTTCTAACCCTTATAGTTTAGGCCCTGCATTTATATGTCAGTCAGTTAGTCAGTCAGTCAGTCAGTCAGTCAGTCAGTCAGTCAGCTTCTCCTTTTATATATATAGATTGATATAATTCGTTTTTTTTCTGTCCTGTCACCCTCTACCATAACTCTTTCTTATCGCACTGTTGGGATCCGGTCTCCTCTCAGAGGGTAACCCCCCCAGCGTCGTAGACTATGGCCGTTAGGCTGGCCGAGTGCGGATTGACAGACTTCACATGTCCTAGACGACGATATACTTGTACCCAATTTAAATTAGTATGACTTATAACTTAAGTGAATATTCAACAATTAGTAACAAACTTTTGCATTATGCCACCGTAATATCCGCACAGGACACACGATTGAACTCAGTGTGCATTAGCGGCAGTAATTAGTGCAGCTTCGAGTTACAAGCAGCAAATGGCTCGATCTGTAATTGTTCGGCTGAGGAATTCGAATATCGAATTGTCTGAGCTATAAACGGACCACGTGTGCAATATGCATTACGTCAAATTTAATGGAGCGATTGAAATTAATGATGATGTTGGTGTATTTAAATAACTTATGAGTGAAGTTGAATTATTGTAAATGATTAATTTTGTAGACGAGTAGGTACACAAAGGACTGACAGCATAAGACACTTGAGGATATTATTTGCACTTCGATTTACCAAATTAAAAGAAAGTTTCTAATCATATATACATATGTATAAGGTTTCATACAGCTTTCATATTGAAATTCCCTCCAACAATACTAAAAATCCTCTTATTCTTGAAAGGTTTGATCTTAGAATAAGTAGGATTTATTCCCCCTACCTACTGAACACATTCACATTAATCATTCAGTATTAAATTTATACGAATTTCGTTTAGTCGACTACAAACTAATTATATAATTCTTATTAATTATAATAATTCTTATTATTAAATTTACCTATTACACTATTTTAACACCCGAAGAGTTACATACAGCGTAGGTTTGGCTCAGATATTTAAAAAAAAATATCATGAACATTCTCACGCACGGCCATCTGACCCCAAAGTAGGCGGAGTCTGTAATATGGGTGTCAGAGACTGATATACATACATAGATATACATACTTTAATAGATAATATTAACATCCAGACACAGAACAAATACAAGTGTTTAAAGACAGTGATAGCGAAATTTTACAGAGTACCCACTAGGTTTTCTCCGTGTTTGACGTAGTAATATATTACTATTTTACTGTATATGAAGTATTGCTGAGTCAAACGTGGTATATTATGCAGAACAAGATTCCAGGAACGCAAAGGGCGGACGACAAAGGAATATCTAATTTGCCCCAAAACGGACACCGCTTAAGTTTAATGACGCGAAATCTTCGCGAAATCGACAACGATACCGTTTGACGTCGGCGGCGGCGGAGAGAAAAGGAAAACACTGATCGTTTTAAAAGGAATTAAGTGACAACAGTGAAGGTAAGGGTGAGATGGGGCTCACAAAAAGTGCCAACTCGGTCCTAAGTCGCTTTGAGCCGAGCAACAAAAAGGGGCTAAAGGTTTATACATACATACCTTGAAGTGATCGCGGAGTGGTGTTTCATTTAAATATAGATACATGGTATTTGCATTTTTGTGCGAGGGATCCACATGAAACCTTGCTCAAGTACTTGACTGCCCGCCGTTTATATCACACTTGTTCAATAAACTTTAAACATATCTACTTATTTATTTAATAATTTATGCACACAATTTATGCGATGACAGCCCAGTGGCAATCGAACTCGACTCTCACTCGAGCGGTCCGGGTTCATACGCAAGCGGGATGATGATGATGTACACAATTCAGTTAGGACATAGGTACACTATATAACACAGAAAGAAAAAGGTACAAGGGTAGGTACTACTTATTTCTTCTGAAATTTCTTACAATACAATAAATATTAATGAATAATTATTCATAATAAACATGTAATATCCGGCGACTGTAACCATTTCGATTAGTTTAACTTAATTTTATCACACATTTGCAATGTTTGAAGAAATTTCCTTCCATGACCCATTGACCATAAACCCCGTCTTTAAATTGGTCTACCGGATTCTCAGATACAATAGAAAATCAATTGATTCACGCGCGGATCCAGACGTTAATAAATCAGTAGGAACGTTAACCAAATCAACACTTACGTCACATGATATATCCGTATTGGACCGATCCCAAAAGAGGATTAACCCCCGACGACGGGTTGACCATTGTAAGGAGCGCGCGACCAAGGATCTTCACCGATGTGGAATAAATACGACCGCAACATTACGAGCGGCGCCGCGGTTCAGGTTTATGCCACCAAAGAGACGATGTAAATTAGGAGGTCAAATATTTACAGAGATGAAGAGGGTTCATTTTTTAGTTTATCTATGCTTCTATACTAATATTATAAAATGGAAACATTTGTTTTCAAACAAAAACTACTGGAACGATTTCCAAAATTCGTTCACCATTAGAAAGCTGCATCTTCACTGAGTGACATAGGCTATATAATATTACTAGGTACCTATAAGCGAACTTTTGTTAAGTATGTCTAATTCCGCGCGAGCGAAGATGCGGGCGGTCCACTAGTAGTTTATTAAAATAAAAAAGATAAAGTAGGTAGGTACTTTCTTTATGATTACTAGCAGTCACCCATCCACAAACAGATCGAGCCAAGCATTGCTTAACACGGTGGATCGCATACGATCGACGCGAGCGGTAGTGCTATGAACGCTTCATTAGATTAAATATGCAGGCGGGTATGTATGTAGGTAGGTAGTAGGACATGTTTTATATACTGATCCAACTAACGGCCGGGCAATTTGCTTAAAGGTAAAAGAAGAGTGCCTGACATTATTTCTCCTTACTTTCAATTTAACAAAGTGAAATCTCACATAAACCGGCCAACAATCTTGCGGCCAAACGACCCGTGATGCCTTAAAAGTAACCCGGGGAGGCAGGCAGATCTAATAACTTCCGATTTAGAATGGCAAAGACATAAAAAAATACCTAGATGAAAATACACAGAGCTTATAAATTAACTAGTGGACGCCCGCAGCTTCGCTCGCGTAGAATTAGACCCATTAACGACGTCTACCCGTCTAACGACTTCAAAAACGGCAAAGTTTCATACTTTGCACCCCCGTTTTACCCCCTTAGGGGGTGAATTTTCAAAAATCCTTTCTTAGTGCTCCCCTACGTTATAAAAGGAACCCCTGTGCAAAATTTCAAGTTTCTAGCCCTTATAGTTTAGGCCCTGCGTTGATGTGTCAGTCAGTCAGTCAGTCAGTCAGTCAGTCAGTCAGTCAGTCAGTCAGTCAGTCAGTCAGTCAGTCACCTTCTCCTTTTATATATATAGATACTTGTTATTCACTTTCCGTAGTGTTAACATGAATTCTAACAAGTTGAATTCAAATTAAGAACTTTTTAACCTACGTACGGAAAGCCAGCGAACACAAAACGAAATAGTAACAAATGAGTACCATTATCCCCGGTTTCCTTTAGAAGCGTTTGATAAAACAAACATTGGGGGCAAGCAGTAGTCGTTAATAAGAGCGTAAAATATTTCACAAATCAAAGGGACGTTAATTTGCGTCGGAAATGATTAGAACGAGACAAATGTAGAAAAGACGTGGAAAATGAGTAATTAACCAGAACAAAGAAATCTACTTTGCTGAGAACATTGGGGAGCACGGGGCTAATTGGAGCGGATGGAGGAAATGAAATAAATATAATATATCTTATGTTTAATTTAGCTAACTAATGATAAAATTAGAAAATAAATATTCTTTGGTTGACGTGTGCCAATAAACATTACCTACATTATATGACTTATTTCTTCCTCGACTTAAATTCTACGTATCAAACATAATATTAATTGATTTTAAGATGCTACCTGTAATCTATTAAGCAAGCACTCGCAGAAAGTTTAATTCATTCACTTGAGTAAGATCAGGGATTTGGGATTTGGGATTAGGGATTAGGTGTGTTTTGTAGGCGGTTCAGTGATTATTACAAAAAACTGCTTATTAATATTTACAAACCACTATACTGGACTGAATGAATTCGGCTTAAATGAGGGTAACATTTACCTGAAACCAAAGAAAAAAAAATAAGCACTCGTATGTATTTATGTCAATCATTAGAATTATATATCATTTATCTTATCCATATATCATGCAGTCCTTTCACCCATGACATTTGAACGTTTCCATTAATATATAAATTCATGATTATTTAAAATACATTCTCAATCTAGTGGTAAGTCCAGCAAAAATGCAGTAGAAAACGTACTACCACAGAAACGTTCACCACGTAAGAAAGAAGTTATGAGTAGCTGTGTAACATTCAATAAATGGCCAGCAAATAGCCTCCAAACTTGCTCACCGCTCGACCGGTAACGCGTGACGTTTCCTCGTTGCGAGAAAATACAACAAACCGGGGATGATTTATTAATACAGAGACAATAATAGAGATGAACCCCAAACCGTGTACTCACTAGGCAATGACCTCAAAGGGACGCTAACGGCACACTCCAAGTGTTACATGTTATAAAAGCAGCAATTGTGCATACAGTACAATTAGTCCCGTTAGCAGGAAATAAATTTAACAAGGTACATAATGAAAACATTAGGCACCAGTATACCGCCCTGTAATACTCCAGTAATGGCCAGCAATTAGCGCACCAACCCGCTTCCCGACAGGCCGGTAACGCGTGACATTTCCTCGCGGAGAGGAAGCTTACAACAGTGTTGATTTATTACTACGATGATAATAATACGAGATGCGTTGCGCACCGTATAACATGTAAACGATAAATTAATTTTATTGCAAAGGTAAGATTAAACCATGTAGATATCATTAAAAAGCCCATATAAGAGCGATAACCGTGTTCTGCTCAAAATATTTTATTTATCGTTACAACTTATAGCTTACTTCAGGTGAGGTTTAAAACCCAAGAAATTGAAAAGTTAAAATTGTATGTTTAGGATTCCAACCTTTCGTTGACATGGCTCTCAGTTTTTCAGAATTTAGTTTTCTTGTATCCTTATTAACTTAAAATTATAAACATAGAAGTAAAAATAATTTAAAAAAATATATGTGTATACATCCACTATTAGGTCCCATGTAATAGTTTGTGGGGCTATACACCGGGCACAAATCCAGACTCCCGAGCTGCTACTGGGCATATCAAGTTAGAAAAATCCGTAAGTTGTTCCCCGACCCTGGGATCGAACCCAGGACCTCAGGTTAGCAGTCACGGTTACGACCACTAAACCAACAAGGCAGAAAAAAAGGTATATATCGAAAGGTTACCAACGGCATCTGTTCTAAGGAAATATACCATATCAACCACTGACATTTACACTTTAAAATAAAACTTTCAAATATTCTTGTACCAGGTATTCTTAGAATTCAACTCACACAATTACGTTCACTAAGATTGACGGACAGACTGACAATTTAATCGGTATACACTGATTGACAGTAGAAGTGCATTTCCCTTGACTTCTACCCTTTTACGTACTCGTAGAGAATTCCATATGAATTTGAAGTTGAAATAAAACAATTATCATTCTGATTCGTTAATATTTCTTCTATTTGAATTTCAATGGGTGGAGATTTTCCGGTTATTTCCTTGAGAAGGAGAGGAACTTTAAACGAAACTTTTGTTATATGTAATCCACGCAAGCGAAGCTGTGGGCCTCCACTAGTTATAATATTTATATAAACAGATAACAGATGGTGTATCTGTTATATACCACACCTCGTCACCAAGAAAATTTCACCCTCGCCTTAAACGAATCCTGTATTACTCAGACAGTCAAATAATCCAGCAGGTAATAATAACAATCAGACAGCCATACAAACGATTCCACGCCTACTCCATTCCCGCAATACAACCTCGTGTTGTGTTGCCGTGCCAACGTATCCTGTAGGAAGCGGAGCGTGGATGATTTATTGCGACGAGCATTCGCGATGCATCGCACACCTGGACGCTGGAGGGAGATGAGATGTAAGTTAATAAGGAGTTACGTTTAGCTCATGTAACTGCATCTAATGAATTCTATTAAGCCAGAATACGTGCTAAGTTTACGATTTTGCAGCGTCAATAGCTCAGTGGATCGCGTCGGTATATAATCGACCGAGTAAGCAACGATTGGCGCGGTCGGTTTGTGGATGGGTGACCGCTAGTTTCAATATTTTATGGGTGCTACCTTTGTTTGGAAGGCCTTTGGCCGCTAAGCCGTCGGTCCCGATAGACAGCGGCCAACCTATTTGCCCTACATAAAAAAAGAGTCCTACACAGAAAGCATTCTCTACCAGTAGCCAGGTAGTGGTTACTGTCCCCCTTTCTATATTGTGCCATTGCCATCTAAATCACGAAAAACGGTACGTATTCTAAACCTAACACATGCACATAATTACAGACATTATTAAATATATACATGAGACAAAGCACATCAAGTACGAAGACCAAAAAATTAGACTTCAGGTGTTTCAACAATCTGAGTATGATATTGTAGAGCGAAGGTATACATTATTATTAAGTTTCTAACCTTTCTAAGGCTTTACTAACCATCGTAATGATCGATAGCGGTCACCTAACTAACAATACACCTTTTAAAATTCTATGCAGCCATAATTCTCCAAAGGTGAGTTGTGAATATACGAATAAATCGAACTCGAACAAAATCTCACCAACAAACATTCCTCAGAAGATCGAACATCAGATCCAAGACAGAGCTAAGTCGGTCCATCGCCCGTCGCGGCCGAATCTCGCTCACAATGCAAATCTCTGACAAACTTCAAAATTGCGCATTCCCTAATAGCCGAGATTCCTAATAAATATTCACAAAATCATAAACTCGCAAATCCAATTAGTCGTTAAAGGGATTTAAACATCGCCTTTACCGGGGAGAATATTTCATAAATCAAAGGGGGGTAAGGGGGAGATGAGAGTTAAGACGCCGTGGAACCTCTAATCAGTGATATTACGACGGTAATTATAATTATTATAATTCTGTTCGCGGAGACAGGGAAACGCGGGACGTAACAATTAAAAGGTAACCTACATATAGCTGAAGGAAGCTATTAATAATATTCAGTAGGAGTAAGGTTAAACCTATGTTTTTAAAAGCATTGTAAAATCTATGCAATAAAGAATTATTATTATTGTATACCTACCTCCTACCCTCAGTGAAAGTACGTCAGACAAACAACGCGAATAAGGCGCTCAAATCTTAAACAAACTGAGACCGCATTTGAACGTCCCCCGACGTCAAATGACGTCGCCGGTTTCAAAAGCCACAATGGCGGCAATTCACATTAATGTCCAAAACTCCAGTGAAAAGCCCTAACTGCGCCCGTGCCGCGTTATTTGAAAGACTTTATTTGAAAAAATAAAAGCTTGGGTAAAAAAAATAATGGATATTGCTGTAACGAGCACGAGTTGAAATATCGACATCTATGATATAACGTCACGCATTTTAAGCAATATCAACATCTATAGATACGTAGATGTCGATACCTTATCTATATACAGGGTGTCCCAGAATGAATGGATAATCCTTGAGCCCCGCACAGAACAGCTCTCCAGCGCTTAGAAAAAAATATCAAAAAAAAAAAATTCCAAGTGATACCCAAAATATGATTTTTTTTAGAAAAACATACGTTATTTTAGCTTCACTTCACATTAATTTACACAACTGCCACAAATTAATGATATTCTTGGCGTTTTTGGTGTCATTTTATTCCTGATGGACTATACTACTAGAAATACATCAAATAATATAAGTATCTGTGATCCTTTTTTTATAAAAAAAATAAGAACTTGAATTTTTAACATGAAATTTGATACCAAAATAATTTTGACATAGTTTGAGAGTGTTTCATGTAAAAAAAAAGTATGAAAACGTAAGTGTCCAGCTATTTTAAAAATATGCGCAGTTAATACAGATTAAATAATGGTATAATACATCATTTTATCTAATACTACTACGAAGTTATTGCTATTGAGATGCAAAACGAGTAAATACGACTAAAATTAAAAAGTTAATGTCTTAATACATTTTAATAATAATAAAACATTTCAGGTGTCGCTGCGACCCATAGACGTCCCACTGCTGGGCACGGGTCTCCCCCACAGACACTGCTGCTGCGGGAGGTCCAGAGCATACTCCACCACGCTGCTCCAATGCGGATTGGTGGAGGGGTTAGTGGCCAACCCAGTGTCGAATGTTCTCAAGCCACCCGAAGGTCTTCGACAAGGCTTAACGACTGTTTCCAGCATTGAAAACAACCGGGACCGACGGCTTTACGTGCCCTCCGAAGCACGGTAGCGTCCGTGAAATTTTGCCACTAGCGCTCACCTATCCACAAACCGACCGCGCCCGTCGTTGCTTAACTCTTTCGCTCACATTGAATCGACGCGAGCCATTGGGCTATGGACGCTACATTTCAGGTGTACATTACATCAATCTTTATTCACAACAGGTGTTCAAATTGTCTGCCACCGATTCTAATACACGCTCGACATCTTCTTTTATAGGCTCTACTAAGAAACCGTGCGTAGAGTCATTCATTTATTTTTGAAGCGGCCTCTTGAACACGGCTGCGTAATTCCTCATTTGAAATTGTTTTCGAGTACACTTCTTCCTTTAGACAGCCCCAGTAAAAAACATCCCGACAGTTTAAATCTGGAGATCGAGGAGGCCACAGAATAGGACCCAAACGACCAATCCATTTGTTTGGATACGTGGCATTTAAATAAGCCCGGACGTTTGTACCATAATATGCAGGGCAGCCATCATTCTGTAACCAATGGGATTCCATTACCTCCTACGAAACAGTCGTTAAGCCTTGTCGAAGACCTTCGGGTGGCTTGAGAACATTCGACACTGGGTTGGCCACTAACCCCTCCACCAATCCGCATTGGAGCAGCGTGGTGGAGTATGCTCTGGACCTCCCGCAGCAGCAGTGTCTGTGGGGGAGACCCGTGTCCAGCAGTGGGACGTCTATGGGTCGCAGCGACACCTGAAATGTTTTATTATTATTAAAATGTATTAAGACATTAACTTTTTAATTTTAGTCGTATTTACTCGTTTTGCATCTCAATAGCAATAACTTCGTAGTAGTATTAGATAAAATGATGTATTATACCATTATTTAATCTGTATTAACTGCGCATGTTTTTAAAATAGCTGGACACTTACGTTTTCATACTTTTTTTTTACATGAAACACTCTCAAACTATGTCAAAATTATTTTGGTATCAAATTTCATGTTAAAAATTCAAGTTCTTATTTTTTTTATAAAAAAAGTATCACAGATACTTATATTATTTGATGTATTTCTAGTAGTATAGTCTATCAGGAATAAAATGACACCAAAAACGCCAAAAATATCATTAATTTGTGGCAGTTGTGTAAATGAATGTGAAGTGAAGCTAAAATAACGTATGTTTTTCTAAAAAAAATCATATTTTGGGTATCACTTGGAATTTTTTTTTTTTGATATTTTTTTCTAAGTGTTGGAGAGCTGTTCTGTGCGGGGCTCAAGGATTATCCATTCATTCTGGGACACCCTGTATATAAAAGGAGAAGGTGACTGACTGACTGAAATATCAACGCAAGGCCTAAACTATAAAGATTAGAAACTTGAAATTTTGCACAGGGGTTATATATTTTAGGGGAGCATTTTATAACGTAGGGGAGCACTAAGAAAGGATTTTTGAAAATTCATCCTCTAAGGGGGTAAAACGGGGGTGCAAAGTTGGTATAAAACTTTGCCGTTTTTGAAGTCAAGTGGGCAACCCGAATGTCGTCGGCAGACGACATTCGGGTACGCGAGCGAAGCAGCGGACATTCACTTAAAGTAGCATCACTTATTTCCTCGAAAGGGTAAGAAGCTAGGAAGAGGTGTTAAGGATACATAATAATTAAAAGGTAAGTCTATTCCCGTACAACATACTCCGATGTAGAGGTCTACGTTCAAGTTGTAAAAATCTATATATGAAATAGTACTTTGTCCGACTCGAAGATCATACCCAAGAACTAAAGCTCAGCAGACGCGCATATTCCTGGTTCCTGATGGCACCTTATTTTTCAGTGGGTAATATGGGTGAAAAAAAAAACGGTGCCACAAAAACTGAGGATCCTTTTTTTATTTTAAGGAATATTTAAAAATGTATATCTTAAATTTTTATTTTACTCTAAATGCTTACGCCACGCTTTCTGCAGCTAGCGTGAGAGAAAGGGAAGAAATTCGTAGAAATACGCCTTAAAACGCAGTCAAAAACGGCCCATTCAAACTTTGTCAACTGCTCAAACTCGAAACGAACCCCGCGAAACGTCAAAAGAATTAGCACATTATGCCCCTTTCGAATGAATCGTTCAAAGTTTCTTTCACCTCCGTTTAAAGCCAACGATTACTTTCTAGGAATCACTCCACTCCACTCTATCGTTTTACGATCTTTCGAATCGATGACTTCTGATCTTTTGTTGTTTTTTTTATTATTCCTTGCTTTTGCTCGACTTGGTGTTTGAAAAGAGGGACTTTTATTAGTAAAGTTTTGAACTTGCTTTCGTCTTTCATTAGTGTATGCCTTAAACAAACAAAATGTTAACATTACACCTTTATTTCACGTAGTAGTAGACAGAATTTACAATCAAACGAGCATAGTAATGTTCGATTGTAATTATGTGAACGATTTAATCGAGGTGATTTACAAGTTGTAGCAACGCCTACTCTAAAGTCTTCCACGTAATTTTTAGATCAGGTATGTTTTATTTTAAATAATTTTTTAAAATTGCAACACTCACGGCAGCCCCACTACGAACCATCCATCTGTCATGGCCGCGTTCAGTGTCTCGATCCTGATTTCTCTCATTTAGTTTAGATCATAATATGTTTGTTTCATATTTCAGGGGTGGGTTACATAATGCATTATGTATAAGGGAGGGAGATTATTAATCACCTCGATTAAATCGTTCACATAATTACAATCGAACATTACTATGCTCGTTTGATTGTAAATTATGTTTCACGAATTTAATCGAGGTGATTTACAAGTTGTAGCTGTTTAGAGACAGATTTCAGAAATATGAAACCTATCTTATAAAGAAATAAAATACCTTGTGGTATGTAACTTTATTAACAAAGTTAACAAAAGGTAGGTAGTTTGTCCTTTTTGGTAGTAATTTAATACAAAAGTGATGTAAATAACACTAGTGTAAATTGACCAATTTTGTTTTTGATTTATGTTAAAAAAAATTTACTACAAAAATATAAAATAATATAATGTAGTTAATTAACTGAGTTTTCTCTTTATTATAGATCATTTCCTGCAGACAGAACCAATTGCAAATTATTTCGAATGGTTTACAATACGTATCTATGTTACAATAATTTAGCAAATATACAAGAGGAATCACTCCAGTCTGCAGTGTTTCGAATGCTATCGATACTGAGAACCAGATACGAACTGCAGCATGTCGGGTGTTGTTTCTATAACCACTGTTAAGAAATTTCTTTAATATGTAGGTACATTGATTTAATCTTTATGCTAATAATAAAATAACATATAATAATATGGAGTATGTATATAAAACGATTGTTAGTAGTACGTAAGGTATTTGTGGCATTAATAAATGTCTATTTTCATTAAAACTGTTCTATGCTGATAATCTAATAAAAAGTTGTTTAACACTTATAAAACGTTTATTAGTATTGCATAAGATACTTGTGGTACTAATAAAGGTCTCTCTTTAGGCACCGGACGTACAACAAAATATGGAAGTTTCTAAAGAGGTTGGTACCTATGTATTTGGTTTGGAGGTTATGGTTATGTCAGAAATTGTATCTACGTTTTAATAATTTCTTAGGGATGTTTGACGTTTTTATTAATGACGATTACCGACAATAATTCTAACAAACTTATCTAATTTAATTGTTAAGTGATTCAAGGTTAGTAAAATAGCTGGAAAATTCCTGCTATTTTTACCTATGTATCCGATGCGCTGCGACTAACGCAAACAAAGCTAATGTTTTCATAATAGTTTTCCAAGTGAAAATTTATTTTTGTTTAATTTTGTAATTATAGTTTGCTTGTAATGCTAGTTTGAAGATTTAAGTTAAATCAAATTTGTGAAAGTTAATATTGAAAGTAATATTCTGCTTTTTTTTTTTTTTTTTCAAATATTGTTAAGTAGAGAATAATAACCTCATATAACTATAGACATGTTTACTAAAGTCAAGATTTTACACATCCATAATGTTTGTAATTAAGTACACCAAATAAAAACCAAGGGAATCTGAGCCTTTTTATTTATATAAGAGTACCATATAACTTGCGGCATCGCTAAGCAACTTGTGAAGTTTATGGGACAGTCTGGAGAAAGATATTAATAAGACCCATAATGATAATGATAGAAAACATGGGTTGAGATGGCCAGTATGGTACATACTATCACAAGCTTTATCGTGTATCAGTTCTTGCAACATTCTTAAAACTAAAGCAGAAGCTTTATCAATCCTCTCATTTTAAACGGAATGCACCAACAGCGGAGGCTTCAGGATGCAGGACGCATCCGGGATATGTAAGAACATTATGTAGAACATTAACATTATGTAGAACATTAACATTAAGAACATTAAGTGCTGTGATCTGCGCGTGTTAGTTATATCAGGAATGCAAAAACTGTGTTGTGTGTTCCACTATATTTTCAAACTTTGTAAGAATTATACAATCGGCCTCAGTTTCTACTCGTATATATGATGCAAATATATTTTGTGTCATATGTATTCATCGCCATACTTATCTCTCGAAAAGTATTAACTACATACTTATTAAAATGAGGGTACTGTAGCGACCCCATTCGATTTATACATTAAGCTGTAAGTTCGTAATAATATCATTAAATTTGTATGTAACGTTAACCAATCGTAATATGTAATGTGTGATCACACTTATAAAAATTGGTTGCTGTAGGGGCTGAGACGACACCCCTACGATGTTTTGGAGGGAATCGTTAAATGATACTCGGTGCACGGTTATTAGAATTATATTGATAGTTATTGATAGACCGCGAGTACGCGGGACCTGTTTGGTCGGGGCAATTATGCGCACTGACTCGTTTCACCGCTGTAGCGTAAACTGCTGACACTGCTTACGCTACAGCAATGTACGTGGCCCGTACATGCTCCCAGGGGAAGATGGGGATGCAGGGTTAGAATGATATGAGATGAGCTAATGCTAACAAGGTGATAAACAATTTTTGCTTAAAACTAGTATGAGTTAGTAATAAATGAAAAGTGATACTGATAAGAAACAAATGTTGAAAACAGTTAAAATTCCGTGTCTGTGATACTAAACACTGATTGAAGCACTGGCGAGGTGCCGCGGTCCTGCCTATGTCTACGCACGTTCCTAAATTTGTCATTTAATTCAATTTTAATGTCATCGCGACTACTCTTCACCGCACTTGTTACATCTCCGCACTGCACTTCACTGTTACACTGGACCGCACTACACTTATCTTCTGCGCGATCGCGCCCTGCGCGCCCGCGCGAGCGGCGCACACTCCGACACACGTAGAACACGAGGAATGCTACTGCCGCTGCAACCACCAGATATATAGCAGTATACTGGTGTATGTCGTGATAGGATATATTTTCGGCCAGCGGGTCACTCCTTTTCATAATATCCAACTGTTCCTGGATGGCAATCCACTGTTTCTGATTGCTAGTCTCAGTGGTATTTAAAGCCGGTAACGAAATATTGATTATATGATTAATTGGAGCGATCTTTGGTATATTAATCTCCGGTTTAAACATCATTTTACTTGAATGTTGCCTGTAAGATGTAATATGGAAATCAGCTGTTTTGATGAGGCAATCCTGACCTAGTGTAAGCAGGCCGGACTGGGTAAGCTGAATAGCGGTAACTTGATCTTCGCACAGTAACTGCAAATTGTATTTATCGCAACAGAAGTAAAAGTATGTATTTGGTTTTGATATAGCGATAAAAATGTTATTGCAGGACTGGGTGATGATTTTGCAGCTTCTAGATTCTTCATTCTTCTCACATAAACTCTCGTCGCTGTTCATATGATAGATAGGCTTCTTGAATCGACACAACACAGCATCTAAATCTCGTTCTATGCAATTATGTATATCGCTGAGTGATAGTGATAGAAAGGAGTCCTTGTTTAGGTTCACCGCTAGATATTCGCTGATAGGTACCACGCTGATCATGGTACTTCCGGATTGTTTAGGTATAGGGATAACCTTGAGAATGTCGTAACGATCGCGGGTTACAAATGGGATTCGTATTTCAAAAATGAGGAATGATTTGGATAAGCGTGCTTTTACATTAAGTAATTTGTATAAGTTTGATAGATTCGCTTGTTCGGTAGGTAATGATAGTTCTTTATGTATTTGTGAGGAAATGACATTTAACTCCTGCTGCATTTGCTCGGGGGTTATTAGGTGAATGTTAAACTTCCCGTGAAACACATCGGTGATAGTATCCAGAAGATAAGCTTGAATCTCCTTCAGCTTGTTCAGGATATTATTGGTGATCATCGCGGATAAGGTAAACTCGCTGATATAAGAACTGTTCTGGAGTTCCGCTTTCAGTGCGTTCAACGATTTTTCAAGTTCCATCATCTTCCTGTTGACGGTCTTATGATGCTTCTCCATGATAGATTCTGCTCTCTTAATGAGATTGAACTCCGCCTCCACGACTGAAGTCTGATTCTTCCAGAGGTTGGCCAAATGTCTTTGATTCTTTCTGATCAGTTCGATATCTAGTTCATATTTTTCTGCAAAGTTGCTGTCTAGTATCCCGAACAATGTATTACTGATGCTTCCTACCGCGTTGATAAGGCCGCGGCGCTTACGCGCGCGCAGACCCCCTGTCTTATCTAGTAACATGATATTATAATGTTGCAGTTCGGACCGCTCGTGATTTAATTGATACATGACACCGTCGCAGTGTGTACGCTCTTTTATCTTAGAACATATGTTTTCAAGGTATTCAAAGTACTTTGTGCACGCTGCGGTGCCTTCCCAATATGGATTTAAATCGTAATAGACAATAAGTTTCCAGTCATCGCCTATCAAATGCATGTTTGTAATTTTATCAAAAAATAATCCAGTATTATTTTGTAGTTTATTGATAGAGTATAGTCCGTAGGTATTTGAAATAAGAGTCATAAAAAATAGTAAGATAGAAGTATACTTCTATAAAAAACTATACTTCTTCGAACGTCGAGTGCGTTTTGTTTCTTTTTGTTGTGTCTTTTCTTGTTCTGGTGTTTCTTGATTAATAGGGAGAACTGATAGCTTTATGATAGGCCTCTTCATATAACCATTCTTGGTTTTTAACGTCACAACTCGCACGTAACCATCTCTGCCTGGGTGTAGCTCGACTACACGGCCTAGGGCCCACTTGCCTGGAGGAAGATTGCCATCGTTGATAAGCACAACGTCATTTAACTTGATATTCTCTTGAGGTTGTCGCCACTTGCTTCGCACTGATAGATTTGTTAGGTATTCCTGCTGCCATCGTTTCCAAATGTCTTGGAATATTTTTTGTGTTAAGTGCCACCTAGTCCTCAGGTCCCTTTCAGTTTCATATATTGTTAGAAGTGGGCCGCTTGATAGAAAATGTGACGGTGTTAAATAATTTAAGTCTTCTACATCTTCTGTTAATGGACACAATGGTCTGGAGTTCAAGCACGCCTCTAGCTGTGCTAGAACGGTGCTGTACTCCTCGTAGGTAAGCTTCTGATCACCTACGACTCTTTTTAGATGATATTTTAGGCTTTTCACTGCTGCTTCGCTCAGCCCATTCGCCGATGGCCAGGATGGGGCGGTAAAGTGCCAACTAATACCCATGTCAGCAATATTTGATTGAAAATCGCTGTCAAATGTCTTCAGAAGCTCTTCATATTCCTGCTGTAATACCCTGTTGGCCTTGATAAAATTAGTCCCATTATCGCTGTATATGTGATCGGGCTTCCCACGGCGAGCTGACATTCTTCTTAATGCTGCTAGGAATGCTGTACTCGTCAGGTCTGAGACCAACTCCAAGTGTACGGCTTTGGTTGCCATGCACGTGAAGACAGCGATATAGCCTTTTGTTGTTTTGATACCACGACCACTGTTGGCCTTGATGTAAACATGACCCGTGTAGTCCACTCCTACGCGAAGAAAGGGTCTGGATGGGTTGGACCTCGCTGCTGGCAAGTCCCCCATAATCTGATAGTGTTTGCTTGGTTCTTGTCTTCTGCACGTGATGCAGAAGCGTAATCTCTTCTTTGTGGCTCTGTTACCACCAAGGATCCAGTATTTATGCCTTAAGAAGGCTGATGTAAGTCTGGCACCTCCATGATACGTCAGCTCATGAGCTTGATCTATAAGCAGTTCTGCAAGCCGACAGTTGTTAGGTATTATGATAGGGTTTTTCATGTCAGGGTCAAGATATGCGTGTCGCAACCTGCCACCAACTCTTATTACTCCTTCCGGATCGAGATAAGGATTTAATTCAGAAATCTTGCTCTTCTTGTTTATTTTACTTCCTTGTTGTAAATCTGATAGTTCACTCTCAAATGCTATTTTCTGTATATTTTTAATGATAAGTGTCCGCGCTTCTTTCAACTCTCCTACTGATAGATATTGTTGATTGTTCTTCTTGTTGATAGTATTAAATCTTCGTATCCATGCCACAACTCTCACCGCTTTGTTAAATGTGCTATAATTTGCTAGGATGGCTTGAATGATAGAGTCTGATTGATGTTGCGCGACTAATGTGATAGGTTTTGATAGCTTCAACTCTTCGTTTGTTGTATAATCGACGGTATTCGGTTGATCATTATATGTTGATAGCCACTTCGGGCCCCGCCACCATAAGGGATGTTCCTTCAACTGAGAGGCAGTCAGACCGCGACTGGCACAATCCGCGGGATTCTCCTCCGATTTCACATAACGCCAACATTCTGATGGCATAACTTCTTTAATGGCACTCACTCGGTTGCTGACGAATGTTTTCCACCTGGCTGAGTTCCCATTAAGCCAGCCGAGTACCACCATGGAATCGATCCAACCATATGTTTTGATATTGTGCCCTCTGAGGCACCGTTGTACCTTGCTCATTAGTTTTGATAAAAGTAACGCACCGCTAAGTTCCAATCTAGGTAACGTAATTGTTTTACTAGTCGGTACGAGCTTTGCTTTCGCAGCAAGTAGTACTACAGATGATCCGTCGTCCTTGTTGACGCGGCAGTAGATAACGCAAGCGTAGGCTTTCTCGGACGAGTCACTGAACCCGTGCAACTCGATACTCTCACACTCGCGGGACTGTATCCATCTCGGTACTGTAATATTTTCAATGTTCTTGATATCTTCTCTAACCTTAATCCACTCTATATAGATATTGTTTGGTATAGGATCATCCCATGCTATACCTACAGTCCACATTTGTTGAAAAATGATTTTTAATTTAGTTGATAGGGGCGAAAGCCAACCGAGTGGGTCAAAAATTTTTGAGATGTCTGCTAGAAGGCTTCTCTTCGTGACCTTGGTTGACTCAAGCGGTTCTAAGCATGATTTAAAAGTGAAGACATCGTCTTCCGGATTCCAACCCAATCCTAGGGTTTTGGTTTGCTCAGATTGCTTAAAATTAAAGTTATCCTCTCTAATTGATACTGATTCTTCACCTGGAACCAACTGTTTGGTGTTCGACTTCCACTTCCGCAGATGAAAGCCTCCAGATTGTAATAACTTGATAAGATCTTGTTGTAGCTGTTTTGCTTTTTCTATGTTATGACACCCATGGACTAAGTCATCCATGTAGAATGAATGCTGTAAGACGTCAATCGCTTGACTATCTTGATAGTTTTTTGCTTCATCACATGCTAGCTGCTTGAGGGTCATCATAGCAAGGAACGGACTCCCTGCCAACCCATATGGAAGCCTGGTAATCTGATAGTATTTTAAAGGTTCTGATGGAGATTCACGCCACACTATTTTTAATAACTGCTGATCGTCTGGGTGTACGCAAATCTGCCTGAACATTTTTTCAATGTCCGCAGTGAAGGCGAACTGATACTGCCTCCATTTAATGATAAGAGACTGCAAATCCTGTTGTAGGTTTGGACCAGATCTCATGACGTCATTTAAGCTGTGTCCTGATGACGTTTTCGATGACGCATTGAATACGACTCTAAACTTAGAATTGATAGTGTGATCATCGGCACGCACACAATGATGTGTTAATACACAATGCCGACGCTCCTGCTTCGGGTTACCGACGGCGGGAATCATGTGACCGAGTGATAGGTATTCGCTGATGAATGATTTATATTGTTGCGCGATATGTCCATGTTTTTTGAAAGTATTTTCTAAAGATCGAAATTGTGCTATGGCCTTGTGTTTTGATTCTCCTAACTTTTCCGAAAAGTCCGGGGTCAGGGGCAAACGAACTTCATATCGACCGTCTTCTAGTCTGGTTGTTGTGGATTGATAATAATCAATGCATTGCTGATCTTCTGATGATAGGGTTGACTCCTCACAAATATCTTCAATTTCCCAGTATTTTTTGATCTCGTCCAAGTTGTTAATGATAACGTTACACTGTAGTGTTTTGACATTTCCTGTTAAAATCCAACCTAAGCGTGTATTCTGTGCAATAGGGATGTTATCACCGATCCTACAGATTCCTTCCAATACAATCAAAGAATAAATATCGGCTCCTAATAGTAGGTCGACCGGACGACTTTTGTTAAATTCGGGATCTGCCAGTGCTATGTTGTTCAGATAGGTCCAAGATGGTCGAGGAAAACTGTAGTTAGGTAAGTTGTTGATAAGTGTCTTCATGATGTATACTTCTGTTTGAAATTCAAAATTATTATCCATAGATGAGCATTTGATAGACATTACGCCCTTGCAGCTGCTTTCTCTAGCGCCTACTCCTGATATAACTCCACGACATCGAAGTCGGGGTTGGCCCAGCAACTGAGCGGCATGTTCCGTGATAAGAGACGTCTGAGACCCTTGATCTAAAAGACATCGAAGGGTGACAAAATTTCCATCGTGTGTTTCAACCCTAATCATGGCTGTTGCCAAGAGAATTTCTGGAATGTCTCGTTGCAAAGACACGTGTGAGTTGCTTTGTACTTGACCCGAGGTTTCCGGTTGCGGGCTGTTGCTACCTACTTGCACTTTTGCTGAGTTGCAATTAGATATGTTGTTTGATTGAAACGCTTCGTGTAAAATTGAATTATGCGACCCATTGCACACGGTACATCTTTTTACTGAAATACATCCCGAGGTTTCCGGTTGCGGGCTGTTGCTACCTACTTGCACTTTTGCTGAGTTGCAATTAGATATGTTGTTTGATTGAAACGCTTCGTGTAAAATTGAATTATGCGACCCATTGCACACGGTACATCTTTTTACTGAAATACATGGCTTGCCATTATGAGTATAAAGACAATTTTCGCAAACATTAAGTCTTGATATAGTCTTGCGCATATTAAACGGTGTCATATTTAAAAACGTACGACAATAATAAAGAGAATGTTCATTCGTTTTGCAAATGCCGCACTTGTAGAATTTCCATGAATTGTTTTTCAAGTTATGTTGTTGCGAAATAAATTTGCTGTTTGTCGGAATTGCTTGTTTGTTCATGTTCTTATGATACCTATTGTTTGAGTTTTGTGGCAAATAATAATTGTTATTTTGTAGCGTCTTGATAGAAGTTTCAGGTTTTTTGCGAGATGACTCTAAGCTCGTAAATCTGCCCTCTAAAAATGATAAGAACTCTTGCAAACTGGGCAACTCTCGAGGCTCCTTAACTGATGCGACATACTGATTGTGAGTGTCGGCATCGAGCTTCTGAGATAGAAGATGCACTAGTAAAGAATCCCAAGACTCAACGTCTACTCCTAAGTTCTTGATAGCATTTAATGTTTCTAACGTGGTGTCATGAATGCGTTTGATATGATTTGAGGAAGTTTGTTGCATTACTGGAATGTTTAATAGAATGTCGATGTGCGAGCGGAAAATTAAGCGGTTGTTATTGTATCTATTATTCAGTATGTTCCAACAGATAAGATAGTTATCAGATGTTATAGGTAAATGTTGTATCAGCCTTTCCGCCTCGCCCTTAACCTTAGTTTTAAGAAATTGCATCTTTTGTGCATTTGATAACGACGGATTTCCGTGAATTGTTTCCGTGAACAGGTCTTTAAAAGAAGTCCACTGATGATAGTTACCACAAAATGTTGGTATTTCTACGTGAGGTGTCGACTGCTCCCGATGTGATACGGACCAAAGTTTTCGGTTGATAGATGCTATAACCTCATTGTACTTTCTTTCGTACGTGAAGAATGTTGATTCATAATCTGGGTTCCTACCCCCAAGCTCACTATCTAATTCCCAATGCATGCTGTCAATGATAGACCAACGCGATTGTATAGCACGTAGGATATGTTCGAATTCCCATTTTTCTGATATCGATTCTAAATTAATGTTTGATACTGTGTGTGCGAATGCCTTAAAATTGCTTGTTTGTTTGCGTAACATTTCGTCCGTCTTGCTAGTCGTCCCCTGTGACTGAGACAGCGGTACTTGGGGCGACGGCTGATGAGATGGTCCCGGCACACCCAATGGCGTAGCGGGTTTCAGCACTGGTGTCAAAGGCCTATCGTCCCTTTTTTCATAGTTAGCAATAGCCGCCCTGATATTTTCGTACCTCTCCTTAGCAAATTCAAATTTATTGCTCGTAAAGTAAGAATGAGACTTAGTATATTCTATTCCGCACAACAAGTTATGATTTAACTGGAAATCTTGCCAGAGTTTATCAAGCGCATCCAACCTTCGTCTTATGTAGTCAGACGTCTTACGGTCGGCGCCGTCCTTTTTAAAATTTGTATAAGCCTGCTCTATAGCAGCTAGTACCTGTTGTTGCTCGGCCAAAATGTCTTCCATCTTGGACATTATGATAAAAAAGGAATGATCTTACTTGTTCAGATCTGCTCAGCCGATTCCGAACGATGAGCGTTGCTGCCCACCGCCTCCAAACGTTGATGATGATAATGATAGCTCACGTCTCCTGCTGGTTGCTTCTCGTTTGTGATACACTAACAGTCACTGGTTTTGTATTCACACGCGAGATTCTCGAAGGACCACAAACATGTAGGGGCTGAGACGACACCCCTACGATGTTTTGGAGGGAATCGTTAAATGATCCTCGGTGCACGGTTATTAGAATTATATTGATAGTTATTGATAGACCGCGAGTACGCGGGACCTGTTTGGTCGGGGCAATTATGCGCACTGACTCGTTTCACCGCTGTAGCGTAAACTGCTGACACTGCTTACGCTACAGCAATGTACGTGGCCCGTACAGTTGCAAACACTAAACTGCCTTTAGTTCCAATTCATTAATGTGTAGTGATTTTTCCTTATTCTTTCAATAACTAAAATATTGTTTGTCATTCGAGAATGAACCCCGTCCATTAATTGACGCATCAAAATTTATTTTGAAAATCATAACAGCGAATTTGACTAACATTAAGTTATCAATGCAATAAAATACAAACAATCTTTATGTGTATACCGATAAAGAACATGTTACAACAACAAATTACAATTAAGGTATACAAAAAAGACGGCAGTTATTTAATCTCTACAATAGTTGTAAAGTTTTTGTAATAAAAATGATTTATTTATAAGAATTCAATTGGATTGCTGAATAACAAAATAAATATGGTATTCCAACGATTTGGTGTATAACTAATAATACTGTATATGATTACTGTATACAGTATAATAACACCGTCTCTCAATTGACATTTTTGAAATATTGAATGTTTTTGTTCGTGAGATGATGCTTTATGTTTTTAATTATATACATGATACCCAGAAATTAATCTTGGTTGTAAGTAACTTTTTTCGAATTTAAGTTAATTATAAATCCGAGACTTCTAGAATTTAAGCGATAAATCAGACATTCTAATAAATTGCTAAAGAGATCAATTGAATATGTCATCACTGTTTAAAACAGAGGTTATATTAGGTATACAAAAAACAATAAATTAATAATGTGTATATTCCATTACTGATTTGTGTCACACATTCCGGATGTTAAAGAATGGAACGAGGATACCGTTATATATACTCGTTAGATACTTGAATCTCAGGTATTTATATAGTAGTATAAAATATATGAACAGTAAAAAAAAATATATAAAATAGCAGTCTAACGTATATCGAAGTCATAAAGTAAATTATTATTATTATTTTTGAAGCCAATAATTTTCCATTTTCAAGTGATCTACTACAATAAATTAAATATTAGATTAAATATTTAATATGAATCGTTTATCACCATTCGGTTAAGACCATAAATACTATAAATGCGCTTTATATGAACCCATTTTTAACAAGCGATCTAAAGCATTATGGTAAACAATTGCTTCTTGCTTTGATTTATAGTAAACACTTCAAAATAAAGTTTGTAAAAGAGTAGGTATTAGTGGAAATGGTATTTCCTAACCTTATATCCCATCCAGTATGACTGGACTATTAATATAAAATCCGAAGTCTGCCAGCATATCATAAGTCATCATACCTCGTAGTCAGCTACCTGCGGCAGGGTCAGCGCAGTTTAGCTGCGGCGGCGACGGCTCCGGCGGCGACGGCTCCGGCGGCGACGGCTCCGGCGGCGACTGGCGGCTGGTGGTGGACAGTCCTGTTCGGCTGGCGCAGGGCCGCTGTTAAAGTCGACAGCATCGCTGCTGGCTGATAGCGCCCTACATCTTGGTTTAAATTGCAAAAGAGTTAGTCCGACTGTGGGTAGATTTAACATTTCTTATTTTCTGTTATATTTTTCTATGATATCTCTAGGATTTAAGACTAGAACGGATGTAATTAAGGCATATCTAGTATTAGTTTCGTAAAATGAGCATCGCAAAGGCGACAGGCATTTTTATTCTGAGTATAAATGATTCGGCGTGCCCTAAAGCGGCTAAAGCAATCCCCATTTGTTTAAATATCAACAAAGAGGCACCTTGGCCTCTGGGTCAAGGTGCGCGGCGAAAAAAAAAAACAATTTTGGGTAATGACGTGAAGGTATTCGGATAAAATTTTATCGTTGAAAAACCTTTGGTTTATCGATTAAAAGGGTTTACCCTTTTAAAGTATACATTGCCAGCGAGTGGCGACATCCTTATGAGTCGCAGTGACCAAATTAATTTTAAATTTCACTACCTTCAGTATAGCAAACTTCCAACGCCTTTGGGCGTGGCCTCAGCTGGGCCGGCAGGGGCTGGCGCTGGCTGCTCCGCTGCGGCCTCCTCGACACCCGCCAGGGCCTCCTCCGGCTCGCGTGAGGCTAGCCGTCCCTGGGGACGCGGCCGCTGGCAGCACAGAGCCCGGGCCCGGCCGGGATGAACCCGTCATGGGTTCCTCGTAATCATACTTGTATAAGTATGGCACATCTGCGAGCTATGCAGACAACAAAACCTAAGAGGTCTATCTATATAAATACCCAAAGGGCTAAATTAATACCCAAAAGGGCAGTCCGCGACATCTGCGGACAACAAAACCGGATAGTTTACTTGTATAAGTATGGAATATCCGCGACATCTGCGGACAACAAAACCGGATAGTTATATAGTTATAATAGAATATCCGCGACATCTGCGGACAACAAAACTGGATAGTTTACTTGTAAAAGTATGGAATATCCGCGACATCTGCGGACAGCAAAACCGGATAGTTATATAGTTATAATAGAATATCCGCGACATCTGCGGACAACAAAACTGGATAGTTTACTTGTATAAGTATGGAATATCCGCGACATCTGCGGACAACAAAACCGGATAGTTATAATAATATAAAAACCCACGAGGGTTATATAAAAAACTTGTTATAAATTATTTTTAACTTTCTCCCCAAGACGTGTGAAGACTTGAGCACGTAAACGCTGAATGAGAGAAATCAGGATCGAGACACTGAACGCGGCCATGGCAGATGGATGGTTCGTAGTGGGGCTGCCGTGAGTGTTGCAATTTTAAAAAATTATTTAAAATAAAACATACCTGATCTAAAAATTACGTGGAAGACTTTAGAGTAGGCGTTGCTACAACTTGTAAATCACCTCGATTAAATTCGTGAAACATAATTGAGTATTGATTACACTGTAGAGTGGTATTATGTTTCACGAATTGAATCGAAGTGATTGACAAGTTGTAGCAACGCCTACTCTAAAGTCTTCCACGTAATTTTTAGATCAGGTATGTTTTATTTTAAATAATTTTTTAAAATTGTAACACTGACGACAGCCCTACTCCAAACCATCCATCTGTCATGGCCGCGTTCAGTGTCTCGTTCCTGATTTCTCTCATTCAGCGTTTACGTGCTCAAGTCTTCACACGCCTTAGGGAGAAAGTTAAAAATAATTTATTACAAGTTTTTTATATAGCCCTCGTGGGTTTTTATATTATTATAACTATATAACTATCCGGTTATGTTGTTCGCGGATGTCGCAGATATTCCATACTTATACAAGTATGATGACGATAAACCCCTGGCGGGTCCATGCTGCCCTTTTGGGTATTTATTTATAAACCTCTTTGGTTTTGCCATGCTGCCCTTTTGCGTATTTATATAAACCTCTTTGGTTGTGTTGTCTGCATATGTCGCAGATGTACCATACTTATACAAGTATGAGTACGATGAATCCATGACGGATTCATCCCGGCCGGGCCCGGGCTCTGTGCTGCCAGCGGTCGCGTCCCCAGGGACGGCTAGCCACACGCGAGCCGGAGGAGGCCCTGGCGGGTGTCGAGGAGGCCGCAGCGGAGCAGCCAGCGCCAGCCCCTGCCGACCCAGCAAAGGCCACGCCCAAAGGCGTTGAAAATTTGCTATACTGAAGGTACTGAAATTTAAAATTAATTTGGTCACTGCGACTCATAAGGATGTCGCCACTCGCTGGCAATCTATACTTTAAAAGGGTAAACCCTTTTAATCGATAAACCAAAGGTTTTTCAAGGATAAAATTTTATCCGAGTACACATTACCCAAAAATTGTTTTTTGCCGCCACCAAACCTTGACCCAGAGGCCAAGGTGCCTCTTTGTTGATATTTAAACAAATGGGGATTGCTTTAGCCGTTTTAGTGCACGCCGATTCATTTATACTCAGAATAAAAATGCCTGTCGCCTTTGCGATGCTCATTTTACGAAACTAATACTAGATATGCCTTAATCACATCCGTTCTAGTCTTAAATCCTAGAGATATCATAGAAAAATATAACAGAAAATAAGAAATGTTAAATCTACCCACAGTCGGACTAACTCTTTTGCAATTTAAACTCCAAAATCCTTACATCGAAAGCCGTAGGCCAACAACCACGATGTAGGGCGCTATCAGCCAGCAGCGATGCTGTCGACTTTAACAGCGGGCCTGCGCCAGCCGAACAGGACTGTCCACCGCCAGGAGCCGTCGCCGCCGGAGCCGTCGCCGCTGGAGCCGTCGCCGCCGCAGCTAAACTGCGCCGACCCTGTCGCAGGTAGTTGACTACGAGGTATGATGACTTACGATATGCTGGCAGACTTCGGATTTTATATCAATAATCCAGTAATACTGGATGGGATATAAGGCTATGAAATACCATTTTCCACTAATACCTACTCTTTTACAAACTTTATTTTGAAGTGTTTACTATAAATCAAAGCAAGAAGCAATTGTTTACCATAATGCTTTAGACGCTGAATGAGAGAAATCAGGAACGAGACACTGAACGCGGCCATGACAGATGGATGGTTTGGAGT
Organism: Carterocephalus palaemon; assembly: GCA_944567765.1. Classification (NCBI taxonomy): domain Eukaryota; kingdom Metazoa; phylum Arthropoda; class Insecta; order Lepidoptera; family Hesperiidae; genus Carterocephalus; species Carterocephalus palaemon. Next base: position 1,481,161 of record OX155664.1, read on the forward strand.
AGGGCTGTCGTCAGTGTTACAATTTTAAAAAATTATTTAAAATAAAACATACCTGATCTAAAAATTACGTGGAAGACTTTAGAGTAGGCGTTGCTACAACTTGTCAATCACTTCGATTAAATCGTTCACATAATTACAATCGAACATTACTATGCTCGTTTGATTGTAAAATAACACCCACTTATAAACTGTCATGTTTTGGTCCCATAATAAATAGTTGGTGAGTTTCTTGCCAAGCACAGGGCACAACTCCATACTGGGACTATTGGAAAAACCCAATATTTTTTTGGGAATCAAACCCCTGGGAATTAATTAAATAATTTCGCTTGCGAACACTAGTCCAACAGGGCAATCACTCAAATTCATATTATTATAAAAGTTAATAAACACACCTCTAAAGACTTTCGCATTAAATACAGCAGGTAATCAAATCTGGATTATTCTACCACGTTTTCTCGTGTCAAATCACAAAGTTATGTACAAAAACATCATAATAAAACGTGGGTAATAGTATAATCACAAGAGGACATTTCGCTGATGAGAAACTCCGCTTAAGGCGTTGCAATAATGAAAGTGTTATCACTGTAAAGACACACACGAGCCATGTAAACCAAATGAAAGATGAGTTTTAAGATTCCTCGTAAAAATATCTAGCGCGTCTGTGTCTGCTGATTCACACACGGTTGTGGTGCTTTTATGTATTTAATAGGGATGCTAACTTGTTAGTATCGTAGTTACAAGGGAACGAAGACTTACGTGAGTCATTTCTATACCTTTTATCTGATAGATGTCAATACCGTGGAAAACAGATGAAACACAAACGACGACGACGCGTGACTGCCTTCGCCTTTTCGGCTGAAGGGATTACGGGACTCTAGGACGAACCTCTCTACCCGGGCAGTTCTCCCGTGCCAATGGACACAAGGTGAGTTGTGTTAATTAAATTAACACACACGGTTTTCGCCGTTGGGCGATCCGTCAAGTATAAACCGTGTTGTTGCTTTACCAACAATACTGCGTACTTGTATCGCCTACGCGACTATCAGTCTGCAGGGTCGCTCTCGACCCCTAGATGGTCAGGGGTCACAGGTCTTATGAGCTCAACACTCAAACAAACTATCGATAAAATACACCCGTACCGTCCCGTATCGTAACGAAAGCTGTATTTATTGCCGTTCTGTCTGCACACTGCGAATTGCTGATAATTATTAAGTTATTTCACTTCGAAATAATACATTAGGGCATGTTAAGGCGCTGCCACACCGAAGTTTAGAAACTTCCATTCGGGGGTGAAAACCGCCCGCGCTGGCCGCGCCCATTGATATTCACAATATCAATTATTTATGTTATTTATATGTACCTTAATTCAGCCTAAAAAGTAATTATAAAGTTGCGTAGCAAACTATTTATAGTAGGTAGATGTAATAAAATTGAACCAATTTCGTAATGTGGAACGTTAAAGCGCAACCTCCCCCGTCGAAGGCATTAAGCCGTCTGAGGGTCAATGCTGACTGACGGTATTATTATTAAATTATATAAAAAAAATACTTGAGACAAATTATAAGTAGGTTCACACAAAAATTAATAATAACATAGTCAATGGAATGCCCTAAGAATAATTATTACTATGCTACACGTTTACCACGTGGTACAGACAGTCCGAAACTAGACTAACATACAGGTCGACCTAATAAAAGCACGTTAAAAATAGGTGTATTTACTAAAATTAATTCGATCTGGCTGACGGCATTATAAGAACGCGCGAAGTTCTAAAGTCTCGTTAAGGCGATGAACTCGTCAAAACCACAAAAACAACCGGGCCACAGTCCACAAATGACTCTCATTATGACTCTGCAGATGTTTCTTAATAGAGCAAGAGCCCACGACGGCCAGACCTTCGTTATTTTATAAAAGTTGAAAGTTTCTCTGTACATGTCTCCTATACATATAAGAACAACCAGCGACTATAGAGTTTGGGTTGTGGTTACCTGGGCAGATAACAGGTAGTAAAGGTGTAAAAAAAAGTACTTAAAATTCGTTAGACTATAAAGCTCTATTTTTTTATATTTTCTTCGGGATAACTTTAGAAATCTCGTCATTCATTGCCGGACACTTATGACAGTTGCTACCCCCTGCCAGACACCCCTAAACTTTGATAAATTACAATTATACTTTCGTTATAGTATAAAAGCTAAATTTTATATATGTTACTTGGGGACCTATAAAAAGATGTTACCTCAATAGCCGGACAGTTTTCATGGTTTTTACATCTTGCCAGACACATCGAAAGTCCACTGTATAGTCCGGTCAATTTAGACAATTGAAATAAAGAAAATTCCGACAGAGCCAAATCTTCGTAGAGACCTTAGGTTTACCACAAGGAATAAAGTGTCAAAAGTCCCCATCAATCCCATGTGTGCGTCGGGATTTATTCGGGTCCTAAGGTCAAAATTTTAGGTTTTTGGATTTTTATCGAAAATGGTAAGTTTTATCGAAAAAGTACCTTAGAGCTAAGTTGTAGATCTTAAAATTCTCTATAAAAATGGTCCCTATGATTTTTTTCTCTAAGACCCACTATTTCCCAGATATTGCGCTTGTAAGAATCATGTTCTACATAGTATGCACACATATGCCACGTATATACATATTTAGGTACTCAAGCAAGCAAAAATGCCTACTCGTGTCTCTTTTATGTATACATTATACTATTCTAAGAAAATTTACTCTAAAATGACCGCCGGTCCCTTACCGAATCCCCTCTACTTGAATAACAGATATTTAACATTTGTAAAAAATACACGAAACAAAAAGCAAGTACAGCTATCTTGTCTTCCTCCGAGTTCCTCCAACATCGGCATCTGCTACTCAACATTTGTTTCGAGTATACTATCAAGTTCAGACATGGCAAGGCAATGAACTGAACCCTGAAGACTGGGCTTGGAAATTGATAAATAATACTTTGGAACCGATTCGAACTTTACTGCCCCCTGCTTCAGAAAAACTTCTTAACACTATTTTTTGCAATTGCAAGAAAGGTTGTAGTGCAATATGTGGCTGTAAAAAAGTAGGGTTGCAGTGTTTTCCAGCGTGTACCAATTGCCAATGTGTCTCTTGCTCATATGTTCAATTAAATACAAGAGAGGAGAGCAGGGGCCAGTAAATTCGAATCGGTTCCAAAGTATTATTTATCAATTTCCAACCCCAGTCTTCAGGGTTCAGTTCATTACCTTGCCATGTCTGAACTTGATAGTATACTCGAAACAAATGTTGAGTAGCAGTACCTAAATATGTATATACGTGGCATATGTGTGCATACTATGTAGAACATGATTCTTACAAGCGCAATATCCGGGAAATAGTGGGTCTTAGAGAAAAAATCATAGGGACTATTTTTATAGAGAATTTTAAGATCTACAACTTTGCTCTAAGGTACTTTTCGATAAAACTTACCGTTTTCGAGAAAAATCCAATAAACCTAAAATTTTGACCTTGGGACCCGAATAAGTCCCGACGCACACATGGGATTGATGGGGACTTTTGACACTTTATTCCTTGTGGTAAACCTAAGGTCTCTACGAAGATTTGGCTCTGTCGGAATTTTCTTTATTTCAATTGTCTAAATTGACCGGACTATACAGTGGACTTTCGATGTGTCTGGCAAGATGTAAAAACCATGAAAACTGTCCGGCTATTGAGGTAACATCTTTTTATAGGTCCCCAAGTAACATATATAAAATTTAGCTTTTATACTATAACGAAAGTATAATTGTAATTTATCAAAGTTTAGGGGTGTCTGGCAGGGGGTAGCAACTGTCATAAGTGTCCGGCAATGGATGACGAGATTTCTAAAGTTATCCCGAAGAAAATATAAAAAAATAGAGCTTTATAGTCTAACGAATTTTAAGTACTTTTTTTTACACCTTTACTACCTGTTATCTGCCCAGGTAACCACAACCCAAACTCTATATTCGCTGGTTGTTCTTATATGTATAGGAGACATGTACAGAGAAACTTTCAACTTTTATAAAATAACGAAGGTCTGGCCGTCGTGGGCTCTTGGGCTATAAGGGTGCTATCACAATTTTTCTTGCATTTGAGCGTTTGACTCGATTATTGAAGTGTGATTATGATTTAGATTAAAGTAAGTTTATAGTATGTATTTCTCTTGGAAGTGTTCTAAATAATTTTTCCAATATGTTTACTTTTTTTACAAAAATATCTTGGACATTTTTTTTAATATCTGACCCCAAAGTAGGCACGAGCCTGTAATATGGGTGTCAGAGACTGATATACATACATAGATATTTCTAAATACATACTTAAACAGATAATATTAACATCCAGACACAGAACAGATAAATAAATGTTCAACACACGAATATTTGTCCTGAGTGGGACTCGGAACCCACGACCTGGCGTAACAAACAGGGTCACTACGGATTACGCCAACGGGCCCAAACAGGGCCAAATCAGTAAGAACCTTGACTCTGCAAAGCATGTTTCATAAAACTTTCATCATCAGCATCATCGCAAGTACGACAGACAAACTGTCAGCGGAGGCATATTAATAGGGTTCTGTTTGTCACACTTTGGGTTCGGAACCCTAATAGAACACGTTCGATAAGAGTCCGCCGGGACGACGACAACTTAACGCTACCGACTGTTTGATAAGCCCCCGAAACGCGAGCGCTTCAAAGATCACACCAATTCTCCAATAAAACACGTTAGGAAGGAGTAGGGCGACACGTCGCAACAAGAGCCGCTGATTTATACCGGCTTTGGACGCGGCCGCCTTGCGCGCCGGGAGATAAATTCAAAATTATAGACGGAGATTCTTGCATTACATATTTGTTTTGCGACGAAAATTTGGCGATATTTAGCGATTTTGCAATAATTCATTCATTCATTCATTCATTCAGTTTATTCATAATAATACAAGTATATATACAGGTTGTTGTAACATAATGTTGGGTGCTATAGGCGGATAGATGCTCGTTTCCATTGATCATCCTTTAGAAGTCCACTCTGCCAGCAGTGGACTTCTAAAGGATGATCTGGCCTATGTCCAGACATAGGCCTCCCTTAATCGGTGCCACTCCTTTCGGTCCTGTGCCTTCTGAATCCAGCGGTTACCCGCTGACTTCTTTAAGTCATCAGTCTCACCAACATTACCAACTAATAATATGTAGGTACCTACTTCAATTAGCATGGCATAATCAGAATTCTAAAAATAGAACGAAACATGTCTTTACCGACTACCATATTAAACTAAGACCACAAAGTCCAAGATACTATCTATCTTACGTCAAAACGTGGACATTGTACAGCTAATAAAGGCCTCAGTTTCGCCGTAACATTAGGAACTAACTCAAAAATCACATAATGACACAGCGGGATTCAATTTCGCACACGCATGCGCAGTCGAATTCCAAGTCACGATGATTGGACGGCTCAAGGAAATCTCCGAGATAAAATAAAGCAAGGTACAGACTGATCATCGGCAGTCAAGTTCAGGGCCGTTGCCGCGAGGCAATAAGGCTGCTAGGCGGGTTTCCACTGTTAATAAAAACTAACGGCCACATCGATGTGGCAGGTGGCGTTATTTATATATTGGTAAGTAGTGTTTTTCGTGGGTGAATTTGAAGACATTAAGTAATTCATGCCTTTAAACTTAACTAATTCAACAAACACATTTTCCGGAAAACGATTCGTATTAAATTAATTAAATAAATTAATGAATTAAATTGTCGATGAGATGAGTATTTATTTAAACCGTACATATTTTTTTTATATGATATAGCATGACTTACAAACTGATGGGCTTCGCCACGGGCCACCAACTACACAACACGAGCAATGGTTGCCAATGGGTTGATTTTATAAATGTCATGTCCCAGTAAACCCTGTATGCTTTAATTAAAATAGAAACAATGAATGAAAATTTATGAGGTTAAAAATGCATACAATACAATACATAAAAAAAAACATAAAACTTCATATTTAACAAAAGCACAATTAAAAAATATATAAATGGCAGTATAAAAACATGAGAAACAAATGAAAAACATAAAATAAAAATATGTATGTATAAAAAAGACTAAAAAAGCAGAAAACAATTTTATTGCTTGCCGTTACCGTACCGTTCACAGCACATGGAAATGCGCTACCATGTTTTGACGGCGAACGAACCGGTTAACGTGTACCTACTGTGAAGGACCTGAGTGTGTACAATGTAATTATTATTACGTTACACCTGTTTATATTGCCGCCGAGCTGATCGCTATCTCAGTGCCGACACGAGACTTGGCGAGAGCAGTGCTTGAGAGTATGGATTGTACAAATTACTACGTCACATAATTGGAATCGGTGACGTGCTGATATGCGGTGGTACATATTACGTTTTTATTATTGAACACCAGTGTTTTGAAGAGATTGGAGCATAGTACTATTTCAGATAAAAACACTGATGAAGGTATGTAAGAATTGAAAGAAGATAAAACTTAAAAATATCGTATCGACAGTGAAAGATACAGAAAATAATAATGGATTACACAGGGAAGGTTGTCATAGTGACAGGAGCCAGTTCGGGCATCGGAGCGGCCACCGCTAAGCTATACGCGTCCTACGGAGCTCTCCTCGCAGCCGTTGGACGAAACGGGACGAGACTGAACGAAGTCGCCAATGTATGTGAATCTTATAAGGGCAAGCGTCCATTATGTCTACTGCTGGACTTGCTAGCTCCGGGCAGCTGTGAGCAGCTTGTAAGGAAAACCGTGCAGACATACGGCAAAATTGATATACTGATAAACTGCGCTGGAAAGGCGGCGATGACGTCGCTATTCGATACGACGATGGAGGTGTTCGACGAGCTCTTCCTCCTGAACATGCGCGTACCGTATCAACTGACCCAACTGTGTCTGCCTTACTTGAAGAGGTCAAAGGGCAACGTCGTCAACATATTCGGAGCACCGTGCGGGGTGAGGCCAGGCTTGTTACCATACTCGATGATACGAGACGCCATGAGACGATTCACCATAGCCGGAGCGACGGAATTGGCGTGCGAAGGGATCAGAATGAACGCGGTGCGACCGGGGCTGACGAGGACAAATTTCCTATCGAACTTCAACGTGTCCGATGAATACGCCGATAGGGCATATGAAATTCTAGCTAACAGCTTGCCGACTAACAATATAAATGAACCGGAGGAGGTGGCGCGGCTCGTTCTGTTTGTTACCTGTGACACGTGTCCGAATCTGAAAGGGGCGCACATTGTTTTGGACGGAGCGTGTTCGGGTGGTCAATGAGTATGTTTATTTGGGCTTAGTTTAGTTTGTTCAGAAATTCTCAGACTCTTTGTTAACTACAAGGAGTTTCGAATATTAATTTAGGTTTTAATGGATTCCAGTGTTTAAGGAGGTTTTCATTTCAAAAGTAAGTTATGATAAGTGGGTACAAAAGCTATTGCACTTTGTAACAATGTTAGTTAATAAAAACAACAGACACAAGTTTAAATAAAATTTGTTACTATTCCTTTTAATTGCTGGCAATGATAAAGTTTTCGAATAAAAAAAAAATCTAAGTTCAAAACGCTGACATAAAAGTACACTAACCGCAGGAATAAAACGAGCGTTAAATGGCTTAATTTACAATTAATTATATTTTTAGGTAAAAAAAATATAAAATAATCGATATTACACTAAGCTAAAACGCATACGCACTACGCACAGGATTTATTTAGTTTCGTTTTGTTCTCGATAGAGTATCGACTGCGGTAGGTACTCAGTAAAATGATGTCCAAAATGATAAAAGGAAATTATTTTACAATTTATTGCGTGATAGATACGCTATATGTCGTAAACTATCTTCTATTCTATTCTAAAGAAACATCTGCCCCGGGCGGGATTCGTAACCGGCACCCGGTTCAAAAAAAAAAATCTGCCCCGGCCGAGGTCGAACCCAGTACCGGCGGTTTGGCAGTCAGGGTCACGCACCACCGCACCACAGAGTCGTCAAACTGTGTATTACAGTACCTACTATTGTTTTATACTGTATACTAATGTATCTAAGTTGTTCTTAAACTTAACACTAAATGACCTGTCTAGACGTTAGGGTAGAGGCGATATCGTGTGCCCGTTAACGTTCTCAAAGGGTTAACAGACTTTTACAATAATGTGACTTGGTCACGAATCACGCACATGTAAACAAAAATACGGACTTGAGATTGTTGAAATTTAACAGGATAAAATGTGGTTTCAACCTTATTTTGACTGCTTAGTTAGTTTAAAAAAAGAATGAGCATATTTTATAGTGTAAATTTTGAAACATATCTTTAAGCATTAAAAAACGGCGAGTAATAAAATGACATGCAAGTTTTTCGCACGCAACTCTCGATATAACGAGACTTAAAAGTGATTTACGTCACCCACTTGTCTTCATTAATTTGAGTCAGTCCAGCAAGAATAGAAAGCAAACATGAAATGTATTTGTATGTGCAATTTTGGTGGTATTTTTGAAGAGCCATTCACGTCACACTGTCGAATAAAACCGAAAAATATACGAGACTAGTTTGTTATAAGAATGGCAGTGAGAGTATTTCAGCATGTTTTGATGCAGTTTGCTTGAAAGTATTGAGAATAGAAGCAATTCGTAGAGTATATTTCAAAAAGAACGACATAATATAAAAATATAAAAAGATAAAAAATTGTTTATATTATTGGAAACAGCGAGTATATCATCTATCTATCTAATGGTATATATTGACTCGTATCAGTACGTTTACCTACAGTCATATCAGACAACTAATCTAATAAAAACACATGCCTATGATATATATCTGATAACAAGAAACTTCATTACTGATATGTGTATACATATTATGTATACACAAATCAGTAATTAAGTTTCTTGTTATATACAGGGTTATTGGTAATTCGACGTATTCCCGTTAGGAAGTGATAGGGGTGACTATTTGTGATAATTTTAACCCCCATATGCATTATGCAAAAGTGAACCATTTTCGAGTTATCAAGCTTTTCAGCTTTTTTCAAAATAAGTCAGAAATGCAACATCAAAAATTTATTTAAAAAAAAGTATCAATTAAAATCAATTTTTTTCTTCTGATTTATAAAAACGATTAAACAATGGTTATTTATCAACATTAAAACTACAATTATCGGTCCAACTTTAAAAATGCGAGATGATTAACGATATTACTTCAATATTTTTTGAGATTTTTGTCCACTAAAATGCCTTAAACACAAAAAAAACTTATATCAAACTTGGCTTGCAGATTATTTTAAAAACATAACCGTTTTCTTAGCTTTCCAACAAGGCATAATAACTATGAACTTATTTTAAAAAAACTGAGAAAAACCGATCACAAAGCAAGCAGGCGGAAATTTGTACTCGAACTAAACTTATGGTCTTTCTTTAAAATTTCAAAAAAGTAATTAAAAACAATGCCCAATGTAAATAAAACAAAAAATATAAAAATAAAATTAAATTTAGAACCAGTAAAAGTTTTGTAATATGAACAATTAATAATAAGTAACAATTACGACATTTTGTAATTTAGCCTAATTAAAGTTCTTGCTCGAAGGGACTTCCCCTATTGCGTACGCAAAGTCTCATTATTTGTCTGAGGTGTAAGTTAACTACCGAAGTTGTCAAATTATTCTGCATTATGTGCAATATGTGCAAGAATTTATCGATGAACCAATTTTGCTCGCTTACGAATTTTTTTAACAAATGAAATGCTTGAAGACGTGCTTTTAGCTATAAGGCAAAACATGATATACTAGCAAGACGGATGTCCTGCAAATGTGATTCGGAATAATTTTAACACTTCGGTAGTTAACTTACACCTCAGACAAATAATGAGACTTTGCGTACGCAATAGGGGAAGTCCCTTCGAGCAAGAACTTTAATTAGGCTAAATTACAAAATGTCGTAATTGTTACTTATTATTAATTGTTCATATTACAAAACTTTTACTGGTTCTAAATTTAATTTTATTTTTATATTTTTTGTTTTATTTACATTGGGCATTGTTTTTAATTACTTTTTTGAAATTTTAAAGAAAGACCATAAGTTTAGTTCGAGTACAAATTTCCGCCTGCTTGCTTTGTGATCGGTTTTTCTCAGTTTTTTTAAAATAAGTTCATAGTCATTATGCGTTGTTGGAAAGCTAAGAAAACGGTTATGTTTTTAAAATATTCTGCAAGCCAAGTTTGATATAAGTTTTTTTTGTGTTTAAGGCATTTTAGTGGACAAAAATCTCAAAAAATATTGAAGTAATATCGTTAATCGTCTTGCATTTTTAAAGTTGGACCGATAATTGTAGTTTTAATTTTGATAAATAACCATTGTTTAATCGTTTTTATAAATCAGAAGAAAAAAATGGATTTTAATTGATACTTTTTTTTAAATAAATTTTTGATGTTGCATTTCTGACTTATTTTGAAAAAAGCTGAAAAGCTAGATAACTCGAAAATGGTTCACTTTTGCATAATGCATATGGGGGTTAAAATTATCACAAATAGTCACCCCTATCACCTCCTAACGGGAATACGTCGAATTACCAATAACCCTGTATATGGACTAAAAAAATCATAAACTTAAATTAATTATAAAATAATTTGGAAAGATGTTGTGTTAAGTAAAACTTAAGTATATTATTACTATAATTGCATAACACCTGTTTTATGCATTTTGCCACTGTAAACTTACTATAATAACATTTGATAATTAGGTACACGACTACGTATTATACTCGTAGGATATAGTATAGTATATAGTATTCGACAAGTAGATTGCGCACAGGTATGAAACACGTATCAATAGGCTTTTGATAAACCGAACTACCAAGTACACTCAGTAATCAGTGCGTCGATTACACTTCATTCATATAGTCGTTCACAAGAACAAATATTATATTACACGATCACAATAAGTAAAAATAATCCGAAAAGATCAGAGAAGACAAAAATCATGAACGTAATTGATTTCACGGCCAAAGTTGTGATTGTAACAGGAGCGAGTTCTGGAATAGGGGCAGAAACGGCAAGAGCATTAGCCAGGTACGGAGCGAAACTGAGTCTCGTTGGAAGAAACAGGACAAGACTGGACGGGATTGCTAAGCAATGCTACGAGATCAATGGCCTAGAACCTCTCCGGTTACCACTGGACTTAACAAAGCCGGGCAACTGTGGACTAGTCATAGAAAAAACGGCAGAAACCTACGGCAAAATAGACGTGTTGATAAATTGCGCGGGAAAAGTGAAAATGTCTTCGGTGTTCGAACACGACATGGATGTATTCGACGAAATCATGGCTATCAATCTGAGAGTGCCGTATGAATTGACGAAACTGGCGTTGCCGCATTTGTTGAAGACCAAGGGGAATGTGGTGAACGTTGGATCTTCCTTGTCCAGACGTCATCGCCAAGGATTCCTACCCTACGTCGTATCGAAGGCGGCTCTCCAGACATTCACCGAACACGCAGCAGCTGAGGTGACTTCCGAGGGTGTCAGGATCAACTGCATCAACCCGGGCATCACGAGAACGAATATCCTTCGCAATTTCAACATAGAGGGTCAATGTCAATCTCTCGTCTACGATATTATAGAAAAAAATCACGGGAAAGTAATCGAACCGAAGGAAGTTGCCGTTTTAATATGTTTGACTGCAAGCGGAATATTTCCTAATTTGAACGGCTCTGGATTCAATCTGGACGGCGCCGTTTCAATGGCTTGAGTTTATTTTGTATTTAAGTAAACAATTTTCCTGTGTTAACGTGGCTTATCATTGGCCTAAAAATTCTGCAGATTTACAAATAATATAAATTAACTGATCTCTCAATTATAGATACGCATGAAACAATGTTAGTTACGTTTTTATTTCAGAAAATATGTACCTGACTAATCAGATTTACAATGAAAATTAATAGTATCTCGTCTCTAATTAGTAATAAAAAAAGTATATTTTTATATATATTAGGTATACATGCTACGAGTACAATTTATTTTATTAAGTATGGAGATTGAGAAATGCAAAACCTCACATGAATCAAATGAACATTTAAAATATGAGTTTAAAATCAAAATTATTTCGTGTTTATATTCCTTATCATTCAGCGGTGTTATGTACTTAAAAAATTATCTCACATGACTTCATAATAAGATAAGATCTTAACGATTAATTTACAAACACCTAAATAATAACAGATTATAATGCCAATTGCATGTGTCTATTTAACTGCAATAGATATTTCATCAATTTAGCACCACCTGTATTATTTAATTTCCTCCAGCTGAACTGGAGCTCTGATTAGGAATAATGAACTAACATAATAATAACCAATTCCAAGTCAATCGGGAGCGCTTTAGAGTCAAAATCTGTTTTGATATCAGTCATATTAAGTCCTAGTAGCGTAGCTGATGTAGCAAAATACGATATTTTGGGGCTAAATAAAATTACCGATCCATCCTTACAATAAGCCCACGCATCAAGTGGGATCACGTGACACCTCAATTACCCCCACAATCATAATTACGTCCGCATATCTCGCTCAGACACGACTACCTATCTGTAGATAGCTAGATAGCCCTACGATGTTGGTGATATCACCACCATTAGGCTCTCTCCTCCCACGAAATGCATTCAAGATCTATTATTGGGCCGCAGTAATTTTGACCAATTTTTGTCCGCGAAAAATGAAACAATGTTTATAATGTTTAATTGAGGCACATAATAAAGAAACATATGTAATTGATTTCGATGGGCTCAAATCAAATTTTTCCTTCCAAATTACAGTATTCAATCCAAAGTAGACATCAAACTTTATGAACGTATATTACACATAAATTCAGCGGCATAACACTAAAATTAAACATACAACCACCTAATTAACTACGCCACCGCATCTTACATTGCTTTACGCCTACAATCATAATTACGAGCCCATATCTCGCCTAAGCAGGAGAAGCGACCGACTAGATTCTGATTTATGCCGTCGTATTACATGCCTTAAGGTGGATGGCGACTGATATCGAGACCTTTTACTGTATCGGAAATAACTTGTAACGAAGAAAATAAGTGAGTTTTACGGTAAGATATAGGAAAATTGGTTTCAAACTCTTCCGGAAACTAAGCCGTAAAAAAAACCGTTGCTTAAACGAGATCCAGATACACAAAAATATAAATAACGACTCTTCTAATAAGGACTTTTTCGTAAGCATTGTTTCATCAAATGGAATTCCTCATAATGAGCTAAGCAAATAAAATAATTATTATTTTAAAATTGATCTATTAAATAACAATACAAAAATACGGTTACTCGGGAAAAAATAGGAATTTTAAAGCCTTAAGATGGAACAACCTAGCCCTCACTTAATTTATACAATAACGTAATCAGAAATTCGCCACATTTTTTTTATTTAACACTAGTGGACGCCCAGCAGCTTCGCTCGCGTTACACATTCACTAACTTCAAAAACGGCAAAGCTTCATACTAACTTTGCACCCCCGTTTTACCCCCTTAGGGGATGAATTTTCAAATTTTTCTCGCCGTAAAAACCATCCTTGAACTTCAACGAACATTTAAAAAAAAGAATTGGCCAAATTGGTCCAGTCGTTGTTGAGTTATGCGCTTACCAACACATTTTGCGATTCATTTTTATAATATAGAATACGAAAGAAATACTAAGTATATGAAATTATATGTAAAATAATTTAAAAAATTACCAAAAAAAAATTTATTTGAAAATTAGCACTATTAGTAACATCACTAACCTCGCTAGTGCACGCATGCCCTAGTGCGATGCGAACATAACGCAATCACCGTGGACGATTTCCGTGATTCCGAATGCCTAATTTACGATTCAGATACCTGTCAGGACTAGGTATAACGTCATACCGCTAGCGACGAAATCGGCTGGTGATTTTATATTGTTTAAATACAGGCTACGTTGAATGAATATCTATACTAATATTATAAAGAGGAAACATTTGTTTGTAATGTTTTCATACAAAAACTACTGGACCGATTTCAAAAATTCTTTCACCATTAGAAAGCTGCATCTTCACTGAGTGACAATGGCTATATAATATTACTAGGTGTAAGCGAAACTATTGTTATGTCTAATTCCACGCCAGCGAAGAGCGTCCTCTAGTATTGAATATATTGAATACATATTAAATTAACGTTTCTGTCGTAATACAGCTAATACACATTATATTTTATTTTATTTATTCGTAATTACATACCAACTTTTTATCCTTTGGGATCCAAATTTTTTTATTTGTATTATTTGTGATTTTAGCGGCCACGATAAAACGCATTCTGTAAAATATCAAGTCTCTACCCAAGTATTTCCGATCAAGAAATAGGACCTCTGACTGTTAGACGGACGGCGGAGGCATATTGATAGGCTTCCGTTTTTTCACCCTTTGGGTACGTAACCCTAAAAACAATCGGGCAAACTGTCACGTTGCCAGCACTGAATTAGTGCGAATCGATCGTGGTAATCGGGATTGACAGTTTTACGCCGAACGGTGCAATGCTCGCTCAGACACGCACTCGCTTTGGTCATGAATCGAAAATTAACAAATTTATATCACCTAATAGCCACGTTGGTCTGTGGCCGTGACAGCTGCCGAAGGTTCTGGGTTCAATTCCCAGATCAGTCCAGTAGCAGTACGGTGGTGAATTGAGTCCGTTATTCGGAGCCATTGGGTTTCATTGAAAGCTTTTATTAAGAAATAATAAATTATCCTTATTCTTAAACCCAACCATATCAGGCTACCGAGCCATTAATGTGAGATCAAAAAAGAAAGAAAGAAAGAAAAAAGAAAGAAATAATCTTTTATTTGCCACAATCGTTCATGCAACACAGAAAACTACAACAAGTACATGTTATGTTTAAAAGAAAAAAAGTTAAAAAAAAAAAGAAAAAAAAAGTTAAATGTTAAAAAAGAGTAAAAGAAAGACCAGTAAAAGAGAAACATTTATTCCATACGTCCAAACGAGGCAACTTAAACACGGCACGGACCGCACATGTGCAATGCGGCCACTTTTAGCTTAAGCACATAAGATACGCTTAAGGCTCTCCTCAAACGACCGACTTTTACACCGATTTTGTAGCGGACTTTTAGACTTGATTTAGCTGGCTTCTCAGGGGACAGTCGACAGACTTCCTTACTCCTCCTAGTAAGAGTTAAGTTTAAGTTCCTTAAATTATTTTGTTATTAATAATTCTTTATTTTTTCTAATTTCTTGATTAGAATACCTTCACTGTATTATGACTGCCCAAAGGTTGACTGGCACAGAATGCTTTAAGCATTAAGTCCGCCTTTTGTCCCTAATTTTTGTATTAGGTACAATAAAGATTTAATAAATAAATAAAATAAGACTCCTTAGCATTTTAAACCTTGAATATGACTGTCTCGTTGGTGTAGTGGTAGTAAGCTTGACTGCTAAACAAAAGGTCCTGCTGGGTTCGATCACCGGGTCGAGCAAAGTATTATTAGGGAATTTCTGATTTAAAATTTCCAGTAAATAGTAGGTCCAACCTATTTTATATGTTGGATTTCTCCCCGGTGTATGACAATAGGCAGGTGTATACCTTATTACATGGGACCTAACACAACTGGTCAAATCGAGTGTACACTTTCTACCCTTCGGGGTAGAAACACAAACGAGATTCAATGTTATGGTAAGTATGTTTAAACATTGATATGTTAAAAATTGACTGTACACTTATGTTTTTTTCCTTTGGTCCGTTGAATTGAGTCGATGAGAAAATCGGTGAAAAAGTAGATCGTGTGTCGGCTCCCTAAAGTCGCAGAGCCGCGAAACCAAAACAACGAGTCTCGCGTACCGGATACGAGAGGAGGGAAAAAATAAGACAGATCTAGTGTGAGTCGCAAAGCGCTTCGAGAGCTGTGTAACACCTTAGGCGGTAGAGCATACTAAGAACCGTGAATGACGTCTTTCGGCGCTGTGGTGAGAGACCTGGACTCCCGAACCGCGGGTTCGAATCCCGATCGGAGCAAATATTTATTTAGAGTAGAACAGAATATATATTAATCGAAACAGCACAAAAATTAAGTACATAAAGTTCTTACGATAACTTTTATTTAACTTGCCAACATACATGCATCCTTGCAATATTAGGTGTGATGACCAAAAAATACACGAAACACATCCCAATGTAATTTCCTAAATATAATGAATCTATACTAATATTATAAAGAGGAATGATTTGTTTGTAATGTTTTCACACAAAAACTAATGGACCGATTTCAAAAATTCTTTCACCATTAGAAAGCTGCATGTTCACTGAGTAACATAGGCTATATAATATTACTAAGTGTAAACGAAACTATTGTTATGTCTAATTCTACGCGAGCGAAGCTGCGGGCGTCCACTAGTGATTAATAAATAAAAACGAATAAATGAACCTACGAGCATGTACCCATCTACTGTCACGACGAAGCATCGTATAATTAAACCAAGACAACGCAGACGAATAGTTCTCGCACATCAAACGAAACGATCGTCGATTGTGTCTCAGTCGCGACTTGAATTCATAGACAAAGCAATCGGACCGCAACGAAGCTTGGCGACCGCCGAACATTATATGTTTCAAATTTTTTTTTCATAATAATTATTCACTTTTAACAGACGCATCATATCATCAGACGCATCTTCATTAAAATTCATCAAGTAATTCGCCTCATTTTCATTTGCAATTATTGATCACCACAATAGTCATCACAATCATCGGCATCACATCATCATCAACATCAACAATCAGCGTCATTATTCATTAACGCGGCAGTTCGGCTGCGCTGATGCACACATAACGCGTGCGATGCAAAAAGCGGACAATGCGTTACCGGGAGCGGGTTTATAATTAGATTGAATTGCCCGCACAAATCATTCGCGAGGGGACAGTCGCAGGCAATAAAGTTAAATAATATCAAAAAGCCCGTGGAGAATTTATGGTGACGAGCGACGCGAGACCGCGCTGCAATGTTTCGTGTGTGGATGTGTGCGTGGGCTTGTGTGTGCACACATGTATGTATTGAATGTGGCTGGGTGTTTAAGTATGATCCTAATAGACTTGATTTGGGAAATGTCTACACCGCACCCACATCTAAACACACACTCACAGACACACACTGACTAAAGACTGACGCCCTTAATAATAACAAATTAATAACAAAGTATTTTAGCTATAGTTGTTTGTCTTCTCTATTCAAATTCAATTCAGTTCTCGAAGGCATGTGAAGTCTGCCAATTCGCACTTGGCCAGCGTGGTGGAATAAGGCCTAATCCCTCCTATTCTGAAAGGAGACCCGGAGAGATAGGAGGAATAGTGGGAAAAAGATAGGGTTGTGATGAGAAAATTTACATTATTTTACATGTATACATTCAAACCCCACATTTACGGCAGTCTGCGGACATAAAATAAAACAAGCTCGATGTTATCGGGCGTCGTTAAAACGCAGCGTGCAAAACGCCCCGCCCGCGATAACCCTTGCCGGTCCCACACGTGCATGAGTTATGTCCGGCTCGGTCCGAGCGCGACGTGTAATTAAAGGCCTGTTCAGACTTGAGCGGTATTTGCAACCGGGTAAAGGTATACCGTACGGATACCGCTCTGCTTTCGCTCAGATATTAGTATGATGTTCCGCGACTAGAGAAAAATAGCTGGGTACCATGGTACTGTATGGGTAGGCGGTAATGTACCGCCCGTTTGATGAAACAGATTCTGCCGGTAGACGCGACGCGGGAACGTAAACTTCATATTTAGAATTTTACTCGTATACGAAAAACGTAAAACCGTATACGAATCACACGTTTACATTGTTTTGAAATTCGCATGGACGACTTATTAAACGTGTGGTCTATACCATTTGAATTTATAATTCGTCAGCTCGAATGTGTCTAATAAACGTCAAACAAATCGTAAATGTCAAACGTAACGTTCCATTTCGCACCACGTTAAATGATCGATGTTTTATTCTTTACCGATTCGTATTGGTTCACTTTTTTTTCTGCGTGAAACGAACAAAATATTTTTGAATTTAATATGTTGGCAACATACTATCACATGGTTCAAAAAAATAGTAAACGTGACGAAAATCACACATGAAAATGATTCAGATATGATAAATGTCACTGGTGAAATTAAAAAAAAATACATTAAATAAAATACCGCGCGGTATATGCCCCGCGGTATTTTACCCGCAGCGGTACGGAAATCAGCTTTGTTGTGAACAGTTGTATTACCGCGTACAACGAAGAACTTTTAATCTGTTTAGTAATTAGTCAAGCCACGGTGTGGCGCCGAAGTACTAGGAGGGCTGACCCCAAATGAAACTGGGAAAAAGCCAGGGAGAAGAAGAAGAAGAAGAAGTAATGAGTCAAACATGCCACAGGTAATTGTATGAGAAGCTTACTGCCACGCTGGCGAAGCAAGCTGCTTCAATAATATTAAGCTACAACCGAATAAGAGAAAAAAGAAATCAAAACAATTATGTTATATAACATAAAATAAAATCAACTATTTCACAAATATACACGGTCCCCACTTGCAAACCCAAACGTATACAGCTTTCAATTATCGGATGAAATGACTCAAGTCTATCGACCTTTCCCATATAGGTAACTGGGTGTTGAATAGGTAATCATAGCATAGAGTACCTAATCTACTGTCCAACTGAAGTGCTTCTAATACTCTACTAAATTGCGGCCGTACGCTAGGCTCAGTCGAGTTTAGATCTCCAGTGACGTTCCGGAGGTAATAAATTGTGTACTCCTGCATTCCGGATCAACTGAAACCAGCCGCTGCTCAAACCTTTTCTCAGAGTGGCTCAAACCGTATCTCAGAGTAGCTCAAACCTTATCTCAGAATGGTTCAGACATAGAACGCAGCAGATGTCATAGCGAATGCAGCGCGATCTGCAGTTTAAAACGTTCACCACGCAGCGGCCTGATAGTATTTGAATAAGAAAATTACTTACATAGTATGAATCTCCATTTTAGAATGAGTTATTTATATTATTTAGGTTTTTATTTATTTAGTTTAGTTTATGATAAATAAATAAATATCATAGAAATTGCCACACGGCCATTTGACCCCTAACTAAGCGTAGGCGCGAGCCTGTACTCTGCTGCAATCGGGTCATGTATAATAGGCCCCATACACGGTACGATGGATCTGTCCGATCGATCTGACGGAAATCGTAAACGATCGATCGTCACAAAAATGCCATACAAAAAAATTAGTAAATCGTTAACGATCTTGAATACACATACAATTCGTCTGTCGGATCGGTCTGAAACGTGTACCGTGTATGGGGCCCTTTAAACTGTGTTGTTTTCTGTGTGTGTACACGCAACACAGGTACCGCGGGAATATGTGCTTTTTTATTGATTAAATAAAAATTGAACATTCAAAAAAGTAAAAAATATTTTTTATAAAACTTGATTTGTTCAGTTTTTAAATTGAACGTTGAAAACTGTCAAGAAAAGTTTTAAATTTCCTCCGTCGGCGTCAGCCGGATGTCGATAAGAGTATCGACCGCGATATCGCGTCCCTCGAGCTGGACGGAAATCAGTTTTATCGAAAGGTTGATTGAGTTTTTAACTTTTTTTTATAATCTATTCGGTTGATCTATATAATTACTTCGAGGAAACTGAAAAATAAATTAGACGGAATCGATAGGTGACGCTCCAGGCATCGATTACATCCAAAACGGGATTAATACTCTGATGAAAACATTAGTGACATTTTTTTTGTCATTTGAAACAAAAAGCTATTGCAAGCCTATTCCTTTCTGATAGAAATAAACCAAACATTAGCGATCACTAAAAAATATCGGTACGATTACCTACTGTATTTAGACAAGGCCTTATGTTCAAACAATGTTACACTGACACATAAATTCAGACCGAAACGATGATTTTATAAAGTCCAAAAGTGTTTTCAAAAGACAGTTTTGAATCGTTGATACATTCAGAAATAAAATTCCAGGGGAATTCATGAACTAGGTGCTGAGAAATATAATTACATATTATGAAAACCAACCTTCTTACTTCGCAAAGGATTTCACAAAGACTTAATTCTCGGAAAAACTTTAAATTATGATACGGAAAAGGAACAAGAATCTCTGTTATCTGTCCGCTGAATGGCGGGTATTATGGGGTGTCGCGGGTGCTTCGCGGGGGAAAAAGAACTGGTGAAAACGTCAACTTGTCAGTCGGTTTGCGTGAAATTAAAGACGACGTAAATTATATTACGTCACGTCGCATTAACAAGTTAGTGCAACTTGTCAAATGCTTTTCAATGTTCTTCGTAATTTTCGCTTGATCGAAGCAGGTTTGCTACAACATAGCATTGGTATTTAAGAACTTTGGATGCTACCTAGCTACCTTGACATGATATATTGATTTACCGTTTAAACATTTACTTTATAATCGCATAAATGTTGGGAATGAATCTAACTAAAAAAATGCTGGGCTATCACTGCCCTGTCATTAAATATAGATATAACCATCGTTATATGTAGTGATAAAGACTATACTTTGGCAAACTAAATCTGATCAAATGTGTACAGTCAAATACAGCGATTGCTTACAGCGAAATGTGCGTACACTAAATACATACTACATAGGTAATCACTCTCGTATCTAACTCTTTTAACGTCACCTGAAACATTAAGCGAAGAAAGTAAATAATAAGAGACTGCTAGCGTACCTTACACATGGCCCACTTTCAGCACGCCAGATGCCCTCACAACAGTCAAACACTGGAGCAATGACTCTCGTCGCCATTAATCTGATTAAATCGGCATTGCCGCGAGTTGGCGGGAGTAAATTGTTCGTTGTAACGCTTGTACATTGTTTCGACTCGAAGGACCAGAGTGAAAGAGAGGATTTACAAATGTTCCATCCATCTTATTCCTCAATGCATATGTGTTTGACTTGGCACGATACTCTTACTACAATTACTCACTGGATTATCACTAACACTGACTAACAGAATTAATCACTAACAACGAGTTATAATGTCTACTAACAAACTGACTTATTAACGTTCTTATTAACTCTCTGCTAACTGGTGTAATTAGCTGCAACCCATAGACGTCCCACTGCCGGGCATGGTTCTCCCACAGACAAAGCTGCGCGAGGTTTAGAGTATACTCTAATGCGGATTGGTCGAGAGGTTAGTGGCCAACCCAATGTCCAATGTTCTCAAGCCACCCAAAGGTCTTCGACAAAGCTTAACAATTGTTTCCACCATTGAAACAACCGACTGCTTAACGTGCCCTCCGATGGACGGTAACGTTTATGAAATTTTGCCACAGGCGGTCAACCAATCCATAAACGGACCGCGGCCGTCGTTGCTTAACTCTTTTGATCACATTGAATCGACGCGAGCCATTGGGCTATGGACGCTATAATCTCTACTACAATCTAATCTAATCTACCCAACCTAATAAATTTCAAAACGCAGAATATTTTTTATAGGTACGTGTAAAAACGTAGCAAAGTGATTTAGCCTATTTCGATGACATAAAGGTCGTCAGGGAAGCTCTCTGGAGACACAGAAGCCTCTCACGCTCCAATTAATTACTCCACATACTCGTACAACATAAAAGTTACTGCAAAAACTCGTTTCGCAACAGAAGCGTCTCCATTTTTGAAATTCTATTAAAACGAAACGTCTCTGGGATAATCTAATTTGTTATTACTTTTACTATAATAAACTTCTATTTCATTTGCTGTGTTGATATGTTGATTTGATTCGAACGAATCTAAAAATAATACTACCTACATTATGATAGAATATAATAAATATTAATTTTTATTTCCTTCAGTGAAATTATTTTTACATGTGACGTGCTTACAATACCGAATATATGGCCATCGGGCTGTAGTGGAGAAAGGTTTTTAAACTGGTGGTAATAAACTTTTTCAAATTTGCGAAGAGCTATTCCGCGAATAAATACGCAACGAACAATTAATGTACCTATAGTAAGATAGCAAGTTGCTTATAATTTTAACAAAATACACTGTGAAATATCGATATGAGTACAGCGATCTCGATAGCGATAAACCGTATTTTATTGAAACGAATTAATATTCACTCGCACATTGAAGACGCGCCGTAATCAGATATAACAGAAAACAATATCGCAGTCAAGGCTAGTACAGCTAGCGCTACACACGACACAGATTATGGATTTTACGGATAAAGTTGTCATCGTAACCGGCGGGAGCTCCGGCTTGGGCGCCGCGTCGGCCATATTGTTTGCTAAACACAACGCCAAAGTGGTCATAGTCGGCAGGGACGTCGAGAGACTGAAGGATGTCGCTGACAAGTGTCAAGAGGCAAGAGGAGTCGAGCCACTCGTGCTCAAACTCGACCTGACAGCGTCTGGAAGCTGCGCAGCAGTCATCGCGAGAACAATAGCAATGTTTGGAAAGATTAATGTGCTTGTCAACTGTGCAGGGAAGGCCCTAGTCGGCTCTCTATTCGACGACAACATGGATGTGTTTGACGAGATAATGAAACTGAACTTACGTGTGCCATACAAGCTGACGCAACTCGCCCTGCCGTATCTGACCAAGACGAAGGGGAACGTCGTGAACGTTTTGGGTGCGAATTACGTGAGGGTGAGACAAGGGTGCCTGCCGTACGGCATAGCGAAAGCGGGAATGTATAAATTCACAAAGATGGCCGCAGTGGAGCTGACCTCGGCCGGAGTTAGAGTGAACTCGGTGCAGTGCGGAATGAGCAAGACTAACATACTCAGAAATATAATGGATAAGGAACTTCTTGAAATGAGGTATAAGGAGTTGGAGCAGCAGTTTAAGTTCATTGAACCGGAGGAGATTGCCAAGATGGTGGTGTTTGCTGCGAGCGATCTTTGTCCAAATCTAAACGGAGCCGATCTAGGGATACATGGTGCTTCAGTTCTAGCTTGAGTTTGTATGGCAACAGTTATAGTGATTATTGTTACGTAGGACGTTAAAAAAGTTGTTGAACGGTAAAGGTTTTCAAACAAACAATTATTAAAATAAATACAGATAAACTATTTAGTTTTTAAGAGTATTCGTTGAAATTTTTTAAGGTTGTTGTTCTACCTTCAGGACAAAATTAAAAGTTACATTAAACATATTTTTTTTTAATGTTTCATTAATTCTGTACGAGTATGTATGGTAAGTAGTAGTGTTGTAGATGTTTTTAATTAATATCATAGTCAAAAACTTATAACAAGCAGATCATTATTAATTCCAAGTAATAATTTTCTTCTACTCCACATGATGGAACACAATTATTTGGTGTACTTATTTTATTTACTTTAATATACTGTCTATGTAAGTTCAGATATTGTTGCTGCGTCCGAGCAGACAGATATTATTG
The DNA here is from genome assembly GCA_944567765.1 of Carterocephalus palaemon. Lineage (NCBI taxonomy): Eukaryota > Metazoa > Arthropoda > Insecta > Lepidoptera > Hesperiidae > Carterocephalus > Carterocephalus palaemon. Next base: position 1,504,602 of record OX155664.1, read on the forward strand.
AACGCATTCCTGGGGTAGATATTATTGCTGATGTCCATGGTAATATATTTATGCTCGTGACTCCACATACTTGCAAATAAATTAAATAAATAAATAAATTCCCTCCCGAAAATCAGATGTACCGGACCAGTGAACACTTCAACAGAAAGCAACAAATGAACAGTACGAATACAGAATTGAAAAGGAGAAACTATATTTTGTTTATTCACGAGCAGACGTCGGGCATCCTATTGGTCCCGAGGCGAAATTGATACGGCATCGTTCGTGTTCAGTTTTGTATTCATAGCAAATATTTTCAGAGAGAAGACTCGACCCAAACAACAAATTTGAGACAACAGTGTTGCGGTGGTGCAATCAGTTCTCGGTCAAAAGAGCCAGGAAACCAAGTAGAGCTTAAAATATCGTATTATAACATTTCCTAACTGAATCATTTCTTTTTGGGCGAAGTAATATTGGCTTTTTCAAACATAAAATTTACAAGGAGTTAATATTTGTGTCCGGTGTTAGGGCAATTGGCAACAAGCTCACATGGAACCTTCACATAAGTGACGAAAAGTGGTTACATAACTCCTCGAAGAAACATGCATGGCGTGCAGTTATTGGAGCAGCGTGGTGGAGTATGCTCTAGAGTCTAGACCTTCCGCAGCAGTGTCTGTGGGGGAGACCCGTGCCCAGCAGTGGGACGTCTATGGGTCGCAGCGATATCTTATCTACACCATACTAGAGTACAGTACCCTCACACGATAAACCACACGTAGCGACAAACGGAGCTCTCAAAATCCTAAAACTTAAGCGATCTCATCACCTCTAGATTAATTTCAAACCTTACTTCTCACGCAATAAGGTCGACAATCGTTGTAATGTAAAAAACCACGACCTGTCCACTATTTTGGACCAGCGCCAGCATAACCTATTTCGATGTTGTTAAAAAGGTTAGTTGGGACGTTAACGGCTGATAGAGTAATTCGGATCTGTTAAGGCAATCGCGCTTTGTAAATGTCTTACAAAACTGTAGAAAATTGGTTCCAAATTAATAGACGCGCCATCACTCAGTCTAATATTATAAAGAGGAAAGATTTGTTTGTAATGTTTTTACACAAAAACTACTGGACCGAATTCAAAAATTCTTTCACCATTAGAAAGCTGCATCTTCACTTAGTGCAATAGGCTATATAATATTACTAGGTGTAAAAGAAACTATTGTTGTCTAATTCCACACGAGCGAACGTCCACTAGTGTATAATATAATAAAAATACTTACTTAAAAAAGATTAATTCCTTTTATTCATATTAAATAGCTGATACATATAGACAGCTGACTTTGACCATGACTCAAAACGTGAGTCCAGATAGCAGAGAGTAACTAAGAACATTTTTTGTTCAGTTCGTTAGTTAGCATCTGTATCTATTGGTCCCGCAGACAATTACTATGTCCCAATCTGGACAATTTGGGCTTTTAAGTCCAGTTAGTAAATGTTAATAAGAGTCTCATTCTAAGTCAAGTATGCGGATTGGAAGACTTCACATGCCTTCGAGAACATTATGAAGAACTCACAGGCATGCAGGTTTCCTCACGATGTGTCCTTCACCGTTACAGCAAGTGACATTTAATTTCTTAAATAGCACATAACTTAGAAAAGTCATTGGGAATATGCTGTAGGCGGAAAAACATGACGCGTCGCGTCGCTTCGACTCTGCGCCAATGTGAGTCGACCCTTCTTGTGTATAATGTTTTTTTACAAGAGAAAATGACATAACATAACATGTCTGTATGATATATGAAGACGCAGTCACACCAGCAATAAATTCAAAAGTTAGACATTAGGTTAAAAAACCTCGTTGCTCGACTTTTCGATATTAAGCTGCACTTGGCTTTGCACATACATCGATATAGAAACGAATATAGAATCGATATGCGAATATAACTAAATAATAATATCTGCGAAGATATCTCAGTGGATACAAGATACATTACAACATCGCTATTATATTCGACTCACGTGTTTCAGCTTTCGTGAATTGCTCGGATAAATACGAACGGCTGCCTTGCTAACGCGCTGTTATCTTTACTTTAGTCTATATTTTGTCATAATATGCGTTTAACGGCCAATATTAATAACCTATCTTTGGATTGATTTGCCTATCTGAGGAGGTAGGGACGCCTTTCATCAGATATGTTTAGTTGAAAGGCGTACCTACTAAACGGTACACCTTTGCCTAACACAACAGGGAAGTACAAGTGTGATGTGTTTGTATATCATTGAAAAAAATATTAATCCGACTTCATAATAGCGCGAAAATAAGTGGCCGCTCATTAATTTATAATTGCATACTGGATCGCGTCGGTCTATTGTAATGAATTTACAATAAGCCAAATCGGCGACAATCTACCGCAGTCACAGTGACGGGGATTAATTAAAACATTGTATTGATTGGCGGTCGCTTGACGCGGTTTTAATACAACTCGAAATTGTCACAATAGGTACCATTTAATTTGACGGGCTGGAAACAGTCGCTAAGCTTTGTCGAAGACCTTCGTGTGGCTTGAGAACATTCGACACTGGGTAGGCCACTAACAAATCCGCATTGGAGCAGCGTGTTGGAGTATGCTCTCTCCCGCAGCTGTGTCTGTGGGGGAGACCCGTGCCCAACAGTGGGACGTCAATGGGTTGCAGCGAGCAGCGAACAGCGAACTTCGAAGACTGGGGTGTTAGATGACTTTGGTTAGTTTGTCTGGTTGCATGCCCGGCTGGTTATCCATTTCGTGACATGGAGTAATTAAATAATATTTGTTCAGTAAGAAATATTTCCGTTATGTATGTTTGGCAGTCTGCAGTAATAGATCGCTTAAAGCGATACGGTCGCCAGTAGTTTCACCGAAATGTGCTGCATTTTTTGTATCTTCCTGTCCTTTCATAGCTTAGCAATAATATTTTATTGTATTATATTGTATTGTACCAAATCACGCCGACTATCCATTGGTGTACACTGCACAATATTACACACTACTTACATTTAAAGAAGAACTCTTTCGTAGACTTACCTGAAAGAAAAACATTATCATTAATTAATTGCACAAATAAAAATTTACTGCAGGTAAATTTTCAAGCCTTAGCGATGGCAGCCCAGTGTATCGAACTCGCGTCTCACTCGAGTGATCCGAGTTCAAATCCAAGCGAACACACCACTGATTTTTCTATGTTAAGTAAGATTTAAGAAATTAAATGTTACCTGCTGTGACTGTGAAGGAATCATCGTGAGGAAACCTGCATGCATGAAAGTTCTCCACATTGATCTCATATGCATATGTGAAGTCAAGTCCCATTCGGGAGGCGCCCCGTGCCCGACAGTTACTCAATAAATATATAAATATCTTGGATATTCTCACACACGACCATCTGACCGCAAAGTAGGCGCGAGCCTGTGATATGAGTGTCAGAGACTGATATACATACATAGATATGTTTAAATACATACTTAAATAGATAATAATAACATCCAGAAACAGAACAAATACAAGTGTTCGTCACACGAATATTTGTCCTGAGTGGTATTCGAACCCACGACCCCTGGCGCAAAAGACAGGGACACTACCGATTGCGCCAACGGGCCTGTCGCCATTTCAATACTAGCACACGAACCAGGCGAGGACGAGCATGTCGTAGTAACATAAACACAGCTCAATTATAATAAGCCTTCTGTCGTAAGTAAATTAATACAACTAACTACTGGCAAAACCGAGGCCGCAAAAAGCAATTTACCGATACTACCAAGTACATGCGCAGCCCATCACTCATTGGTTGCGTAAATCAAATTTCCGCGTACGCACAACATCGCAATATATACTGTATAGCACATTAAACAAGGCGCAAATTAACTTGGCAGATATCATGATTCGTTTTAACAATTAGCAAATTCTGCAATGCAGTTTTGCGCGACTTATTACAGAGAAAATAAGGTTGGAAATGATTAAACGGAGTTGGAGTTTGAGCTGTATCGGAACACGTGGGAAGACGGGAGCTCTAGTGAAAGTTTTCGCAATGTAGTGGTACGAAATGCGTGTTTGTAAGATACATGGTGTAAGTCTTAAGAGAATGACGTATACGAGTAGGTAAGCTTGGACACGTCAAACGCTTTTCTGAGCGTTTCAAATGTCGTTTGTTGATATTTAAAACACGAATTGTGAATAAGTACATATTTAAAAATGTCCATAGAATTAATATGTACCTACTTACTACGTACCTACTGGATGGTGCACTATCACTAAAAACGCGAGCTGTAAAAGAGTGCATACCTTCCGTACATATTACACCAATCACTAGTTTCTTATATTCGTTTCTTTATCAACCAGTTTTTAAATGTAATTAAATTGTAAATTATTGTATTATTGTATCATTGTGTGCCTTAAAAATTATTTTATTGTATATCAAAATTAATTAATTAAAATATTATATAGTATAAACTTATTAATCTAACCATGTATTGTACACCCGTACAGGGTTTCTGTTAAGGAGCATATTTGACACTGTACCATCTACCAACTACCAACAGATTGCAATAAAGAATTTGAATTTGAATTTATTACAAACCAAAGATTAATCTACTTTGCAACAACCCGCGAGCAAAAATGTATGGTGGTGTATGTATACCTTCATGCACGCAACACTTCCCTCCCTACCACACAGGAAACATGCACACGCGATTAATGAATGATACCAACACACACACAAACACGTGTTTCGCCCCAAAACAAGGCATCCTCAGGGTAAGTAGACTCCACGACGGTTAATCGCAAAGTCAATACATATACATACATACAGCAGCAGACATTTTTGTTCGCGGATTGTTGCAAAGTAGATTAATCTTTGGTTTGTAATAATGGAGTTCCGCAAAGTAACTGAAGCCTGATACAATTAATTATTTTAAATGTTATCCTTAAAAACGCTGTCGCTCAAGAAATACGCTACACTTTTCCGTCAATTAAACGCAAATCGCATTTTTTTCCGTCCATTACGAGCGGCGTGGCGGCGCACGTCTCCACCGAACAATGGTACGCACGCGACCCAATGTTCTCACGTTCAAAGAAAATTGTAAAATCAGATGGGAAAACTCCTAGCTAGGGAATTACGCAACCGGTAATAGAACATTGATTGAACGATGCAGCGATGGTAGAATCATGTGGGCGTCAAATGCTTCGTTCGCTACAGAACTGATTACTTATTGCGTTAAGGCGTCTTACCCATTAGCGTCCCATACACCATTATGTTGTTGCTGAGCGGGGTCTCCAAGCGTACTCCGCCACGCTGCTCCAATGCGTATTGGCCGACGTGTTATTGGCTAGCAGTATTGTCGGAAGCTTCATACTCGTAGCTTAACGACTGATATCTGATTAGTTTAGTTTATAATTTACTAATGGACGCCCGCAGCTTCGCTCGCATGGAATAAGACATAACAATAGTTTAATTTACACACAGTAATATATTATATTAATCAGTGAAGATGCAGCTTTCTAATGGTGAAAAATTTTTTGAAATCGGTCCAGTACTTTTTGTGTGAAAACATTACAAACAAATTTATTTATTTATTTATTTATTTATTTTTATATCAGCACTTTGTTTACAGTTTACACCAAACACAAATGCGAAATAGAATTTATATAATGTTTCCTCTTTATAATATTAGATAGTATAAAGTAAATATACTTCTAATATATTCTAAAATCCCACCGCCAATACTATATACAATACAATACAAACGGGGTTTGACGTTAAACGCAATTATTCAAAACGAGTAGGTACGGAATCAAGCTAATTCAACACGCAACATTCCCGCGGTTTTCGTTGGCGACCTAATTAGGTTTAGCCATCCATCAATCAGCTACGACTCCGTGTCGCTGTGGTGCCTTACTCTGACTGCCCAACTGCGGGTACCGGGTTGGAATCCAAGGCCGAAGCAGATATTTATTTTGCAATTTTTAAATGCTCTCTGGAGATCTTTATACTTAAGGTACCGCAATGCATCTGTGTAGGAATTCATAGTACATAATGAGACCTTAAAAATGAAGCTAATTTGGACGAGAATGCACGCGCATAACTTAGAAAAGTCATTGGTGCGTGCCGCTGGGGTTTGAACCCGGACCGCTCGAGTGAGAGGGGAGTTCGATAGCCACTGCCACCGCTAGGTTCCACACCACACAGCCCAGCTAGGCTAAACAATTAGCTGTTGTCAAAAGCCAGTCAGTATTGCTACATAAAAAAGTATTCCCAGAATTTGAGCTCATACTTAAACGATAAAAAGCAATTATTTCATGTTCGCCCTCAAAGTGTACCCTAGGACTGTCCCTATTGTGCGCCCGAGGTTTCACCCCGCTCAGCCAACCCAACTTGGCGTTTGAATAAATCCAAAAAGTTAATATTTTCCCGTCGGCTTTGTCGCCTTCAATGGAGACTGAGGAACTTCAGTGGGAGCAGTTAACGTAGTCGAGTTGTTTGCTCGCGGTGGACTTTGGGTGTTGAAAAGACACTCTTAACAGGTTGAGTGTCGGTCAACAGAAGGGTGGGATGCGGAAATGGTATAACCAATGTCCTTTTTAAAAGCTTTTATTTAGCTTCACTCGTATGTAAGTATGTCCTGGAATCTTGCAATCAATATTTCACCCACTTCCACTGAAGCTATCGAGCCGAAATTTGGCACACATATTAGGTTCCGATGGCAATGCATGAAAATAAAAAAAAAGTTATAAAAGCTTTTTAAAAAAAAAATTTTAAAGTAAAATTTATTTGTTCTGAGTTTTATTAAATTCTCAAGAAACGTTCACGTAAAACTTATTTATTTATTTATACTAACCACGCTTTTTAACCTGGGACTACATTTCCGATTTTTCTCTCCGATAGTCGGATCAGATAGTCTGCAGATATCGGAGAGAAAAATCGGAAATGTTGTCCCAGGCTTAGGAGGATCAAACAAATATGATGTATCTTTATTGAACTGCCTTTTTATACCTAAATGTTGCTCCCAAGTGGGTAGGCCTGGCCTGGGCTGCGGGTAGCAGACACACGCAGAAAACAACACAATTTAATATTCACGACCTGAATACAATGTCACAAATATCAAAATAAACATAAATAAATGACTTAACAAGTCATTTAATAATGCCTCGCGATAAAAAGTATTGGACCAGAAATATTGTTTGCAATCACCCATTTATTGCTATTTTATTATTAATGGACGCCCGCAGCTTCGCTCGCGTAGAATTAACATAACAATAGTTGCGTTTACACCTAGTAATATAATATAGCCTATGTCACTCAGTGAAGATGCAGCTTTCTAATGGTGAAATAATTATTGAAAGTAGTTTTTGTGTGAAAACATTATAAACAATAGTTTCCCCTTTAAAATATTAGTACTATAGAAGAATAGATTTGGGTAAAATTAAGGGAGAAACCGCAGGACCGGGACCAATATTTTTTTATTTGAGAGCACGGCCTTCGTTGAAGTATGACACGTGACTGCGCGTGACGTTAACGAGTAAGCTATCACCCACCGAACCTTCCCATAAGTCCAGTTGTTTGTGTATTCAGATATCTTGCGGAGACTCAAATTCATCATTACCATGGCAACCGGGTTACAGTTAACAATCACCACTTTTTCATTTCGGATACACGATTCGCAACGGTTACCGCTACGGTTATGTTGCATCATAACATCCGCGGTTGTAACATTTAATAGCCGTTTCCGCGGCCCGAGGTGTACGCAACACAACGCGACGGGATACATCTGTACGGTTATTGCACGTTTATAGCTCGAAGGTGGAATAAAAAGGAGTTGTTTCCTTTGATATCGGATTCTTTGTGCGACGCTTCGCTTTGGTAACCGGTTACCGTTTATGTAACCCTGGTACATCAATAGATCGAAGCGGGAATGTTATATTGGTATTGTTATGTCTGTGCCGTAGCTGTGTTTATAAATAATTTATATAAGTTTATAAATATTTAAAATAAAGCCTCATTCTTAAGTTATTGCCCAAGTACCTATATTGACCAATTGTAAATTTTGTAAAGAGTAACTAGTAGCAAGAAACTCGCTTGCGTGTGTAATGTAATGACGTTCATTAAGCGTATATACAAATACCACATCCACCACAACCCTCCAGACTTCGAGATGCTACCGGGCATTTCAAGTTAGAAAAACCCTATAGATGTTCCCCGACCCGGGCATCGAACCCAGCACCTCCAGCTTAGCAGTCGCGCTTGCGGCCACAAGACCAACGAGGAATTCGAACCTTACTGCGACATATAGATATTCGTATCGTATATGCAAACATATGAAAGCAATATTGCAAATACACATTTTATGAATTCATAAACAGAGTAGGAACCTATTCGAGTTGCAAAAACTGAACGTAAAAACAAAATCCTTTTCAGTTTCGATGCGTATTATTATTCAATATATACATAACAGTTAAGTAATCCGTGACCGAATGAAACTTACACCGGCCCCGATACAGATTTCCGGTCCAAAGATCTTCCATACCACGTCACAAGAGCAATCGTAGTGAGTGTTCCGCACGATTGCACATAGATATATTATGTTTCCGTTTCACAGTTGATTTTAGCCACACATCGGTCATCGAAGCACATCGGATTAAACCCACACAATAGGTTCGATTCGAAGATATATTCCCCTTTTCCCTGTACCCCACGAGATCGATCGAAGGGAGTGTTCTGCGTGATTATGTCAAGACTAGTGGACGCCCGCAGCTTCGCTCGCGTAGACCCATTAACGACGTCTGCCCGCGTTCGGGTTGCCCACTTGACTTCAAAAACGGCAAAGTTTCATTCTAACTTTGCACCCCCGTTTTACCACCTGAGGGGGTGAATTTTCGAAAATCCTTTCTTAGTACTCCCCTACGTTATAAAAGGAACCCCTGTGCAAAATTTCAAGTTTCTAACCCTTATAGTTTAGGCCCTGCGTTGATAATCAGTCAGTCAGTCATCTTCTCCTTTTATCATGTCAAGATATGTTCCCGATTCACGCTTGACTTTTAACATACTTCGATTACTGAAGTGGCCACGTTTACAACTTCGCCTTGCTACTTTATAGGACAGAAGCTTCAATCCTACAACTCCAAGCTCCAATGGTTTTCAAAGATATGTCTGAAAAAAGTCCAGTTAGTATTGCCTATATGATAATAGAAATATCAGTGCAAGTAACGCCACTGTATTGCTAATTATTGTAAAAGATTCTTATGTACTTCGTTAGTATGCCTATAGTAAATAAATAAATAAATAGACCATTAGGTATATCAGCTTAAGTGAATATGAGACCTATTCACCTACTTCTAGTGAAAGTTGGGGTATTTTTGTCTAGTGGACGCCCGCAGCTTCGCTCGCGTGGAATTAGACATAACCGTTTAAACCTAGTAATATTATATAGCCAATGTCACTCAGTGAAGATGCAGCTTTCTAATGGTGAAACAATTTTAGAAATCGGTCCAGTAGTTTTTGTGTGAAAAAATTACAAACAAATGTTTCCTCTTAATAATCTTAATAATATATATTTCTTGTGTACGTTTGTATGACAGTGAACTCCTCCTAAACGGCTGGATAGATGTTATGAAATTTTTTATGTGTGTTCAAGGGGATTCGAGAATGGTTACATTCACAATTTGGTCCGCTGGAAAATGTTTTTCAAACATTATTTTAGTATTTTTGTATAAATTATCATTTACATGAAGTGTCGCGTCACTTTGATATTTCATATGGCAGAACAACGTTTGCGAGAGATAAGAAGTGTACCTAAAGTCAATGTACTATTTATACTGGCCAAATGCATTTCAATTGCCCTTGAAGTACATCAAATCTGTCAAGCCTTGTATAAGATTGCCCTAAGGCGCTGCTGTCACTTTCATTCTCTTTCCGCTTCGGCCAGAGCATTCCCAGACCAATAGCCAACGCGTCCTCGTATCAGACAATATATCATAATAAGCAAGTGTTCCGTCTGATCGAGCCGACATTTCTCCACCCTTCACGCTTCAATGAAAACGTGATTCATTTTCATCTTTTTCCTAGTAACATTTGGTATATTCAAACAAAAGAAACTTATTCGTATCAGTAGGTTTTAGGAATATAACTTCGAGTGATTTACTTACCAGTATTTCAGTCGGTTTATACATTTGCTAAATAAATTTTCATTCTGTCGTCTCATAGCACGTGCAAAAACAAATAAAAATATTCGTTTCGCCATGACGACTAACTTGATTGATCTTTACCTTAATTATTGTATTGTATACACTGTTGCTCACCCGTGCCTTCTGTCGAGTACCGGTCTTAGATCAATGCTAAATGCGGATTGGTCCACCTCACACGCTTTCGAAAACCTCACTACCTACCTATGACTATGACCTACCTGTCTTGCCGTATTATTGTGAGTTTATTGTCTTTACCAACCCACTAGTTTACATATTTCCAATACACAACCCGTAAAGCTTCAATACACAGCGCGTGCCCGGTCGGTACATGACGTGCGCGTACCGTATCAGCGCTGTATCGGTTTGTATCTATCACAGTATCAGATGGCACGCGACGAGGCAAGCCGCGGTGCCAGCCGGTGCCGGGCGGGTATCGATGCGTCGCGACGGCCGTGCGGCGGGGTTATCTCGTGTATCAATTTTATTGTGTGTAGGGTGCTTTACATATTCACACCGTTTGCCGGCTCTGGACAAATACAGAACAACTACAAGTGTTCGTCACAAAAATATTTGTCCTGAATGGGATTCGAACCCACAACCCATGGCGCAACAGGCAGGGTCACTACCGATTGCGCCAACGGGCTCGTCAACAATGGTATGAGTAGTCGCTGCGACCCATAGACGTCCCACTGCTGTGCACGGGAGTAGTAATTGTATTTAATTCGTAAAGTCAAAAATTTTATGTATTGCATAGACACCATACTTGTTGTTATAATGTTTGTAGTAATCTCATTTCCTATAATCATCACCATATGAATACTCTTCTTTCGCACATCTTCCTCCACACGCGTGCAATACACACTACATCGCCCCGCGGGGATCGCACGCATTAAGCGGACCGGCAATTAATTAATATCGGTGCAGCGCTAAACATTCGCTGCGAGACCGTTTTAATGAGCTTAAGTGCCATGATTCATATTGCGTCCCGACGGACTGTACAATATACATTTATATTATGTAATCGTTTTACACTGGAATTGGTGAGGATTTAATTTATTTTTGTGTACGTACACGTGTGTATGACAGTGAACTCCTCCTAAACGGCTGGATAGATGTTGATGAATTTTTTTGTGTGTGTTCAAGGGGATTCGAGAATGGTTTAGATTTACAATTTGGTCCACTGGAAAATGTTTTTTAAACACTATTTTAGTATTTTTATTTTTAACCGTCGTTCATTGACGTGAAGCGTCGCGTCACTTTGACATTTCATATGGCAGAACAACGTTTGCGGGGTCAGCTAGTATATATATACATATAATGAATCTCCACGGCACAAAGCAGATACTTTGTGTCCACGGCGCGTCTATACATTGAATTTATCTTAAAAACAACTATTAGGGGATGGAAACTTATTACTCTGCAAGTGAATTCCTTGGTGATAAGCTGTGAATGTGACAGGCACCTTCGAATCCCTGACACGGGTCTTTTTAACTATCCCGAAAAATAAATAGGTTTTTCTGGAATACAGGATGAAAGTTTGTACGAAATTTTTCTCAAACATTATCTGACAAATTTGAAATACTGATTTTCTGGATTTAAGACGACTCATATGTAGTTCTCCAAATAAAAATTCTCTGTGTATATTCAATCTTCAGAGTTATTGAGAGGAAAGTTCTAACTAAAGTGAAGACAAGTAATATTATTTCTAACAACATGAAAGCCTGTTGACGCATTATGACCAACTTAATACTATTTTTTTGAAAAAAAAACTGGAATAATTACACATGAAAAATTTATTTAAAAACTGGAATATTAAAATACACAAAAATCAGAAACGCACGGAATCGAAATGTAAATCCGAAATAATATATTCATACCGTAACAATTGAACACAAACTGTTCGATACTTCAATTCCCGTAATTTCCCGTCTGTCTGAGTGAATCGTTCGCGATCGTAATCGCCTTACGATATAAAGTAAACACGTAAATCCTATTACAGAGGAATTAACGAATAAATTGTATTCTCTGAACAGATCTTGTAATTTGTACGACAGCTTTGATTTAGAACAGAATGTATGAATAGAGTATTTGTTACATTCGACTTGCCCGTTGGCGCAATCGGTGGTGGCTTGTTACGCCAGGGGTCATGGGTTCGAATCCCACTCAAGACAAACATTCGTGTGACGAACATTGTGTTTGTTCTGTGTCTGGATATTAATATTTATTTAAGTATGTACATATTTAAAAATATCTATGTTATGTAAACCAGTCGTGACATTTAATTAATTAATCGCATATAACTTAGAAAGGTAATTGGTGAGTGCCGCGTGGATCTAAACCCGGACCGCCCGAGTGAGATGTGAGACAATAGCAACTGGGCTGCCACCGCTTTAACTGAATATGAAATTTTACAAAATAACTTACGGATGAGCACAAAACACGTAGCCGCATTAAAGTCTGCATATTATTAAAAAATAGCTTGGGATGGTTGTGTGTATACACAAAAACTATGAAATAAAAAGAGTAGGTAATAACGAAAGTTTTGTACACAGGTTCCGCTTATTTTTATATGTTATACTAAATTCTAAAGAGATACCACTATAGAGAACTTACTAATGAGTAATATTTCAGTTAATAAATTATTATTAATTGATTTCAAAACTAAAAAGTCTGAAATAATAGTAACTACTGCAATTTATATCTCAGCTTGTTTATAAATGGTAACATATCTCGTAGCACACCGCCTACGTCGTAGCTGTGGCACGACAACAGCTACGGAGTATCACGTAGCATACGTAGGGCTGCCACGGCCGCGTAGCCAAATGCCAAATCCACAATATCCACGGCTCGTAGCATACCCGCTACACATAAGGCTTAACTTGCTACACACAAGTAGTGTAAAATAGGTAGCTAATATATTATTGCGCTGTGGATGTGGTATACTAAATCTGATTCCTTTTGTTTAGTATAACGAATTCTAACTGATTCTAATGTTACTGAAATTTGCGATTTGCAAGCTAGAATTAATGATTTTGAATACAGACATGTATTCCGTAAGTATTGCTTAATATTCAACATTAATAGCCAAACGGTTTACGAATTCAAAAGCGGCGCGGCGGGCTAAGCGAACTTCCGGCGTATCTCATGAATACTTATAGCTTAATGAAGTAGGTTCGGACTGACTCCGGGGTCACAGTCCAACTTGTGGACCAGATGTACTGCTAGATTCAGTAGGTCAAATTGTAGCATCTTGTGAATTTAAACTGCGGACGTGTAGTCTGCAGAGATACGAATACGTAAGCACTGTAGCGTCCACAACACAATGGCTCGCGCCGTTTCAATGTGATCGAAAGAGTTAAGCAACGAAGGGCGCGGTCGTTTTGTGGATGGGTGACCGCTAGTGGCAAAATTTCATGGACGCAATCCAATGAATAAATTGTATGCGTTTAGTTCTGATAATGACAATCCTCCTTTTCAACCCTTTACAAAACTGTTTTCCAATTAAAAAGTAGCTTATGTCTTTTCTCAGGCTCTACACTATCTGTGTACAAAATTTCATTTAAATCGGTTTAGTAGTTTAGGCGTGAAAGCGCGACAGACAGACAGAGTTACTTTCACATTTATAATATTAGTATGGATGGATATTCATAACCGGTCTAAACCAATTTTGACTGAATATCAAAGACTGACGATGACTGTGCATATCAAGGACTCTGAAATACGAGTAAGTCAATTCAATTTTGACTAAATAGACTGACGCTAACTGTGTATATCGACGACTCTGAAATACGAGTAAATCTCTCCTCACAACTGAAAATGCATTCTCCACCACACTGCTTCAGTGCGCTTCTCAAGCAACCTCCTTATGGCTCCTACTAGGGCTTAACTACGAGTATTACATACTATTCCACATGTTACCCTAAGTAATGCACAAACAAGGGCGCAGATTATCGTTCGCAATACGTAACACATTTGCATACTACAATTATGAGAACAATATAATACCGAATAACTAGTTACGAACAAGGTATTCAGATAATGTTCTTAATAACTCAACTCACTTACGGAACTAACCATCTTTACTAATATTATAAAGAGGAAATTTGTTTGTACTTAATGTTTTCACACAAAAACTACTGGACCGATTTCAAAAATTCTTTCACCATTATAAAGCTGCATCTTCACTGAGTGATGTAGGCTTTATAATATTACCAGGTGTAAACGAAACTATTGTTGTCTAATTCCACGCGAGCGAAACTGCGGGCGTCCACTAGTCTTATATACAGTCCCTATCTTTATTTTTATTTTCGTAAAACTCACATAACTCAGTAAAGGGCTCGGATTATCAATATCGGAGCAAACTCAAAACGAGTGACCATAATTATGACCAACATCAAGCTTGAATTTTTTTGAAGTGTTAGGCAGAGGAGTTTGTACACCTACTTTACACCAGATATGTTCAACTCCCGTAATAGGCGGTGAGCCTACTGCAATACACCGGACACATTTCCAAACTCTGATCTTTACCCGACCCGGGAACGAACCCTGAACCTCGAACATTAAATAAACGAGCAGACCAACAGCCGTCAGGGCTTTAGAGTGGAATACTCACACTCTAAAGCCCTGAAAGGCGTACTTGCATTTTAAAGCGAAAATTTTACTTTTTAACGTGAAGAATACAATCTTCAGGGCTCGGTTCCAGGGCCCTTTGTGTCCCGTTCTGCCTGCTGCGATTGTGTTGCGGCTTTCGCCAAGACAGCATTTTACCTGATTGCCAGTTTGTGTTACGACGAAATCGGACCTTGTTGGTGCAGCTTTAAGTCTCGTATTGCGTTGTGTTATATCAGCTGTTAAAGAAAATGAAATGAGGTTGTAAGACTGTTTTAACGCTATGTTTACAATTGCCAGACAAGGTTTTTAAGGTGCTGTGTACCATTTTTGTCGTGTAGTAATTGTTTTTAATCCAATTCATTTCCAATATAAAAAAAAATTGTCTGCGAAGTCGGTTTACGGACGATAATTTTACATGATAACGTCATAAGAAAAAATCCTTTATCTGAACTGATAAATAAAATTAACCTAATTATTAATGCTTTAAACAATAAATTAAACATATTTCTGTGTCTTGTTGCAATCCCACTGCAAATTTCAGCCGCCGTAAACAAAGTAGGCCGCACAAAAATCATATCTTGTTTGTTACTACTGAACTTATTCACTGATTGCTCACTAGATGACGCTGCAAAACCTGTACCTATCAATTAATATTTCGAACAAGTTTCGTGCTCGCCTTGCATCTCGCTTCTTATTTTTGTACTAAATGTGATATGTGTTATGTGATTTCTCCAACTAGGGCGAAATGTTTGCGAATACGACAAAGCCCTTTTTTAGTTGAATAAATAGAGACTATCTAAAAACTACTTATATACCCGTTACCTTGCGTTACTTATAAGAATCGTCGTTGAATGTATAGATAGATTAAGCGCCTATCGAATAAGTTGCGTGCTCACATCTCGATTCAATAGACAATCAAACTACTCGTAACTTGGATCACGTTCCGAGCAAACAATGAACATTTAGACCATTTCGATTTGCGCGCTCACCATGTCAACACGCGTCAGACAAAGCGCAGAGTAATTTAATCGTTTCGAGCGTTTTAATGTTACTGTCAACAAAACACGTACAGTCGGAAGCGGTCCCCGCAATACAACAGTTAAACTAACCGGTTAACAGTGCTTTCAAACCAGATTTAGATACACTAATGGACTATAAATGAACTGACTCTGAATAGCTAACCCTGCGGGGCGGTTTAGACTAATAACCTGAAGTATAATTTAAATTTATGTGTAAATGTGAATGTTTGATTTGATATATATATATGAATACGTACCAATTGACACGTTTTTTAGGCTTCACTTTTACAGCGGCTATGGTAGAAGAGTTAGTACGTTGAAGTGGCAATGGGCAGGCCACGTCGTTCGCAGGGCTGATAACCGTTGGGGAAGAAAAGTCCTCGAATGGAGACCTCGACTTGGAAAAAGGAGCACAGGCCGCCCTTCGACAAGGTGGACGGACGACCTGAAGAAGGCGGCGGGAAACCGCTGGATTCAGAAGGCACAGGACCGGTCGGAGTGGCGTCGTTCAGGAGAGGCCTATGTCTAGCAGTGGACCAATAAAGGCTGATGATGATGAAGATGATGATGATGGTAGATCTGCTCCTTTTTTATAACTTCTTATACAACTATAGCGGCGGCAATATCGTTAACGCGTTACGGTGACCACTAACCACCTGTAGGTAACCAACCGGGCGGAAATAATTGAGTTCACGCCATTTCCTATTCGGACTTGATTTGATCTTATCGACGCCATTAGTATACTATAACATAGTACCATAAACGTTTCGGCGGGTACGACGTGTGGACAAGCACGCGCACACCTACCGATGCTGCGATAAACAAGTGTTATGGTATATCGCTGACTTGTAGAAAGGGGAGAAAAGGATAATTTCTGTTCCAACAAAATAAACTGGCTTTAATCTTGAATTCTCATTGATTGTAGATTACTTTGCTTTAATGCGTTTGTGAGTTGAATTGAAAGCGATGACAGCCCAGTGGCAATTTAACTCGCCTCTCACTCGAGCGGTTCAAAACCCAAAGGCACCAATGACTTTTCTAAGCTTTGTGCGATATAAGAAATTAAATATCACCAGCTGTAATGGCGAAGGAATTCATTGAAAAAAAAAAACAACATTCCTTCGAGTTCGCGAAGTCATGTGAAGTTTTCCAATCAACACTTGGCCAGCGTGGCGGATTATGGCCTAAAGTTAAATTCTAAATAAATGTAATCTAAATTCTTGCGCAACGTAAGATATTGCCACAGTGGAATTACTTAAGTATAAGTACTTACTGAAAATAAAATGATATTATTCTGCAAAAGTAACCAAATCTGCACGTCGTCAAGAAGTAATTTAATGCGGCTTTTTTTTTCATTTTCAACGAGATAGCCAATAAAGTGTTTTTATCACCTTACGGTATGTGAAAGTTTGTACCTAAGTTTGAATATTTTGGATGTTTGTTACTCGATCACGTCAATACCTCAAGACAGATTTGGATGAAACTTGGCACATAAGTAGACAATATCCTAGATTAGCACATAGGATACTTTTCATCCTGAAAATACGTTCCCTTAGAATGCTTTGCACGTTTATTAGAAAGTTGTCTGGCACGCGATACACAGATGGCGTTGACACTAATTCTTAGCTTGATTACACATTTTCCGCAGGCGATGCTGCTTACAAATAATTATACCGTTAAAATTTTTTTTTTTTAAAAAGCTTTTTAAAACTTTTATTTTTATTTTCATGCAATGTTATCGGAACCAAATATGTGTGCCAAATTTCAGCTCGATAGCTTTAGTGGAAGTGGGAGAAATATTGATTGCAAGATTCTAGGACATACATACTTACATGAATGAATGAATACATACGAGTGAAGTTAAATAAAAGCTTTTAAAAACTATTTTCAGGATTTCTTACAAGGGAAGTAGAAGAAATTCCGACGAAATATACATCTAAATAAAATCAAACACATAGGAACTTACAAAACATAAGATCTCCTTGTACGTTATCTGTCGCCATGCTCGAGCTCTGCTCGTGTGCGTCTTGAAACGAATAAACGGCGCCAAGTACCGTTGTCTGTCACTCGAGCCCGCGTAAACGGCTCAGGCTGAGGCGCCGCGTCACACAAAGGCACGATACGCTCGCAAGAACAATTCGCAGAGTACATACTTTCATTTACATTGACGGCTGTACGTACAACCCCTCAGTCACGGATATACACTCAAAATCATCAAGAATGTTAATAAGAAACGCATACCCAAATGTTCCGTATTCCTATTCGTAAAATACCTAGAAAAATATCGTAAATTACCAAAGACCAACTTACTATACAGCATAGCATAGACCATAAAAGAAAAATACTACGTTAGCCCAAACAGTTACATACTACGTTAAGTCATCCGTCACGACATGTTGTCTTGACATGTCTGCTGTCTCTCCGAGTAAATATTCATAAAATAATTATTTTTTATCGAAATATGCCGTGTTGACTAAGAACAGATCAACAACAATAAAACAAAATAGTTATGTAGTAGGTACCATAGTTTCCAGCAGTAGGAAAAATCCAACCTTATAAAAGGGTTAACCTAATCAGACCTTATCTTGGCCCATACACGGCTTGAGGAATCCGAGGACGCGGCCCTAATGACTGAATAGGGTTGTGCATTTGTGCCCCGACCGTGTTATAACACCCCGACTTGGGTAGTTCCTACTACACCAACATATCAAAAATTCGTGCAGTATTTATATATTTTGGTGGTAGCGTGTGTCTTAATATGAATATAGTTGTGTGGTCAGCAAAATCACGACCATGTCCCCCCAGTTTCCAGCAAAAGGTATCAAATTAGGTGCTCGATAAATGAGGTTTTCTTTCATAATTTATAAGTAATAGAAAATCAAAGTATACCTTAATATTCGCAACCTTTAGCTCGCCTCAACTTGTTGAAGTCGAAGACGCGGCCCGCGTATTCGCTTCCGACCTAGTTCCTGAGCCTGATTCATAACTGAGTAACGGATTAAGTTCTCAAGACATTACTTGAGAGTTTTTCAATGACTATTTGAGCATTTAAATAAATAATTTGTACCTACAAAATACGTTGACGTTACAGCTGGCTAAGAAATTAATGTTCTTAAAATATAAAAATTTAAAATTGAATAATTTAACAGGGTAGTACACAATAAACCTTAACACAAATCATATTGAAAAAATCCTAATGTAGCTTGCAGATAGGTATTATGTTCGTAAAATTTCGTGGCCGACACAAGAAGGGTCGATCTTGAAAAATATTCGTAAAACAAACTCACTCCCACCCCTAACTTGTTGAATCCGAAGACGCGACCTGAATAATTCAGTTCGACCCCGTTTGTGTTCCGACCGAGTTCACAGCGCCGCCGGGTATTTCCCCGCTGCCCCGGAGGGGGACTTTTCACTGGCTTGTTAGTTCTAGGTAGGCAAATCTGTTTTTGGTAACTTTGCTTTTTTGCCCAGTGTACGGCAATAGGCTCACCGCTTCTAGTACCTATTAGACACCTCTGTCTACCCCCTTAGTGTAATACAGGCCTGATCTAATATTTTTAGTTATAATATGTATTACAGTATTTTAGTGTGACCCTGAAAACCAGCGTGACCCTGAAAACCAGCGGTCGTGGTTTGCCTGAGACCATAGCTTGTGAGTGTGGCCCCTATTTCGGCAGATTATATACTGTTATTTATTTATTTATTTTATAGACATAATATCGTACAATACCTACTTCTGTAACAGTTCTAATTTGACGAAATAAATTTGAATTCATTCATTCATTCGTTATTATTAACAACCAGTCAACATTAATGAAGTAATTATGTATTAAGGTCCGCCATCAATGATTGGCGCCACGAAAATGTTGGTTCTTATGAAAATGTTGGTTCTTATGAAAGTCCGTCACATACGTCATCATGGGTGCTACACGCTCGTTTGCCGAAGACAGTAACACGTTATTTCTTGCAATCACAAACCTATAATCCTTTGTACCTATAACCATCATAAGGCGTTTACATATAACTAGTGGACGCCCGTAGCTTCGCTCGCGTGGAATTAGATATAAAAATAGTTTCGTTTACACCTAGTGATATTATATAGCCTATGTCACTCAGCGAAGATGCAGATTTCCAATGGTGAAAGAAATTTTGAAATCGGTCCAGTAGTTTTTGTGTGAAAACATTACAAACAAATGTTTCCTCTTTATAATATTAGTATAGATGAACAAGTCACACTGATAACATATATCTATATAATTTCTATTATTTAGTAAAATATACATAGGTGTATAATTTCTATTATTTAGTAAAATATACATAGGTGTATAATTTCTATTATTTACTAAAATATACACGCTCTTGCGTCTATCGCCGTCTATTATTGGCTTTCGTTTGGCTACGATACGACTACATGCTTGCGAAGGGATACAATCAATCATCACTAATTCCATTTCGATCAAGTGCGATAATCGTACGCAATCGCTAGCTACAGTCAATCTACACTCTATGGGGTAGTGCAGACGAGCGTTTGAAATGGACGCGCGTTTATATGCAAATAAAAAATATTAAATGTTGTTATATCTTAGTGATGGACTGTCAAATACCGATATTCCCGTCGAATCGCTCTTAATCACACGGTATAATCCTAACTCATGTTCATAGCTTATGGTCATTACTAAATGATCGCTTCTGAGTACATTCAGCACATTATTATTCACTATTCAAATGGTCGCATCAATAATACCAAATAAGCATGCCGCAGTTCCCATTTATTTGTACTTTTACTTCATTCTTTATCATTACTTTTTATTCATAACAAATTAATAAACCTATAACTACCTGTAGCTATAAAGTGTTTGCTACAACTAAATTGTGGTACAATAAAGATTAAATACCCGTGTAAGATTAGCTATTCATTCAATGATCAAAAGCTAATCCTTTGCCTTATATGTATGTCAGTTTAGAATAGCATTATATCTCTTTCCTTTAAGTAGTTTGTAGTTACCTAGACTTTCGTTAAGCGTGTCCAATCACCTCATAGCGAAATAAATTATTTGAATTTGACTTTGATAAAGATATAAACATATAAAACCGTTTGTCTGCAAACCCCTAACACAGAATAACATTATCGCGCCGACCTGCAGACATAACATCCTGCACAGTTTATTACTCGTTTCCTTTGATCGATTGCTGTGTTCTCTGTCCCGCAAAACTAAGAAATATATACATTTACGTCTACAATTTTGTGTACCTAAAGGACTATGCTCACAAATCTGCCTTCCCAATTATGATGTTTTAGGGTTACGTGCCCAAAGGGTAAAACGGGACCCTATTACTAAGACTTCGCTGTCCGTCCGTCTGTCCGTCAGTCACCAGGCTGTATCTCATGAACCGTGATAGTTGAACAGTTAAAATTTTCACAGATGATGTATTTGTGTTGCAGCTATAACAACAAATACAGAAAAACATAAAACTTTAATAACGCCTATAAGTTACATTGATACATAACACTACTCGAGGCTGCACTTCGACAAGGTGGACAGATAATCTGAAGAAGAAATTCGTCGTTTAGGTGAGGCCTATGTCCAGCAGGCCAATAATAACCACTCCTCCTGATGGATGGATGGACTTGCTAGTGACCACGTGCGACGATGACCACTTCCCATCAGGTCGCTGCGATCCATAGACGTCCCACTGCTGGGCACGGGTCTCCCCCACAGACACTGCTGCGGGAGGTCTAGAGCATACTCCACCACGCTGCTCCAAAGCTCCGGGCTGCGCCATCAGTTACTCGACCCCAAATGTATATTTGTTATACCATCATCAATTGACCTTCTAAAACAACCAGAAAAACGTCTCTAATAGAATCAGCTAGAAACAAAAACATTTTCACAAAATTCTTGTTATATCGAGGTAACAAGACGCTCAGTGTAGTTGGATGTTAACTGATTACATTGATATTGATAACATTCGTGACCTAACGTTTAGATCAAAAATTTTGTATGAAAAGGCCTCTCATGAACATTTCTTTGGATATAAACTAGATTTGGTTGTATCTACTCGGTCTCACAGACCGCACCTAAGAGGCTTGCAACGACAGAAAAATTCCTCAGCGTCATAATGTATTTAAAAACGTGTAGATAAAATCTCTTTATGATGCTAATGATGGCTTCCGACCTTGACATGCGCTGTCACAACGTGGGCCGCCTACATTGTATTTAAGAATGCGCATGCCGGTAAAATTATTATGTAAATATTTTTAATTTTAATAATTACTACTTTAAGAAACCTGAGTTTTAGTAATTCACTTATATTTAATAACTAGCGACCCGCCCCGGCTCCGCACGGGTGCAAAGCTGATACCTACTACTATATTATGCATGTTATATACATATAAACCTTCCTCTTTATTAACTCTATTAAAAAAAACGCATCAAAATCCGTTGCGTAGTTTTAAAGATTTAAGCATACATAGGGACAGAGAAAGCGACTTTTTTATTTATACTACACTCGGCGTCAGAAAAATCGCACCTTCATGTTTTTTTCAGTAAATTGCCCCTAGAATCCAGCACATAAATACCACGTGTGAAAAAAAAATATCATTGTAAAGTGCACTTCAATACCTTTACATTAATTACCTGTATCATTAAGAAACCAATTACCATTTCTAACTAGGGACCAATCAATAAGATGTTGGAAAAAATGCTCTAATAAGGAGCGCTAGTTGAGCTACCTTAAAAGGGTATAAAAGGTCATATCCAGGTAAAAAATGGGTCAGCCGCTACTCAGACTTTAGAGTGAACACCCCGGAACAACATACGCAAAATAACAATACCTGAAGATGGATACAACCCCTGAAGAAGCCGCTCAAATCATAACGCTATTGCAAACAGGACTGCGACAGGTTGACGTTGCTCGACAGTTGAACCTTAGCCGATTCTCAGTTCGACGAGTATACCAACGGTTCCGTGAGACTGGTGGCTATACCCGAAGACGTGGATCCGGAAGAAAACGGTGCACATCAGAAAGAGACGACCGCTTCAATGTGTCCACGACGTTGAGCCCCCGCTTCAGCAATGCTGTTGAGGTGCAACAAGAGCTCCGATCAGCTGGCAGAACGTCTGTGAGTGTCTCTACGATTAGAAGAAGATTGAAAGAAAAGGAATTAAAAGCTCACAGACCTGCTAGGGGCCCAAAATTGTCCGTGCAGCATCGAAGAGAGCGGTTGCAATTTGCTCAGGAGCATGTCAACTGAACGCTTGACCAGTGGAGGGCCGTTCTCTTCACCGATGAGACACGAGTATGTCTATTTTGCAACGACAGATGCAGAAGAGTATACCGAAGAAGAGGAGAGCGTTTTACCCAGGCTTGTATAGAGGAATCCGTCGAATACGGAGGTCGTTCCTGTATGTTCTGGGGTGGCATATCCGTCGAAGGGAAAACGGAGCTTGTGTGCGTCTCTCGGACTGGCGGTGGTCGCGGGCAAGGGTCGCTGAATGCTGGGCGGTACATAACGGAGATCTTACAAGTCCATGTGGTCCCGTATGCCGGTTTTGTTGGCGATGGGTTCATATTAATGCATGATAACGCCCGTTGCCACACTGCGTTTGCTGTGCGGGACTACTTGGAAGAGGTTGAGATCATAGAGTTCAGTATCTTTGGGACAAAAACAAAGGGATAAATATAAATTTGTAATAAAATACAGACGATCGTCGTTTTGATCATTTTCATAGGTTAATTTAGTAATTTTCTTGAAAAATAATGCCAATTCAAAGGTCGTTCTCGAACTGTGTCTACGCTCAGTACAAGAAGCAAGGATTTCAGCCGAGTCAGTCATAACTGCATGCGTACTCTTAAGAAGTTACCACTGAAAAAATGTTCGCCGGACGCCTCGGGTGTGTACACACCTCTAGGGGTATTGTGTATGCCGTTTTGGACGCTTTCATTCTAGAATTGCAAAAGGAACAAAAATATTTTTAGGCGTCAGATGTTTTCGCTCTTTTGATCATCAGGCACGCCTATGCAAGAGGCCAGCAATCACCGAGGTTAGCACTGATTTATCAAACAAAAATAGGTAAGTAAGTAGATGTGTACGAAACGACACTTAGTTTTCTCGGTATAACTTCATAGTTTTCACGGTATTCCCATGAGTACTATGCTATACTATAATATTTCAGTGTTCGCAAACGGCATATTTCGCTGACAGAATTTATAAGAATTAATTTTCATTCAGCCTATACTATACCGTAATGAAAATAAATGAATATGAATACGTCACGTACTGAAGCGAAAACAAACAAATGTGCACATATTTAATAAATTTCGTGTATCAACCACTTTTAGAGCGCATTAACTTATACTTCATAGGTATATCGGAAAAGGGAAGCATTAGATTCGTAATGAGTTCAGAAAAAGCAAAGGAAATACGTCAAATAAAATATTGTTTATATGTACATAAAGAAAGAATATTATAGCTTTAAAATAATGCAACTAATTAACGATCGATTAAGTCTCATTGTATTGTGAAAAGTTCCTCAGAAGATTTAAAAGGCTTACGGTTCAACTGAGCTATTCACAAACTGCTCAATACTCGCAAGTTAAGTACAAGGCACAAGGCACAAGCTCGACTCGGAACGATCTGAATCTTTATAGTTTGGACAAGTTGAAGAGCTTCCTTAACAAGTTGGCAGCGAAGACTGGAATGGGGGTTCCCGATAATTTGTCAAGGGTTTTATTCGAGACAGTTCTACAGATAAAATTCACTTCAGGGTATTGGTAGTTGTGCAAAGAGTTTTGTGACGAAAAAGCGTGTTAATTTACTTAATATCTCCTTTGCCGAATGTGGTCAAAGCTACAGGTGACTATAATCATGACTATGTTCAGCAGCGAATGATGCTTTGATGCATTGGGCTATGGGACGCTACTTTACCATCGTTCGCTGCGACCCACAGACGTCCCACTGCTGGGCACGGGTCCCCACAGACACTGCTGCGGGAGGTCTACAGCATACTTTACCACGCTGCTCCAATGCGGATTGGTGGAGGGGTTAGTGGCCAACCCAGTGTCGAATGTTCTCAATGACTGTTTCCAGCATTGAAAACAACCGGGACCGACGGTAGCGTCCATGAAATTTTGCCACTAGCGGTCACCCATCCACAAAACGACTGCGCCCGTCGTTGCTTAACTCTTTCGATCACATTGAATCGACGCGAGCCATTGGGCTATGGACGCTACTTTACCATACGCGGATAGTATTCAAATGTTACCAATGCAAAAGCAATCATAAAAACATGATTTTTTTCCTTCGAACTTTTTCACTACAGAAAAACTTTTCTTCATTCTTATATGAGAGTTGAGAATTCAGAGAGATCTACTAAACTTGCAATCTCCAAAGATACTTATATTCCTCCAGCTTACCTACGTAGCTCACGCCACACTTTGATTTGGATCGAATCCAAGAAAATTCAGCAAACTTACCTGTAACCAAATAAGGAATATTAGATTTTACAATTTACTTAATGTGACGATATTCAGTGAGCCAAATGAAAAACGTAGAAATGAGGTGACGGTATTACCATAGTATAAAGAGTCTTCGCTCTGCTCTACCTATACTATGGTATTACCTAGTTACCTAGTCAGCTCCAGGTCATCTTATGTAAGCCAATAACTTCTTAAATGCGTAATAAATAGCGTAATAAATAGCGTTAAAACCCTGTAATAAGCTGGAATGGTGGTTGATAACATTTAAATGAAAATAAACTTTACATTTAAAGTTTTTACAAAACTTAAGGACAGACACGCACATAGAACCACACAATTAATTTTCCGGATCTTTAAAGTTAATTGTGTATCTCTGCACTACAAATCTATACTAGGTTAAATTATAAAGAGGAAAGATTTGTTTGTAATGTTTTCATACAAAAACTACTGGACTGATTTCAAAAATTCTTTCACCATTAGCACGCTGCATCTTCACTGACATAGGCTATATAATATTACTAGGTGTAACCGAAACTATTGTTATGGCTAATTCCGCGCGAGCGAAGCTGCGTCCGTCCACTAGTTATATACATCTGAATCTACTCGCAGCCTCCACTAAACACCTCACAACATCATGACCATATCTCAAGCACCCTCGTAACCGTACAATAAATCATTTGAAAGCGCGTAATGTTTGTTATCGTGCACATAAAGCGTCCTGTAAAGTTATCAAACAGCTATTCCCGGCTCGCGCTGGCGCGTTTGCTCACCTCTACCTGGATCACGTGCGATTGTAACTTTTAAACTGTAATAGGGCTGCCACAGAGATGCTTGAAAACATTAAACACCTCTTCAATCTATATATATATAAAAGGAGAAGCTGACTGACTGACTGACTTACTGACGTATCAACGCAGGGCCTAAACTATAAGGGTTAAAAACTTGAAATTTTGCACAGGGGCTCCATTTATAACGTAGGGGAACACTAAGAAAGGATTTTTGAAAATTCACCCCCGTAAGGGGGTAAAACGGGGGTGCAAAGTTAGTATGAAACTTTGCCGTTTTTGAAGTCAAGTGGGCAACCCGAACGCGGGCAGACATCGTTAATGGGTCTAATTCTACGCGAGCGAAGCTGCGGGCGTCCACTAGTGTAATACATAGTAAATAGGTCGATGATATGACATGATAGGAAGGTAGGTCCCTACGTTGCTTTATCCATACTAATATTATAAATACTTAAATACTAATATTATAAATGCGAAAGTAACTCTGTGTCTGTCTGTCTCGCTTTCACGCCAAAACTACAGACCCGATTTTAATGAAATTTAGTACACAGATAGTTTAGAGCTTGAGAGAGGACATAGGCTACTTTTAAATTGGAAAAAGTGTTGTAAAGGGTTGAAAAGGGGGATGAAAGGTTGTATGAAAGTATTGTCATTTTTAGAACTAGAAGCATAGATTGTAAAAAATTTACCCATAAGGGTGTAAAATAAACATAAGGGTGTAAAATAAACATAACACATTACGATTAACAAATTTGTGGGGCTAAAGTTAACGCGTTAAGAAGAATCTATTATTATGCCTAATTCCACGCAAGCGAAATTGCGGGCGTCCACTAGTACATAATAAATAGGTCGATGATATGACATGATAGCTGAATGAGGTTGGAGGTGTCAAATTGTGTTCCCCTGAAAACTCGCCATAGTAAATTCGACTTACAAATTTACCCCATAATAACTGATTACTTCAGTATTAAGGGGTAAATTTGTAAGTGCGTAAGGCACGTAAAGCCGTCGGTCCCGGTTGTTTTCAATGTTGTAAGCAGTCGTTAAGCCTTGACGAAGACCTTCGGGTGGCTTGAGAACATTCGACACTGGGCTGGCCACTAACCCCTCCACCAATCCGCATTGGAGCGACGTGGAGTATGCTCTAGACCACGCGCAGCTATGTCTGTGGGGTAGACCCGTGCTTAGCAGTGGGACGTCTATGGGTCGCAGCGACTTTAAACTCTGTATTGTATGAGTATTTAGCGTAGGTAACCCTGCGCGCGTTATACCGATTTCGGCATAAGCCCACGATCGAAACAACCGCGGCACCTAAAACATAAATTACTAAAATCTCACTAAACAGCTCACAACTAATTTGCCACATGCGCATAGGCGTCGTTATCTCTAAAATTAGTTACTGAATGAGTAATATTGTGCGCAACTTTCGCTGTACAAGTTTTGTCGAGTTCGAAACGTTAAGGAACTACTTATAATGTTGTTATGAGTCGAGGGTGCTAATTTAGAGAGAGAATTTAGGGTTACCACCCCTTTAACAAGAAGTTAAGTACGGTAAGTGCGGAGAAGAACAATAAATATTATTAATTATTATTAATTAAATAAAATTAATAAAAAACAAGCTTTTGTAGAGAACCGAACTATAACGTAGATTTAAAAAAAAAAAACATTTTTTTTCTTAATTGCCTCGCCCACAACATGTCACGCCAGTGTGCATTAATTAAAGAAGAAAAATAAGTTCTGAAAACAATACTTTGTATATTTATGTTCCACAATAAAAATCTTTTTGTAGCTGTAAAGTTGGGAACCCTAGTAGACACCCACCGTACGCAGCCTGTGTGAACCAACTATCTATACAATTACTATAAGACTTAGTTCGCGAGTTACAACTGGGACTTGAACGAATTTCTGAATAACATATACTAACTAACGAGAAAAAATGTTGCCAAGTTAACTTAAAAATTCATAAATTGGCAGGTAGGTCATCACTTTTTAGGGTCACTGCTGAACATAGCTTTTAGTTTCACTCCATAAAAGTTCAAATTTTTAATTAAAAAGCATCTATGCAGATAGGCTTATTTATTAAAGGACTAAATAAGTGATGATGTGTCTCTGGCTCCTCAATAGCTAGAAAACTTAATATTAAGAATTTTTTATATTTTTTATGATGTATTCTTGATTTTGTCAATGTTACGAATGAAATCGCACATTCAAAAAATATTATTTAAGTCTCAATTTTGAATAAAAACCATTGACTTGACTATAAATAATCCAGCTTAATAATCCATGTTAATGTAATGAAATTTCAAAACAAAACATATTAAATAAGGTTAGAAGGACGTTGACAATGTTACCCCGCTAGTGAAAGTTGCGAAAGTAAATCATAATATCGCCTATCGATACCCTTACCGGTCAAGCCCCATCCGACAGGTGGGTTGACGTCACAATTCAATGGAGTCGAGATGAGAAAAATCCCAATCATATGAAGATCCTCGTCAACAGCGATATTGGACTAGGGCGGGGCGCTGCCGAGCGAAGCTAGCGTATCCGAAACGGCACGATGGAAAGTTATACGTATGATCTAATTATAACAATAATTTCGTAATAAAAAAAAATATATATATACTTAAGTATGATGGATTTTCGACATATATTTATTTTACACTGATGTTTATTTACCTGTGTTGAGCATATTTCTTTTGTTTCACATACATCGCGGGTCATGGAAGCTAAATTGCGTGGTTTTCTGTGTGCGTCTGCAACACCTAGGCTTATGCCTGCCGCGTTGAGTCCAATCTAAAAAATTACTGGCATTTTTTACCAGTAGACATATGACAATAAATTAACAAGCCTACATTTAGGTACGTAGGTACATTAAAGCCAGTTAAAAGTATCGAACAATATCCGAAACCTCTAGAATATTTTCGGATATCGCAATCTAAATTGATCAAATCCAGATGCTTCACGTTCACGTGACTTCGTGTCCCTTTCAAATACGGAAAATGAAACCTATTTCTCGAGGGGCTGTCTCGGTAGTGGCTACGCAGCCCTAACTGAGCCATTATAAGGTTCATATTAAAAACGCAATATAAGCAATTTTTTCCCAACCAATTTTTCCCTTGCCTTGAGTGATGTACTAGGTGTTTTAAATCCGGTGTTCCTAAGCCCTAAAAAGGGCGAAATTCACTAACTATTTATCGATAGATTCAGTGGATCGCTAGATTTGATTCTATTACAGATAAATATTTGATAAATTTCATATGGATCTTATGTAATACTAAGTTATAAATGTTCACTTTATATTTATCGAAAACCAAAAGCAAGAATCCGTTACATTGGAATATAGATCGAGATATCTTTAATTAATTGAACTGAATGAAGATTTGTTAAACCTTTAAAACCCAGAGCCAAATTGTATTACAATATCACTTTCTCAAATTATTTAATCTCATTAAGTAAAATTATAACATTTCTGAGAGAAGTCAAATCTTTCCTCATCTACGAGAGAATTAAACAAATCCACAAAACTCGGTCTAAGTTGAACAGACGTACCTACTAACAGAAATTACTTACGCGGAATACACCTGGGGACGGCTTACGGTGGGAGCATGTAATATTCATTTAGTTTAACAATAAAGAAGAAATAAATAAATAGTCTTAATTTGATAGGTATAGTCCAAGCAGCAGAAATAAAAAACAGCTTTCAAATTCCAGCGGCACATTCTAATTACTTTTATAAGATACTCGTACGTGCGTAATTAAATATCAACTGTTGTAACAAAAAAGGAAAATGTCGTGAGAAAACCTGCATATCTATATGAGTGTGAGATATTATTATTGGCAGATATGCTTTTAACATTAGGTCCGCTCTTTGTATTATATATATATACAATACAATATTGTGGTACCTACCTATAGTAAAGAGATTATAAAAAAATATTTTTTTTGTAATTATGTATAATATTTAAACGCTCATGAAATGTTTACAACAAAGGTAACATATACCTACGATTATTTATTTATTATTTATTTACACCTCCAAAGAGATATACAATGGGCAGACTTAATTCCTTATGGCATTTTCTACCAGTCAAACCCTGGTTATTAAACTAAATTGCATCATACAAATGTATAACATATATATCTACATATATACACACGTACATACAATATGTAGGTACCTACAGTACTGATAAGCCGCAAGTCTAGGAATGCATAACGCTCGGCATAACTCGACCGGAATACGCTGTCCGCCGTCTACGTAGCCGCTTACCAACTAACAGCCAATAACAACAGCGCACTATTCTACCCTCACTACCTCACAACCTACCCCCTACAACAATACCGTATTAATTTTGCCGGTGCGTTTAAACTGTGCTAATAATTAAGCAGGGTTACTCGCCGGCGGCGCGGGAATTATTCAGTTGTAGCGTTTTGCGTAATACAAAGCACATAATATATAACAGTATACTGGCCAACTTAATTATAAACTTGTCCGTAAATTTAATAATAACATTTAAAGGCACCGGAGGCAGGCAGAGTCAGTAAGTAATCTTACTATCGACAACACTAAATGCAGTCACTAATCCACATTTAAGTGGCTGCAACTCATAGGCACGGGTGTCTTCCACAGCCAATGCTAGAACATACTCAACCACGCTGCTCCAATGCGGATTGATGGAAGGATTAATGGGCAACCAAACGCCACTCTAAAAATATTTCTACGTTCAATCGCAACTTGAAGAAAAATGGGGATTTCTTCTCTCGCCACATCAACCCACGCGCTCGCATCCAGCGCCTTCCAATTTGTGATAAAAAATAAATTTAAACACGTGGGCTTCTGTGTACACACAATACATATCGTGTCGCACGCTCCGCGCGGCAGTCACGCGCCCGTGTTTGTGCACGTGACTGATTGAGATCTCCAATCCGCCACCAGCTAAGTATGAGAACTCGCGGGCGTAGCTTACTGTTTGAGTTGGCCGAGTGGGATGAGTTTCGTTTAATAAGTCTTTTTTTATAAGCCAACGTAAGCGTCTTCCATATTGTAGTACTCGTGCCCACTGACGAAATTTGCTAACTGGACTAACCAACCTAGTCCCTATTAGAGTCTTGTTCAAAGTCGGTCACAGTTGTCATGGGCGGCAGCTGAAAGTATTAGTGAGTAGTGGTGAAAGCTCGTTTGCTATCTTACATCCATAAAAAAATCATGAAGCGTATGTCATGAATCATGTCAATTTATTTCAATGATTCATTGATTTAAACTCGTCCGATACTGTTCATAGAATCCTTGATTGTTTTAGAAGAAAATAGCACATAAGTAGATCACAAAAATAAAAAAATCTATATCACAACAGCTTTGACCTTAGACCATTATCGCATAGCTTTTGCTATTAGTATTCTTCGGAAGAACCAAAAACTTCCGACGATCATGTTACCTAACCATCCACTAATACACAATCACGTACAAAACATAAGTAAACCAATACAGTGTGGTTTAGGCTAACAAAAGTCGATCATTGAGATTTGTTTATTTTGGTAATCCCTCCTTACCTTGCCAGTAAGATGCACACCACCGAAATGCCGCCACAAATTCAATTATAGATAAGGGAGTTAACTAAATCCTGGCGATAGTACCGCCCACTCCCGGTAAGTCCGGTTAGTCCGGTAACTTATAGTCGCTCTTATCGCTAGCACGATGCCTTACTTTCCGTTTGAAAGAAATTCAAGCTGTATCATGATAATGCAACTTTACTACTTCAATGTTACCGGATTTCTTTTCTATCTAGAACATTACATCACCAACCGAATACTCAACACTACTTATAGAATAAAAATTCACTGGCCAATACTTTGCATCTTAATTTTAATTATACATTATACTACTCAATAAGTGTAATATTATTGTATTTCCCTCACAGGCCTGCCGACAACCCAAGTACTAAAGACCGCCGAGGACAGAACATCGTGGAGAAGAATAGTGCACCGAGTGACCAACACTTCAAACTAGACACGACCTTCAGCAATGAAGACATCGATTGAGAAGAAGATTGTATTTCCAAAATTTACTTTGTTGATGTTTTTTGTGGTGATTAGGAGGCCTATGTCCAATAGTAATCTTTAAAAAGCTGAAGGAAAACCAAACAAACCAAAACAAACAACCCTGCACGGCTGTCTTCAATCTTCGAAAATATACCTTTGCGGTTGCTAGCTCAATTAGAACATGATGCTATTTAGTACAAATTAAATATTCATAATTTTTCATTATTCCGCGTACAACTGAGCACCGAAATATCGAACCACTCCATGTAATTGTAATAATTGTGGCTTCCATGTTCTAGCTCGTATTATTAATACATAAATTAGTCACAGCCATTAAGAAATCCCGGAAAGAAATTAATAATACTTCAACAAAAATCAGTTTCAAGCGCACTTACAAATACAAGTCGCGGGCACGAGCGAGCACGAGATTCAATATCAATATAGTCTAGGCACCAGCGACAAATACATTCCCCTCTCGGACTCGCGAGCTTATTAAATCGCGGGCGGATGGATACGTATCGTCAGCAAACACGAACGACCAGTGTGGTTATTGCTATTTAAACACGACAGCCGCGTTGAGCGGCTTTCTCAGTCACGAAGAGAAACGCTTGTGATGGCGAGGATTGTATCAACAGTTATTTTTGTTGAAAATGGTTAAACGATTAGAACGATCCGATTTTAAGTAGGCTTGGCGTAACCCTTGGCTTAACTTTTGGCGGTACGGGAGGATGACGATTTATAAGACGTTATCACGTCAACTAATAAATAAACACTAAGTACACACTCACACTCCTGCGGTAGGCCTAGGCCTGCGTTGCAGGTGGTCTGTCTAAGAAAAAACACAGTATAACGTACATGAGCCGAGTACAAATATATATCTGGGAAGCAGAGGTAGTAGAAGTTTTTTTGTTGTTGTTGTGTTTACTCTCTGAATAAATGTTTTCTTATTCCTGAGTAAATTGTTGGATTAGGTAATAGAAAAATAAAGAAACGCTTTCACACCTCTACAATATCTTTCTATGTTCTTTCGCAAACGCAGTTTGATTGCCGACCGGAGACTGAACCCAGAACCTATACTGATACCAGGTTACGTTAACTTACGACAGATGATTCAACTATTTTTGGCGGTTTGATAAATCTTGCAATGAGAACGTCTGCTCTAAAATGCTAAAGAAAGCATGCACAAACGTGACTCTGAAAGCCGTCATATTGAACCATATCTATTTAAAATTATATCTCTGACTGTTAGCTTTCCACTAGACGTGAGAGTACATTTGGAGCTTTTATAGTTGAAGGATATGTCGGATCTATTGGTTTATGTGATCGTTTTGGATTTGATCCAGACAGTGACGCATCGGAGCTGACTAATGAAAGATAACAAAAACAATGAAAGGGAAATGGATTTCTTATGATTTATGAATTTTTCACGAATAGATCTTCTGTTCGCCTTTTATCTTTTGCAACGTAATTAATTATCAACATACATAAAAGACTTATTATTCCTCTGACATGACATTTATTCGCTTCCAGTCCAGAGGATGCCTCTGTAAGTACGTTCTAAAAAAATAATACAGGAATATTAGAACTACTTATTAAAATTAAATTAAAATTAATAAATGAATTAAAAACCGAAAGAAAGTACGTTTATATTTTGTATGTAATTTAAATTTGAAAATAAAAAAGTTAACCGTTGTTTAGCACTTACGTAAAACAAGTAATTATATTTAATTCATTTTGTAGACTAAATTAAAATAATTTTGAGCTGTTGAACTCGCAGTTCCAATGTAACTTTATCCAATTTCCTTAACTTGGCCTCAACACCGCCGCGCACCTCTGTAATAGAGTAACTCGTAACAGTTAACGACAGTATCAAACGGCCGATCGCGTCCGCTTGTTTATGTTAATAGGAATCAGTGACACAACAGAACATTTAATTCAGTTACGGGAGGGTATAGCTTTTATACAGTGCGGCATTTTTTAAACGTTCAAAGTCCTCAAAGGTAGTAATCTCAGGCAATCGTATATATGACTGATCTAGAACAAGACTCTTTGTTACTATAACTAACTAGAATATTACTAACACCATTATCGAACTGAGCAACTAATTTACCCTCTAAGACTGCGAACTTTACTAACCATCCCTGGCCCTATTTGATTCTTGTACAAATGTCACAGTTGTTGCATGCTCGTTTTCTATTTTATATCCATAAAAATGTTTTACACTTTTGTGTGAGTAATCAACCCTTTTTTACTACCGAATGATTCGTGAGTCTCCTTATTTAGTATATCTTCAGAAGTGTCACTTCATGTGTGTGCATCTTCAGAAGTATCACTTCACTTTACCCTGTCACTTCATAAAATGGTCTTCGTAATTGACCGAAACTAGTCTGCCTTTTTCCAGCTTTAATTCCACGAGAGTAAGACGGTTGCTAATCAATGATCTATTTGCCCATTTATTTATTTATTCAAATTTATTGACACCTCTAAAGAGATATACAATGGGCGGACTTAATGCCTTATGGCATTTTCTACCAGTCAAACCCTGTCATTTATAGAGGACTCCGTTTTATTCCATCTTAGCTAAATAGGTACGTAAATACGTAGCCCCAGGAAGAATTTCTTTTCTACCAGGAAGAAATGTTTTGGACGTTTTTATTTTTATTTCATAACTTGGCGGCCCCAGCCGAGCGTCCTCATAACATCGGAACCCGTAACAATTAATTACAGTATCAAACGCCCGATCGTGTTCGCTTATTTATGATGAAACGTTTAGTGCTAATTTACCATTTAATTCTGTTAGGGTAACTTTATAGGGCTCACAAAAGAATTTCACTCGCACCGCTGAAATTGTAGGTGATTAATTCAATCCACAAGTTCCATCTGTCTAAGCTCTCGGCTAACTGGACTACCCCATCCTGGTCCCGGTATTGTATTGGTATTTGAGTCCTGTTCAAAGTCAGTCGCATCATGGGTGGCAGCAGGTGGGTGGTGCTGTGAGCTCGATTGCTGTTTTTTTTATATTTATAATGTAGACGGACGAACAGACTTACGGGCCACCTGATGGTAAGCGGTCACCGTCGTCTATGGACACGTGCGACACCAGGGGGCCTAGACAAGTGGCAAAACGCTAGTAGAATAGATTAACAATCTATTCTACTTCTATTCTACTAGCGTTTTGCTTGTCTATAACGCCTGGGGTATATCACAGATGCGTTGCCTGCCTTGAAGGAAGCGTTTCACACTCTTTTTGAAGCGCTTTATATCCAAAACATCGCTCACGCTGCCTATACATTGTCTATACATACATGAAACGGTGGTATACAAGCTATGCCGACATGTAACGGTATGACGTCATACACACTTTCATCATCCGCGGAAGTGGCGTGCTGGGTACGCGACGCTCCACTGGAGGCGGCGCCGTGAAAGTGTTTCGCTGATACACCGATATGTTACGCGTGAGGAGGTCTCTTCATTCATTTTCAGTACAGATTGCTATTTATATGGATACTAGTAGACGCCCGCAGCTTCGCTCACGTGGAATTAGACATAATTATAGATTCTTCTTAACGCGTTTACTTTAGCTCAACAAATTTGTAATGTCCAGCAGTGGGCCACTAAAGGCTGATGATGATGATTATGATGAACTTTGGTGGCGCCTGCCGTTGATACCTACTACCGTGAGCAAACTCCAAGTTTTCTTTATTTATACTGTTTGGTGTTTTCAGAAAATATTATAAATTACCTACGATATGATTTTTTTTTCGAACAATTATGTCCCACAGTTGAAGGATCCATGGCACAGAGCCGCCACTGCAGCACCATCTAGGTACCTACCATGTACTGTACCCTATATTGACGTGAAAAGTTTTTACATGAAATCGCCACAGCCACACCAATTTACATACACGAGTACATTCATCAATTAAGTGTAAACAAAACTACCTTCAAAGCCACATTCCAAATTAATCTCAATCGTACGGGCGATTGGGCGTAAAGTAGATTGGCGAGTCGATTCGTCGAAACGCTTAACATCTGTACAATGGTCTATCGGTCGGATTGTTTAATTTGGAGAACCGATTGAGTCCAACAGGAGGCTGGATAGATAAACTGGGCATTGTTTGTTACCTAATGGGTCGGATATAAGCTGGAAAGTTACTAGGGATGGACGCGAGTTAATTTCCTGTGTGTAGTAAGGCATCGAGGCATCGTATTGGGCGAGGTTTTTTTTTATAGTATAGACGGACAAACAGACATACGGTCCACCTGATGGTAAGTGGTCACCGTCGTCTATGGACAAGTGCGACACCAGGGCAGGGGCATCACAGGAGCGTTGCCTGCCTTGAAGGGAGCGTTTCACACTCTTTTTGAAGCGCTCCATGTCGTAGCTCGAAGGGAAAACCTCAGTCGGAAGCTCATTCCACAGAAGACTAGTTCGCCGTAAAAAAGACCGCGAGAAACGCGTAGTCTCCATTACGACAAATAAAAAAAAGTCAATAAATTTATTCCCATACAAAAAACTAACGCATTTTTTTTCGAACTTCGTGCTAAAGATAACTGAACCTCTGGACCGCTTACAGCATTGCTGTATTGCATATAATACAAAAATATATATTTGTACTTTACTATATCATTTACATATTTAAAGGTCATATAAATATGACATTTATAAGTTATCTTGTGTTTTGCGATCAAGGTTATTTTTTTTAAGTGTGCTCAGCTGGTGAAAACGCTCACAGAACCGATGTAAGGTCGTGGGTTCAAATCTCATCGGCGGCAAAAATTTTTCAAAGAAAACATTTGAATATTTAAAGGTACATACTATACCTACATAAAGTAAGGAGAAACTCACTCACGGATGCGTGGCCCTTAAGGACCTTATGTAAATGATCCACGCATACGTAAATGATTCCGAGGATTTACAGAGCTAAGACCGGTAGGTAGGTAAATGGAGCTTGGAAAACGGAAAAAAGTAATGAAATATGTAAATGATTTTATACCTACTCAGATTTAAATAGACAACATATATTACTAAATAACAGAATCACAGTGATGATATGGGACGAAAATTTAATCATTTCAACACTTTTGTGAGTGTTAAACATCGTGAGGAAACTGCATGCCTGAGAGTGCTTGAGAGTGCTCCATGACGTTCTCAAAGGGATGTGAAGTCTGCCAATCCACACTTGGCCAGCGTCGTGGGCTAAGGCCTAACCCCCTCCCATTACGAGAGGAGACCGCGCCCGACAGTGGGACAAAGAAAGGGTTGTGATGTGAAACGAATTGGACCGAAAACTAGCCAGTTTTACCGACATATACCAAGTTTATAATTAACCACAACCGACACTCGACCTGCCTATAAGTACCGAACGAGTGCCACGTAGTTTGGTACGACAAACGAGCGACTTCTTTATACTATGAACCCGCGCAGCCCGCTGTCTAGACGTGTCAGATAAAATACTGTAGGGCTGTGCTTTTTGAGTGTTGTTTGTCGTTTGTCACATCTGCGGAGAACCTGTCTGTAAGACATCATTAGTTATAAGTACCATTATTATTCGGAGTGGCGTCGTTTAGGACGGCCTATGTACAGCAGTGGACCAATAAGTACCAATATATTTTTATCATTCCATCTAATATAATGTATGAAATTGGCAATGGAGGGGCAATAGCTTTTGACATGATTTTTAAGTGAAAGGTAATAAGAGAGTTTCCTCCATTAGCGTTTTGGCAACGGATAGGACCGGACGACTATAGTTTTCACGTATCGGATGTGATTCGCTTCGGACTGGTCTCGTCGTTACATCCGGTTTCAGACGAACCTCAAAATTAATGTTGTTTGAAGCATTTCAGTCGTTCGAAGAAGTGTTCACATGTGTTTTTGAATCACAGAATATTGTGTTAAATAATGAGGAAAGATTTTTTTTGTAATGTTTTCACACAAAAACTACTGGACCGATTTCAAAAATTCTTTCACCATTAGAAAGCTGCATCTTCACTGAGTGACATAGGCTATAAACGAAACTATTGTTATGTCTAATTCCACACGAGCGAAGCTGCGGGCGTCCACTAGTATGAAAATAAAATGATAGACATGGCGATCACGAGCAATTTGTGCCAGTTTATGCTATAGCTCTGTACAGTGCTGACTCAATATTCTGTAGCTTGGTAGCCCTAAAAACTACCAACACCAACAGTTGCGTACCGACATCAAATAAAATCATTAAACGATCACATAAGACTCAACTAAAATTAAGATACAGCAGTTCAAATGTTTCGTGACACATAATAAGAGACTACACAACATTAACTAACCAACCCATGAGTCTTCAATCACGAGATCAAAGGCGTCAATTTCACACGCAATCACACATTGCCATAGTAACTCTACGGTACGTTAACCGTCGGTCACCGTACATAACGTCTCTATTATGACGTAACCATTATTCGTCTCGAAAAGGTCCTAGTTCAAATACCGATTACTGTTGGTTGGAAGAATCGATATTGTTGATTGTAATGTGTCCAGAAACAGCTGTCCCTTTGAAGGACAACATAGTATTTTATTCAACTATTAAATATATTTGTATCTAACGGTAATGTCGAATGATAGTGTAAGATAACATAAATAATAATTCTTTAAGGACACAAGCGGGGAAGACAAATCTCTTAAAAAAAGAATTAAAAGAAATTAATTCACGAATACAAAAATGTAGTATTATCATTTAGCAGCCGTTGTGTAGGATTGAGGTCGCTCATGCCCGGTTTCTGAGGTCCATTTGACGGCAGTTTATCTATTCATTAGCGCTATCGGTTCGATAACTTTTCAAATTGTGTTTCTGAACAACCCAATGTAAGATAAACTCCGTTTATAGTTAGATTAACTTAACTGACGAAATATGGCCGTTTACCGGTTCGTTAACTTTATTTGACGTTTTTATGACAAATTACAAAAACTTTTAAGGTATTATTGCCTAAGTACTACGTGTTAAATAGTATTGAATTTTAGTCTAGAAATCCCGGTGAAACATTTTACAGTTATTCGTAGGACATAACAATAGATCAATACGAGTTCTATTATGGACATCGAAATATCGAAATAAATTATTTTACTTTAACTTTTGACTTTGTCAAAAGTGACTGACAATTTCGGTTATAAACATTAGCGGTCGTATTAATAAACATAGACTAGAGCAAGAGTAACTTTAAACCTTGTCGTAAATAAGATTTAATGAAATTCATTATTAATAAACATGGAGTAACGAAGAAGTAAGCTACTCCAAGTCTATTCTCAGAATCAAAGATAGTCCATGTCGCTACATAGTTTAGCGATGGTTTAGCGAGCCGAGCGATTAGGCGTGCATTGACAACATTGACGTTGACTTGACTCGTTCTAAACGTCATTGATATTTATTTAGAAACTTTGATACATCCGTAGGTTCTGGTTCTGTTCGTTTTTAGTTGTTAAAGATGGATAGAGATTATTTTATTGATGATTTGATGGTGATAGACGAGATACGTGAGATGGAAAACCAAGTTCCACATTTACTGCGAGACGTGTGAAGTTGTATAAAACTCGTCAAAATCTATTGGAACTTCATGGTGCATGAAACTGAGCTTAAATCTAAATACCGATTTTCTAGATAATACTGAGAGGGAAGAGATGGACAACCGGGTACATAAAAACAAGGAACTCAGTTGAAAGATGTTTTGTAGTGTGGAAGTCCTGATTTAAATGTTTACTTCGAGACTTCACAACAAAATTAGAAAATACCAAATTGTACATTGTTGGATTAACAGTACTGCACAATATTGCCATGTACAAGTATGATATGCTTGAGGGTGTAGAGGAGGAGAGCATTGTTCCTGTGATGCAGGCCATAAATAACTGTGTCAGAGGTAATGCAGCACGGGCAGCATTTATCGAAGAGAATTATTAAAATAAATAGACTAGAATGTGAAGGAATAAATATGCATATTTTATTGAATAATTTGTTATTGGTTTTATTTCTTCTACCTTTAATGAAAAATTGAAACCACATGCATGTGACATTAGACCTATTATTTACTTTTTGCAAGGAATTTCGTGATTAATAATCAATTTAACAAAAACTGTTTCGGTGAATACTTATTAGGTACTTATTCTAAATTTCTTTTTTTCATAAAATTTCTCTTCTCTTTCCAAAATTGCTGCTTTTAGATTTTCTCTAAGAATTTCCATTTTTATTAATCGCTTTTTCGCCATTTCTCTTAGATTTTCCATTTTTAGTGCACGCTTCTCTTCCGCAATTTCCAAAATTCTCATATTATGTTGTTCATCTTTCAACATTTACCTAATTAAAGTAAATCAATTTTAAATTTTACAAGTAACAAATTGCGAGGAGCGAGGTTACGGTTAGAGTATGTAAAATGTACTCTGTGGTTAAAAGCGCTTTAAATTGACTGAGCTGCACTGTCACTGCACGTCCAGTTTGATGTTGTCAATCCCAAAATATGAGCTATCACTGTCATTTTAATGCATGAAGTCGTTCACTGACTCACTCTTTTTACTTTTAAATTTTAAAGGTTGCCATATTTTACTCGTTAAACCCGGACTAAGAAATGTATTGTTAGTCCGAGGCTATTCCATGTTTATTAATAGCATTGCAATTACGAAGTTATTACTAGGTTAATCAAGAATTAACTAGTCCAAGTGTAACTTCGGATTACGCTTGGAGTAAGCGATTTTTATTAATAAGGGTGTAGAATTGTAGATATTGTTCACATTTGACTATGATGCACAGATGCTATTAAATACCAAATTACAATATTTGGTAAATAAAACAAGGTGTTACTACTTATTGACTATGGAAAAAATATTTCTTACAAATAAGACTATTCCTAGGGTACAAACTACAATGAATATCTATTTTAAACTTGATCTTTTGAAGAGACCCATCTAGTGGCAGTTTAAGGTACTCGTTATCGGATTCATAGTTAATGGAAGGCTCTTCGCGTGTTCAGAAACCCAGTGACAGTTATCCGACATATATCTTACGTTTAACTTTATTGATTCAATAACTGTTGATAATATAACTGAAGACTTCAGAAACCGGCCATCAATGGACTGGCGACTGTAGCTATCTAGACTTTATATTACCGTTGACATCTCAGTGGGAAGCTGGGTAAGGGTAGCCTCATCCAGCCTGCCCTCGAGACATCTATACCAATATTATAAAGAGGAAAGATTTGTTTGTAATGTTTTCACACAAAAACTACTGGACTGATTTCAAAAATTCTTTCACCATTAGAAAGCTGTATCTTCACTGAGTGACATAGGCTATATAATATTACTAGGTGTAAACGAAACTATTGTTATATCTAATTCCACGCGAGCAAAGTTGCGGGCGTCCACTATGTGTGTAGGTAGGTACGCAGTTCGGTACTAACTTAACTAAAACAAACCGACAAACCGCGGAATTTTTTTGTATTTCAAACGTACCGACGAGACATTTAAAGTAGCCAAAGGCTGAATCGTTGCCACTTGCTCCAAATAAACGGTTCCGCATCAGAAGCCCGAGAAACGTCGGGAGTTTCAAATGTCTCTTTTTTCGAGCGAGCCACACGAGATTTTCGGGTCATGAAATTAAAAGCTTACTTGGCTAACGGCAAACTGCGCTTTATTCTTTCGCAGTTCGAGCGTGGAGAATGTTTCGTGTATATCTCGTGTTGGAAATGTGATATTTTTATGTTGCACCCACTTTCGTGAGTCATTTATTTTTTATTTTGATTTCATGTTACA
Source organism: Carterocephalus palaemon (assembly GCA_944567765.1). Lineage (NCBI taxonomy): Eukaryota > Metazoa > Arthropoda > Insecta > Lepidoptera > Hesperiidae > Carterocephalus > Carterocephalus palaemon. The sequence goes on from OX155664.1 coordinate 1,546,497, forward strand.
TACATTGCCTTTCGTTTTTATTTATGTACTCGCGTGGAATTAGACATAACAGCAGTTTCGATTACATCTAGTAATTTTTTTTTTGACAGAAAGAAGTAAAACCTAACTCAAATCTAACCCAATACTACAGTGTTACTTTATATGATAGCCACATACATAATTTGTGATTGATTTATTTTACCCTTTAAGTATTACATAATATATGTTTTGTCCGCGATGTGACATGTATCACACATACGTGTAGGTACAATAAATTGTTTAAGACAGATGAAGGCTTTAGTGGAAATCTAATTTAACAAAGCTTCATTTATTGAGGTGCTAGCACTGCTAGCCGTCGATTCTTCGCTGTAATAAAAATATATGTAGTTAAACAACGCTTCAATCCGCTTCATTTATTGAGGTGCTGGGCGTTGCCGCATCGTTGCTGTAAAAAAATCAGCAAACTTTCATTTATGGAGAGGTGCTAGCCGTGGTATCGTCGTTGTCATGAAAACTTTATACATATGTTCCTAGTTTCAGTGCAGTTTACATATATCTACATAGGCACGGGGGCTACATTTGGACAGACATAATTAAAGCGTCGACACAGACTTCTATAGTCCAGAATGCCCGAGACGCTGAAGACCGCAATAAGTGGACACGCATCGCAAGGGTTGCATGGGCCAATAACAACAGAGCATCATCGACCACGACCACTCTGTCAAGAGTGAACGACTGAGGAGGAGGACATAGGCACGTGTTGAAACATTAGCAATGTGGTTGTGTAATCGTTTAGTTTAGTATTATTCCGTCATTGTATCTCCGATACGAGTGCTGCCGCTAAAATTAACCTTCCGGCATTGTTGGGCGGACGAGCCGCTTTCGTTTCCCGACAGCTGTCACGAATAGGGTTGGCAAAAGGGTGACCACTACAATAAAATATGAAACTTTGGAATTCCTTGCCTCTATCCATCAGAAGTGCCCCGTCCCTGCATTCCTTTAAAAGCCAAATAAAATTATATTATATGTCACTTTAAATTTTTCTCATGTCTAGTAGTAATTTTAGTCTTTGTATTCAGTGGTTCCTGTTGTTGTTATATATGTCATGTTCTATATACAGGGTGTCCCAGAATGAATGGATAATCCTTGAGCCCCGCACAGAACAGCTCTCCAGCGCTTAGAAAAAAATATCAAAAAAAAAAAATTCCAAGTGATACCCAAAATATGATTTTTTTTAGAAAAACATACGTTATTTTAGCTTCACTTCACATTCATTTACACAACTGCCACAAATTAATGATATTTTTGGCGTTTTTGGTGTCATTTTATTCCTGATAGACTATACTACTAGAAATACATCAAATAATATAAGTATCTGTGATACTTTTTTTATAAAAAAAATAAGAACTTGAATTTTTAACATGAAATTTGATACCAAAATAATTTTGACATAGTTTGAGAGTGTTTCATGTAAAAAAAAAGTATGAAAACGTAAGTGTCCAGCTATTTTAAAAACATGCGCAGTTAATACAGATTAAATAATAGTATAATACATCATTTTATCTAATACTACTACGAAGTTATTGCTATTGAGATGCAAAACGAGTAAATACGATTAAAATTAAAAAGTTAATGTCTTAATACATTTTAATAATAATAAAACATTTCAGGTGTCGCTGCGACCCATAGACGTCCCACTGCTGGGCACGGGTCTCCCCCACAGACACTGCTGCTGCGGGAGGTCCAGAGCATACTCCACCACGCTGCTCCAATGCGGATTGGTGGAGGGGTTAGTGGCCAACCCAGTGTCGAATGTTCTCAAGCCACCCGAAGGTCTTCGACAAGGCTTAACGACTGTTTCGTAGGAGGTAATGGAATCCCATTGGTTACAGAATGATGGCTGCCCTGCATATTATGGTACAAACGTCCGGGCATATTTAAATGCCACGTATCCAAACAAATGGATTGGTCGTTTGGGTCCTATTCTGTGGCCTCCTCGATCTCCAGATTTAAACTGTCGGGATGTTTTTTACTGGGGCTGTCTAAAGGAAGAAGTGTACTCGAAAACAATTTCAAATGAGGAATTACGCAGCCGTGTTCAAGAGGCCGCTTCAAAAATAAATGAATGACTCTACGCACGGTTTCTTAGTAGAGCCTATAAAAGAAGATGTCGAGCGTGTATTAGAATCGGTGGCAGACAATTTCAACACCTGTTGTGAATAAAGATTGATGTAATGTACACCTGAAATGTAGCGTCCATAGCCCAATGGCTCGCGTCGATTCAATTTGACCGAAAGAGTTAAGCAACGACGGGCGCGGTCGGTTTGTGGATAGGTGAGCGCTAGTGGCAAAATTTCACGGACGCTACCGTGCTTCGGAGGGCACGTAAAGCCGTCGGTCCCGGTTGTTTTCAATGCTGGAAACAGTCGTTAAGCCTTGTCGAAGACCTTCGGGTGGCTTGAGAACATTCGACACTGGGTTGGCCACTAACCCCTCCACCAATCCGCATTGGAGCAGCGTGGTGGAGTATGCTCTGGACCTCCCGCAGCAGCAGTGTCTGTGGGGGAGACCCGTGCCCAGCAGTGGGACGTCTATGGGTCGCAGCGACACCTGAAATGTTTTATTATTATTAAAATGTATTAGGACATTAACTTTTTAATTTTAGTCGTATTTACTCGTTTTGCATCTCAATAGCAATAACTTCGTAGTAGTATTAGATAAAATGATGTATTATACCATTATTTAATCTGTATTAACTGCGCATGTTTTTAAAATAGCTGGACACTTACGTTTTCATACTTTTTTTTTACATGAAACACTCTCAAACTATGTCAAAATTATTTTGGTATCAAATTTCATGTTAAAAATTCAAGTTCTTATTTTTTTTATAAAAAAAGTATCACAGATACTTATATTATTTGATGTATTTCTAGTAGTATAGTCTATCAGGAATAAAATGACACCAAAAACGCCAAGAATATCATTAATTTGTGGCAGTTGTGTAAATTAATGTGAAGTGAAGCTAAAATAACGTATGTTTTTCTAAAAAAAATCATATTTTGGGTATCACTAGGAATTTTTTTTTTTTGATATTTTTTTCTAAGCGCTGGAGAGCTGTTCTATGCGGGGCTCAAGGATTATCCATTCATTCTGGGACACCCTGTATATTGCTCTATAATTTATATGTCAAATTTTTGTTCCTTTAGTATTATGTTGATGTTTGTAATTATTGTTATTTGTTTACCTGTCTTTGTTTGTGCACCCTACCGTTTTATTTTATACATGTATCCTCTCTTGTTTGCCAGGCTGTCTGGAAGAAATTGCTCAAAGCAATAAGACAGCCTTTTGCAAAACTTCTTTTCTTTACTGTGTTCTCCTGTATTCTTTTTCTGGTGCAATAAATGATATTGTATTGTATTGTATTGTAAAATTATACTTACTCTGTTTTTCACACTTGTTCCAATTTAGAAAACAATCTCAATCAGTTCTAACATCGAAGTTTATCATCATCATGGAGACTACGAGTCTCGTTCTGAGTCAGTCACCGGTGATAGACAGCCTAAATTACGTGTGGCGGACTCGCACAGAACAGAACACAATATTATATTAAATCCATGCCTTGTGTCCAAATCACAGCAGTCGTCCTTTTCTGGCTGCTTCATACTGAGACTACTTATTTTTACTATTATTTTTCTTACCTACATATATATCTAGTTTTAATAACATCCAGTATGTTACTTGCTTGCTTACTTGAATAAATATTTCTCATTTCATATTATTTCTTCATCGTTTAAATCAGACTGGTTGACAACCCTAGCCGTGATGGTGCGGGCGCGACGGCGAGTGTTGCGGACGCTATTACGAGGATTAGCCGGAGCCGTGATGTGACGAGCGGTCCAAATACCACTACAGTCATACTAATACTAAAACAACCCTATCATTCAAGACCACTAAAGCTGGAAATTAATAACCTTTCTATGGACAGATTCGGCTATCAGAGATAAGCTCCGTATAAGCCTGGGAATACATTTCCGGTTTTTCTCTCCGATAGTCTGATCAGACAATCGGAAGGCACTCGTGCCATACCTACATACTCGGACGTCAGATCCGACTATCGGATCGTATGTGTATTTAATATTCAAACTGATGACAACTGATCAGACAATCTGAAGACACTCGTGCCATACATTTTGTATGGCACGAGTGTCTTCAGATTGTCTGATCAGACTATCGGATCCGACTACCGGAGAGAAAAATCTGACGTGTATTCCCAGCGTAAAACGTGTCAAATATCTGTTTCTATCGAAAGATAGGTGGTTAATTTCGGTCGTAAAAAATATTAAACAACTTACTCCTCATATTTTAAACTGGAGTTAATCATACAGAGTCGCTGTATTCTCATTTTCTATTTGCATACGCTTAAATAAATCAATCGTGAGATATAAATTTAATTTACAACAGTGTCACATATTTAATTAGAACACGTAATTTAATATATTCTAATATTGGAATTCGAAGCGCTATAAACGGATGGTATTACAATAATTTGAATTACCACACATTAATTAGATATCCCATCCCACATGGATCGCTTTAATTAAGTTGTAGGTATTTGCAAAATTATTGGTTCACTAAATATAACTCACTTAATGAAATTAAATAAAAATAAATCAAACTAGAGGTCACAGTTGCAGCCTAGTGTCCATTCAACGCGCCTCTCACTCGAGGGGTCTGGGTTCAAATCCAAGCGGCACGCCAATGTCACCTGCTGTAACGGTGAAGGAAACATCGTGAGGAAACCTGTATGCCTCAGAGTTCTCCATAAAGTTATCGATGGTGTGTCTGCCAATCCGCAATTGGCCAGCGTGGTGGACAATACGGTCGCCCGAGCTGTAGGGTTTATATTTGGTCAATAAAACACGTCTTTGATCACTCAATAGGTGGAGTAGGTAATGCGTCCCGCGCACGTCCGAACTTGCTCACAGCTAGCGCGTGACTCCGGCCGCTGCCCGGGACCCACATACTCTACACGAGCGCTTCATGTTAGACCGGGAAGCGCCTTCTCCTACCCCCCGGTATCCTGCACTCTACAAGTCCGAAAATGCGTCATTTTCTCGTTTAATGTGCATCTATCCCTTCCGGATTTCATTCAGATTACATTCGTGACACGAGCTGTAATCTGTAACAGTTGTCATGGGCGGCAGCGGATGGGTGGTACTGCAAGCTCGTTTGCTATCCTGTATCCATAAAAAAAAAAGTAGTAAAGTAGTTTTAAGTTAATTGTTAAATTGTCGATTCCATAGTTGTGTGCGAAAAATAAATGTCTTCTTCTTCTTCAAATTCTATTTGGTACAAGATCCTAGACATCCTATAAAAACACTTTCAGTTTCCTATCCGGTATATTTCCGGTCTGTTCCGGGCTATCCGGGCGAGTCTGTGGCGCGCTGCCAGCGGTCAGTTTAAAAACTTCTCCGATGCCATAAATCGCTTGCTCCCCAGCTCGGTTTTATGAGCCGGTTTATTGGACATATCCTTTGCTTGGTGTCGAAAGAACATGTATTAGGCGGTTTTCCATTACCCGGCCCGGCACCGGCCCGGCACCGGCATGGACGTCCACCGGCACCGGCACCGGGGCTTCGTTTTTCCACTGCGCCGGTTGTCGATGCCGGTGAGTGGTACAGTACTGTCACGGACTTCAGCACGACGACACGTAAAGTACAACTCGTTTTACCAGGCTGTTTTTACAAAATGGTATCGTCAAGCCGTCGATTAAATTTGTTATATCTTTCACATCTACGACGCCGACACCGACGAAGAGACTTCGAGAATCAAATTTTGGATTCATCCAATACTAAAAGTCAGATACCTAGAAGGAACATATTATCCTTATTTGAAAAGTTGAAAATTGACCCCAAAAAATTTCGCTCCTCGTCCCCCTACCCGCCCCGCGCTTTCACACACGCACACGGCTTATAACACACATGCAGTTTTGCCGGGCCGGCATGACTGGGAAGCTTGCTGCCCCGGCGACGGCAACGGCGCCGGCGGGACTCAACGCCGGGCCGGCGCCGGTGCCGGTAGGTGTAAAAGCAAGCCATACATTTTTATACATTTTTGCTTCCCCGGCACCGGCGCGGCGCCGGCGCCGGCGTCGGTGCCGGTGCCGGGCCGGGTAGTGGAAAACCGCCCATTCAGTGTGGAATAGGCTGTTTGTTATATTATGTACAATGTTTTTTCGAATTTATCAACCCTGAATTATTTATTTATCAATATATATTTTAATATAAGGATTACTTTTATTTATTTATTCAATCTTTCAGCACAGTTACAAAATGTTCAGCACAATTTACTTTCACACAATTTTCAATATTGATTTTCACCACAAACCTTTCTTTGTCACACGGGACTCCTCTCAGAATGGGAGGGTTTAGGCCTTAGTCCACCACGCTGGCCAAGTGCAGATTGGCAGTCTTCATACACCTTCGAGAACATTATGCAGAACAATCAGGCATGCGGGTTTTCTCACGATGCCACTCCATTTCAGTTCAGTAAAAATTTGAACTGCCACGTTCAAGGTGCTTGCATTCAATAATGAAACTACGAGCGACATGCGCTCATCTGTATTCTAGGAGCGAGCGGCCAAGAAGCCAAGCTAAGTTTCTCGTAAGCCTGACGGGAATACATACAAGCGCAACCTTTTTAATACTTCGTCTTCACTGTACCTACCTAGCACATGTGTCGGGGCTATAGGGCACAGCACAGGGCTGCTATTACTATACTGTTAATCTTATATTTATTTATTTTCTTTGTTGTATAAAACAAAAGTGTCCATAGCCCAATGTAGCGTCCATAGCCCAATGGCTCGCGTCGATTCAATGCGATCGAAAGAGTAAAACAACGACGGGCGCAGTCGGTTTGTGGATGGGTGACAGCTAGTGGCAAAATTTCATGGACGCTACCCGTGCTTCGGAGGGCACGTAAAGCCGTCGGTCCCGGTTGTTTTCAATGCTGGAAACAGTCGTTAAGCATTGTCGAAGACCTTCGGGTGGCTTGAGAACATTCGACATTGGGTTGGCCACTAACCCCACCACCAATCCGCATTGGAGCAGCGTGGTGGAGTATGCTCTAGACCTCCCGCAGGGAGAGAGGGGGAGACCCGTGCCCAGCAGTGGGACGTCTATGGGTCGCAGCGATTAACGATGAAAAAATATTCGTGTATATTTTTTATTAGACATACCTGTAGGTATATATGTGAAAACGCAGCCTACCCTTATAGTCTAGTCAACAAGTGCCTTTTAGGTCAAAATTTTTGCGCCTTCTCCGAAAATTATGATTGAGGTGTCATTCGATTCGGAATGGCATGTAGATAGTTTTTGAGAAAATTCGAAGCCCGCTCGCAAAAATTGCAATAGTTATAAACAATTAAGTGAAATAAAAAAAGGGGGTTTGGTATTTCGTTAATATCTCAAAAACTATTTGAGAAAATTTAAATTTGAAAAAAGATTCAAAAAGAGGAAGAAATTTCCTAAAAAAGGTCTTGACTCCCGAAATTGTCAGACTAATGTTTATAATTTTCCCAGAGGGTTGAAAATACGCTCGAAAACGGGTACTCCGGCTTGCGTACGCCACGGCCCCATCGGACCTTTAATGAATAAATATTATTTAAACTTATTAAATATGAAAATTAAAAATTGAAAAAATTCAGGCGCCTGTAGGATAGATCAATGAACAATAATCCGTAATCAAAAATTTTTTATCGCGATATTTCAAAAAGTTATCCATTAATTAATTAACAATTTTTTGTAGCATGAACATTAACATTGCAAGTGCGATAATTGTTAAACTATTAATTTGAGATTTTATTCCTTTCGTGGAGCTATTTTTCAAAGGTCTTAGAATAGATTCCCGTTGGAAAAATTCAAAAATTGTTAATTTTCGTTTTGTTATTAACAATTTACTGAGGGAAAAAATTATAAAGCTTAATTAAACATTGAAAAAAATTATTTTTTGTAATATTATTATTGGTCCATTTTCTTATGATCAGAAGCTACTTAAAAATGATTTTTAATAATTTTTGTCTCCTATTGTTTAAAAAATTGTTATAAACAAATGCATTGTTTATGAGATAATTAAAATTTTTTTTTTGATATCATAATCTTTGATGATAATTATGATTTTTTAAAAAAAAATCGTTTCTCTAAAAAAATTTTTTATTGCTTAAAAACGCATTTGTTGAAAAACAATTTTTTTTTACCACTTATTATGAAAATTAAAGAACCATTTTTTTTAAAAACATCATTGTTTATCTTGATCTTTGATAGTAAAAAAGAAAAATCGATTATTATTTAAATTTTCATTGTTTATTTAATACACAATTTGTTATTAACAAATTAATTATTTCTTTGTATTTTTTTTCTTTTTCTTCTTAAAAAAACAAAAACAACCATGTATTTTTTTTTGGAAAAAAAAAATTTCTTTATATTTCGTTCAATAAAAAATATAAACAATTTTTTTTTTCAAAAAATAATACATGGTTGTTTTTGTTTTTTTAAGTAGAAAAAGAAAAAAAATACAAAGAAATAATTAATTTGTTAATAACAAATTGTGTATTAAATAAACAATGAAAATTTAAATAATAATCGATTTTTCTTTTTTACTATCAAAGATAAAGATAAACAATGATTTTTTTTAAAAAAATGGTTCCTTAGTTTTCATAATAAGTGGTAAAAAAAAATTGTTATTCAACAAATGCGTTTTTAAGCAAAAAAAAATTTTTTTAGAGAAACGATTTTTTTTTTTTAAAATCATAATTATCATCAAAGATTATGATATCAAAAAAAAAAAAATTTAATTATCTCATAAACAACGCATTTGTTTATAACAATTTTTTAAACAATAGGAGATAAAAATTATTAAAAATCATTTTTAAGTAGCTTCTGATCATAAAAAAATGGACCAATAATAATATTACAAAAAAAGAATTTTTTTCAATGTTTAATTAAGCTTTATAATTTTTTCCCTCAGTAAATTGTTAATAACAAAACGAAAATTAACAATTTTTGAATTTTTCCAACGGGAATCTATTCTAAGACCTTTGAAAAATAGCTCCACGAAAGGAAAAAAATCTCAGATTAATAGATTAACAATTATCGCACTTGCAATGTTAATGTTCATGCTACAAAAAATTGTTAATTAATTAATGGATAACTTTTTGAACAATCGCGATAAAAATTTTTTGATTATGGATTATTGTTCATTGATCTATCCTACAGGCGCCTGAATTTTTTCAATTTTTAATTTTCATATTTAATAAGTTTAAATAATATTTATTCATTACAGGTCCGATGGGGCCGTGGCTTACGCAAGCCGGAGTACCCGTTTTCGAGCGTATTTTCAACCCTCTGGGAACATTATAAACATTAGTCCGACAATTTTGGGAGTCAAGACTTTTTTTAGGAAATTTCTTCCTCTTTTTGAATCTTTTTTCAAATTTAAATTTTCTCAAATAGTTTTTGAGATATTAACGAAATACCAAACCCCCTTTTTTTATTTCACTTAATTGTTTATAACTATTGCAATTTTTGCGAGCGGGCTTCGAATTTTCTCAAAAACTATCTACATGCCATTCCGAATCGAATGACACCTCAATCATAATTTTCGGAGAAGGCGCAAAAATTTTGACCTAAAAGGCACTTGTTGACTAGACTATTAAGCCACAATCAAAATTAAAATGCAAGCAATCATTTTAATTTTGATTTTCCTATTCGCTATAAAAAGTTTTAAGTGCCAAAACCACAAACTCGCGCAACGTCTTATTGTATCTTATTTAAACTTGTCAGGTCAAGACAGAAGTGGTCCTCTGCGTCTGGAAGTTAAAAATTTGCGTCTGGTGTCGGAATCCCGACAATAATTTGTGTCCGGGTGAGATACCGTCTGTTGTTTGTCGAGCCGTCTTGTATTGTTGGCGTTTAACACAATGAGATATTGAAGGAATTTCTCCTCGGTGCACACGTCGCACTGTTAGCGAGTACTCGAGAAGCGAAATCGATTAAATTTCAATGTATCTAGTGAGTGCGTAGCGTTTATTATTAAATTTTAATATTAATTAATGCTAAGTTAAACTGGCGAATATCGACCACTTAAATATTCGGAACATTCAAAATGAACCGTCTGAAAACATATACTAAGCACCTAAGTACTACTTAAATTATCACAATCACGATTGCGATACACTGAAACATACACTAATGCACTTAAGTACTACTTAGGGTTTCCGATTTCTCGAGGTTTTTTAGTTCTCGGGTGTCGAGACTTCTCGAGCCTGATTTCTCGGGTCTTCTCGGGTTGTCGAGAAAAAATAAAATACGTCTAAATTTTTGTTTAATTAATAAAAAGAGTCTTTAATTTAACTGTGTTTATTTTACATGAAAAAAATCAACATAATTTTTAACAAAAAAAACAAGTTCTCAATAAAAAATCAGCTCAAAACAAAATTGCTAACTAAAAACAATCATACTTCTTTCAAGTTCAAGAATTAGTAAGTATTTTAGTTTAGTACCTACAAAATAGCTGACGCAACAGTGGGGAGGCCTATGCCCAGCAGGGGGTTGATGTGGTTAGGTTAGGCTGATGATGATGATGAAAAAATAGCTGTGTCCTTTTGTATACTACGTTTGGTAGGATTGGTTGGATTGGATACGTTTTGTGTTATTTGTAGTAGATAAATTGCCATAAAACAACGTCTTAATATTATGTGTTTAGTTTAGAACTTTAGGCTTTTGTGGGATTATTACAACATCTGCAATTAAAAATGTTTATTTAAACTTCTCGATGTCTCGACTTTTCTCGAGCTGAATTTCCCGGGTACGAGACCGACCGATTTCCCGGGAATTCCCGGGACGAGAATTCCCGGGAACAAACCCTAGTACTACTTAAACTACCGGGTTTAATTTTAAACAGAATATCGCCTAACCACAGAATACATAATAGTCCTAACGAACAAGCAGTCTGCTAACGGAGTTACGTAGCTGAAGCGATATATTTAAAACACTCGCGCTTAATCGCCTGCAATATGTCGCCGACGGTGAGACAAGCTCCCCATCTGTCTAGAGCAGTCTCGCAGTCGTGGTTTCGTTCACAATGAGTTATCGGGCGAATTACGGTGCAATGAAAATGAAAACATTTCGAGTTATTAATTCACGGCCAGACCGCCGCTAGACGGACGCTGGGGTGTTAAATAAAGAATGAAACGAATAAGTTTAATTAGAGCGGGCGTTTAGGGAATGCTGCTCTTTTGGCCTTATCCAGCACTTCACTTTGTAGCCTGGCACATGGCATTTGCGTGGTATTTTTGTAAGTGGTCGAGAGAGATGCAAAATATTTGCGATTTTTATTATTATGTTGTGTGTTAATGAGTGTGTGTGTTTGTAAGTTTGTTTCTTCTTCACGCTCAAACGGCTGCACCACTTTGGTTAAAATTTGGTATAGATATAACTGACACCCTGGAATAATGTAAAGGATACATTTTACACCGATAAAATGTACTTATGAAATGTATTTGGATGAAACTTTGTACATAGGTATACGATATCCTAGATTAACGCATAGGATACTTTTCATCCCGGACCCCCTTGGGATGCTTTGCACGCTTATTGAAAAACTGTCTGACACACCGTCAACAAATGCCGTTGAAACTAATTCTTATTTTTTTGTACAAATTAACTTGAATTTTAAAAGAGTACCGAGAGTTTTTTTCCTCTGGCTTTTTTCTCTCTCGGCCTACACTAGGGTATAGGATAAGAATATTGTAAATTCTTCCAAAAGCCGATGACCAGATAGATAGTCTATCGTGACTTAGAGCTTAGCTTAGTGGTAGGTAATTATTGTAAATTAGCCATAAGGCAGGTTAGGCACCTGTGTAGGATTAGCTATTCATTCAAGGATCAATAGCTCATCCTTTGCTTTATATTAATCAGTTTAGAATACCATTATATCTCTTCTCTTTAAGTAGTTGCCTATACTTTCGTTAAGCGTGTGTAATCATCTCATAGCGAAATAAATTATTTGACTTGACTTGACTATCTTGATTAAACATTTTCCGCGGGCGATGTTGCGGGCAAAAGCTAGATATAGACACATATAGTAAACAACACAATTTAAAACGAGACAACGAGTTAATGGCGTGAATTTTTAGTATAACAGTATGAAGCCAACGTACCAAAGTACAAAATAAATATATCTGAGCTCATACTTATTAAATCAGCATGCGTCTACATACCCAGATGTTTTGATTGGATTCAATTAATTATCAAGCTTATTATCCAATTGGTAGCTATGTACATACCTGAAACAAAAATAATATTTTTTTTTAGTAAAATGTTCGATGTTATTACATACCTACTTACAAACGCTGTCGCTTAGATTACTCGCCATTGATTCTTATACACTTTTCGTAACATTGATTAATTATACAATAGAGATATAACAGAGATAGAGACAGTAAGGAGAAGGAATGAGGAGCGGAGGAAATAACAGAAGAGGAGAATATCAGGGTTTTGTCACATTGACAAATCACTTGGCCAGCGTGGTAGACTAAGGCCTAACCCCCTTCCATTACGCGAGGAGACCCGTGCCCAACAGAGGAAAGAAAAACTTGTAGTGATTGTGTTATAAACAGCAACCGGAATCGTTAGTTCGTCGTGAATATTTACAGCAGCCCAATGGGTCACACAGCAATAATCGAAATAATTGAAACTATACCAAATGTAAGCGTAGGTAGCTTAATTATGAAACGTACAGTACAGGGCGTCATCCCAACTCGGTTGAGACGTTAATCAATATGATATACCGCCATAATTATCCCCCATATTAATTACCTACCTACTGCAATTGCAATGATCGTACAAATACGCTATTAATTAGTCTATATCGCTCAGTAGCTGAAGCTGCATGAAACGCCCATAGAGCAATGGCTCACGTCGATCGTATGTGATCGACCGAGTTAAGCTAAGGAAAAGTGCGGATTGGCAGACTTCACATGCCTGCGAGAACATTATGATAAAGTGCAGGCATGCAGGTTTCCTCACGATGTGTCCTTCACCGTTATAGCAAGTGCCATTTAATTTCTTAAAATTTCATTGGTGCGTGCCAATTGGGTTTGAACCCGGACCGCTTGAGTGAGAGGCGAGTTCGATAGCCACTGGGCTGTCACCGCTAGACCGGTCTATTTTACCATAAATATGGAAGAAAATAAATTAATCACCACACCGATTTCCACTATGCCGATACAGAGTACCTACAAGTAAGTGTAGAGCCCATGAATGACCTGAAGGTTAAATAAAGTCTTAACCCTAAAATGCTTTGACCTAAGCTATTCCAGTAAAGGAAGAGTGTATAAACGTTAGTAGGATCTACCTGCAGTAAATATCCTTTGACGCATAGCCGTTATAACACTTAAAGTCTCATAAAGCCTTAATTACGGCCCGGTTAGAATTTAAGGCGTGATATAGAGGCGTCGGCACGTATGTTTCTAAGGAGAGCAGTTTTCGCAATATTGTTTCTTGTTCTCCTTCATTCGGGACACCAAATTTACGACTGTTTGTAAAGTTTAATAATAATATGTTATTTTTATCGTCATTCTTTAAAGTTATAGGGTCTGTATAAGAGAGGAACTCTGTAACTTTATAGGCTGTATAGGCTTGATAATATGAACAGGGCATTGAAGAAAATAACTCAGGATATATTAAATTAAATTGAACATTCGTTTATTTAGAAAATGTATAAATAAATTGAATTTAGTTTAAAATAAAGCATCTCTAAGCCGAGAATTAAACTAATTTAAATTACAACAACTATTATATATATTGTTTTCGTTTATCTGCTTCAGTAACATGTTTTTTATCAATGTCATTGAACCAATTGACCACTTTTCAAGTGCCTTACAGAAACCGAAACCGTCCACTAGTCTTAGCAATAATTTTGTACGGCGCTTTAATTAAACCCATTTCTTTAGTCGCGTAGCTGCTGTCGCCGGTTTCCTCGGAATAAAATTAATGTACTAGCACAACACTGAGACAAACCGAATTAAACAATAAGAACACATCGAGGGACGACCGCTGAAGTACTGTCGCGATTTGTCACGAGAGCAAGCCCTCTTCGTGTTGCGCGCTGTTTGTGTCGAGTGCTTTAGGATAAAGGATTACATCCACGTTAGAGCAATAAAACAATGATGTTTTCACTATGAAAAACTTAAAATGTATTTCTTTATCTATACTCATATTATAAAGAGGAAAGATTTGTTTGTAATGTTTTCACACAAAAACTACTGGACCGATTTCAAAAATTCTTTCACCATTAGAAAGCTGCATCTTCACTGAGATATTACTAGGTGTAAACGAAACTATTGTTTTGACTAATTCCATGCGAGCGAAGCTGCGGGCGTCCACTAGTTTCGCTATGAAGTGAAAATACACGAACAACGAATATAAAAGAAAAATAATGGTTGTTTGTAATGTCGGTTTATAGACGATAATTTTACGTGATAACATCATAAAAAAGAACGAAACATTTATTTACACCAATTTTCCAAAGTTTCTCACAATCTATATTAAATAAGAGTATTGCGAGACTGAAATTAACTTAGTATTAAATAAAAATCCATGTTAATATTATGATGAACTTGAAGATTTAGTGTTGATGTCACAATTCTATAAATAAGCTTCCTTTTGAGGTGTTCGCTTTTGGGGTTGCTTATAAAGAGCCTACTCTTTATAAGTTTAAACCATCCAGCCAGCGATCCCGGAAAAGGCGACAGATTCAACGTAAATGAACAAAAAGCTGTTAAATTGAACGACAAACAAAGTGCGACTGTACCGTGTACCGTGGGCGAGGAGCTTTACGGTGAGTACCTATCTACCTGTTGGCCGGGATAATGGAACAGTAATTTATCGAGGAGAGCTTAACTGAGTGCACCTGAAACGTCCATAATAAGAAGCCACAGAGTGAACTGCCGCAAACGTTTGCGAGACGATTGAGCACGAAACATTTTTCAATCTGTTTGAATAAGAGTTTTTAACGACAAGCTTATTCACATTTGTACTACATTCGTACCAACCAATATATTAAAACAAGCCCAGCTAACTTTGTTTATGATTTTTATTCAAAATAATTTATCTCTTCTTTGAATTAAAGTCACTGTATTTTCTGTTTTTATATTTTTTTATTTTTAGCGGGAACGTAGCAGATTAAATTAGCATTTTAAAATTAATTTATTCTATTGGAGCTCGTATTAAAACCAATTTTTAACAATTAATTTATGGTTTCGACCTTTTTATTGTGGGGGTTTAATTTCATCTATCTATATATATAAAAGGAGAAGGTGACTGACTGACTGACTGACTGACATATCAACGCAGGGCCTAAACTATAAGGGCTAGAAACTTGAAAATTTGCACAGGGGTTCCTTTTATAACGTAGGGGAGCACTAAGAAAGGATTTTTGAAAAGTCACCCCCTAAGGGGGTAAAACGTGGGTGCAAAGTTAGTATGAAACTTTGCCGTTTTTGAAGTCAAGTGACTGAACGCGGGCAGACGTCTTTAATGGGTCTAATTCTACGCGAGCGAAGCTGCGGGCGTCCGCTAGTAGAAAATAATGGCCGTGGCAAACCGACATGTATGTATTATGTAGGTAGGTACATATGTAAAATGAACAATTTTTGTGATCGGTTTTCAACTGCACAGAATTAAATAATTTTTGATATACAACATTAAAAATATTTTAATGCCATATTACCATAACACCTAGGTTCTATTCGGCTCACTGCACCAGCAGAGCGTACTTAACAACTTACTTACATAGACATAGGTCTAAGTTGGTAAGTATGTTAACATAATAATACAACATCATCCAGATTATACTGAAACACCTTTATGAAACACATATAAAAAGGTAAAACGACAAAGTACATAAAATACATGGCTAAACACAACACAAGCAATCCCCGAGAGACAAGCGCCACTTCTCGCTACAGTGGCCATAATTGACCATCAATCTGTTTGATGTTGTACAAGACATCGTCAAACTACATTTTATACGTTAACATTTAACAAATTTAAAACTTTACGACGTTCGACAAGACAGTAGCACGTATAAGCGCGGTTTGACATTCTCGTCCAAGTTGCGAATGAAGTCGAACATTTCAATTTAAAAAGTCCAACTTTAATAGTTATTTCTCGAGAATTTGTCACACCACAATGTCAAATTTGCTGTAAGATTATTGTTGAATAATAACTACTCGTAGGTCATATTATTTTATAACAATGGAATATATTGCATAACTAACGCTTAAAAATTATAATAATAAAAAATTACTTATGCATAATAAAATTGATATACATATTATGTTGGAATTTGAGTTGGAGAATTGATCAATTGATAAAAGCGAGAAGTCACTTGAATCCGGGTTTTACTATCAATTAATGTTGTAAAATATTTTCCGGGGAAAATCGTAAATTTATTTAGTGGGCGAATGAAGTGTTCATTCGGTTTAACGGCGTGTTTCGATAAAGAGATATAGGTACGCGATATAATTTTAACGACACGTTCTCACTTTAATGTTACAGATGTGTATGCAAATGTCACATACAAAGAGATTAAGTTTAGAACGACCGACAATATTACAAACATTAATACTATACTATTAATACACATTTAAGTAATTTTATTACTGCAGTAACAAATCAAGTGATAGAATATTGGTATAAAAATATATGGTCTCCTGTAACTTTGTCGGTGTAATCCTTAGAATATTTGAGGTCGTAAAGTAGTGTCGTCGTGATAAGGACTTGGAGAGAAAAAGTAGATTAGCTACGAGAGAGTACAAAATCAAACGGGCTTTTCACTGATGCCAAAAACAAAACAATTACATAATATAATATCTCTAATTAAACAACTGAAATATAAAAAAGACTTGAAGTGAGATCATAATTCAGCATTCAATTTCAACCTGTTAATTCAACGATATAAAACAACAACAACAACAACAACAAACTTATAACAAACGAATTAAAAATAAAACCATCGGCCATAAACCAACAATCACCCGACGCGACCGTCTGATAGGGAATAACTCAAAATACCGTTCTCAAACTAACCTAACCCAAACGGGAGACAACGCCCATAGCACGGTGCCCATAGCGACCGAGCGCATGCCAAGTCCGATGGCAGGCGAGGAAGAATGGCCGTCAAAATATTTCGTCAATCGTCACTCGCGTCGAGGCTCAGACGAAACAGACCGAGGCGACGCGACGCCAAGATCATGTGACGCACGGTAAAGGCCTATTCAGACCTAAGCGGTAATCGCTACCGCCTGCGGAAAAGAAAAGCGAGTAGAAATATATTTAATAACTTATTACTTTTTATTAATTTTATATATAACTAGTGAACGCCCGCAGCTCCGCTCGCGTAGAATTAGACCCATTAACGACGTCTGCCCGCGTTCGGGTTGCCCACTTGACTTCAAAAACGGCAAAGTTTCATACTAACTTTGCACCCCCGTTTTACTCCCTTAGGGGATGAATTTTCAAAAATCCTTTCTTAGTGCTCCCTACGTTATAAAAGGAACCTCTGTGCAAAATTTTAAGTTTCTAACCCTTATAGTTTAGGCCCTGCGTTGATATGTCAGTCAGTCAGTCAGTCAGCTTCTCCTTTTATGTATATAGATATTCTAATTTACTTATATTTTACATCTACCACACCTTTTGTACGCCGCTTAGCTGGTGGAGAATGAAATCAACCATTAAGCTCGCCTTATTTACATTTGATCATTGTAAGGTGTCAATAAAGTTTTTAAAATAAAAATATAATATATAATAATACTGTTCACACCAAAAAAGATTACCGCCTACCTAGACGGTACTATGGTACCAACTACTTCGCTCTAGTCGTGGAACTTCTATCTTCTATAATATCTGAGTGAAACCCACGCGTTATATACGTCTACCCAAAGCGAAATTGCGTCTATTGCGAATACCTACCGCTCTGGTCTGAACATGACTTAAGATTTGCAAACGCAGGACAGACAAACTCAATAAATATTTCCGTACCTATAATTGTCCATCAATAGCCAGGAGTGTTAGGGAAAATGTACGTTCATATTCTCGGTTAGTCTTGGTTCGAGACAAGAAATATTTTCTTGATCAAAGATCGCCATTGTTACTATTTTTAATTTAGTCCATAGGTGACTAAAGAAGTAGTCGAATAAAGTGGACCGAGAACCTGAAGAAAATACCTAGTGGGAAACCATTGAATTTAAACCTAAGAACAGGTCGGGCGTCGTTTAGTGAGTCTCATTCCATCTGTGTAAACCTACAAAGCGATGGATTCAAATATTTATTTCTTGAGCACGCCTTTGGTAGGCTCTTAAAACTTCACATTAGGGTAGTGAAATCTACGAGCTAATTCCATAACCATAATTCAGGCCGAACGTAAAAAACACATCCTTAATAGGTAGGTACTGTGACTTTAAAAAAAATTATATTCGATTTTCAAATTTTGACCAACTTTCGTCCTATTCGTGATTGGTAGATTTTGCTAAAACTTTAAACAATTTTCTGTAGTCGTTAGCGCGTCGCGTCGGTTCGACCTATCGCCTTGAACCCGCCACGTGGCCGACAGAATATTTTCGACGGACTTTAATTTTAGACTAGAACGAACTGCCCACTATTTTATATAAGGCTCGAAATGAACTCATTCTACGGATAACAAAGTGTTGAAGTGTTCATATTCTCCCACTACGGGAGACTTTCAGAATTATTCACATATCTCTGACTATCGTGTGTTAAGAGGATATGAGTCGACACTTTTTCCATACAAACGTAGTCCCCTGTTTCCTCCTAGGATAAAGAAGTTACAGAATAAAAAAAAAAACCATACGATTTATACGTACCTCTGCCATGCCTGTACGTTTTGTTTTTTTTTCATAATTTGCTTAATAGAAGAGAAAAAAAATCTTTTAAAATCAAAAAAATCGACTTTTTTTACATACATTTTCAAACCTCAAGCAAACTGGTAATTACTAACATATCCCAAAAAAGCAAAACGTACGGGCATAGCTTAGACCCTGTTCTACATTTTAACTGAAAGAAATATTGAAATCGGTCTAGATTTCGAGGAGGAAACAGGGGATTACGAAAGGACGATTTTCTTAATTTTACGTAGGTAAAATCAGTTCGAGACTGCACTTCTCTCTATCGCACGCTAAGGGGTAAGGTTGGGGGTCAGCGCGACGGCAATATTTTTGGTAAAAACCTATTCTTCAAAAGTGACGGTCGACTGGTGTCCTCTTAAGCAAGCACTAGTTTGAACGCTGAATAATATAACATCCATATAAGTTCTATGAAGTCAGCCAACCGACACTTGGTCAGCAATATTGGCTTGTGATTGACGACCTTATATAAGTGATATCGTAGTTTATCCGTAAGTTGAGAAAACTTACATGTAATATAATTAGTATTGGCCTATCACTACAACTAACATACCTAGTGTACAGCCCTCATACCTACTAACGAACTAACTAACTAATGTTCTTATTAACACCCACTGTTGACTGGACTAATATTCCCAGTCCCTATTCGTGTCTTGTTCATAGTCGGTCACAGTTCATTATGGTGAAATGATCACATGATTCACAGTTATCACGGGCCGCGGACGGGTGGGCTGAATGCTCGTTTTCTAGCTTATATCCCCTTTGACCATTCCGCCATCTTCGCGACCTCACGTGACGTAGCCTGACCTCTGCACGTGTCAGCCGGGCTATTTCCGTTTCATTTTAATTTTAGATTAAATCTCATCAGTGGGCGTCTGGCTAGATAGTACAATTTATTATCTAACCAAAGCCGTATCCGCGACCCGACCGATTCGACATTTGAAGTGAAGAAATAATAATAACGATAGAACAAGAATAGAATATAAATTTAGAATATAAGAATTCGTTAGTAATAATGACGACACGTGACCCCTTAATTTCTCGGTGGAGTGGAGTCGAAACACGAAGTTCTTTAAGAGAGACGCAAAAAGAGATTTCTTTCAGGGTCGGCCACGCATCGGCGACCTCTCTGATGTGACCTTGTCTATAGCCAGATGGAAAAACAGACATGAAGTTATGTGACATGCGAAACCTTTTTAGAGACTCGCAACAACTTCAAGCTGATTAACATCGCCCGATTGGAAAAGTTTATTCGTAATATTTATTTTCAACTAGTGAACGCCCGCAGCTTCATAACCCCGCAGGTAACATTTTAACAAACTTTGAATGCCATATTTATTTATATCTAATTAACAGCCTAAAATATAAATTTTATGCTTCTAGTTCTGAAAATGACAAATCTTTCATACAACCTCTCATCCCCTTGTTCAACCCTTTACAACCCTTTTTCCAATTAAAAAGTAGCCTATGTCCTTACTCAGGCTCTATACTATCTGTGTACCAAATTTCATTTAAATCGGTTCAGTAGTTTTGGCATGAAAGCGAGACAGACAGACAGAGTTACTTTCGCATTTATAATATTAGTATGGATTTATTTTCAAACATGACAAGTTTACTTCACAATTTAAAAAGGTATTTTTCTCATTGCACTGCAGTATTTCTCCGCTAGAGACAGGGGAACACATTTGACACGGCAGACATTTATTGAGGGCGGGACGGGTTTTGTTTCCGTTATAAGATATCGACGCCGAGTCCGTTTTTATTTTGCACGAGTGAATCAATAATTTGATATGAATAATTGAATGAAAAATGATATGTTTATTACATTGAACATTTCGTTGTTATTGGTGACAGGAGATATTCGAGAGCCACGAATCATTAGTTTTTGCATATTTCAATGTGTTGTCAGTCCGGTATTAAAATATTTGCATGTTTCTAGAAAGTTGCGAGCAAGCGGAATACGATAGTTCTAAACACCGTTTTAAACATAATAGTGGACGCCCGAGCTTCGCTCGCGTGGAATTAGACATAACAATAATTTCGTTTACACCTAGTAATATTATATAGCCTATGTCACTACAGCAGCTTTCTAATGGTGAAATAATTTTTGAAATCGGTCCAGCAGTTTTTGTGTGAAAACATTGCAAACAAATGTTTCCTCTTTATAATATTAGTATAGAAGTATAGATAGATAGACATAGAGAACGAAGTCAAATAGTACTTAGTAGTGACCACAGTGGTCGTAGTGGTAGTGGTAGTGGTAGTGGAGTGCTTGTAAAGGTCCACCCGCACCAGCTCCCATGAACCTACTCTTTTTCTTCAAAACTTCCCATGGCAATTACCATTTGGACCCTACGCGAATGACGCTTCCCCGATTGACTGATCCCTAACAGCCCGCGCGCACCTGCCGCCGTGTCAGAATGGGACACGTCCAAAACGCAACTCTATGCCGACCAGATTAAGGTCGAATTTGTTTTGAATGTTAAGCCCTGACATTCAGGAAGCGTATCTATTTATTTGGGAGCCACACACATGATCACACGAGGCTTGTGGCGTCCTCGCTTTTAGTTTAAAATGGGACATTCATATCTTATTCGGATTTGAACGAGACCCAAATAGACTAGACTGTTATTGTTAGTCCAGTTTAGCTGAGAGAGGTCATTGGAACATTAGTAGCTCAGTTCGTTAGTGGTTATGAGGACTAGGGACTGACTCTCTATGCTCTATGCACCAACCTACACACAAACACGTATATTCAGAACGAGAGATAGGAAGTCGCATAAAGGGACAAAACGCATTTTCCTTGAGTGAAATTCATCAACTCTACTGCTGACCACGTCTTATAACGCCGTCGTCGTTCCAAATACTGCCCGAACAAGTCTTTCAGCCCTTTACGCTCTCCCCTTTTAAACCCCTCAGAAAGAGTAGGAGCGAGGATATTCCATCAAGGTAGGGCGCCATCTCTAAAACCTGCCCCCCAGGACCGGAGGCGTAAGTTCCCCGGATTTTGGAGCTTTCGGCCCGGACATTTCAATACTTTTTTCAACCACTTACAACTTCATTAAAATATATTTTACTCCATACTCGATAAAAAAACAACTTTAATTTTAAGCCTCTTTTGCATGAAATAGTATGTTTAATCGTTCTTGTGACGTCAATTGAGTAATTTTGCTTTATTTTTTTCCCTTAGGTATTAAATAAAAGATAAACAAACCCAATATTAGTTATTCAGTTAATAAAATTAAATGAAAATATGTTTAACTTTTTATTTTTTCGTACAATTAAGAATATTTTCTTTAGTTTTAAAAGAACTAGTGATTTTTTATGTTTAGTTCCTACTTCAGTGAGTCTATAGGTATGTACCTATTATTTAGATGCTAAGAAGATTGTTTTTTAATAATAAATAATGTTGAATTTATAAATTATAAACCTTGTTTATTTAATAAAACACAAACCTGATAATTTTAAAAGACTTGTCTTTATTTACATTACAAGAATAGTCCTACCCCGAATGACTAAAACCACGTATAAAGTGATATGTCGTCATTGAAGTACTTTTTATATCCATGGGTGACGATTTCAGGATGTTTAACGTATTGATTTAAAAATAGTAACATAATCCTACATTTTCATAAAACATTTTATTTAAATTCTATATCAGACACTGTTTTTTTGTTTCCTGCGTATAAAAAGGTAACATGGACATGACTGACATACTTCTATTTTATTATCGGCGTAGAAACGGTCATCTATCAGTTTTTACAAGAAAACGTAAAAAAATAAAATATGTGTAAATAGCATTATAAAGCTCTTAAAACTGTTAAAATATTGTAGAAAGAAAATATTTATTATTTGTCATAGAATTATTTCTAGGGCGGGGGAGATTACGATTCGTACGGCGCCACGACTTGAAGGCGGATTCTTATAGATCTCGACGAAAGAAAACGAAATGAAAGAATAAAATTTTTCGATATCTCGCTTAGTTTCCGAGATATTGAGGTTACGATTCGTACGGCGCCACGATTGTTCTGAGATTGTTTCTAATTTGTTGGCCAGTAGCGGGGGGCACGGGGGGCCGCAGGCCCCCCGAAAAAAAAGGGGGGCTCGGGGGGCGAAGCCCCCCGCCAAGAAAAAACGATACAGTCAACTCCAAATTTTGTTAGGTTAGGTTCAGGTTTGTCTATGTTTATCTACGCAAAAAAAGGGACCCCGCGAAGCGGGGTTCCGTCGACATTTGTGACAGAGTCCGACATGTCTGACACGAAATTACGTTAGATTAGGTTAGGTTAGATTTCCGAGATATCGAGGATTTTTAAGCCTCGATATCTCGGAAACTAAGCGAGATATCGAAAAATTTTATTCTTTCATTTCGTTTTCTTTCGTCGAGATCTATAAGAATCCGCCTTCAAATCGTGGCGCCGTACGTAGGTTAGGGTAGGTTTCCGAGATATCGAGGATTTTTAAGCCTCGATATCTCGGAAACTAAGCGAGATATCGAAAAATTTTATTCTTTCATTTCGTTTTCTTTCGTCGAGATCTATAAGAATCCGCCTTCAAATCGTGGCGCCGTACGAATCGTAATCGTGCCCTAGGGCGTGTTGAACACAAATTACGCTCTCCTGAAAACCTCGGTTTTTGACTTGACCTTATGTACGTAGGGACCGTCGATTTATGTATTTGCGAACACATGCCATGCTTAAACCTAACCCATAGTTTTTATTTAGGTACCTACATAAATTATCTGGGATCTGATCGAAAACCCGGACATTTATTTTAGTCCGGGTTTCACCCGGACTAAAATTAAAACCCCGCCCGGACGCTCCCCGGACGCCCTCCAAACTATGACAAATCCGGGGAAACCCGGACGGATGGCAGCCCTACATCAAGGTATTTCAGCACCTCACTGGTCACATCGAGGTGCGCGTCAACCAAAGCGGCCAAACCCCCGACCACCTCAAACCCATTGCCACCCTACACAGTCCTTCGGAGACTTACAGCACCAAAGCTCTGCCAGTAAATCAGAATTAGTTGTAGCTTTTAAAGAAGCGCGACGCGTACTTGTCGTAAATTGTGCATTTTATCTGTTTTAGTCTGAGTCGGTCGGTGACGCGTCTCTTATTAGCGTGGCAACAACGTTAGGCTTGCCACACACGCCCGAATTTTTCATAGATTTTGTGACCGACCCAATGGACCAGATCAAAATGAAACATTATTTCATTAATGTTGAACGTTTAAGAAACTATGTAAAAAGCAAGTAACTGTCGACATTTTATAATGAATAAACATTTAGTATTATTGGTTTATTAGCAAACACTAATACTAATTAATAAAGTTCGTATGTCTCATAATACTTATTCGTGATCGCCAATAAGGCAAAAGTAACAAAATCAGTTCGCCACTAAAATGGAGGAAAGTTGTCCGTGTGTGGAAACCCTTATCCGTAGACGCCTACATCGATATCACGTTGATATATTGATAAAAGTATTCAGTTTTTCGGAAAATACCAGCTACAGAACTTAAAAGTAGTATAAGCTCTGTCGACTATATAAAGAACTAGTGGTCCGCCCCGGCTTCGCACGGGTATTTTATATAAAAATCAAAATTATAATACCTACACACACATAAACCCTATTTGCGTCAGGTTACTAAAAAAATAATAATTTAACACGACTTTATTTTACTTATATAGATTATAACAATAGTTTCGTTTACGCCTAGTAATATTATATAGCCTATGTCACTCAGTGAAGATGCAGCTTTCTAATGGTGAAAGAATTTTTGAAATCGGTCCAGTAGTTTTGGCAGCGCACGCCAGAATAGCTCGCAGATGGTAGATTTACTTACCTACTTGACACTTATCGTCATATTTTGGACAATTCACACAATATCTTTATAAATTTTAGCCTGTGTGTTATTCTGATGTATAAGCTATATTATTGTAAAGTTTCATTAAAATCTATTCAGTACTTTTACGTGAAAAAGTAACACACATCCATCCATACATACTTACAAACTTTCCCCTTTATAATATTAGTAGGATAGGATTAGTAAGAATTATACCTTATCAACAGCCTAAAATTTAAGTTATATGCTTCTAGTTTTGAAAATGACAATACTTTCATACAACCTTTCATCTCCCTTTTCAACCCATTACAACACTTTTTTCCAATTAAAAAGTGTCTATGTCCTTTGTCAGGCTCTAGATGTGTACCTACCAAATTTCATTTAAATCGGTTCAGTAGTTTTGGCGTGAAAGCGAAGCAGACAGACAGACAGACAGACACTTCAAAACCAAACGTCCAATTTTAATCATTCAAAGACCAAATATTATCTACATAAACTGTAAATGTAATCCAAAAAAAATTCAAGATAAAAAAATGGTTGTTATGCCTCACTCGACATAGATAGGTATAGTGTGTCGCGGTTTTTTTTATAGATATTTATAAGATCTACAATAATTAATTAGAACATTTTATGGTTCTATCTTTTATATTTTAGGCAGCGTACGCAAAATAAGTAACTTTTCTGGTTGATTTTTTACACCTTGTGTCCGAAAAACCCAAATATCTTAACGGAACCCTATTTTTTTCCAAAATAAAATTTAGCCTATGTCACCCGGGGATAGTGTAGCTTTCCAACAGTGAAAGAATTTTTCAAATCGGTTCAGTAGTTTTGAAGCCTATTCGATTCAAACAAACAATCAAATCTTTCCTCTTTATATATTAGTATAGAGTATAGATATAGATTATAGATATTTATAAGATCTACAATTAATTAGAACATTTTATGGTTCTATCTTTTATATTTTAGGCAGCGCACGCAAAATAAGTAACTTTTCTGGTTGATTTTTTACACCTTGTGTCCGAAAAACCCAAATATCTTACGGAACCCTATTTTTTTCCAAAATAAAATTTAGCCTATGTCACCCGGGGATAGTGTAGCTTTCCAACAGTGAAAGAATTTTTCAAATCGGTTCAGTAGTTTTGAAGCCTATTCGATTCAAACAAACAATCAAATCTTTCCTCTTTATATATTAGTATAGATAAATAAATTCGTAGCAATCTAAACATAAACAAGAAAACACTTCTAATCTTACCTTGGAATTGTCTGAAATAATATTATCTCCAGTTTAATCTATCTTAAAGGATTCCATGCACAATTTTATCTTGGGAAACTTTATTACGTATCTGGTTTTGAATGTATAATTCTCGAGTCATAACTTATCTATTCTACGGGTTTTTATGAACTGGCAATGTAGTATGTGAGTTGTTAGTTTGTAATTTGTGTCAAATCTTGCTGTTTGAATATGAAGAACCATTTTCTCTTGTGAAATTCGAAATCATAGATATAAATAAGTACTCGTATATAGACCATATCCAATATCCTTATAACTATTAAAAATGTAACTCCATTTAACGACTAGGTACCATGCCAAAAACGCCATCGGTAGTCATAATTTTAGTAAAAATGTTCCGATATGTAAGAAATATTAAACAAAACTAGTAATTTTTTTGCTATGGCCTGTCTATGCCGTAACTTTTTAAGTTTTTGAACGAAATTAAAATTTGATGTCGATTCAATTCCGATGTAATAAGTGAAGCCTATTAATTAACATAAACCAGGTAGGTACACAATGCTTTCAGGCATTAATTCCGCCACTTGTAGTCTACAATAAAGCGTAAAATAAATAAATAAATAAAAAATAAAGCCAGTACATATCCAGACTCCAAGCTGCTACCGGGCATTTCAAGTTTAAAAAAAAAATGATGTCGCCCCATGTGGGGATCGGACCCAAGACCTTGAGGGTAGCAGTGGCTCTTGCTACCACTGGACCAACGAGACAGTCCTGCTG
The DNA here is from genome assembly GCA_944567765.1 of Carterocephalus palaemon. Lineage (NCBI taxonomy): Eukaryota > Metazoa > Arthropoda > Insecta > Lepidoptera > Hesperiidae > Carterocephalus > Carterocephalus palaemon. The sequence goes on from OX155664.1 coordinate 1,573,310, forward strand.
TTAGAAATTTGTAAAAAATTGTAAGTAACAAACAAAATGTATAACTTTTTTCCTACAAAACAAACGTCATACAAAACACACTTCTTTATGACCATTACAAATTGGGAGCTTAGGGTGATTAGTGCTGTGAGCATTATTTCTGGCCGTAGCAAGGTTCCGTCTCTATTATAGAACAGTTTTACGATCAATAAAATGTTTGTACGCAAAACCCACTCACATGTACGACTACTGAGAGAACGCCCCGATCGATTCTCATCCCTATACCAATTGTTTAAAAGCCGAAAATCGCTCGCAAGAGATATTTGTAAGTGGATTGATTGTGTTGAGAATTGTACGTCAGGGAGTTCATTCATGGTTTCGGGGTAAAACAATAAGTGGGTGTGTTTACACTATCCGAGATCGCATCATCGCACCGGGCGCGTGGCAGTGCATACGAGTAGGTACATTTACCGCGGATGCTGTTGCCAAGTGACAAGTGGTGAATCGCATTGAGTATATTAGTCGGTGGCACGTTGAATTATTGTTAAAATGTGTTTATTTTTCAAACGAGGCGGCTTGATGAAACATTCAAAATTCTTGGCGATCATTTTAATCGTCAATTGTAGCTAAGCCTCTGTGACCGACATGGAAAGAGATTTTTATTAGAAATTACTAACTGGACTATCACCAACGGCAATTAACACGATTATCTTTCACTAAGATTCCCTAGTCACATACCTACTTACTATCGAACTGACTAACAATAAGTAAGTAAAGTAAGTAAACAAATAAGTACCTACCTATTTACAAGTAAATCCTTCGAAACGACCTTAATTTATTGTTTACTTACTAGTGAATTACCAAAAAGTAAAATTCAGTGCCGCTTTTCACGCTCATTGAGATACGTATCTATGTATTTTTTAACATTCCATTATCTCGTAGGTAAACTATAGATCCAATTGACATGCAATAGACAACATAGTCAATCTTCATAATTTTTCCTTGACGCTGAAGTAACTTCATTCGTAAGGATTAATATGACATGCATAATAAAACAGCTCGTAAATCACTATATGAATTTGTATAATTTTTCTTCAATAAATACCTTATTGTGTAAATCACAATAAAGTGTTTATTGCATGTATAAGAGTTAGGTATATATTATCGCAGACTTTTATTTAGATTGATAGATATCTTGTTTTTTGTTAGACATGTAAAACCTATGACATACTCGTAGCAGGACGGCGCACGCGGTTTAAGGATTTTTAGGAGCACTTGCCTTTCGGACTTGCTTAAGTACATCTTGCTATTATGCTATTAAGTCAATATGTAGGGCAAACTGAGAAGTTAAGCCAAATTTAAGATTGCTTAACAAAAATAACTTTATTAATATGACTAAGTAGGTACTTCGACAGATTAGCACGTTTTTATACAAACAAAACCCCAAAAAATCTCTCCCGCTTTATAATATGCTCTGGAAGTGGCACATTTTTGTACTCTTCGTCAAAGAAAAGTGCCATTTGCGAGCACTAAAGTAAACTATTAAGGAAACTTATCTTATGGTAGATAAAATAAGTTTTTTACTTTTTTTTTACTTCAGATATCAAAGAACCTCGTAAAAAAAATACCAAAGCATTTATCCATGCCCACATTCCACCGCGGAATGCCTCCTAGCGCCAACGAACCCGCCCGACTTAGTTAGTGACGTACAGACAATGGTCCGTATAAATCCGTACCGTCTGACAATGCGCCGCGACGCGCCAAGATCCGAATAGCCGTAGCGGTTAGCTTATGATGTAATTATGTTGCATTGTTAATTATAGGCGGCCGATGCCGATGCACAGCCCAGTAGTGGCTATCGAACTCGCCGCATACTAGAGCGGTCCGGGTTCAAACCCAAGCGGCACGCGCCAATGACTTTTCTGTTATGTGCGATTTAAGAAATTAAATGTCGCGAGGTAACCTGCATGCCTGAGAGTTCTCCATAACGTTCACGAAGGGATGTGAAGTCTGCCAATTCGCACTTGGCCAGCGTGGTGGACAAAGGCCTTACCCTTCCCATTACGAGGGGAGACCCGTGCCCAACAGTGGGACACAGATAAGGTTGTGGTGGATGCCGTTGTTGTGCGTACCATGATAGCCCAGTGGCTGACAATCCGTTCAGTTCCCAGAGACACAACAACTTGGTTCCCTTTGGTTAGTCTTGTTGCATACGTTAACTCTCCATCGGAGTGAAGTCAATTCGCCTTAAATCTCGGTGCCGTTTCAATCTTATACACAGCTAGTGCCGGGCTTTGAACCCAAGACCAAACTAATTTCATCGTATAAAAACAGATATAGTTCTGTATTACAATTGTCCACTGGGAGCTTGATAAACCACGCTGTTTCATTATACATTATAAATAAATATCTTCGACATTCTCACACACGGCCAACTGACCCCAAAGTAGGCGCGAGCCTGTGATATTGGTGTCAGAGACTGATATACATAGATATTTTTAAATACATACATACTTAAATAGGTAATATTAACATCCAGACACAGAACAAATACAAGTGTTCGTCACACGAATAATTGTCCTGTGTGGGATTCGAACCCACAAACGTACGTATCACCAGAAGATTAACTGAAGAACGAACGCCTTGAAATGTTTGTGAACACATCCAACAGCGTCGATCAGTAACGCGAGACACTCGCCGCGCAATTAGCCCAACAAAACTCATTACTTGAATGGCATCGGATATAATACATTTCTATCGGCGAGGATAATCCTCCACAAGCTTAAATGTGCGCGCATACTCCCGTACGCGTGTCGTTCCGAAGGCGTTAGAGAAAATGGATTTGATGATAACTAATCCCCTCAACAGTAATTATCCTTTTTCTTTCGATATAGATTACATGTGAGATTGAACGGTTTGTTAAAAACAGCAATTTATTAACCATACCTACTAATATTATAAATGCGAAAGTAATCCATACTTCCATACTAATATTATAAATGCGAATGTATCTCTGTCTGTCTCGCTTTCACGCCAAAATTACTGAACCGATTTAAATGAAATTTGGTACACAATAGTCTAGAGCCTGAAAAAGGACATAGGCTACTTTTTAATTGGAAAAAAAGTTTTGTAAAGGGTTGAAAAGAGGGATGAAAGGTTGTATGAAAGTTTTGTCATTTTCATAACTAGAAGCATAAAATTTATATTTTAGGCTGTTGATTAGATATAAATAAATATGGCGTTCAAAATTTCAAAAAATGTTACCCTTAAGGGTGTAAAATAATCATAGGGGATAACACATTTACGGATTCATTACAATTTTGTGGAGCTAAAGTTAACGCGTTAAGATGAATCTATTATTATGTCTAATTCCACGCGAGCGGAGCTGCGGGCGGGCGTCCACTATTTATCAAATATAAACATAATTTATATACATATAACATAATGTATACGATCCGTGTACAGCTTCATTCTTTAGGTGGTAGGGCCTATAGGGAACCAAATAGGTTTAATATGAAACCTATTTTGTTCCTTAAAGAGTTCGCCCGGGGCAGTACCAGCGCCCGCCACGCTACCTAGTGCCAATTCTACCCAGTAATAATTGTTTTTAAAGATATTGTGGTACGGCTGGAAAGGTGTGGTTGCCGATTACACTTCTTTACAGGCGACCATATTAGTCCTCAAGGGTAGCAACACACTGTGACTGACTTAACTGGACTATTACTAACGCCAACGAACAGTCCTAAACCCTCATACCCACTAATGTTCTAATTAACTCTCTCAGTTAATTGGACTAACCATCCCAGTCCCTTTTTGAATCTTGTTCAAAGTCAGTCACAGTTGTCATGGGCGGCAGCGGATGGGTGGCTGCAAGCTCGTTTTCTAACTTAAATCCATAAAAAAATGTATAAGTGAAATTAAATAAATTCATTTAATCCTTAGATCTATTGGCCAGAAATGTTAACCCTTTCCATGTCCGCACGTTTTCCGCGCAATAGGTTTTAATGCCCCTTCAGCGGAATAAGTCGGAATAACCCTTGTATCGCCGGATAATCCCGCGCTGTTAACTTCATAAAGACTCCATTTGCAATTCGACTCGGCACGACTCCAACTCCACACTATGTTAATCTCTCCATGGAAATATTCCCTTGCCCTGTAATCCCACCTTGTTAAACGAATTGGCTTCTACTTATTTGATTCATCAAGATATTTTTCCATACGTGCGGCATATTTTACCAACATTCACTATCGAGTTATGATTGGTTAAGTGGTGATTTTTTAACCGACTCCTAAAAAAAGAGGAGGTTCCATGTTCTACGAGTAGGTTCTATGTTGGATGTTATATCTACTCGTATGTACAGCGATAACTTAAATGTTTAATAATCGATTTTCATTTTTGTGTTTGGTAAAACATACATTGAAGGTGGTCCAATTCTACCCCAAAGAGTAGTAAACAAGCATAATACGGGTATCAATGTTCGTAAAAAGTATCCTATAGCAGTCCCCTGGTTCTAAGGTACCTCCCGACAAATTTTCAGCCAAATCTGTTCAGCTATTCTTGAGTTATAAATAGTGTAACTAACACGACTTTCTTTTATATATATACAGGAAACATTGATTCCATATTTTTTTTGCTAATATTAAGTGAACAATACTTTGGTACCATTATAAAAACGTTCACAATAGAATCACATAACATAATATAACAAAACGAACCTGAATCGGCAAGACCAAGCCTCGCGCGGCCCACACACGCGAGCGAGCGAACAATGGAAGAAAGCAACAAATACTCGTAAGCGGATCGCATTATGCCCCACTCGCGTCGCGTTCCCTGTTCCCACTGTCCTTATTAACGTGTACCTACACCTACCCACGGTTGTAGCCATAGCGACTGGTGCGGTGGCGTTCTAATGTATAAATGAAGAAGGCACTATAACTTGCCAATGTTTATTTATTTATTTATTTACGCTTTATTGTAGATTACAATGGGCGGACTTACCTAATGCCTGAAGGCATTGTCCACCAGTCAACCCTTGAGATGGTGAGAGGTAGCGGTAGGCGTTTATGAAAATTAATAAGGAAAATCAAATAAAAAGTAAACAGTAAAATTTAAATATTATTCATTAAAATAATACATATAATACATATAATACATATAATTATTATACATTTATAATATATACAATACATACATAACATAATACATACATAACATAACACATACATACACACATAAATATATAGTATAATACACGTTAAACACAGGTGAAACAAATCAGCGGCTAGATTCCAGATAGTACCTACTTCCGGACCAGTTTTTTAAAATTATCTCTGCTCGTTATATATTTTTCTGCTGCTGTTTATATATTTTTAAGTTTTTTTTTTTTAGTTTTAAGTTCATTAGTTATGTCAATTGTTAATATTAGTATGTTTATATATAATTATTTACTGTTAAATAAATTTTTTTATATACTTGCCAAGTGGTACAAACTTTAAAGGAAACTTTAAAGGATCTTACTCTAAACGCCAAATCATAGCGTCCATAGCCCAATGGCTCGCGTCGCTTAAATCGTCGAAAGAGTTAAGCTACGACAGGCGCGGTCGGTTTGTGGATGGGTGACCGCTAGTGGCAAAATTTCATTGACGCTACCGTGCTTCGGAGGGCACGTAAAGCCGTCGGTCCCGGTTGTTTTCAATGCTTACCACTTATAAATTTAGAACTCGATGGTTGATTCTCAATATAAGCGATTTAATTAATTAATATGTGTTCACGTTTGTCAATTAATCGAACCGACACTTGATGTTATGTGGTTTATAATTAATGGTATTAATTAAATAGTTGAAATTGACTACTCGGTGAAAATCATGTTCTTTATCGCGTTCTATAATTACGTAGGTATCTGTTATAGAATCTGTAAACTTTACAAACTAAAAATCAACATAAAACGTGTTAATTTAAACTAGAATAAGTGAAACCACATATTAATGATCATTAGCATCAATGATGTTCAGTGAAGTGAAGCGGAATGTGAAGTTAAGCAGAATTCAGTGCTTAAAAATGTGCTAATGAACAAAAATTAACATGGCGCTGTGCTCGTAGTAAACAGTAAGTAGTAAACAAAAACGTACCAATTGGCACGTATTCGACGCTCCAGCTTTGCAGCGCCTACGAAACAGTTTGCATACGAGCATTGTCAATATGCAGTCACACCCAAGGTCAATAATATAAATATTCTGTCTCTCTAATTTGAATTATAATTATTATTCATATTATTAATAAAAAATTATATTATTATAATTATATTTATAAAATTATTATTAATGAAATTTTTAATCAATAAAGATAAATACAAATTGTGAAATGAAACAATTAAGTCATTGTTTTCCAGAAACTTCTAGAAACAAATCCACTAAAACTTAAAAATTTAATCAATAAAGATAAATACAAATTGTGCAATGAAACAATTAAGTCATTGTTATCCAGAACCTTCTAGAAACCGATCCACTAAAACTCAGCAATATCTGAACTAAAAGCGTAAACCGCGTCTCGATACCAGGAGAGCATAACGCCTTCAGTGGACAGAAGCCACGTCTGAATCGACGCTGATACCGCGGAATGGGCCATTGAGCGCCAGCGTAGATATTGTGCGAGTTTCGATATTATAATAACTAAACTGTTATGGCTGCTGAAATCAATTCAAAGGATTTGGAAGGTTATATGGAGATCGACATAAGTATCGATATCTACTAACACCGTAATTAGAATACAATAGAAAAACGTTTATATCGACTAAATGCTGAGTACACAAAACATTAAAGAAAGTATGTACAGAAAGAAGAATAAAACAAAATAAATATTGGTTGCCTGTAAAGTCGGTATACGGGCGAAAGTTTTACGTGACAACGACTTTGAGTGGTAAAATAATTTTAATGTGAATATTCATTCGTATAGTAGTATCGTCTCGTATCGTATCGTCTCTCTCGCTCTTAGGCGGGCTAACCATGCCCGAGTGGAAGGGACGCGTGCCTCTCACTCGCTCTCATTGTGAGCGCATAACGTGAGCGGAGCGTAACGCAGTTTCTTGAAGTGTCACCCGGCAAACCAATTTATAAGACGTTGTCACGTCAAAAAATATGCTACATATTGAGAACGCACTCAGCTTTGCCGCGGTGGTGCTTGAGCCGTAAAGCTGGTTTTCGGCGCGTCCGTCAAAAAATAATTCATAATAAATTAATAATGGCTATAAATTGTGTAACTTTCTATCGAGTCCTTAATTGAGTTTGAATAAAAAGACAAAACACCCTGAAAGTTTTTTCATGCTACGTTTTCTTTGTAATAAACTTAAAATACCTACAACATAATTTGCCATACATGCACATATAAATCACATTTTCATGTGTCCCTATTTTAGTCTTGTTCAAAGTCACAGTTGTCAAGGGCGGCAGCGGATGGGTGGTGCTTCAAGCTCGTATGCTATCGTATATCCATACAAACATATTTGTATGTATTCTAAAACAAATTTGTATAGATCACAGGATAGAAGCCGAGAAACATCTCGCGCACAAGAATTTTCCGAACAAAGTTTGAGTCAAAAGTTACGTTCGGTTTGATGATGCCTTTATTGAGAAATTCCGTTAAATAAATGGAGTAAGGATCCTTTTGGGCAATATCGAAATCAATCGAGCGTTTGACCCGTACGTATGTACAACTACTTGTCTGCCCCGGCTGGGATTCGAACCTGGGAACCGTTATTCGGCGTCGTCGTCGTAATCTATCTATATATATAAAAGGAGAAGGTGACTGACTGACTGACTGACTGACTGACTGACTGACTGACTGACTGACTGACTGACTGACTGACTGACTGACTGACTGACTGACTGACTGACTGACTGACATATCAACGCAGGGCCTAAACTATAAGGGTTAGAAACTTGAAATTTTGCACAGGGGTTCCTTTTATAACGTAGGGGAGCACTAAGAAGGGATTTTTGAAAATTCACCCCCTAAGGGGGTAAAACGGGGCTGCAAAGTTAGTATGAAACTTTGACGTTTTTGAAGTCAAGATGGCTACCCGAACGCGGGCAGACGTCGTTAATGGGTCTAAATCAACGCGAGCGAAGCTGCGGGCGTCCACTAGTTATTTATACTATTCCTAGTGGACGCCCGCAGCTTCGCTCTCGTGGAATTAGACATAACAATAGTTTCGTTTACACCTAGTAATATTATATAGCCTAAGTCACTCAGTGAAGATAACAGCTTTCTAATGGTGAAAGGATTTTTTAAATCGGTCCAGTAGTTTTTGTGTGAAAACATTACAAACAAATGTTTCCTCTTTATAATATTAGTATAGATTAAGTAAATCGCAGACGACTCAGTGGCGCGGCGGTGTCTGCCGATTTGTGTCTCCCGAGCTCGAATCCCGGTCGAGATAGATATTCATAGTTGAAGTTACCGGCTTACTCACGTGTGACTTAAGTCGGAAATAGGCCGATTAGTTTCGATCTATTATGATGATCATCTTCAGGAGTGAACGCGCTCGCGGCGGGCACGTCCTTAAATCACACGTGAGTAAGCCGGTAACTTCAACTATGAATATAGACACTCAGGAATCGTTCAGTAATAAAATGAGATAGATAATATTTTCGCAGATATTTGTTCTAGCGTCATGGAATTTAAATTGAGTTTTCTGTGTGTCCGTCACCCGCAACACAGGGAACTTTCCCGCGGTGAAATCGCGAAGAATCTTAAGATGGTGTCCAAGGAATGTTAGGAGTACGAGTAAAGTTGAGTAGTTCGAACGCTCGGGGTTTGATGTTCCCTTTATTATGCAAATTCCCGTGACGTAATGGGCCGAAGCCCCGGGCCTGTAGGGGCACAATATCTGATAATGTCTTCAGAAACATTGTTGAAGCGAAGGGATTTAATTGAATTAGTATACGCTGTCTTAGGCTACGCTCTTGTTACGGTTAATAACACAATATTGTGCTTTGTTTGATTTTTAATATGTACATTTTTCACGGCCAAAAATATTATATTATATACCACTCTGTCATACATGATATTATAAATCATCATATTAATTTATCACACGGGATAGGTAAAATGTATGTATTTTTCTACAAGGTCCCTTCAAAACCAACGTGAAACCAACCAATATTTACTCGTAGTTCGGTGAATCGATACAAAAATCGATAAAAAAAGAAAATAGTAACTAGGCCATATCCATAAAAAATTGTACCATTTAATGATAAGAGTGTCCCGTTCAAAACGCCATGACATGTTTTGGTTAACAAAGTATTTGTTTGCTATCGTGTCATAATAATTTTACAACTCACAACTAAACCTTTTGAAATGTTTCAGTTCATGTTCAGATGTCAGGCACAGAAGACATAACTTCCTATAAGGCAGTCTTTTGCGAAACATTTCATATTTGTAGTTTTCCTTTGTATGTTTTAGGTGAAATAAATATGTAATGCCAATTAATAAATAGTCAAGTAGCGCTATTTTTTTCTCAGCCTATCAATATCAAAACGCACCAACACGACATCCATACAAAACCGCCAATTAACTTACTAATAATATAGATTGCTTTTACCTACTACCAACTACGGTCAAGACGACTTAAAGACAGGAATGAAGTCAATGATTACGAGCGTAATGTTGGAGTTCCCAGGACATTTAGCCCAAGTCGTTGCAGGTTTCACGAGTCGCCGCCGGCGCCGCCGCCTCGAGCCAACACCAGATGGCTTCGGAAGTCCGGCGCGGATAAGCGAGCACTGCGCCTCTTTATGTTTATCTTCGCACATTTCACGACGCCACGGTAAATTACATAGGTGCCTCTACTAGAAGAAGAAGAAGAAGAAGAAGAAGAAGATATTTATTTCTCACACAAAACACTATACAATCGACAAATAAAAATGAACTAAAAGCTACTTAAACTATGTACAGTGTCATGCGTGAAAAAAAGGGTTACGCTCAGCATACTGCCCTGTATCACAGGGCTGCTGATTTTCAGCGCAACCCTATTTTTCGAGCAGTTTCATATGTGGCGACACTAGTAATAAAAATAATAATACTACAGATATACTTGAATACATCATAGCAAGTGAGCATGTGTGCCCATCCGCTTAGATGTAAAATGCAAGATGTTTTACACACTTAGTAGATATACTATATATATAATCCATACTTTACAATCAAACGAGCATAGTAATGTTCGATTGTAATTATGTGAACGATTTAATCGAGGTGATTTACAAGTTGTAGCAACGCCTACTCTAAAGTCTTCCACGTAATTTTTAGATCAGGTATGTTTTATTTTAAATAATTTTTTAAAATTGCAACACTCACGGCAGCCCCACTACTAACCATCCATCTGTCATGGCCGCGTTCAGTGTCTCGATCCTGATTTCTCTCATTTAGTTTAGATCATAATATGTTTGTTTCATATTTCAGGGGTGGGTTACATAATGCATTATGTATAAGGGAGGGAGATTATTAATCACCTCGATTAAATCGTTCACATAATTACAATCGAACATTACTATGCTCGTTTGATTGTAAATTATGTTTCACGAATTTAATCGAGGTGATTTACAAGTTGTAGCTGTTTAGAGACAGATTTCAGAAATATGAAACCTATCTTATAAAGAAATAAAATACCTTGTGGTATGTAACTTTATTAACAAAGTTAACAAAAGGTAGGTAGTTTGTCCTTTTTGGTAGTAATTTAATACAAAAGTGATGTAAATAACACTAGTGTAAATTGACCAATTTTGTTTTTGATTTATGTTAAAAAAAATTTACTACAAAAATATAAAATAATATAATGTAGTTAATTAACTGAGTTTTCTCTTTATTATAGATCATTTCCTGCAGACAGAACCAATTGCAAATTATTTCGAATGGTTTACAATACGTATCTATGTTACAATAATTTAGCAAATATACAAGAGGAATCACTCCAGTCTGCAGTGTTTCGAATGCTATCGATACTGAGAACCAGATACGAACTGCAGCATGTCGGGTGTTGTGTCTATAACCACTGTTAAGAAATTTCTTTAATATGTAGGTACATTGATTTAATCTTTATGCTAATAATAAAATAACATATAATAATATGGAGTATGTATATAAAACGATTGTTAGTAGTACGTAAGGTATTTGTGGCATTAATAAATGTCTATTTTCATTAAAACTGTTCTATGCTGATAATCTAATAAAAAGTTGTTTAACACTTATAAAACGTTTATTAGTATTGCATAAGATACTTGTGGTACTAATAAAGGTCTCTCTTTAGGCACCGGACGTACAACAAAATATGGAAGTTTCTAAAGAGGTTGGTACCTATGTATTTGGTTTGGAGGTTATGGTTATGTCAGAAATTGTATCTACGTTTTAATAATTTCATATGGATGTTTGACGTTTTTATTAATTACGATTACCGACAATAATTCTAACAAACTTATCTAATTTAATTGTTAAGTGATTCAAGGTTAGTAAAATAGCTGGAAAATTCCTGCTATTTTTACCTATGTATCCGATGCGCTGCGACTAACGCAAACAAAGCTAATGTTTTCATAATAGTGTTCCAAGTGAAAATTTATTTTTGTTTAATTTTGTAATTATAGTTTGCTTGTAATGCTAGTTTGAAGATTTAAGTTAAATCAAATTTGTGAAAGTTAATATTGAAAGTAATATTCTGCTTTTTTTTTTTTTTTTCAAATATTGTTAAGTAGAGAATAATAACCTCATATAACTATAGACATGTTTACTAAAGTCAAGATTTTACACATCCATAATGTTTGTAATTAAGTACACCAAATAAAAACCAAGGGAATCTGAGCCTTTTTATTTATATAAGAGTACCATATAACTTGCGGCATCACTAAGCAATTTGTGAAGTTTATGGGACAGTCTGGAGAAAGATATTAATAAGACCCATAATGATAATGATAGAAAACATGGGTTGAGATGGCCAGTATGGTACATACTATCACAAGCTTTATCGTGTATCAGTTCTTGCAACATTCTTAAAACTAAAGCAGAAGCTTTATCAAATCCTCTCATTTTAAACGGAATGCACCAACAGCGGAGGCTCCAGGATGCAGGACGCATCCGGGATATGTAAGAACATTATGTAGAACATTAACATTATGTAGAACATTAACATTAAGAACATTAAGTGCTGTGATCTGCGCGTGTTAGTTATATCAGGAATGCAAAAACTGTGTTGTGTGTTCCACTATATTTTCAAACTTTGTAAGAATTATACAATCGGCCTCAGTTTCTACTCGTATATATGATGCAAATATATTTTGTGTCATATGTATTCATCGCCATACTTATCTCTCGAAAAGTATTAACTACATACTTATTAAAATGAGGGTACTGTAGCGACCCCATTCGATTTATACATTAAGCTGTAAGTTCGTAATAATATCATTAAATTTGTATGTAACGTTAACCAATCGTAATATGTAATGTGTGATCACACTTATAAAAATTGGTTGCAAACACTAAACTGCCTTTAGTTCCAATTCATTAATGTGTAGTGATTTTTCCTTATTCTTTCAATAACTAAAATAATGTTTGTCATTCGAGAATGAACCCCGTCCATTTATTGACGCATCAAAATTTATTTTGAAAATCATAACAGCGAATTTGACTAACATTAAGTTATCAATGCAATAAAATACAAACAATCTTTATGTGTATACCGATAAAGAACATGTTACAACAACAAATTACAATTAAGGTATACAAAAAAGACGGCAGTTATTTAATCTCTAAAATAGTTGTAAAGTTTTTGTAATAAAAATGATTTATTTATAAGAATTCAATTGGATTGCTGAGTAACAAAATAAATATGGTATTCCAACGATTTGGTGTATAACTAATAATACTGTATATGATTACTGTATACAGTATAATAACACCGTCTCTCAATTGACATTTTTGAAATATTGAATGTTTTTGTTCGTGAGATGATGCTTTATGTTTTTAATTATATACATGATACCCAGAAATTAATCTTGGTTGTAAGTAACTTTTTTCGAATTTAAGTTAATTATAAATCCGAGACTTCTAGAATTTAAGCGATAAATCAGACATTCTAATAAATTGCTAAAGAGATCTATTGAATATGTCATCACTGTTTAAAACAGAGGTTATATTAGGTATACAAAAAACAATAAATTAATAATGTGTATATTCCATTACTGATTTGTGTCACACATTCCGGATGTTAAAGAATGGAACGAGGATACCGTTATATATACTCGTTAGATACTTGAATCTCAGGTATTTATATAGTAGTATAAAATATATGAACAGTAAAAAAAATATATAAAATAGCAGTCTAACGTATATCGAAGTCATAAAGTAAATTATTATTATTATTTTTGAAGCCAATAATTTTCCATTTTCAAGTGATCTACTACAATAAATTAAATATTAGATTAAATATTTAATATGAATCGTTTATCACCATTCGGTTAAGACCATAAATACTATAAATGCGCTTTATATGAACCCATTTTTAACAAGCGATCTAAAGCATTATGGTAAACAATTGCTTCTTGCTTTGATTTATAGTAAACACTTCAAAATAAAGTTTGTAAAAGAGTAGGTATTAGTGGAAATGGTATTTCCTAACCTTATATCCCATCCAGTATGACTGGACTATTAATATAAAATCCGAAGTCTGCCAGCATATCATAAGTCATCATACCTCGTAGTCAGCTACCTGCGGCAGGGTCGGCGCAGTTTAGCTGCGGCGGCGACGGTTCCGGCGGCGACGGCTCCGGCGGCGACTGGCGGCTGGTGGTGGACAGTCCTGTTCGGCTGGCGCAGGGCCGCTGTTAAAGTCGACAGCATCGCTGCTGGCTGATAGCGCCCTACATCTTGGTTTAAATTGCAAAAGAGTTAGTCCGACTGTGGGTAGATTTAACATTTCTTATTTTCTGTTATATTTTTCTATGATATCTCTAGGATTTAAGACTAGAACGGATGTAATTAAGGCATATCTAGTATTAGTTTCGTAAAATGAGCATCGCAAAGGCGACAGGCATTTTTATTCTGAGTATAAATGATTCGGCGTGCCCTAAAGCGGCTAAAGCAATCCCCATTTGTTTAAATATCAACAAAGAGGCACCTTGGCCTCTGGGTCAAGGTGCGCGGCGAAAAAAAAAAACAATTTTGGGTAATGACGTGAAGGTATTCGGATAAAATTTTATCGTTGAAAAACCTTTGGTTTATCGATTAAAAGGGTTTACCCTTTTAAAGTATACATTGCCAGCGAGTGGCGACATCCTTATGAGTCGCAGTGACCAAATTAATTTTAAATTTCAGTACCTTCAGTACCTATAGCAAACTTCCAACGCCTTTGGGCGTGGCCTCAGCTGGGCCGGCAGGGGCTGGCGCTGGCTGCTCCGCTGCGGCCTCCTCGACACCCGCCAGGGCCTCCTCCGGCTCGCGTGAGGCTAGCCGTCCCTGGGGACGCGGCCGCTGGCAGCACAGAGCCCGGGCCCGGCCGGGATGAACCCGTCATGGGTTCCTCGTAATCATACTTGTATAAGTATGGCACATCTGCGAGCTATGCAGACAACAAAACCTAAGAGGTCTATCTATATAAATACCCAAAGGGCTAAATAAATACCCAAAAGGGCAGTCCGCGACATCTGCGGACAACAAAACCGGATAGTTTACTTGTATAAGTATGGAATATCCGCGACATCTGCGGACAACAAAACCGGATAGTTATATAGTTATAATAGAATATCCGCGACATCTGCGGACAACAAAACTGGATAGTTTACTTGTATAAGTATGGAATATCCGCGACATCTGCGGACAGCAAAACCGGATAGTTATATAGTTATAATAGAATATCCGCGACATCTGCGGACAACAAAACTGGATAGTTTACTTGTATAAGTATGGAATATCCGCGACATCTGCGGACAACAAAACCGGATAGTTATAATAATATAAAAACCCACGAGGGTTATATAAAAAACTTGTTATAAATTATTTTTAACTTTCTCCCCAAGACGTGTGAAGACTTGAGCACGTAAACGCTGAATGAGAGAAATCAGGATCGAGACACTGAACGCGGCCATGACAGATGGATGGTTAGTAGTGGGGCTGCCGTGAGTGTTGCAATTTTAAAAAATTATTTAAAATAAAACATACCTGATCTAAAAATTACGTGGAAGACTTTAGAGTAGGCGTTGCTACAACTTGTAAATCACCTCGATTAAATTCGTGAAACATAATAATATTATAAATGTGAAAGTGTTTTTGTTTGTTTATTTGTTTGTTTGTCTGGCTTTCACGTCGCAACGAAGCTATTAAATGGTATGGTTTTTATGTGTGGTGATAGTGAGGAGGGTGGAGAGTGACGTAGGCTACTTTTTACCGCGGTAAAACATCCCCATTTGAAGATATCGATGTTTGTTTATTTGCTCCAGTAAGTCAGTTTACGTACACTTTATCTGCGGTCAGCATTACCTCAGGTTCCTCTAAGTATCTTTTAATTGTGGAACTATCACTATTCATCCACCACAAATGTGTCATATATGATAAACAACTCATTGTTAATTCCCTTTGACCACGCGGGCGGAGCCGCGGGTAAAAGCTAGTATGTACATATATATAATACGACTGATTCCCAAAAATGGCAACTACATTCAAAACATTCAGTGATTTTTAAAAATAATTTTTTAGTGTATTAACAAATGAAAAGTGATGCAGTGGTTTGTTCTTGTTACTGTATTTGTGAAATTTTTAAATGCACACGAAGGCATTGTTTTATCTTTTTATCACAGTAGATCCGCAATATTGTTCTGCGAGTACAATTTGTTTACAATGTGCTCGGCAAACTCGTCAAAAAGAAGGGTAATTTACAATTCAATATCATTAAGAACGAATAAATTGGAATAGAATAGATGTAATCTATAAATTTTCTTTAATTTAAAAGAAATCTCAGAAATTTATTTTGGATGCGTTCCAACATTATTGTATTGCTTCGAATCTGTCTCGCCCTGTAATGTGCTGAGATAAGGAGCGTCGCGCACTCATCCAAGCCGGACGTCCGCCGTACTCAGCTCAGCTCCTCTACTAGATAGCGGCTTATGAACCCTGCTAGCTAAGTTTGTATGCCGGCATCTCGCCCTTATCCAATATGTACTGGTTCACCCGCCTTAATAGTGTTCAAATTTAATTCTTACGTTCAGAAACTAGTCGTTGACAACGGAAAACAAACAGATCGAGTTTAACTCAGACTATTAAACTGAGCTTAATGTTTAGTTGTAAAACTAAACTTAACTAGCTATAAGTAGCTTAGTTTAAACTCGAAAAACTCACAATAGAACACCTTTTGCGCTTTAAATATAATTTGATTCCTGTTCTGCAATGAGAGGCTTGTCGATCCAGTAGGTACTGTAAAGGGTTGGGTATATAGTAGCCCTGACGTCACGCTAAGACGTATGTTATATGTTATGTATTTTTAAAGTTGTAGTATAGTTGGAAATCTGTAAGTATTGTTCGGTAATGTTAAGTTTAATTAGTGTAATTTGGCATGCGGCCGTACTAGTTGAAAGAATAAATAAATAAATAACAAAAAATATCGTTGCATATTTTATCAATCAAATTATCCCAGTGTGGATGGAAGACTACACCTAGATCTTCTGCGAGCGCATTTTAATCGCGAGCGGGCGGTGGCGACGCGGGCGCGTCCCGGAACGCGCTCACAATGCCGCTCCGGACAAAAGACCGTAAACAATCAGGGTAAGTCTGATTGCTTGCCCGGCGCATAAATGTTTGCTTTAGAACAATATTAAATGCGATGCGAGATATGTGTAAGATCTAACGATTAAATTGTATTCATTAATCAATCTTGTTGTCATTGTTACTCTAGAGAAAATTCGCGTTCGTGATTTTTCAACCGGAGTTCTCTTTCGTAGTTGACCACTCGCGCTTAGTAGTGATGACTATCCTGTGATGGACAAGGTACATAAGTGAGTTATAAAAGGTTGTTTAAATGTTCTAATTACCAACTTAATTTTAAGAGACAATTTACTTTGTCTTATAAGAAAGAAAGCAATCGAACCAAGCTGTCCACCACCAGAAACCTTTCATTGTCCTACTGTTGGGCACGGGTCGAGTCCCGTAACCCATAACCATGGTGAGTGGTGGTCCTAGGAATGAGAGGGGATAGGCCTTAGTCCACCACGCTGGCCAAGTGCGAGCTGGCAGACTTCACATACCTTCGGGAACATTATAGAGATTTAATCGCGATCTTTCCTTCACCGTTACAGCAGTAGACATTTTATTTCTTAAATTCCATTACCGTCTACCGGAAATCAAATCTCCATCGTTATACCACATACTCCAAATCAAACTATCGTCAACTTTTATGTATTCTGTGCCATCGCGCCGTTTGTACATCACTTGTTTGACAAGATTTTTATAAAAGAAATTTATAAAAATCCTAATAAACTCAAAGATGAAAAACCTATCAAAAGTTTCCACTTAAACTAAGTATGCGCAGATAAATATTTTCCAACGATCAAGAATCTTCCGCGACGGCGGAGGTAATTTAAAACATCAAATAGACGCCGTAGAAGACTTCATTATACAAACGAGTGGATTCAAAGGAAACTCTACCGGCGACCAGCTCACGGCTTCGAACGTTTGACCAGCAGTTTATGGAAACTAGCAAGGGAAAATAGAAAGGGAAAGGGCTCTTACTGTTTTTTCACCGTAAAGACAGTGGCTGGATCTTATGAGGACCAAAGTCACCGACCGAGGTCACCTTAGGGCCTATGCACACGGCGCTGTAGATTACTAACTTTCTGCATGAGAAAATATTCTGAATTTCATTTGAAGCGCATTAAAGCGCGTCGACGGTGCGTTTAATTACGCCGTGTGGTTATAACTAGAGCTATCCAGCTGAAGTAGTCATTTTAGTATTTTTTTTCAAAACATTTCAAAGCAAATTCATGGGACTTAAAATCAATGTTATAATGATGTAAATTCATCCATTCAACCACCAGCATTGAAGTCCACTGCTGGACATAGGCATTTAATGCCACGGTTATCCACTTCGATGTAATTTACGACACTTGAATTGATTTTAAGTAAAACCGTTAACGTTATAAATTAACCGTCTCCAGGGTCACCGACCCTGCTCCGACGGCATCACCTTAATATCCACCAATATTTGTCACGCCGTGCACACAGCGCACGGCTGGAGTGGAGTGGGATCCAATATCGCATCCATCCATACATACATACATACTTACAAACTTTCCCCTTTATAATATTAGTGGGATAGGATTAGTAAGGATTATACCTTTTCAACAGCCTAAAATTTAAGTTTTATGCTTCTAGTTCTGAAAATGACAATACTTTCATACAACCTTTCATCTCCCTTTTCAACCCATTACAACATTTTTTTCCAATTAAAAAGTGTCTATGTCCTTTGTCAGGCTCTAGACTGTGTACCAAATTTCATTTAAATCGGTTCAGTAGTTTTGGCGTGAAAGCGAAACAGACAGACATACAGACAGACACTTCAAAACCAAACTTCCAATTTTAATCATTCAAAGTCCAAATATTACTATCTACATAAACTGTAAATGTAGTCCAAAAAAAATTCAAGATAAAAAAATGGTTGTTGTGCCTCACTCGACATAGATAGGTATAGTGTGTCGCGGACATTTTTATAGATATTTATAAGATCTACAATTAATTAGAACATTTTATGGTTCTATCTTTTATAGTTTAGGCAGCGTACGCAAAATAAGTAACTTTTCTGGTTGAATTTTTACACCTTGTGGCCCTAAAACCCAAATATCTTACGGAACCCTATTTTTTTTCAAAATAAAATTTAGCCTATGTCACCCGGGGATAGTGTAGCTTTCCAACAGTGAAAGAATTTTTCAAATCGGTTCAGTAGTTTTGAAGCCTATTCGATGCAAACAAACAAACAAACAAACAAACAATCAAATCTTTCCTCTTTATAATATTAGTATAGATATATTGCCTATATCACTCAGTGAAGATGCGGCTTTCTAATGGTGAAAGAATTTTTGAAATCGGTCCAGTAGGTTTTGTGTGAAAACATTACAAACAAAATGTTTCCTCTTTATAATATTATAGTATAGATATCTTACAGGATTGATGCGGTTAATTACATCTTGTTGTTGAGATGTTGGTTTCGTAGCCAAAATAGGAACATTCTATTTAAACATTTTCAAATTATCATATTTGAATTTACGAGTAGTATATAATAGTATTCAACGTCGACAGATGCTACCGACCAACGCAACTCAGAACGTCACGTAAAATGCAAAATGGCACCGCCGCGCATGCACCAACCGCACCAACTCTAATAAAACATACAATAATATCCTTAAACTGCACCACACCGCATCTGTTGCGGATCGTTGTGTACGTGAATGGATATGAGAGGCGCGCGGCGTGCGAGGTATGTCTGTATGGATATACGTAGTGGAAAATACATCTTGTGGTCAGGTCGTCTGATATGTGCTTTCGTACTGCGTGAACATATTAATAGAAATTCTCGATAGAAAATCAGAAGAAAGAGAGATAAATCATTTCTATGATTTGACGGGCCCGTTGGCGCAATCGGCAGTGACCCTGACTGTTGCGCCAGGGGAGGTCGTGGGTTCGAATCCCACTCAGGACAAATATTCGTGTGACGAACACTTGTATTTGTTCTGTGTCTGGATGTTAATATTATCTATTTAATTATGTATTTAAAAGCATAACTGCGCACACCCCCGTCCTATAAATATGTATTTGGAAATATCTATGTATGTATATCAGTCTCTGACACCCATATTACATGCTCGCGCCTACTTTGGGGTCAGATGGCCATGTTTGAGAATGTCCAAGATATTTATTATTTATTATTACACTAGTGGACGCCCGCAGCTTCGCTCGCGTAGAATTAGACCCATTAACGACGTCTACCCGTCTAACGACATCAAAAACGGCAAAGTTTCATACTAACTTTGCAGTTTTGCACCCCCGTTTTACCCCCTTAGGGGGTGAATTTTCAAAAATCCTTTCTTAGTGCTCCCCTACGTTATAAAAGGAACCCCTGTGCAAAATTTCAAGTTTCTAGCCCTTATAGTTTAGGCCCTGCGTTGATATGTCAGTCAGTCAGTCAGTCAGTCAGTCAGTCAGTCAGTCAGTCAGTCAGTCAGTCACCTTGTCCTTTTATATATTATTACATAAGCTAGGCTAAGCTAACATAAATTGGTAAGTACCTACTATAAAACGTTAGTTTAAATATTATTTATTTGTCCATTTACCAACACATCACTACACGCAATGCATTTTTTGCAGTATACATGCGGTAAAATAGTTCATAGTTTATTGGTAACGATAAGTTACATGTCATTTTTTGATACAATTATTATTAAGTTGTATACATACATATAGATTTACTTCAATTTCAAAAAGTTTAAAAAATAAAATCATCGATTACTACATACAGCCATTATGATTGATAAATGTCAAAATATACAAAAATCTATATATATAAAAGGAGAAGGTGACTGACTGACTGACTGACTGACTGACTGACTGACATATCAACGCAGGGCCTAAACTATAAGGGTTAGAAACTTGAAATTTTGCACAGGGGTTCCTTTTATAACGTAGGGGAGCACTAAGAAAGGATTTTTGAAAATTCATCCCCTAAGGGGGTAAAACGGGTGTGCAAAGTTAGTATGAAACTTTGCCGTTTTTAGAGTTGTAGTGTATGTGATATATATATAATCTGTTAAACATGACGTTGTCTCGAGCACACGGGAGTGACGTAAAGAGTCACGTATTAGCCACGGGCGAGAACGGACGTTTACTGGGCACTGGTGTGGTAACGAGCCAATTAACGTACCCTTTATGAGAAGGGTGACACGGAGCACTACATATGGCGACGAGGATGGGATAGGGCCATTGTAATGGTGATAGAAAACGGCACGCCGAGTATCCAACACTTTTTGAAGGATGGATGTAGTAGTAAGGAATGTACTTACTCGTCGTGAGATAGGTACCTAGCTCATTTATTTCTAGTTGTTTCATAAATCTACGAGATCTACATATGGATTTTTAGAGCGATACTTTATTAAATAATAAATAAATAAAAATCATGGACCCTAAACTAGGTACTGACCTGTGCTATGGGTGTCGGAGTCTCATATACATGTATGGACATTTTAAAAACATACTTAAATATATAGTATCGACATCCGGATGGTGTAACATGCCAGTTTACAAGATCGAATACAATCTTAGGCTTTGTGAAAACACAACTAGAAACCTAGTACTTCCTACTGACTGCAATTGCGACTATACGAGGTAGTATATGATATCCGTTGATGACTAATCCAAAAAACAGTACTCATTATATTACAAGAGGTAAATACGCCACCAACGCATCAAACGCGGCGCGTGTCGTGTTTATGTCTGACATGAAGCGACTTGCTGACGGTTGCTAACTGGACTGTTACTAACGATCTGATCAACTGGTGTCCTTCATAGGTTTATAATACTTAATAGATTGGCAATGCGAAAGAAAAATAACATAGATACTCATATTATGTTAGAGCGAAAAAGATAAGCGAGACCATTGCGTACACGCTATCAGCCGGTATAAGCCCAACGTCAGTTGTAAACGAAACAAATTTTATTACTGAACGATTCGTGAGTGTCTATATTCATAGTTGAAGTTACCGGCTTACTCACGTGTGATTTAAGTCGAAAATAGTCCGACTAGTTTCGATCTATTACGATGATCATTTTCAGGAGTGAACGTGCTCGCGGCGAGCACGGCGTTCACAAACAAATTTTGCTTATTTTTCTAAATCTTACGTTTGAAAGCGTACATTTGGTGTTAATTAGACAAATAATTATGGTTACGAAGGGATGTAGTGTATGTGATATATATATAATCTGTTAAACATGACGTTGTGTCGAGCACACGGGAGTGACGTAAAGAGTCACGTATTAGCCACGGGCGAGAACGGACGTTTACTGGGCACTGGTGTGGTAACGAGCCAATTAACGTACCCTTTATGACAAGGGTGACACGGAGCACTACAAGAGTCAAGTGTGGAACCCGAACGCGGGCAGACGTCGTTAATGGGTCTAATTCTACGTGAGCGAAGCTGCGGGCGTCCACTAGTAAAATATAAAACATGTCATAAGAAAAATAAAGAAAGCGTCTCATTTTGAGGTAATTAGAAATAGAGAAAATGTCACAATTAATTATACTTAAATTTTACAATAAAAATAAAAAATATACATAATAACAGTAAATACAAAATATAATTGATGTGTATAGAGCATCAATTACATTTAAATTTACTAAGGAAATTCCTCGACACTGTAGAACGTCTTTCTAGTTATAATATATAATACATTATATATTATAATATAATACATTAAATGTACCTACACAAACGAGCATGAAATATTGCTAGATTAACAATATGCACGTTAATAGATATGGGAAATGCGCAGCAGACGAGCAGCAAATGTTTGAACATAACAGGCGGCTCGTGGCGAGCTCGCAGGATGCGTGCGGTTAGTTCATCTTGCGGTGACGGTGTGAGCGCTGGCATTATGTAAGCCGTAAGCGCTTACTAATCTGCCCATGATTAATTGAATTATTTCGACAGTTAATTAATCAATCACTATCGCTGCGACCCATAGACGTCCCACTGCTGGGCACGGGTCTCCCCCACAGACACTGCTGCTGGAGGTCTAGAGCATACTCCACCACGCTGCTCCAATGCGGATTGGTGGAGTGCTGGAATCAATCACTAAACCCATTTTTAATTCCTTATTTTAGTGCAGGAGTGAATGATATTTTTCTAATAACTTTTGAGTTATATTATATATTGAGCTATGGGTTCTTACGAAGAAAATGAATCTACCAAAACTAAATGTAATCTACAAGCCTTACGCATCCCACTGTTGGGCACGGGTCTCTCTCACAGCCACAGCTGAAAGGTTTAGAACATACACGATGCTCCAATGCGAATTAGTTAACGTTTGTTTAACAAATGAAATCAACCGGGACCGACGACTTAAGCAACTCTGAAAAGCACAGAAGTGTCCAAGAAAGTTTCTCACTCACGGTTACCCGTCAACATATCGACCGCGCCCGACGTTGCTTAACACAATCAGTCAATAACGATTCACGCGAATAGGGCTAAGTGTGCTTCTATCATACTTAACCGTATTTTTAAAACTTAATAAAAATCCCCGCAGCTGAACGCAAAAATGAATAAATCAGAGAGCAAATTTAAAATAGATTAATCTCCAGGTAAGTTATTCATTAAGCGTCACGTCACATTGAAATAATAAATCGAAGGCGGGGCCGCGCCGCGACTGGAGCGAAACGAAACTAATATTAAGATAACAAGATTTCATCTCTCTCATTAACGTCACTCAGAACGGCCCGTTTGGGAAAACGGGACAATAAAGCGGGAATCCTTTTGCTATTCATTCATGCTAATTGTCCTTGAATTAAAGTCTTTGTACGCCTAGAACATTATTAGAGCGGTTAAAATAGGGTGTAGGTAGTCTATGTTACAATTCAGGGTTAGCGAGAAGAGAGGCAAAATAATACAAATTGAACATTCAATTCAATTTGTATTATTTTGCAATAAGTCCGCCTTTTGTACCATATTTAGGTATAATAAAGCGTTTATAAATAAATAAATAAATAAATAAATAAATAAATAAACATACATTTATTTATCAACGTTTAATCAACCCTCAATTAAAACCATACATATTATATACCTACTTTCTTTTAATACATATAATCAAATAAATAGATATATAATATATATTATAAAATTATGAATATTATATTGAAGGAGAAGAAGAAGGACAAACCCACTATATTTACACTTTTTATTTAGATCTATACCACGCAGTACATCAATAAAACACATTAGATACAAATACAAAACTCCAAAGTATATCGACGCCGACCGCAGATCAAACATTTTCCCAATGGTAAAGTTGGAAAGATCTCGCATCGGACACACAATGTACAGAAGATGCCAAATCAACTACAAGCTGGAAACACGATCGAACAGAAAAGAAGTAACTACAATCAAATCGGCTCTCGCTGTACGTTGCGGGAGAAAGTTCGAGAAACTTACTAAATTGTTTATAGACTCTGTTATGACATATAACTGGATAAAGCAAAAATAACATATGTTTTGATACGAACAAAGTGAAGAGGTATAGTTTTAGAATTGCTTGATAAATTGGATTTTTCTCAGTGGCCTAAATGTTGTTCGTCAGACTGGCAGTGACATCAGTATTGCCAGCGTTCTGTCGAATGAGCAAAGTGCATCCTTCGATGAATTAATTTATTATAGAGATCGTAATAATAGTTTCTACATTCATAAACCCAACAAGGAGTAGGTTAGTGGGAAAGTAACAAAGTGCAAAACCGCTGTAATAACAATACTAAATGCTTGCAACGAAAAATATGTTAGAACATAATAATACATTAGGAATAAGCTTTTAACCAGCAGTGGACTAATGTGGACTGATGAGAGCGAGACATAAAGAGAGAAAGAGGGAGAGTGGGAGAGAGAAAAAGAGGGAGAGAGAGATGATAATTATAATATTTAGTAGAGAAATGCCGGACCCACGAAGAACTAACACAAATATTTTGCTGCGCGGTAAATTCAGTTTCAAGCTTGGTCTTCTGACCATATTAATGTTTAAACTCGAACCGATATGAACCAACACCCTCAGATACAACTCTCAGCCGAAGTTTCCGATACAACATCGGTAAACAGAAGCCGGACAAGGCGTACAAATTTATTTCGCCGCTCAGTAAATTGAGCTCGTTTCAACTTTTCCCGGAGAGATATTGCATAACACTTTTATGGCTATGGTTGTAAGTCGATCGATAATTAATTATGGATTAACTAGCTATCGATCGTTTATTTCAGTGTTTGTTCATTTCTACTGGACTCGTAATATTTCCCGGGTTGAAAAGTATCCAATGACAATCTACTAGCGGAATACTACATCCATGTAAAAAATCACGTCGATCCATCATTCCGTTGCGGAGAAGAAGGAGAAACCAATAGACATAAATATAGAATTATCCATATATGAGAACGATGAATTTTCAGAATTGGAAAGAAAATTTTACACAATAAGACAGGAACAAGAAAAATCTCTCTTGTTGTTCTAATTTATCGTTTAGAGTCGCCCAAGGACCATCGAATACTGTGGACAATTGAATACTTTATAAGTGTGTCACGTGACTGATGAATTAATACACAAGGCATCCGGTAATATCAACTGATTGAAGATTTTGGCTATAAAGCACGCTCGAGTAGCTTGACCGAATTTCGTAGAGCCCATACAAGCAAGATTGACGGTTTTGCCGGAAAAGGTATGTCGTACCTGAAAATCCATCCTGTGACTGGCATGCTTTATCAGGTTGGATTCAAGAATGTTTTACCCTGATGTGGATCATTCCATAAACCTCACCCTCCGCCAATTAGCACTGGCTGCAGCATACACTGCAGTGCAGCTCTCGGTTTCATTTCTCAATCGTAGGGAGTTTGTTACTAAATTGGTAAATTTTGGCTAACCAATGTATGCATTACATACATACATGAGCATTTTCTACTTTAACGTAGTTCAACTTAACAAATTGGGGTTTAACAACAAACAACAAATTAAAAACTTAAAAAAACATTCGACTAATATTTCGAAGAATTTTTCCAATGCTGATAAAACGGAATCATGTGTCATCGAAGTTCGAGAATATTCTGGAGTAGTTATAACTCTTACAAGTTATAAGGTTGAGTACAATTTAAATAGAATAAAGAAAATTGGTAGTAGGTAGGTACCATATAAACAACACAGTATTTTATATTAATTATTATAACTTATAACTTAACCCTTGATCACAGGGTTATCTTCTGTATGAGCTGGTAGGAAAACAATTTTAAGTTTATAACGCACAAACTTTCTCGCAAGCTTATTTCGCAAACTTCACACGCCATGAAACGCGAGTGACTGCGCAATAAAAGTTGGTGGACTGGTTATATTATAGTGTGGTGAGCGATTTAAAGTTCGGCGGTTTGTCGTCGGCAAATGTCTGTTGTTTCAAGGCATGGGCCAACATACCGCCCTGCTGAATTCCGGAGGCATGGTAATGTTAAGGTAACAGTCTCACCTACTGCTGAACGGGAGATCAGATAAGTATTGATTTAAGTTCGCTGCGACCCAGAGACGTCCCACTGTTGGGCACGGGTCTCCCCCACAGACGCAGGAGGAGGTCTAGAGCATACTCCACCACGCTGCTCCAATGCGGATTGGTGGAGGGATTGATTTTGGTTGGTTCAATAAAATTCAATCATTGCAAAAATATTTTAAATTTTTTTTATTGCTGGTATGGGATACAAATATATTAGGTCAATTTGATTAGTGATTACATAAAACTAGTGGATGCCCGCAGCTTCGCTCGTGTCGAATTAGACATAGCAATAGTTTTGTTTACACCTAGTTGCACCTTGCTAACCAAGGGCTTTTCGTGGTTTCTAGAAGATTTGCAAGAACCCGCACATTATCGGAGTAGTATCATAGTTATTATAGTATGTGTATTTATAGGAATAGGTACAATTAGGAAGTCAAGCCGCATGCCGTATTGATGTGAAAGAAGTATTTGACGGCCTGAAATTATTTCTAACTCTCCAGTTTTGAAGTTGTTTTATAACATTACAATATTATTATTTTATCCTTCGAAGTTGTTACCCCAATATTTTCCAATCTTCTCAACTCTTCCTCAGGGCGTCTATCTTTCTAGCTTGATCAAAGTTTTTGACGTGACAACGTCTTATAAATCGATGAACGGCTACACATACGAAAAAAAGTGTGAAGTCATCCTCCCGCTACGCCATCGCGTACCACCAAATGTTACGCCAAGCGTATTCATTCAATTTTAGTCTGTAACCCATAACAATAGAGCGAATAATCGGTTGCACTAGTAGGTACATGAAAATGACACTGGCCTCGAATTGCGTGTGTCACTGTTTAAAATACACAGCAATACTCTTATTTAATACATATAAAGATTGTGAGAAACTTTGGAAAATTTGTGTAAATAACTCTGACCCCTTTCTATGTCATTGGATTGACTAAATTTATTTTGATAGTGTCACATATTAATACATCAAGTGAGAAGTTTTAAGAGTTGTAACCTGGACTGCTACTTCGACTCCCGGCCGGGGCAAATACCTACTCATTTCTCAGTTAAATATTCGTAGCCTGTTCATGAATGTTGTGATGTATTTCCGTGTGTCCGCCATCTAAGGGCCGCCAATAAAGGGCTACGCCTACTGCGGGATGTCAGTATAAATATTGTTTATTAATTTAAAAAAAGTGTTTCTCGCCAGTCCAAAACATGATATTTTTGGATAAAATAAAAAAACCATTCACAAAGTGAGCCTACAATAACCAGGCTTTGTATACACTGTACAGCTCACCTGTTGCCGACGCGTTACATTCATTTCGCATCATCGCCTTCCAATCGAGCTGTTTGTGTTTACTCGTGCAAGCGCTCTTGTACCGGCGAAAAATATAAAATACACACAGCAAACCTAGAAAAAAGCTGTCACTTAACTATATCACTAAATGCTTTTATCTATGTATATATAAAAGGAGAAGCTGACTGACTGACTGACTGACTGACATATCAACGCAGGGCCTAAACTTAGTTTATTTGCACATTAATTCTATGGAGATCAAGTATGTTTACTTTTTATTACAATAAGATTTAGGGAATTTATACAATTCTCGATTTCATAATACAACTCAAACATTTCCATAGTAAGTCTGCCATGTAAGACGCAACCACAGCGAGAATAGTATAGTTCGGAAGCTCAGAAAAATTGCAACCAGTCACGCTGAATATCTTTTTAAGACCAAAACACCATCTTGCAATTCTTTGCGCGTCAACAGTTTACAGCAGCGGAATCCCAACGTCACTGACGACGTAAGTAAATGAACCTGTTGCTCAGAGAGACTGTCTGTCTCCTCTCCGGTTATCACACTCCAATGGTTTACTCGTCTGTGTGTATCGCGAATTAAGCGAAGCGATATTTAGCACTATAAAGAATGCAAAATCATGTGTTTTAGACTTGGGTCTTTCAGACCATGAAACAGCACAAATGATATCAATAAAAACTAAAATGTTACCCCAGATTGGACATTACTTTATCTACAGACGAGACCAGAGTAATGAAAATTTAACTCTATTTAAAGGATATTTTAAATGTTTGAGTTTTGCTGATGTATATCAGAACAATGACCTAAATGTAGCTTTTAATATTTTTCATGACCTCATATCCTTATTATTTAAATTATGCTTTCCATTAAAAAGAATAAAAATTGCGAATAAACGAGTAAAACCTAAATGGATATCGACAGGTATTAAAAAGAGCTGTAAAACTAAAGGCAAGCTTAGAGTAAAACTATATAAGTATAAATCGAAAAGCAACAAAATTCGATACCAGCGCTACTGTAAAATACTGAAACAATGTATAGTCAATGCAAAAATAAATTGTAATAACAAATATGTTAGTGGTAGCAGAAATGTTTGTAAGGCAACCTGGAACCTCATAAGAGATGAAACAGTAGATCGTCGGCCTTATAATGAATTCATAAAGTCGATTAATCATGAAAATAAAGAGATACACAATCCACAGCGTATAGCCTCCATATTTAATAACTTTTTCACTAATGCGGCGCAAAATACAAATACACTAAGGGATCCTAAAAATACTTATATTAATAATAGGCTTAAATGTCTAACTAGCTCAATATTTTTAGAACCTTGTACGCACCAGGAACTTAGTAAAATCATAAAGTCCTTAAAAAATTCAAATGCCGTTGGCTTCGATGAATTATCCACGAAATCTATTAAAACAATAGCCCCAGAAATCATCCCAGTTCTTGTCTATCTAATAAATTTATCCTTCGAATCAGGCAGCTTTCCGGAGAGACTGAAAATGTCCATAGTAAAACCTCTACATAAAAAAGGTGATAAAAATGACATTGGGAACTACAGGCCTATTACATTGATTCCCGTACTCTCAAAAATATTCGAGAAATGTATGCATAGCAGACTGGTGAAGTTCTGGACCAAATTCAATGTAATTAAAAGACAACAATTTGGATTTCAGAAGGGAAAAAATACTACATTAGCTGGCTATCGCTTAACGAACGACGTAATTGAGCACCTAGATGATAAACACAATGTAGTAGTACTGTTTTTTGATATGTCGAAGGCATTCGACTATGTATGTCATGACATATTGCTTTCAAAACTTGAAAGTAATGGAATAAGGGGGCCTGTATTGAAATGGATCTCATCCTATCTGAAAAACAGAACCCAATGTACACAAATATCAAAATTTGATCATAAAAATAATGTGCAAAATTATGAATCAAAATATAAACCAAACAACTCCGGAGTGCCTCAGGGAAGTGTTTTAGGGCCTCTTCTTTTTCTGCTCTACATAAATGACCTCCCAGAGATCACATCTAATCAATGCATATTATTCGCTGACGATATTTCTATTATTTTGACATGTAATAACAAAACTAACATAAATGACTTCGAAATTAAAATAAATAATGAAATTAAAACTATAAGTAATTGGATGAATAATAATAATTTAACGATGAATACTTCTAAAACTAAATATATACAATTCAAGACTAAGAACAAAGCTGATTATAATTTAAATATAAACCATAATGGACAAATTATAAATAAAGTTCAGTATACACAATTTTTAGGTATATATATAGATGAATTTATAAATTGGGAAATACATGTAGATAATGTCTGCAACAAAATTAATAAGTTTGCATTTGCTCTATCGAGGCTTAGGCAAACATCCTCAAAGGGCACTGCATTAGCAGCATATTATGGCTACATAGACTCAGCATTAAGATATGGGTTATTGCTCTGGGGCAACTCGAAATCAGTCATAAGAGCATTTATTGCGCAAAATAGGTGTATACGCGCAATATTTGGGGTGCCTCCTTATCACTCATGCAAGCCGCTGTTCAAAAAATTAGGTGTACTTACTCTAGCTTCGATGTATATACTAGAAGCATCTATATTTGTAACTAAATACAGGCATCTATTCAAAACAGCTGCAGATATATATCCTAGGTGTACCAGAAATGCCCAGAGACTAGTGCTAGGAAAGATTTCAAATACCCGTCTAGTTCATGATAATGCATATGTGATGTGTATTGAAATCTATAACAAAGTACCAGAAATGTTTAAAACACTACCTACTAACTTATTTAAAATAAGGTTAAGGAAATGGCTACTAGAGGGTAACTTCTACACAGTAAAAGAATTTTTAAATAATAGTTAATACATAGTGCATAAAATGAAGATTGTGACATTTGCCGCTGTTCTTAATTTTTACATGACATATAACTTAATTTAGAAATAATGACTAGGTACTTAATTTTAATTTTTTTTATCTTTGACATTCTTTTTTTAATTCTCAATTTATTATTGTATTAGTTGACATTATTCATAAATGTAATTTGATAATGTTAATTGAAATATGTAATATTTGCATGCTATTATTAAGATATAGCTGAATACCACACCATGGAATAACATAGATAACATCTTGTAAAACATGTATTCAAAGCAAATAAATAAATAAATAAATAAATAAATAAATAAATAAGAACAGATTCTCAGGAAGTAAATAACTTTGTAGTTCCTGTGTATGTACCTACATTTCTTTCGTGTCGTCCGTAATCGGACTATCTTTGTCGACTCTGTAGGGCGGTGTTGAGTGACCGTGATTATCGCCGCGAGTCCCTGGTTCGAATCCCGGTAGAGGCAGATGTTTATTTCCTCGACGCGAGCCATTGGGCTACGGTCATAGAGTTGCCAGATGTCCGGTTTTCGACCGGACAGTACGGTTTTCGTCACGTCTGTCCGGTCAAGGAAATATTGGAAAAACGGACTAAAGATTGTCCGGTTTTCAAGAAAATTCGTCTAATAAAGAACACTAGCACTTCAGCCGACACCGATCGACAGGTACAGGACAGGTCCGAAGTACAGGGAAACTAGGCTAGTAAGCCTAATTAGTCAAAACTCACGTTTGATTAATATGTACTATGAATGAGAGTATGAAAGCCGATTATAGATTTTTTATTAAAAGCAGTGTCGTCGAATGCAAAATATTATGCAAAAAAGTAAACTGTTAAATTATTAACCTTTGATTGTGATTTAATAGAAAGAAATTTAGTGAAGTATAGATTATATCCATTTTCCAAGGAATTTATCACTAGTAAAAATTAAAAAAGTCTTGTCCGGTTTTTTTTTTCCAACACATCTGGCAACCCTAGCTACGGACGCTACATATATGTATATAACATAATATTTAAGAAAAGGCTCAACAAAAAGTCACTGTTTCGCGGAATTCACATATTGTGACGAGTATATCAAGCTCACGATCTGTACCTGTACCTACGTCAATATATCCAAATCTCAGCTGGATGGAATCACTCGCAAGCGACCGACCTGTTGCTACGCCAGTCGATCCGCCCCGCTGCTGTGATCTTCGCGCACCATCGCACTTTGCATTACCGACTTATCTACGCAAGTGGCTTTGTGTGCTGTGCCGTGTTCCTCTTCACGATTTTGGGTACTTTGTTGAGAACTGTCTAATATTCTAATACTTTTTTCGTGCTTACACTTAGGACTGTTAGCGGTGGTTTAACATTGCAAATGTATTTAATTGATTTAGCCTAGTTGATGATTTTTAGTACAATGAAGCAAAAGATTACGGGGAGAAATAATTAAAAGACAGAGTGACAATTTCGTGGTCGGAGAATGGTCGGAGACGGTCAAGAGTACGTATCGCTACTTGGCACCTTCATTTTCCTGTTTCTTTTACTCTTACGCTTTGTGTGGGAATACACAATGTCGTACTTATGGCGTGTGTGTAGATATACAATGTTAATAAATATGTACGTTATCATACAGTAATAAGCAATGATATTATATACATTACAAGAGGTAGATACGCCACCAACGCACCGAACGCGTGCCGTGAATTGGTGTCAATTGTAACCAATTTAGACAGTCGAGCTGTGACCTTTCATTTAAGCGTGTGATAGCTGTTTCTTTCACACTTACGCTTTGTGTATTTCCTGTCGCACTTATAGCGTGTGTGTAGAGCTGGGACCTGTTATTGTAAGCGTGCGATAGCTGATTCTTTCACTCTTACGCTATGTGTATTTCCTGTCGCACTTATAGCGTATGTGTCGCGGAGCGATTATGTTGTGCGTACAGTGTGAACGTGGCGTATCATTCTTAATATATCATTGGTAATAAGGCAGTGACTCACCACAGTGATGGGGTAGGCGGGGTTGATGATGGTGTAGAGGAGGATGTGGTTGGGCCGCGCGGGGGGCTCGCGCTTGCGCCGCGGCTCGCCCGCCATGTAGTTGTTGCCATTGCTCTGCGGACAACAAACACGATTAGATATACATTATAAATTAACGATAAAACCTTTATACTTCACTCTCGCCTCGGCAACCTATTTTTCACAATTAAAAGTTAAATGAAATGAAAATGATTTATTAGTAAAGCGAACACAAACAATAATTTAGAACACAATAATAAAATAAATATAGGGTAAAACTTTACCAAAATGGGCTCTAGTCAGCATTATTATGCTGGTCCGAAGACAACCAACGCTGGTCTTCCGCAGGACCCATATGGTGATGCCACGGAGGTCTATCAGCATTGATATTGAAAACTCCTAAGGTTTTCACCGTCACGTCGAGGCGTCGCAAAATTCAAACGAACCGAAGATTGGTGACGTAACTTCGTGTAGGATGGTTCCTTGCTCGACAAATTTCACGATGCAATATTATTGAATGTGCTGCTGTTATGTGACTAAGGAGCAAATAACATTGAGAAACTCCAAACTAGCAATACTAATGTATATACGAGTATATCCATACTAATATTATAAATGTGAAAGTGTGTTTGTTTATTTATTTATTTGTTTGTTTGTTTGTCCGGCTTTCACGTCGCAACGAAGCTATTATATGGTATGGTTTTTGTGTGTGGAGATAGTGAGGAGGGTGGAGAGTGACGTAGGCTACTTTTTACCGCGGTAAAACATCCCCATGGGAAGATATCGATGTTTTGTTATTTGCTAGATATTTAGTTCCGGATATTGTCAATAGATGGCGTTAGAACAATTTAGAAGTAGTTAGTATAGTGGTTAAGTAGTTAGTATCTTTTAATTGTGGAACTGTCACTATTCATCCACCACAAATATGTCATGTATGATAAACAACTCATTGTTAATTCCCTTTGACCACGCGGGCGGAGCCGCGGGCAAAAGCTAGTAATTATATATAACTAATACACACTCGCAACCCCGCGGTAGGGTTGGGCCTGTGTCGCAGGTGGCAGAAAACACACACAGCAAAAAAAAAAAAAACAATTTAACATCCATGACTTGAGCACAAATATTGCCTACCAAAATTAGGTAGAGATCTACTCGTAAGTAGAAAGATTTTATAAAACACATTTTGTTCCTTAATTCCTTTGTCTTTGTACGTCTAAATGGCAAAAACTCGAGATATTCATGCCAGCGCTCCGCTCGTAAGGATTACATCTGAGCGTCCACTTGTCGACGCCTCCTGCTGGGCGACGTGTGAGAATAATGCAGCTGTATTCTCTTCAAAAGCAAAAATTGTTGAGAAATGTTACCGGGAATAATGAAAATGTGTTTTTCAGTAATTACTAATACAGCGGTGACAACACAGTGGTTATTGAAAGTATTGAATTCGCCTCTCATTCGAGGAGAAGTGTGTTCAAAATTCAAAACCAAACGGCACAAACCAATGACCTTTCGGAGTTATGTGCGATTTTGGGAAATTAAATGTCACCTGCAGTAACGATGAAGGAACGTTGTGAGGAAACCTGCATGCCTGAAAGTTCTCCACAATGTTCTCGAAGGCATGTGAAGTCTTACCGGGCGATCTAGACCAGCGTGGTGGATATTCTATTTCTATTCTACTAGCGTTTTGCCACTTGTCTAGGCCCCCTGTATCAAATTATTACATTGTAAATTTAAATGACAAATGTAACTATTGAGTTTCTTCCCGTGTTCCTCGGTAGCATTAACTTTTTGAGCCGGCGGTAGATAAAAAAATGATGAAATTAAGCGAATACAAATACCATGAATGAATCTGAACCCCTCCCATTCCGATAGGAGACCCGTGCCCAGCAGTGGGACATAGGGTTGCCCGGACACATCTTGAAACTCAAATTCTCTCGCGAGGATACCATCTGAGCACTTGTCGCCACCTTAGACGTACGTACTCGTATGAGAAATAATGGAACTGTATTTTCTGCAATAACAAAACTGTCGCGGCCATCTTATCGGGAATAATGGAGTTTCGAAGCATATTTTCCGGTGAAGAATTTCTCGCGTTTAGGACCGAGTGGAAAAATTTAATATAAGTTTATAGTTTGAAAATACTAGGGTTATATCTAGGAAGACATCTTGCGCCGATTAGGGGAACTTTTAGAATATGGATAATATTTATTCTTATTATTTTTAAATTTTGAAACGTAATTTTTCCAGTAGGTATGTTTTAGTACTTTTACTAGTCCGAACTGCATGACAATATGGGTCGCACTGAAAACCTGAGGCTGTTGTTATACTACTACGTGGTCATGCTGAGTGCGATCCATTTTCGTCAAGTATTACTTCGACAAACATTATATAATGTTATTTTAGTGTGTAGATATTTAAATTTAAATTATTCTTTGTATTATAAAATATTATATCTATACTAATATTATAAAGAGGAAACATTTGTATGTATTGTTTTTACACAAAAACTACTGGAGCGATTTCAAAAACTCTTTCACCATTAGAAAGCTGCATGTTCACTGAGTGACATAGGCTATATAATATTACTAGGTGTAAACGAAACTATTGTCATGTCTAATTCCACGCGAGCGAAGCTGCGGGCGTCCACTAGTTGTAAAATAAAGGATTTCTATTTAAGTTAGTCATTTTCGTCAGAAATCACTAATGAGACTGTCATTAATCCTTCAAGGAAAATCATGTTATATTCCAACTACCAACACCATCAGATCCTTCGTGTACCTAAGCGTAGGTATTCCATCCCTTCAAAGTCATGCTAAAACGCCACCGAATCAGCTCGGCAATTTGTCAACGTAAGGCATTGTAACGTAATACCATACCCATACGAACTGATTGCGATCTTATTGTGATCGTGGAGTGCTAAAAGTATATTAAATCCTACCTGTTGAAGGTTGGGATTAGTTACGAGCACGTGTAACATAATATACTTTATTTCACAGCACAAAAATATTAGGAGTAACTCCAATAATATGACTTCCATTTTTTATCGGGCCCGTTGGCGCAATCGGTAGTGACTCTGCCTGTTGCGCCAGGGGTCGTGGGTTCGAATCCCAGTCAGGACAAATATTCGTGAGACGAACACTTGTATTTGTTCTGTATCTGGATGTTAATATTATCTATTTAAGTATGTATTTAAAAATATATTTGTATGTATGACCTGACACCCTGTTTTTGCCTCCAAGGTATCATTAAAAACTGCAAATTAACATTAACTCGGCGAAAACTGGTCGTAAAAGTAGAAAGTACGAGAAAAGACGATTGTTTATGTGAAAAGTTCCGCAAATAAATGAAGACGTATTTAAGCATCTATACATTCCTTCAATTTTGTAACAAACAGCCTGGTAAGTAAGACAAACAGCCCTGCATTAACTTGAATGAAATTATAGCTGCCAAAGCAATTTGGAAATCGCGTATAGTTTAGATTACATTAGGCGACATTATCATTGTTTGTTAGTATTAAATATCTATAAATAGACTGCATTGATTATCTTTATTCTTTCAGTCAGCAACACTGACATTTTCTTTCTTTCTCTTTTTCCGTTCGCTCCGGTACGGCTAGCTACGGTAGGCTACATGTTCCATTCCAATAACTCTACAATTTTTTTTTTCGAATTTCTAATTATAATTAAGTGCTATTTATTTTGTTTATTGTTGTTATTTTAAGAATTGGTTATCCTAGATATAACTTGTATATATATATAGATTGACGGGCCCGTTGGCGCAATCGGTAGTGACCCTGTCTGTTGCGCCAGGGGTCGTGGGTTCGAATCCGACTCAGGACAAGTATTCGTGTGACGAACACTTGTATTTTCTCTGTGTCTGGATGTTAATATTATTTATTCAAGTATGTATGTACTCCCGCCTACTTAGGGGTCAGATGGGCGTGTGTGAGAATGTCCAAGATATTTAGATAGGGTCTTCCACCGAGAAGTCGTCTAAGGCAGCAACAAGTGGGCAAGTTTAAGTCCAAACAAACGTAATAAGCCGATATGGCATGAATATTCATCGGCACG
Source organism: Carterocephalus palaemon (assembly GCA_944567765.1). Lineage (NCBI taxonomy): Eukaryota > Metazoa > Arthropoda > Insecta > Lepidoptera > Hesperiidae > Carterocephalus > Carterocephalus palaemon. The sequence goes on from OX155664.1 coordinate 1,609,867, forward strand.
AGCCGAGCGGGCCGGGACCCCAAGCGGGGACAGGTGACAAGCGTAAGCGATAAATTAAAACGCGTTTAAACCACACACGTTTTGTTTATGTACATAAAATAAATAATACCTACAGTAATATATAAAACAGTACAAAGTATTCTAGGGATATAAGTTAGCAAAAGTGCAGCACCACCCATCCGCTGCCGTCCATAACAACTGTAACCGACTTTGAACTAGACTCAAATAGGGACTGGAGCGGTTAGTGGCTAGTTAGTTTATGTACCTATGTAATAGTCCAGTTAGTAGACAGTAAGAAGTAAGTAAGTAAAGCATGTATAAAGGCTTGTGAATGGCACGTATTTTCTTACTAAATAGTTTAAATCGAAAAAAATAATTGTTTGTATAGTATTTGAATAACTCTCCACTCTGTTAGGCAATAGCACGACCATAATTACGTTCAATAAGCATATACCATTACCATATAATGAAAAATAAATGAATCAAATGTAATAAATAAAACCTAGTAGTGGCTGAAAGTTGTTCTTTTATAGATTTAGTTAAAGACCTCACATACCTTACCAACCACTAAGGATCAGAAAGAAAATCATATCTTAAGCACCATCATTAACGACAGCCCGAGTACACACAGATATCTAGTTTCGTAAGTGTAATTAACAAAAGAGTTTTTTTATTTTTTATTGTCCGACTCAATCGCTCTCCGCTTATGATTCGCACCGCCCGCATCTATCACTATCTCATAAGAAAGCCGTGGAATGTTACACGGTCCAATCTAATTTAGTTAAAGCTCAAAATTCAGTGCACAGCGGACGGTGGATTTAAATATAGAGCGGGTTCTTGCTAACTCAGGGATCTAAGTCACACGCGACACGACAGACGAGGAAAGTTTCCTCTTATTAACAGGGACATTGGGTGGTTGGCTTGATATGTGATACCGACTTACATATTACGAAATAGAACCCGGTTATTCTGTCTTCTTCGTCTCTTGGAAGAGACATCTATTGAAAGAACTTTGTATGACAAGGCTTGAGTGAGACTGTACTAAGTAGCTAAATAGGCTGTTGGCTGGCATATTCCACCATACTGCTCCAACGCGGATTGGTGGAGGGGTGATTCCAGGTGCCAAACCAGTGTCGTATGACCTTATGTCATCCGAAAGTCTTCGACGAGGCTTAACAATTGTTTTACAATTTTAAAACATCCGGAACTGACGTCTTAACGTAACGGGAAAGCACGGAAAATTTGCCACTTGTGGTCACCCGTACCATTCACATACCGAAAGCGTCGTACATTGCTAACTGGGTCGATCACATACGATCGACGCTATTAAAGCTTCAATGAGACTAACTTTCCTATTCGTTTCCTATGTCGTGTTATCAAAAGAACACCCACAGTAAGGTAGCAATATTTATAACAATAGACTAATAGCCCGTGCTTTTTTCGTGGTCGTATCTAATACAAATACATAAATATATACCAGTGGTTTTTTTTATTTGATTACCTGAATAGCATCTCTTGGGATTACTTTCCACAATGCCTTGAAAGGTGCCGAAAATCGCAACAAGTGGAGAGAGATAACAAGGAAAGTGCTTAGTGGTGGTCACGACCCTCAGCAATGAGGACACCGACTTGTACAGAGACCTGAATAGCAACCGCTGTATAGCTACAAATTCGGTATTGTATGGACAAACAATATTCTGTGAAAGGACTAAATTGCCTTACGCAATTAAGTACCAGTAGGGCTGAACAGTACACAACAGTAATGCAGACATAACATAACATGCGACGACCGCTTTTAATCGGTCGCTAAAGGCTTACGCACACCCCTATTTGCTGCGTAAATACAGAAAGGATTTGAATCTTGGATTCGCTACTCGCAAAGCAGGATCGATTGATATCTCGTAATGTTTCATTTTTTATCCCAATTTTAATAATTAGCGGTGACAGCCCAGTGGCTATCGAACTCGCCTCACACTCGAGCGGTCCGGGTTCAAACCCGACCCAAGCGGCACGCACCAATGACTTTTCTAAGTTATGTGCGATTTAAGAAATTAAACGTCACTTGCTGTAACGGTGAAGGACACATCTGAGGAAACCTGCATGCCTGAGAGTTCTAATGTTCTCGAAGGCATGTGAAGTCTGCCAATCCGCACTTGGCCAGCGTGGTGAACTAAGGCCTAATCCCTCCTCTCAGAGGAGACCCGTGCCCAACAGTGGGACAAAGAAAGGAGTTCTAATGTTCTCGAAGGCATGTGAAGTCTGCCCATCCGCACTTGGCCAGCGTGGTGGACTAAGGCCTAATCCCTCCTCTCAGAGGAGACCCGTGCCCAACAGTGAGACAAAGGGAGGGTTGTGATGATGATTCAAAATAACTTTATCAGAATCAGCCAAGCTAGTTCCCAATTTCCGTAGAGACTTGACAATTTATCAAACAAGCAAGGTTGTTTGACTTACACACGAGCACATAATTGATTCATCCACAACCGTGGAATCAACCCTTCAACATACTCATCATACGGAATGAATACAAACGCTTAGTTAACCAAACACGGCGCCTCACACAACTAGTTACAGGAACACATTACGCGTGGGATTAACATTTAATACATACTTCCCTCCCAGCCTAATCCAGAGGTATAGTTAATTCCGACTGGGGCGTGCATTAGATTACGAGCGAGAGCATCCAAAGGCAACGCAATTCTAACAATTTCAGCAGCTAAGGTACTATGCCAAAGCGAAAATTAAAAAAAAAAACATAAAAATCTGTATCATTGTTATAATTTAAGTCATTTGTTATTTTTTATTTTAAGTTAATTTTTTTCCTTTTTTACTTTTCTTTAGATTTACTTACTTTACTGACTGACTGACATATAAACGCAGGGCCTAAACTATAAGGGTTAGAAACTTGAAATTTTGCACAGGGGTTCCTTTTATAACGTAGTGGAGCACTAAGAAAGGATTTTTGAAAATTCATCTCCAATGGGGGTAAAACGGGGGTGCAAATTAGTATGAAACTTTGCCGTTTTTGAAGTCAAGTGGGCAACCCGTACGCGGGCAGACGTCGTTAATGGGTCTAGACCTAGAGCGAAGCTGCGGGCGTTCACTATACTTTTATACATTTTAAACAATGGAGATGGCATAGGATTGGACGAAGTGGAGCATCTTATTGTCGGAGTCAAGAATATTATTGGGTCCTCGCGCGATCCCACTTGACTTTTCTTTTTTTTTGCTGCAAACCACATATCGAGCCTACTATGTAGTGTTTCGTAAGCCTTTGGATTCAAGCGCTTGGATGAAACGTGGTTTAGCCTATTTTATTATCTGTTGGACAGACCGTATAGGCCGGACGCTGCGCGCGATATCCTTTACCCACACAGACTCGCTATCTGATACGAGCATAATGCGGAATTAGTTGCATGCTGCTAGGTATATTAAATGGCTGACGATTAGGGTTACCAGGAACAAGAGTTTAAAAATTCTCAGATTCTTAACTCCGAACAAATCCTGAGACCTATCTCAGGATATGTTGCAGCCCAAGGGAGGTTATACTTTTTGTTTTTATGTTTTATTTATACGTTCACCGACACTCGAAAACTCCAATGCAGAATAATTTATTGCAGAATAAATTGGACACACTTCAGATTCAGCCGAGCTAAAAGATTAAACACAACCAAAAAAGAAAATACATAGCCTCGAACCGATGACAGACTTGTAAATATTCTAAAACTGCTCAGCGCTAATTGGATTAATTGATTCATTGATTTGTCAGAAAATAATTCTGAACAGAACAAGCCACCTGTAGTAGGTACCTTTGGCAGGAAAAATGTAGAATTCTAAAGGAAACGCTAGACAAATTGAACACACTTCATTCATATTTCGAATGCAAAATATTGAACGTTGATGCTTCAAAAAGCCATCCCCTTAGCGGATCTGTAACTTCTGTAAGGCATTCCTTATTTGAATTTGTCGCACCACTGAGCTCTGTGGCGCCAATCTTGCATTAGCACTTCTACATTGCAATATTCTATTGACAATAAAAGTAGTTTTGCGTTGGAACAGTGCGCTTTTAAATATATTGTAAATGTATACAAGAACATGAATGAAAAACGAACGAATTAACTTTTGCAAGCAGGTAGGTTTTGTTAAAGATATAATGTAGCAAACAGCAGTAATAGTGGCTCCTTGATGTATCGGTTTGTTCATAATAAAATGTTAAATAAATAACGTTAAAGGTAGGTATTTTTTTTGTAAATATTTTTCTGTCTTGTCATCAAATTAACTCGTAAGAACTATCGCACACTTTCATTAATCGTCTATGACCCACATTTTTTATCTATAAACCATAGATGTCCCACTGTTAGGCACAGGTCTCCCACTGTTGGGCACAGGTTTCCCCCTCTGACACAGCTACGGGAGGTCAAGAGCATACTCCAGAACGCTGTACTAATAGATATAATACTAGAGTATATCTCTAGTATAGAGTACTAAATCTATGGCTGTACTAATGCGGATTCATGGAGTCACTTATAATTAGCCCTCCAAATCTGTACTTAATCTTTCATTTAACAAAATTCAGTAAAAAAGGAATCTGATTATTATCGGAAATACGTAACCTTAAAACCAGAGAGAAGACAACAAAATAAACACTCAAGTAAGTCGCCATCACCCTGTATCAACATCTCCAAAGATTTTTCCCTAAACATTAGCATCAAAAAAGAAACGGGGAAAGAAAAGGAGAAAAATTAAATAATTTTTCATAAAGGGTTAATTTACTTCCAGGAATTATTGTCGCCAACGGATGGTAAATGTCTATGAGTTTTCTTCATTAATGTTGCCAGATGTTTGAACTTTTTCAGTTCTAAATGTAATGGTAACTCATTTTAAATGGTATGTAACTATTCACCATTTAAAATGAGTTTGTAGCTTTTTATGTCGAGCCACCCAACAAGCAACCCATTTTTTTTATTTTTTTTTATCGCTGGAAAATCCTCATGGATACCCGACAGGCGCGGGGGGGCTACTCTTACCGGCTAAAAACCAGCGGTGTTCCTCCTCGCCGTCTTCCTGGGAAGCAACCCTGGGAAGCAACCCGGGGAAGCAACCCTGGGAAGCAACCCGGGGAAGCAACCCTGGGAAGCAACCCGGGGAAGCAACCCTGGGAAGGAATACTTAATTTATTTTTTATTTATTTATCCATTTATTTATATAAGCACTTTGTTCGATCGTGGGTTGGATTATTTTTTACTTATTTATCCATTTATTTATATAAGCACTTTGTTCGATCGTGGGTTGGAACTCAATGAAAATTCCACCAAGATTATAACAATTCGAGAAAATTATTTCCATAAATAATGATTTGCACGACCAACAACAATGGCTAGGTATAAATAAAAAAAAAGTATTTAAAAAAAAGTGCTGGAATGAATTTCTTGCTAAACTTGTAAACTGTTTAGTTACAACCCATTGACATCCTACTGTTGGGCACGTGTCTCCCACAGACACAGCTGCGGGAGGTCTAGATATAGCATACTCTACCACGCTGCTCCAATGCGGATTGGTGGAGAGCTTAGTGGGCAGTGTCGAACGTTCTCAAGCCACCCGAAGGTCTTAGACAAGGCTTTACAATTGTTTTTACCTTTGAAAACAACCGGGACCGACTGTTAGCACGGCAGCGCCCATGAAATGTTGCCACTAGCACATCCACAAATCGATCGTTCCCGTCGTAGCTTAACTCTGTCGATCACATTGAATCGATGCGAGTAATTAGGTTATGGACGCTTCTGTTACTAAACTGTTGACATAGTTCTAAATAACACTCACCGACATAACAAACAACAAACAAGTGGGACAAATTAAGTCGACACAAAAAGTATACGTCATCAACTGTCGCGAGCATCGTCGCAAAGGGGGTGACGGGAATTAATCACTCGAGTTACATGCGACGCGCGAGGGCGGTGCGGCTTGCGGCTGCGGCTGCGGCTGCGGCTTGTGCGGCTCACGGTACAGTATCTCGTTGATGTTTTTTTCAAACTAGTGGACATATAGTGGGAAATATTTCACGTAATAACCCACCAAAATGTTTTGATTAACGGCCGCAATCGAGAGCCGCAGCGGCATCTCCACAAGCGGTAACAAACACGACAGCGAAGCTGAACAAAAAGTTATACATTGTCCTAATTTCCACGTCGGCTTTAGAATCGTAATCAAGGGCGGGCGTGGCGTGGCGTGGCGCGGCGGTGCGGTGGGAATATTCATACGTGTCGTGTTTATCGTGTTCTGACGTGTCGCTGGCGGGGCAAAAGAAAAAAAGGAATTGTGACTGAGGGCTGAGGGTGACTGTTTGGCACAGGCTTTAAATTATTTTTGTAAAAGACAAACATTAGATAAACGCTGTAATCCATATCCCACTGTGTTCGGTCGCTTGTCGCTCATTGCATTCTCTCACTCAGTCCCGGTTCCAATCCATTCGGCACGCACCAATGACTTTTTTAAGTTCTTAAATCTCTTAAGAAATTAAATTTCATTTGATGTGACAGTGAAGAAAACATCGTGAGAATATCTACATGCCGAAGAGTTCTACATAGTATCTAACTCGTCTAACCCCATGCCGAGAGCAGAACGATGCCCAACAGTGTTTGTTCCACTGGACCACCAAAAGGATTATGGTGGTGGTTGCGCTAAAAAATAATTCCTATCTACCCCTTTAGGTACGTCTTATCATTGAAGAGAGAGCTTAGATCCGACTTCATGTAGTTCCAATTTATCACTGTTTTCCTTAAACTTGGGACCCTAAGGCCCCGTTATCGGAATCGAGTTAGAAGTTAGAAATCCTTTTTCGAGAACAAGGAAGCAAATTGAGTAATACTGAAAAAGGGATTCGCTATGATTATATCGGGCATCACCCCCAGCCGAGGTTGCGGGTTCAGTATACCGCTTACAAAGAACATATCTGAAATCCATCCATCAGCCTTTGAAATACCACTGCCGGACATAAGCCTCCCTTACGACCCCGTGCCCTTGGAATCCAGCGGTTTCCCGGCATTTGTAATATCGTAAAGAAATTTATCTAACACTTTAGACCGTGAACTTCTTGAAATTTAGAAATAGAAATAGAAAATTGTTTATTTTTCGCCTACGAATACAATGACAATAACAACACATACTTTTATACCACTTTTGTACCACCTACAAAGTTCAAACTTCAAGTTTCATTCTTACTTTTCTTAAACCTCTAATTCGCATATGCAAATGTTTCGTAGGTAGAATATGTATACGTTGAATATCTTAAGTAGTTTCGTTGAAATTAAATAATCAGAGGCTCTGATTGAAAATTACCGATCCAAATGGTACTCATTATTCACGTGTTTCTCGAAGTGTCAGAGTTAGAACATATTTATGACAAAGCGTGTGTCAAAAGTAACTTTTTCTAAAGTTATCTAGCAGGACACTTAACCACGTCATACGTATAGCGTGAAGGTGGGTGGTGTAAGCCTGATCTAATTTTAATACGCACACTTTAGAAAAATACGGCTGTACCCTTAAACCACGCCACTTAGTAACCGAGACGATATCTAAACGACCACCCGACGTCTTTACGAGCACTCGAGTCGTCTTGTGTAAACATCATCTTATGGCCCGAGTTATCTTCGAGCTTTACGATGCATTGAGGATAGGAGCATCGTTATATCCCTGGTGTTGATAACCTTTTAGTCGCCGAGACTGACGTTTGACAGAGTAGTTTATCGACAGAGTTGTTTATCTACACTGAGCTGTTATAGATAGTCAGGAGGAATCATCTACATTTAAAAGGTACACTTATTGGTAGATTGATATATCAAGTGTAAAACCTATTTAGATATTTATTGTTACGGTAAGTACACCACACTTATGAAAATAATTATTAATTATATTAATAAGTGTAATTAATTATATCCATAAATATAGTGGTGACAGCCCAGTGGCTATCGAATTGCCCTATCACTCGAGCGGTCCGGGTTGAAACCCAAGCGGCACGCACCAATCACTTTTCTATGTTATGTGCGATTTAAGAAATTAAATGTCACCTGTTGATTCAGATTCAGATAACGGTGAAGGACACATCGTGAGGAAACCTGCATGTCTGAGAGTTCTTAGGCATGGGAAGTCTGCCAGTCAATTAATTAGTACGGATCAACCAATTACCGATTACTCACCAATTACACTCATTCTGAGAGACCCGCGCCGAACAGTGGGACAAAGAAAGGGTTGTGGTGTGGTGGAGTCATTCCAATGTCTACCAAATTATAGGCGATTACCGCTTATCATTTAAAAAAACTTCAATTTTTAACAGAAAAATGGAAAAGAGATGATAGAAAAATAGACTAAGCGCAAAATAGTTAATTATGAAGTAGATCCTGAGAAATACTCAGAGACCTATGACTGTATACCTACATATACAGATGTAATCTATATGAACCTACATCTATCTGGATATCTGTCCGTTCGTCAGCAGACAGCATGATGGATCACGCGTTTAGCTCACGACACGGTTCCCGCGAAACGCTGACTCAGCGTCAGCCATCTTGGCTTACAGGAGTCGAGGTACGCCTCTCTCGTGTACAAAAGACAGTTTAAACTTTTTTTTCCTTCAGGTGAAACATTCTCCCGAAGTTTTACGAGGTGCAAAAGTTACATGAAAGATGCCTCTGTATTTATCATTTTACCCGGTCCGAAGTGCCATAATTTAATGAGTAAAGTTCATAAAAGAGTGCCGGGAGTTCGGAAGTAGTTTAAGTGTTGTCAAGATGGGCTCAATTCGAACGAATCGATTGGGGAATCTAGATCGATTTTTTGTAATGAGACTAATTTTATTTTGCTTCCAGTGTCATGGAACTACTGGGAGAAAAAAAAAACTAGTAGTCCCATAACGGATCAACTGGTATATAGTAATATAGGTACTAGGTGGATCGTTCGGGATCAAATCCTAGCTACACGCACCAACGATTAAATAAAAGAATCGTTTAAAAAAACTAAGAAACACGCATTTGTAGATAACCGAACTAAAATTTAGATTTTTTTATTATTATTGTTATTTAAATTAATGCTTTGTAATCGGTCCTTGATAAGTGTGCAAAGTTTCAAATCAATCCAAAGTTTTTAAGTGGGCCAAAATCACGTTCAAAGATCCCGTTATATACATACAAAGTTAATAAAAGCGTTTAAAAATATGCGTTTATTCAATTAACTCGCAACTGCTTCCTCGTTGGTTTACGCGACTCCTAAAACTAAAGGTACTGGGTGGCTTGAGAATATTCGACACTGGGTTGGCCACTAACCTCTCCACCAATCCGCATTGGAGCAGCGTGGTGGAGTATGCTCTAGACCTCCCGCAGCTGTGTCTGTGGGGGAGACCCGTGCCCAGCAGTGGGACGTCTATGGGTGGCAGTTAATCTAGTCTAGCATGCTTGTCGGTTATAACAGAATCTGAATTTTCCCTAATCTCGTCGTAGCACAAAGGCGACACGCCATAAATTCGTGGATAACATCGCCGATCCATATTGAACTTTACGCTCCTCCATTATTATTGGACTTAACGATATTTGGCGCTTGGAGATGCGTTTATAACTTAATAAGAGTATAGACGGGCCCGTTGGCGCAATCGGTAGTGACCCTGTGTGTTGCGCCGTCGTCGGTCGTGGGTAACAATGCTGAACACCAACTATAAAAAAAGGTATGATGTTAAAAAGTTCTCGTGTCAAGTGTACGGTAGGTAGGTAAGAATTTCGACGTCATAACATTATTTCAGGTACCTACAGCCCTACTACCAGCCCCGTCGAACCAGCATACCAAGAGATAAGATAGCGGATTTACAGTTGTAATGCCGTTATCTTATCACTTGGTATGCAAACCTACCTACTCTAAATCTTTAGTATGTGCTTTAAAATCTGGTTCTATTTGTTGTTATAGCGGCAAAAGAAATACATCATCTGTGAAAATATCAACTGTCTATCACGGTTCATGAGATTACAGCCTAATGACGGACGGACAGACGGACATCGGAGCCTTAGTAATAGGGTTCCGTTTTACCCTTTAGGTACGGAACCCTAAGGACCGGTTGATATAGATCAGTGTATGAATAAAATAACGCTCAAACTGCGCTAAGGCTAAAGTGACCGGACTGATCTGCTGCGGATAGAGTACATACATAGAGAACAACACAATTATACATCCACGACATGACTATAAATGTTTATCTGCGAAATAAACAATACCCCGGCCGGGATTTGAACCCGGGATCCGCGGTAGGTACCACCGCGCCACATAGTCGTCAAATACAAAAGTATCATTTTATTTCAAAAACATGACTAGCTTATTAACATAACAAATTTCGCAACTACTCAACAATAGGACGTTCATTTATATTAATCTAACTCAGAATTGAGACGAAAATCTATTTAAGTGTTGTAGACTTGGTACTTTTAGCAATAATTCCCAGTACGGGGGCGTTAGTTTACCGGCGTTAATTAGTTACTGGGCTTAATAAAGGGATACACTGCGCAAAATGAAATTTCATTTAACAAACGATTACTAAATGATTAATGAATCAACGATAATGCGAACTGCGGCATTTTTAATTACGTTTCGACCGTTCCCAAATTAATTCCAGCTTGATAAGCGCTTTCCCGTTTCAATAATTTGCGGGGGAAATCGTGGCCAGGTTAAGCCCGCTGACGGGCAAAGTGGGATAATTTCCCTTTTAAATTTTTTGCGAGGAACCGAGAAGCCTACAGCGCCTACAGCGCTCTAGGCTTTATAAGGCTGACTGATGTTTGTAAGAACAATGGACTTTGATTGTAGTACAAACTTTATTAGAAAATTCTAAGCCTAAGTATAGAAATAGGACAAAAAATTCCTCCTGGACACGGGTCTACCCCACAGACAAATCTGCTGGAGGTCTAGAGCATACTCCACCACGCTGCTATGACGGCTTGACGTGCCCTCAGAAGCACGGTAGCGCCCATGAAATTTTACTAATAGCGGTCACCCATCGACAAACCGACCGAGCCCGTTGTTGCAAACTCTGTCGATCACAATGACTCGACGCGAACCATTGGGCTATGGAAGCTTTGGTAGTATAGTAAAAGACAAACTTATTCAAATCCCACGACAGTTCTACGTACATCTGTTATTTAATTAAAATGCATTTTTGATCTACAATTCTCTACTACAACGTGTTCTCCTATTAACATAGGAGAAAATCCTATTAACATAGGAGAACACGTTTCTTTAGGGTTGCCACAAAAATATGGCCGCAAGTATTTTTTATAATCCGTTCACCAAACGACCGAAGTGGTAGAGTATGCGCAATACCTCATCAATTAGTTAGTTCCAAAGTGGAATACATAGCTACTGGGCTGTGACCACATAAAGAGTAATTACTCAAGTTTCATATCATCATCGATCAAACATTTCTAAAGTTCGGCGGAAAGTTGCGTCGCGTAGTTACAGCGAGGAAAACCGCTTAGTGAAAACCATTTTCTTCAAGCGTTTTACCGCTTCCTAATTACGCTGCATGCAGCGCTGGAAGCGGAGCATGTGAAACAGGAAGACGAGACATAATAACATATACAAGTTGCATTGTTTTGTTCATTACCAACAGTAACAAACAGGAGTCACTAATAGTCCCTCAAGCAATCATACTAACTAACGAACTAACCAACTAAGTCGGGCCTGCAAATGTACTTCGTATCAACATGAAAGTCGTCCTGACTACCTCTTTTTGATATAAAATTAAATCAAACAAAGAACATCAAAGAGATTCACCAATCGGTATCCACTTACTGAAATAGGTACAGGAATCTGGATTCAATTACCGTCCGGAACAGATTGTTAAGAACCTAGCTACAACTAGACATAACAGCAGTTGCCAGAGGCAACGATTTCGTCGGTTCACAAGAAACGTCGAACACAAGGGCACGGTAATAAGCTACACCGTGTAACCGGATCTGGTTTCCTCCGAGTGGTTGTCTGCCTTTGTGCCTAACTAGTCTCGAAGTCCTTTGATACTGTCTTGAGGAACTAGTTACTGAAATGTATGAATCCATAAGATGCATCCGTTTTACTTTACATATACCGTACTAGTTTTGCTATAACGGTGAAGTGAGGGAACCTGCGTGCCTGAGAATCCTTCATAATGTTCTCGAAGGCATGTGAAGCCAATCCGCACTTGGCCAGCGTGGTGGACTAAGACCTAATCCCTCCCATTCTGAGACGAGACCCGTGCCCAACAGTGGGACATAGAAAGGGTTGTGAAGAGAGATACTAGTTTTGCCCCCAGCTTCGCTCTCGGAAAAATTGATTTAAGAATTGGTGTCAGCGCCATCTGTTGACTTGACAATCTTTAATAATTATGTTGAAATCCATACTGACCGAGCGGGCTCTTCTAGGCTCTCCTGTTAAGTCCTGTTCAGCTTGTCTTGACCAAGATCTGACCGCAAGCTACTGAATTCTACGTCCAAGACAACAACTATGCACCGTCCTTACCTGTAAAGAAAAAAAAACAACAATTAGATAAGAAATCATATGCTTCTCAGTTGTTACTTATTACCATTTAAAATTATTGTAAATTATGATAGATAGGCAGGTTAGGTATAGACATTAGGGCTTAGATTAGTATAAGCTAATTATTGTAAACTAATATTAAGGTAAGGGAGGCAGCGGTGCGTTTTTGTCAAATAATAGTTGATGTTTTTATGTGATAGGTACATAAATATTTTAATTTCTTTTTAATCTTATCTGATATGATTATTAATTATTTTACAGACCACAGACCGTTGTAGATTTGTAAATGTCTTAAACTAAAAAAAACTCACATCCAAAAGCACGCATAGGTACCAAACATTAACAAAATAACATCACTCCTACATTTCCTCCGCAGGCGTAGAGGCAACCTACAGGCAGAGGTATACTTTCTCCAGTTATCGTATAAAAACATATAAAATTATAAAACTATTCAATAATTTCTAAGCATACATCCAAACACGTACATTTAACAGTTATTTATCACATTACAAAAATGTTATACGATAAAATGAAACGAAAACTTTGCCTTAGGGACACCGTATTAAAGACAGTGGGGAACCTTAAAGGACTTGCCAAGTATTTCAATAAAAAGTTTGGAAACTCAATGCTGAACAAAGTTTTGTCCTTTTAAAACATGCTCATATTAACATCACATACTTCTCATAAAAAATCGCGGTTTTATTACGATCATCAGTTGTCGTGTAACCTAAGTTAAATAGGTTTGTTATCGGTAAAAACCTTATTGTGTATTTCATAAGACTCAAATTAGATTGACATAGGACTGCCATATACCGTGTGATTTTGCCATAAATATTGTACTGTCACTTTGGTTTATAGATGCGCGTTAAGTTGTTCTTTTTTTGGGATTTCCTCACGCGATCACCTTTCATGTCATTACAATAATTGCGTGTTTAGTTTGTCCTTGAAGGTCGCAACCATAAGCTGATATTTTTTATGGATAAGAGATAGAAAACGAGCATCCGAGCGACCCAATCGCTGCGGCTTAATACAACGAGCGACCCAATCGCTGCGGCTTAATATACTCTGAACAAGACTCAAACAGGGACTGGGATGGTTAATGGATAGCACAGTGTTAAAATGCATTAGTTGGTCAGTTCGTTAAAAGGAATGAGGACTGGGGAGGGTACTGATAGTGATATGAGTATTAGTCATTTATCCTATTAGTTTGTGTAAATAATATCCAGTTGTAGTTAATCCTATTAGCTTCTGTAAGCAATAGTTCAGTTAGTAATTGTCAGCAAGTTGGCCACAGATGTGTTGTCTACTTCCATCGAGGACTAAGATTGTGACGACACGCGGCGAATGATAATCGTAACTGACCAGGGACTCTTCTTTTGAACCGCTCGCCTGACTTAATCGCTCGACTGCTACTCATATTCGTTAAATGTAAAGTATACCGTACCTTACTAGTTAGTTTACGTCTTGGCCCGCCAGCCGAGTGTTTAATATCACTAGTTACATTGTAGTGATTTAAAAATACGGAATTACTCCAGTCGATCGAGATATGAACGATATGATCGAGCGATTAAGTCACGCGAGCGGTTCAAAAATAGAGCCCCAGTAGATTTAAGTCGGTCCGGTGACGAATGACTAAAGTCGAAGGGTTTATTTCCAACGCGAATCACCGTAAACAGTTTCAGATGAATTATTTTGAAGCGTGAATACTTTTAATTCAACTCATTGTACGCCATTAAACAAGGCAACGTCCCGTTATGGAGTACCGTACCCGTTATGCCTGGCAGTACTCTAGCAATGAAGGTTCTCTTTGCTCAGCCAAAAGCTACAATATTTTTGATCAGATACAAGCAGGCGTCGTTGGTGCAATGACTATTTTTGGACTTCATCTTTGGTAGAAGGGAGTTTTTCTGCTAGTATTCAATAGCGTAAAATCATTATCACCACAATTCCTTTCCTTTCCACACTGATGAGCATGATGCCTTATTTGACAGTAACATAAATACAATAAATAATAAATAATATAATAAAGACATTTGTCCGACGTCATAGATAAAATCACGTTCAAAGTTAAATACATACATAGAAACCTACATACATACCAAGCTAATAAAAGCATATTAAAAACTTGTTGAAGCTCGCCGATTTTGTACAGTAATGTAATTATATTGTGGTTCAATAAAAAAATTGTACGACGAATACCTTATGAACAATAATGATTCTCAACTCGAAATTTTTCTCACGGCCACATAAAATTAATTAAATGGAGAGCGTCGACTGGAGATAATTCAAAGTCTCAGAGCATTTATCTTGCTAAGACTAATAATAATTGAGCATTTGTCGAGATATCTACGTTTTAATGGATTAAAACCGTCGAAGAAAGCGCCTTTAGAACTGATATGGAAGTTTTACAGCTTCTACTGAAGGGAAGAGTGTTTTTTATCTTGCTAAGACTAATAATAATTGAGCATTTGTCGAGATATCTACGTTTTAATGGATTAAAACCGTCGAAGAAAGCGCCTTTAGAACTGATATGGAAGTTTTACAGTCTACTGAAGGGAAGAGTGTTTGCAAGCTCGATGTTTGTCGATTGCATCGTATCCTCAAAATAGATATGCTTCGATTGAAGCTGTTTCTGAGCTATATACTAAGCAGTATATCGGTATTGCTAATAATAAACAGCATTAGCTGATCCGTCCCAAAGTTCATGAGAGCCAGCTCGATTTTCTACTCAAGCCCTTTCTCAAACTTGAGTTTAGTTCATTAATACGGGCCTCACTGACCCAACAATACTCGCCATATTAAAAACCACATAAATCTAAGTATAATAGACTGAATGTCTGTAGAATAATTAAAAAAATAAAATAAAAAATTCGCCGCGAGCGCGTTCAGTCCTGAAGATGATCATCGTAATAGATCGAAACTGGTCGGCCTACTTCCGACTTAAATCACACGTGAGTAAGCAGGTAATTTCAACTATAAAACAAAAAAGGTTTTATTGATTTATTGCACTAGCATACAATTTTAATAAACTCTATTTAAAACTAATTTGTAAATTCACGTTAAAAATTCGCTTTTTTCTCTACGAACCCAATTTGTGACTGTTTAAGTTCATCTACTCAAATCAAGTCTCCCCTTCAAGTCAAAGCCCATTTACATTTTAATGTTAGAACTTGTCTAATGATAACTTTCGCCCTTTAGAATAGCCAAACAAAACATGAAAATGTACAGATCATCCTGTGACCTAGCTAAAGGCTGGTAAAGACGATAAGCTTTGGATAACTAATGACTTTTACAACGCCAAAAGCCATAATCTAAATTACTGATGCAACACCGTCGAGACGCCACGCCGAGCGATTAGAGGCTTAGAAGGCGTTGGTAAACGCGTCACGTAGGGTACGGTTTACATTGTATTAGTATAAGACAGTAGACGAGATAGCGAATCGTCTTTGGATGGTAAACCATTTTTCTACCGATATTTGTCGCACATAGACAATTAGGATGTCCTTTTAAGTTTTGCTTCGTGTTATTCTTTCCAAAGATTATAGTTAGCAGACGCTAGGGTTTGTTCCCGGGAATTCTCGTCCCGGGAATTCCCGGGAAATCGGTCGGTCTCGTACCCGGGAAATTCAGCTCGAGAAAAGTCGAGACATCGAGAAGTTTAAATAAACATTTTTAATTGCAGATGTTGTAATAATCCCACAAAAGCCTAAAGTTCTAAACTAAACACATAATATTAAGACGTTGTTTTATGGCAATTTATCTACTACAAATAACACAAAACGTATCCAATCCAACCAATCCTACCAAACGTAGTATACAAAAGGACACAGCTATTTTTTCATCATCATCATCAGCCTAACCTAACCACATCAACCCCCTGCTGGGCATAGGCCTCCCCACTGTTGCGTCAGCTATTTTGTAGGTACTAAACTAAAATACTTACTAATTCTTGAACTTGAAAGAAGTATGATTGTTTTTAGTTAGCAATTTTGTTTTGAGCTGATTTTTTATTGAGAACTTGTTTTTTTTGTTAAAAATTATGTTGATTTTTTTCATGTAAAATAAACACAGTTAAATTAAAGACTCTTTTTATTAATTAAACAAAAATTTAGACGTATTTTATTTTTTCTCGACAACCCGAGAAGACCCGAGAAATCAGGCTCGAGAAGTCTCGACACCCGAGAACTAAAAAACCTCGAGAAATCGGAAACCCTAGCAGACGCCCACGTAATTTTTAATGTTAGCAGCTTAAATGTGACGCAGTAAATTGTAGTATGACCTGAATTGGTGGGCATCAAGAGTGGCAGCTCCATCCAACGACCCTGGGAAAGACGAAGTGTATATGGCTACAAACAGTGGCTGTGCAAAAAGTTTTGAATGAGACATCTTCATGACTCATCCACAAAAAGAGAAAAGGTGAGAGCCTTTTGTCGTCTAAAAGCGTTAGGTCATAGGAAGGCCACTAATAAGAGTTTATGGGTGAGCCGCTATAGCACACAGGGTAGATTTCATTTCCACAATTATCGGAATATAATTCCTTGAAAGGTAAATAACGTAAAACGTACAATGGTTTTTATTATTGTCCAGGAACATACTTTCATCTAAATTACCTTTAAATTTTTAAAGGACGCTATGGCACACTACTCCTACTAATACATTGTAAACCGTCCATCTGAGGCGTTTGTAAACGCGTCACGTCAGCGACAAAAAGGCAGTTCAAAGACGGACGTAATGCGACCGATATAATTATCCCCGGGGACCCTTTCTTTTGATGTCGCAATCTACCCATTCGGACCCATCTCAATTACCTACTTCATCTATGGTTGACCGCGCTCGATTCCTGTTTCTCGGAGATCCTGGTTCAGTTTCCAATGTTTTAAGAGGTTACCATCTGCTAAACAGTAAAGAGTGGGCTTTATTAAACAGGCATTCTAAACATTATCAAAAAAGCCACATGGTTTTAAAATTACTGAGGAGAGATAACTGACTGTCAAGCTGACAGTTTCAGGATCGAGTCGCGAATGGGTAGATATTTCGTTTGTCAAGTGTTGTTTTGACACGGTGGTGGTGAGTGATCCTGACTGAAGAGCCGCGACTTCTGGATTCGGATCAGTCGAGGAATATATTTCACGGATAAATATTTGCACTTGGGTCATGGATGTGAAATTGTAATGTTTTCTTTGGGAGCAAGCTAACTTATCAGAACTGTGACCAGCACGAAGAAAACAGGAAAACCGAAAGGAAGGATCCGTCCATTAAAGCGTCCATCAAGCAACTTTCTAAGCGACAGATGGCACCATTGGAAACAAAGTTTATTTCCGCTCCATGGGCTGAGCTATCATTGATGAGAACAACTATCGAAGTGCAATTAGAACAAGTTCTTCAGCTCAATAACTAGTTTTGTCATAAACTTATTGCTTTAATGTTTGGTAACGGCGAAAGAAGCGTAGCGTCCATAGCCCAATGGCTCGAATGGATTCAATGTGATTGAAAGAGTTAAGCAACGACGTGCGCGGTCGGTTTGTGGATGAGTGACCGCTAGTGGCAAAAATTTCATGGATGCTACCGTGCTTCGGAGGGCACGTTAAGCCTTGTCGAAGACCTTTGGATGGCTTGAGAACATTCGACACTGGGTTGGCCACTAACCCCTCCACCAATCCGCATTGGAGCAGCGTGGTGGAGTATGCTCTAGACCTCCTGCAGCTGCGTCTGTGGGGGACCCGTGCCCAGCAGTGGACGTGGAATGGACGTCCATGGGTTGCAGCGAGCGAGCGAACGGCGAATGAAACTGACAATCCTCCCAAATATTCTCATCGTTAACACTTAATCTGCACCAGAACAATGTGGTGGAGTATGTCTTACTTGCCCTCCAATTACATGAGGAGTCTCCTTCATTCATCCTTCTCAACCCTTCACTATCCCATTGCATGGTGAAGCTTTGGGAAGGGTGAATGGCTTCAGTTCAGTTTATTTGCTGCTGTCGCTATTTATTTAAAAAAAAAAAAACTTTTAGGGTAAGTACTTTAGAGTACTTTAGATAATGTTCAAATGTCGACTTGTACTAAGACCTCGTAGGCCTTGCGGACTCTTACGATCCATCCCATATTCTCCGAGTGATTATAAATACTAAGCACATGTAACTACGATTGTATTCATGCGTGTACCAATAAATGTCCAATAACGCACTCAAAGTGGGGCGCCGTTAGGGTTGCCAACATTTTTTAGACTAAATATAATATTTTTCAAAACTAAACTATTAAAATATATGGTACACACTCTAAATATATATAGTATTTTAAGGAAAGAACAGAAAAAGTCAAAGATATTTTTGTGAATTATTAATTTTTATACAAACTATACTTTTTTTACACTTTGTCTTCAATCTATAAGTGATATGCTTTCTCGCAATCAATTGTAAAATTAATGTAAATAAAAAGGTCATCATTCCATCTCACTGAAATTAGTAATTTTGCGTACTATATATTTCTTTAACAGCATAATAGTACGCAGACCCGAAATTTAGTACAATACTATATATTAGAGTACAGTTGGCAACCCTAGGCTGTTTATTCCGTCGGTGTTATTCCGAACGCAGCTCGACACATTCGGAAATACGATGCCTTTGACTTTGAAATCGCAAATGAGCTGCAAGTTTACAAACAGGGACCAATTTCGCGTGCACCAGTTGAAAAACATTTGCGAGAATATTTGGGCATTCAAAATGGCAACATTCGTTTTAAGCTTGCTATCGCACTAGAGTCACTAGACGACTACGAACGATAGATCACTAGCCACCACGACCACAACCCGTAGCCATATTGTCGCACAACACGGGTTTCCTCTCAGAATAGGTCGTAGCGCAGTCTGGTGGTAGTTTAGGTGGTCGAGCCTATAGGAAACCAAATAAGTTTTTATTTATAACCTATTTTGTTCCATATAGTTCGCCCGGGGTAGTAGGTACTACCGCCCGCCAAGGTACCTAGTACCATTTCTACCGTATAATAATTGCTTTTAAAGCAATTGTGGTCCGGTTGAAAAGGCGTGGTTTCAGTTACACTTATTTTTAAGAGGCGACCATCTTAGTTCGTTAGCGACAGCGCCATCCAGTAAAAAAATAGATATGTAGACAATCAAAATAGATTATACACGCCTGCAAGAATATTATAGAGAACTCTGAGGCATGCCGTACTTGCACAGATGCGTGATAAACATTGATTCAACTTCAATTCGCCACTCGCTCGTCGCTCGCTATGAAACGAATACTTAAATACTTTTGAATACGATCGCTAAATAAATCCCCAATGTCGGCTCAAATAAAGAGTTCTCTGAGAACCGGAGTGGGATGAAAATCTTTTAAAAGGTTCGCAAAGGAAGTACGTGGGAGGAATCATTGGCTAATTTCGGGTTTGACGCGAGATAAATTTGTGAAGACTGGCAATATTTTTAAAGCTAACGATCGTATTGTTTACTAACGGGGGGGATTAGTGTACGGTTATTAACATGTAGGTATTTACTTGCAAAACGCTTTCGTCGGCGATAAAGTTATTTTTGGACTTACTCAATTGAATTCAAGTTCGATAAACGAATTTCGTGAAAATCACAACTCATTCAGCGGTCCTCAGAAAGTGTGCGGATTTACTTACCAATTCTCTGAATAAGTTTTGATTTGTGTTAGTACTTGAATAGAACTTTGTTGTCAATATTTGAAGTGTGTACTTATCAATAAACTATGAGAATAAATTAGTTTGAAATATGGATTTTTTCCCTATTTCATATCAATGGGCTCAAGATCAAGCTTAAAATAAAATACCAGATTAAAATGGTGCCCGTGACCTTGGCGAATCAAGAAAGGATGGTCGCCTCTTAGGAATGGTCGCCTCTAGAGCTGGTGACTGGAGACACCACTCGGATTTGAACCTTGGCCGGTTCAAGCGCCACGCGCCCATGGCTTTCAGCACAACAAAGGCATAACGGCGACATAGCCAATGTCAACAAGAGCAAGTGTTACCTGAACGCGGCTACAATGTTGTGACTGCATAAACTATTACCTGGGGACTGAGGCGACTAAAGACAACATCTTCAATCTAAACAAACGAATTATGTCGAATAAACATTTTGTTTGACATTATACAGTTTCATAAATATTTGAAACACCTTATTTCGTAATTTCGTTACTCTCATGTATGACAAGGCATGCGCTACAAAAAACTAGCGGCCGTGGTATATTATAGCAAATGCCTTTTTCGTCAAGTATGTATACATATTTTACATACCTTTTCCTCGGTATGTAAAATATGTATAGTATTGTAACTATGCTTGATGGCAGCATTATTTATTTATTAAATTCTTTGGGACCATCTAACAAACAGTCGAATCTACAACACTATTCAGGGATTACAGAGTAATAATATTATCTTCTTCCTCTACACAAGATCCAGACAAATAGCACTAGATGACGCATATGCCACGAACTACCCTCCAACAAACTTCGTCTAACTACCCTCGAAAATTACACTACTGTAACGATGAAAACTTCCATCAATATCTCATTAGTACACCAGCTAGATTAGAATGCGCACGCAGCCATTGAGGCGATTTATTTCACAGTACAACAAGCAGATCGGGAAACTTTCCAAGATCTCTCAACCCTATTGTGCAACTTCCTATCGCAGCCATTGATAGGGCTGCTCCAAATACGCAGCACGAGAATACTTATTGATAACAACTTCGGTTAGGTATTTCACCGAGAGGTAATTGAGAGCTCTCGAGGTGGACCAAAGTTTGCCGACACTTTTGATAAACTCGTTATTGGGAATTCAATAGCGATCATGAATTACTTTGTAAATTCAAGTTATTTTAAACATTAAAAACGAATAATGAAGCGAAAATTTTATCGTAAATTCAGGAGAGAGATATTAAATTTAGCGTGGTGTTTGAGGTTCAATAAGCTGTTATGTTTATTACTACGCGGCGACTATCAACCAAAGAAACTATCTTCTTATGAGTGATGCTATGCTGCTGCAACCCATAGACGTCCCACTGTTGGGCACGAGTCGTTCCCGCAGATTTGTCTGGGGAATCTAGAGCATACTCCGCCACGCTGCCCCAATACGGATTGGTGGAGAACACACTTGGTATGCCCCTCTATAATGCTACCGCTTATAAACTACATATCTTCATTAGACGGAACCTGAACTTGGACCTCTGCCATAAAAGCACGCGACCGGCATACATTTCTACCTTACACGAACCTACTTTAGTGTCTATAGTATAACGTACCTACCTACTATCCCAAAAATATTTTCGAGCGAAAACAATCTTTAACACAAATCAATGACCTTCTAAGAGAAACAAATTTTTCTACCAATCCAGAGCTTAATTGCAAGTCGTATTACACGAAAACAGATCGTGAATTAAATGCACAACTAGATTTCAAGAAAATCCAACCATATTTCATCGACACAACGATCAAACACGTCTTTACACATCAGAATTTAGCTACGGCGTAAAAAAATATTTTCAACTATACCACAAGGTGATACAGATCAGTTTTGCATGACACCTACCTACATTATTATCACTGAAAACAATCTCATTACTACTTTGTTTATTAGCATAATGGCTGCCTCTTCGTAGTCGCGATAGTTTCAAACACTGAGTTAAATATACTAGAGAAGCAAACTTCATCAGAATGCCTCAAATATAGCGTAACCACTTTTTATACGCGACGACGTAGCTTTGAAATCACTAAACATTTGAATGTAAACATATATCTGTCTCACTTACACAAGTCACAATAACAATTACCGTCGCGTAGATTAGACAAAGATCGCAATATTAACATGCAATTACGGGAATCGGCGCGACAGGGTTGCCTACCCACGCGAAGTTTTACCCAATTTTTTTAAGCCATAGAAAAGTTTTAATACTAAATTAAATTAACTTTAAAATATTTGAATTACATATGTAAATAGAATTTTGATGATCTGAAATTAATGAAATCATACTCCGCTTTATAACATAAGTTTTGTATACAATTGCCTTTTAGACTCTTTTTTGTAAGTTTGAGTAAATAATTTGCTTTCGTAATAAAATCTTATTTTAAAATATTTGTAAATTATGGAATCTATACTAATATTATAAAGAGGAAACATTTGTTTGTAATGTTAAAACACAAAAACTACTAGACTGTTTTCAAAAAATCTTTCACCATTAGAAAGCTGCATCTTCACGTTCTGACATAGGCTATATAATATTATTATACATTTGTGTTTTTGAATGTATGTTTGTAATGTTTTCACACAAAAACTGCTGGACCGATTTCGATAATTCTTTCACAATTAAAAAGCTGCACCTTCACTGAGTAACATAGGCTATATAATATTTTTTTTTTAAATAGGCATCCTTAATAAAAATGCAATAATATTACCCAAGGTGTGAAAATTACCTAAAATATTCTTTACATCGCGTGCGCTGCGAAAAATATTTATGATAGAATAAAATAATGTACTACGACTTTGCAGATCACTTATTCCATAATTTAAAATTCTCCCAGAATTGTGGGGATCTAAAACTAAGTTTTAAGTGGTCACACTGAACCTATATTTCAAAATTGTACAATTTATTTATTTTATTGCGTTTTTACGTAGATGTAAACACAGAAACAATAAAATTACGTGTGGAAAGTAATTCTAGTGGACTTATTAAGTTTTTGTGATCTTGAATCGCACTTTTTCACTGTGCATTTGCCCATTTTGAAAATATTTTCTGTCAGTTCAACTCGGCCGGCGTCACACAGAGTACTGAACTGACGTTAGCTACGATTAAGACCGTGGCCATAATTCCAGTGACAACGCTTTGGCGCGGTGATTACTAATCTAGTGGTAACATATATATCAATGGTTTCAAATGACCAATCGTTTATTTGACGAAGGATTGAATATGCTGCGGTGCGTTCAGTCGTCAACACATATATTTTTATTCTACGAATGTAACAAAGTGTGACATTGCGCTTTTATATGTAACAGTGTTGCGCAATATGTGTCGGTCAAGGTTTTTTTATTTTGCGGTGTGATTTAGGACAGTTTTACTGCCCGATTGTTTGTAAGCATTGAATGCGGATCGATACAATGTGATCAGGTGTGTGCCAAGGTAGACCTATGCAATGCTGTTTCATCAAATAAGATTTCCATTATATTTAAAAAAAATAACTCATTTTATTGTATTACTTACATGAAGAAAATAATTACGTAGATTTAGTTATTTACTTTTCAATATCATGTGAAAGTGATACACGATTTCATGGAAATAATTATAATGAACTTTCAATTACTTACAGACATTACACTACTTATAAAACTTTCTATGTTAGATACACGTACACAACTACACGTTGAAGAAAATTGCAAAGTATTAAGTCAGCAGTATATTTTTTATGGATATAAGATAGATTAGGAGGGCCACAAAATAAATGGGAAATAGGCGCAGAAGAAGATATAAGATAGCAAACGAGCTTGCAGCACGGCCGCATACTAAATAACGGTGAAGCTAAATAATAGCAACATGGCGGTTTGAATAAAAAGAAAACCTGACCAGTCGATTATTCTCTCCTCCACGTGTTATAATGTCAATATTAGTTTAGGACTGAGTGAGAAGGGAATGTTATTTGAAGGCCCTTCTTTGGGCTGCGGAAAAATATAGTCATTTTATAACACGGGCGACTTGGGACCTTTTCATGTTATTTGTTAAATGTCATTTAAGAAGGGCAATCTTCGGGTTTGTTGTTTTGCTTCTTATTTAGCTGAGTGGATTTTTTTAAAGTATGAAAAATTAAAGCTGTATAGTAACAAGTTTTGATTGCGCAAATCTGTCAAAAGTGGCTCTGAATAACTCAAGAAAGCGTTAAGAGTTTAAAGAAAGCTTGCTGCGGAAAGTACGGCGGACACATCGTAGAGTAAAATAACAATTTAAGCGGTAAATTCTCAAAATTTCTTAAATTAAATGACGAAGTAGAATTAAGTGACGAATAATTAGAAGAACGATAATTCTAAAAAATAATATATTTTTTAGAATTATTTTATTCAATGTTCATGAATAAAAAAAACACATTCAATAAAACAGATTATCCGCGATATGTAGCCTTAATAGCTAGTCTGAGAGCAAGCTCATTTCGCTTTGGTACTTTATTCCTTCTCCGAAACTATCTCAGTAAATTGTGTTACACTGAGGACAATAATGTGCTTAATACAAAGGCAGTAAAACCGGGTCCCCGAGACGACTCAATAATTCAATCGTTAATAACACAGGACTAGCGTGGTCCGCCTGCTGATAGACCTCGCGCCCGAAATGTTATTGTGTCCTTTTAAAAGGCCTTAATACTATTTGCAGTATTTATTTTAGATCACATATATACTATTTTAAATGGACTATTTGTACATGTACCCATAGACGTCCCACTGCTGGGCACGGGTCTCCGCCGCAGACAAATCTGCGAGAGGTTTAGAACATACTCCACCACGATGCGATTTTTACTAGTAAGCACCTAGATTTCAACAGTCGTAAAGTATTTAGAAATTATCAAGAATCAAATAAATTTTCTTAACTATTTGGAGATATTCTGGTAGAATTGATTAGGAACTTTCCAGGCACGTGATCTTATTGCAAATTAGAATGACAGTAATAATTCTAGTTCTTATAGTTTATTTTCGTTCAGAATTTATTTTAATTAATGATTAACTAAGATACCGCTAAATTCACAATATGTAGGCTCTTTAGTCCTACATAAATAAGATTATCCCCCAGAGCGGATTAAAAATTAATAATTCCCATGTCATCCATACACTCAAGAACTATCGACACAGAATTTAATAAATACTACCCAATAACTAACTACTGATAGCGTAATAATACAACCTTCGAAATAATTGAATTACAAGTAGTCAAAAGGTACACGAACGTAGTATTATTATTACTATGAGGATTAAGTAACACGACAGCGAGTAACACCTGACGAGGGTAGCCGTAAATTAATTTGAATATTGTTCGCTACAGCGCGTGTTTAAACATACTACCTGAGACATAGCACCCCATACGGCTGCGGGTTAGTACCGTTGTAAATAACACCTGGACCGCTGGTTCGCTTTCTAATGAATCTAGCCTCGTCCTTTATAAAGGACTTCGGACGAAAGAGTATTTTCTTACACAGACTGTGACATATTTTTAGATTAATAATAAATATAATAAAAATATATATTTTCAGTTGTGCTAGCATTAACATTAATAACTTAATAAATTGTAATATATACTTCTATTTATGTACCTAATAGAAATATTCACAAGTACAAAAATGCATTCTGAGAAGAATTTTTAGGAAGGCCATTAATCTTATGATTTGAAAAGCAAAAGAAAACACTTAAACAAACGTTTGTGAATGTCATAAATAGACAAACAAATAAAAAAGAAAATGGTAACAAATTAGAGGATTTCCAAAGAATTCTGTTCACCAATTAAAAAATTCGGTTCGCAAGATTATAGTGGCACAGAGTCAAAGGCGTGCGAGGCAGAGGAGACATGTTTGAAGGCGAGTGTCAAAAAACCCACAACTCACAATTTTTCATTAAATCCATTCTCATACAAAGATGTTACAAAGATGCACGTGCCCTAGAAGCGCCTCGCTCGCTGCGACCCATAGACGTCCCACTGCTGGGCACGGGTCTCCTCTCAGAATGGGAAGGATTAGGCCTTAGTCCACCACGCTGGCCAAGTGCGGATTGGCAGACTTCACATGCCTTCGAGAACATTATGAAGTACTTTCGGGCATGCAGGTTTCCTCACGATGTGTCCTTCACCGTTATAGCAAGTGACATTTAATTTCTTAAAATGCCTAAGATGCGCCTAAATATTACTAAATATTATAGGGTAAGGTAAGGAATTCTGTATATAAGTTTTTATATATTTTCCATATACCTATATAATTTACATTCAACTAGTCTTTATTTGAAAAAGATAATAAGTAGGACAGTGTTCGTATGATCATAAAACACTGTCAATTATAATGTGAGTCATATTCAAAATCTGTCACAGTTGTCATAGAATGCAGAGGAGTCATGCTCGTTTAACTATCTTGTATACATTAAAAAAAATTATAATAAGCTAACCTGATTCTGCATTCTTCAGACAAAGGAACTCCTGAACGGCTTATACCATAGAAATGTTTTTTTTTAACAAAAACTTAATCCAAGCCGCATCCAGCACGCGTAAGTCCGCGTCGCTCGCGGCGATCGCTTGGCCCGCCTCCAAGTGATTCCGCGCGCGGCTGCGATGTGACTCATAAAACTCGTCACAGTGCCCCGCGGGACACAATGACACACGGGATGGCCGCTGAACTCGGGGATGGCGCCCGGCGTAAAAATTTGCGGTCGAAACGTAAAATTATACTGTAAAAAATTTGTTTTTTTTAAAAGCTTTTACAACGTTTTTTTATTTTCATCATTGTGAAATATTGATTGCAAGATTCCAGTACATATACATACGAGTGAAGTTACATAAAAGCTTTTTAAAAAAATATGGTAACGTTTGGTTGTTTACTCTAGCATCTGGTTTGATACCGCAAAACAATTAAATTATTGCGTTCGACGACTCTGTAGCGCGGTGGTGAGTGACCCTGACTGCCGCCCCGGTTCCCGGGTTTCGAGTCCCGGTCAGGTTGAATATTTGATTCCCAGATAAAAATTTGTACTTAGGTACTCGTTTCATATTGTGATGTTTTCTGTGTGTGTTTGCTACCCGTAGCATAGTCATAGATTTTTTTAAATTATTGTAAGCTCTTGGGATCACATAGTGTCGTTTTCGATGTGTATCAATCGGATTCCCTGGGTTCGCCGCACGGTTGCAATATAACTAGTATGTAACTAAAACCCGTCACAGTGAAACTTTGACATCTGTGATGGCGCGCACATCTGAAAAACAGACGGTTAAAACATAGAAAATAAGCGAGGTCTCTGGTTCGATAACCGGCTAGAGCATATAAAGGTACTCCGACTCCTACTAAGTAGTTGGCTAAGCCAAAAAATAAACCTCTTCGTCAATTACACTGAGGTTGGCATAGAATATGCTAAGTCTGTTCTTATGCCACAGATACCGACAAACGTACCGACTTAACAGGATTGTCAGTTTGACAGCGCAAAACCATATTAATGTCACACGGCGAGGAGACAAATAACAGCACGCGAGTACGGAGCAACAGAAGCCTTAGCATTGCTGCTTGAGACATGTTTTATTTCTAGGTCTTTAGTGCTCTATAGCGTCGCATAGGGTTGTCAGTCAGCGTTACTTGTAAAAAAAATTCTAACTTAGTTTTTTTTTTCAGAAGAGTGAAATATTCTACTCTATTTATTTTAATAATAGTATATAATAATTTGGTGAAAGGTGAAATCTTTTCACCAAAATGCCTTACGTAATGCTAAGGAACGGCCACAAATTAGCGTTTCCTAAATGCCGGCTTAGTAAGGGTCGTTCCTGAACAGGAATGTGTATTCTAAAATGTATTCAATAAAGTTCCGACTGCGGTTCAGTTTCTGCCTATTTGAGTACGTATTTATAGAAAAAGTATGCATATCAGTCTCTGACATCCATAGTACAGGCTCGCGCCTAGTTTGAGTTAGACTGCTGCATGTGAGAATGTCCATGATATTTATTTAGTCAAATAAATATCTTTTGGATCAACTCTACGACGTCTGGCCTCCAAAATTGCAGTTCGTCATATTTTACCAAAATTAAATTCAGAATTTGAACCAGTACAGTTAGGCTTCGGTGTAAAAGGAGGGTGTGAGGCAGCCGTCCATGCCCTACGCTCTTTCCTATCTTACGGACAGCCTGACGTGTTGCTCAAAATTGATGTCAAAAATGCATTCAATTCGGTAAATAGGGATACTCTGCTGACGGAAATAAAACAACATATACCGGAAATATACAATTATCTTCTTCTCAGTTACGCTGACCCAACAAAATTGTTATATCGTTCTAATGAACTGTCCTCGGAAGTAGGTTGTCAGCAGGGTGATCCCCTTGGGCCTGCAATTTTTAGTTTGGCTATAAATCCGATAATCAAAAATTTAAATTCTAAATTCAACGTTTGGTATTTGGACGACGGAACCCTAGGAGGTGATGTGGATACTGTGTTTTCGGACCTTATTTTAATCAAAAATAAATTTGAAGCAATTGGTTTGGAGCTTAATTTTAGCAAATGCGAACTTTTTATAAATAACTGCGACTTAAATTTAAATGAAGTAAAAGAAAAATTTAACATTTTGGCTCCAAATATCAAAATAGTTAACAGTAATTCCCTTTACCTTTTAGGTTCTCCAATTTTTGACGAATCTATTTCTGAATATATAAATAATTCAATTACAAAATTTCAAAATTCTGCTAACCGTCTCCTTGAAATTAGTCCACATTATGCACTTTGCATATTAAAATTCTGTCTTTTTGTCCCAAAATTTACGTACGTGCTCCGTTGCTGCTCCTTTTGGAATCGCCCAGATCTTTTGACACAAATAGACGACTTAATCAAAATTAGCTTAGAATCGATTCTTAATATGCAGCTGAACGAGCAATCTTGGACCCAAGCATCCCTACCCATCCGTTATGGTGGTTTAGGGATTCGCAAAATTTCAAGTGTCGCTTTACCAGCATTTCTATCTTCCGTCCATAGTTCAGCAAATCTCATAAGTAAAATTTTAAGGGCATCCCCTTCAAACTTTGAGATTGCTGGCTTGGAAGAAGCTAGAAACGCTTTCTTAATTGCATGCCCAGGTCAAAATTTTCCAGTTTCTACTAATTCACAGAGGAGCTGGGATGACATAATCTGTAAGTCTACTTTTGAAAATCTTTTGAGCTGTAGTACAGGTTCGGCGCGTGCTAGGCTTTTGGCCGTGGGTGCGCATGAGTCCGGCTACTGGCTTCACGCGTACCCTTCGCCAAATACAGGCACATTTCTTGAGCCTGACACGCTCCGAATCGCAACCTGTCTACGGCTTGGGGTTCCGGTCTGCGCTCCTCATAGATGTCCCTGTGGCAGTGATGTCGACAAGCTAGGACATCACGGACTGTCATGCCAAAAAAGTGCAGGCCGCTTCTCGAGACATGCTGCACTTAACGATATCATACGCCGGTCCCTTGCCACCGTCAACGTGCCAAGTCTACTTGAGCCGACTGGTATTGCAAGAGACGATGGCAAGAGACCGGATGGTATGAGTTTGATTCCATGGAAGATGGGCCGGGTGCTGGTATGGGATGCAACCTGTTCAGACACACTGGCCCCTTCCCATCTACATGGAACCAACAACAGAGTTGGTGCGGCTTGTGAAGCGGCTGAAAAAGCTAAAGCGTGCAAATACAGGGGTCTAGGCACCGAATATGATTTTGTCCCATTCGGTGTCGAGACCCTTGGTCCGTGGGGTCCTAACGCTATGAGGCTTTATAAGGAAATAGCAAAAAGGTTAGTCGACATCACAGGAGACCGAAGAGCTGGCAGCTACCTAGGACAGAGAATTAGTATAGCTATTCAAAGGGGGAACGCTGCCAGTATCTTCGGAACCTTGCCTAAAGGGACTCCTTTTAATGATATATTTTAGTAATTTTTTTTTTTTTTAGGTTTATTTTTAAGGTTTTTTTTTTAGTTTAGTTTAGTTTTCATTAGTTATGTTAATTGTTAGATGGAAAAAATAAAATGAGTTATTTATTTAGTCAAATTTATTATTAATTGCTTTATATTAGTTTTTACAATTTAGAATAGACTCTTTTTCTTTAAGTAGTGAGTAGTTATCTAGACTTTTGTCTATCTAAGCGTGACCAATCACCTCATGGCGAAATAAATTATTTGACTTTGAATTTGATGATCATCGCTACAAGAAAATTGTTTGAAATGAAACAGACAATAATTACAAAACTAAAAGAAGCACCATTGTTATAAAATCAGTATTTTCATTTTCAGCCCTGAATCATACGTTTATGTTTCTATGATTTTATATCTTCAACATAAGTTGACATCCCTGAACGCGCATTTTCGTCCCAGTTATGTAGTGTGTTACGCAAAGATTACACGCGTACAGGTGTTAAAACCGCAGGTGGGAATTAACACTGATTCCATTATTATCACAGGCAATGTACATAACGATGGGCAAACATTATTGTTTTGCGAGCAAGAAGTCATAAAAGTGGCTGTTAGTTGCAACGACTTAAATATCGTAGGTACCTACTGTTAATTACCCCAGGATTCCTCCTCACACTAGTAGTTTGATATAGCTAGGAAGATATTTTATTAAGTCAAATTTCATATCTGATGGCATTTTCTTCCAGCTTATTACAGAAACGGGACTTAAAAGCGACGACAATATGAAAAATACAGAAGAGCAGTAGTGTAATCTTCTTTGTACCTACAGACAACAATACACATGGGCCAAGCGCGGTAACTTCGGCTGACAACATACTCAGAGGACACACAGAGAACTCTGCCACCAGGTAACTGCTATTGAAAACCGAAATTTTCTTTGTCCCACTGTTGGGCACGGGTCTCCTCTCAGAATGGGAGGGATTAAACCTTTGTCCACCACGCCTGGCCAAGTATAGATTGGCAGACATCCCGTGCCTTCGAGAACATTATGAAGAACTCCAGGCTTCCTCATGATGTGTCCTTCACCGTTACAGCAAGTGATATCTAATTTCTAAAATCGCACATAACTCAGAAAAGTCACTGGTGCATACCGCTGGGGTTTGAACCCGGACCGCTCGAGTGCGAGGCGAGTTCGATAGCCACTGGGCTGTCACCGCTATGACACCGCACTTGTCTTAACTACTCTGAACATTAAAAAATATAACCCGTACATACAGCGTTGGTAAATTTAGCGATTCTTTACACTACCCGCATTAGCCGGCAGCGCCTACAAACAGTCGCGCGCCGGTCAAACAGAACAGTGTTTGGACACCGTGCACCGAGTGACGCTTTTCACTGCCCTGAATTGTACGCACGGGGTGCCGTCGACCAACTGCTGTATAGTATAGATAGACCAGTGTTTCCCAACGTGGGGCCCACGCCGCACTGGGGGTAAATTAAGGGAAAGTTAAGGGGGGCAATTAAAAAATGTACTCGACACGACTTTAACCCTTTCGCTTTGGGTTATTTAAATGCAATGCTAGATATCGGTGACAAATTTAACAAAAAAGGCAAATTCTTAAAGAAATGTTGTAAATAATTATTAGGTAGGTACGTATAGGTAATTTCGATTGACGTTATCAAATGGGCATCTAATTAGTGTCGTCAAGTAAACTTTGTCGGGGATTCACGAGGTTAAAAATTATGTATGGGGCCATAAAAATTTTAGAAATGTTAAGGTGGCTCCTGAAAATGGTTGGGAAACACTGGTATAGACGCTGGACCCACCCGTTGTTTGCGCACTTCACAACAGTATTGTAAAGGTCTTAAGGCGAGACCTGTGCTCAACCGTGCGACGCCTATTGTAGATTATCGCTCCAAACACATATTAAAACAGCACCCCGTCACACGTTAAACGCTCATACAACCGTTTCAAAGTAAAACATTCACCATGCTGATAAGACGCGATCGTGTAGCGCTCACAAAACATGCTCGCTATGCGCCCATTAAATATGCAACTTGAAACACGTCAGTATTTTTTCCATTAATTAAATGGTCAACAGCCTAGAACACTGTGCGAAAGACGCGATGGAAAACGGGCACTCATAAACAATTGCTGAGCATAAAAGCATTATGGTTCGGTGGAATTTACACTCTTTTGAATTACAAATACAAATAGATAGAACATAAATGTTTGCTAATATCATAACATAACTTCACGTAGGTAAACCCACTTTTAACCAGTTATGTTCAGGTCCCATGTAATATGCTGGGTCTATTTACCCGACTGCGCGAAGCAACGAAGGATATTCTGATTATTTTATTTATTTTATTAGTCTTTATATGAATGTTTGTTCCTCTATGGCGTTTATTTATTTATTTATTTAACATTTTATTGCACACATAGAAATAACAAACACTTTTACAGAAATAATATTACTAATCTTAGTATCTAAGGTACAATGGGCGGCCTTATCGCTAAGCAGCGATCTCTTCCAGGCAACCACACTGCAAGGATTAACATTAATAATTATAATATGTATAAAGGTAGGGGCGCAATTCGTCATAACCATGCGAGTGTCACTTATGAAAAATGCTCTTTCGACATATCTATTACCATTTAGATTAGTCGAAAGAGCATTTTGTATTAGTAAATCGAGCAATGGAGTTATATTATAGCAACTGGATTTTTTTTTAGTATAAATAAATTCCATATCCTGTGTCCAAAGCGTATTATTCCAATGAAAAGCAAAACGCAACGCAACATCGCTGAGCGTACGGCAAATGCCGGGGCGATATTTCACATCGCGGAATTTAATATCGTCCGCCACGGTTCGCTTGTTTACAGCCGTTTACACAATAACCCTTTATCCTGTGGGAGTGTCACGGCTTCGTTTATCCTGCGGGAACATTTTACTAAAACTGTATACTATAATTCCTAACCTCTCCTAAACCTCTCCTTCCTTAAACCTCTCCTAGGTTATATTTTTTATTGACACCAAAGGATGTCAATCGCAAATCAACTTATTTCTAACTTTAGTAGGAAAGATTTGTTTGTACAAGCTCAGATAAGATTTGTTCCAATTCAGTAACAGAGGCGTTGCTAGCTAGCTAATGAATACATATAAAATAACTCCAAGGAGTCCGCGTCTGTACGTCGAATAAATCTTGAAAAATCTATCACGGTTTGATGTACGTTTGATCTGTATCGATCAAATATTGCAACCAACTAGGTAGGTACTACTTAGTAGTTACTAATTCACGCTACCAGCTATGAAGTAGTCTAAGGTATAAATCCCAGTCTGTACAGATAATATAAATAAATAAATAAATAAATATCTTGGACATTCTCACACACGGCCATCTGACCCCAAAGTAGGCGCGAGCCTGTGTTATGGGTGTCAGAGACTGATATACATACATAGATATTTTTAAATACATACTTAAATAGATAATATTGACATCCAGACACAGAACAAATACAAGTGTTCGTCACACGAATATTTGTCCTGAGTGGGATTCGAACCCACGACCTTTGGCGCAACAGACAGGGTCACTACCGATTGCGCCAACGGGCCTGTCAATATAATCACAGATCGTTTATTTACGTCATTGTTTCGTGTGATACACAAAAAAATCCAAGCGCAAATTCCTCTCGAGTCCAATACACGAGTGTTGCACATACAAGTGCGGGGGTGGCGTGAAACATCACACTAAACGTCCAATAACCAATTACTTACGTGCACATTACGTGCTGCATGTGTTATTTCTTAATTTACTCACGCATAATTATTAACGGCAACGTGACAACGCTGAGTAAATCAGTACAGCGCTGCAGCGTACAATGTTGCAAATAGTCTGGAGTCGTCCCTGTTTGGACCAGCCGCCGTAGCAAACATACGTTAATTTACACAACAGTTATATGCCTCACAAACCATTGCAACAATTAAATTCTTGGCGATTAATGCAATTATCGAAAATCATAAAAAAAGCAATCTATAATATAAAAGGAGAAGCTGACTGACTGACTGACTGACTGACTGACTGACACATCAACGCAGGAACTATAAGGGTTAGAAACTTGAAATTTTGCACAGGGTTTCCTTTTATAACGTAGGGGAGCACTAAGAAAGTATTTTTGAAAATTCATCCCCTAAGGGGGTAAAACGGGGGTGCAAAGTTAGTATGAAACTGCTGTTTTTGAAGTCAAGTGGGCAACCCTAACGCGGGCAGATGTCTTTAATGGGTCTAATTCTACGCGAGCGAAGCTGGGGGCGTCCACTAGTCGACTCATAAAGAAACAAATAAATACATACATTTGTTATTTTCATAAATCCAAGAATGTTGAACATTTCGAAAAACTGCTTTGAAACGGCAAGGGTCCGGTGTTTTTAATTTTACTCCTATGATTTTATCTATTAATATACGAATTATTTTCGTATGGAAAATTCGTAGAAAAAATAGAGACAACATAAAATTCGTCAACGCATTGGAGATTTTCGTAACATACAAATAAGATTCAAAATTCGTTTGACAAGTAATTTTTTTAAAACTAGTGCATAATGTGACCTTCAGAACCCAATGACTCCACACTCCACAGGTGTCACATCACAAGACCGGCCCCGACTTGAACAGCGACTTGAAAATGATGTGAGAATCGAATCTCGCAATGTTGCAAGTGAAATATAGCACTAATTGGCGACACGTTTGATGTCGGTCTCGGTGGCAATGAGCGAAGCAGTTTATCCCCATTAACGTTGGTCGCAACAAATGTTACATGCTGGCGCTGGAGTGCAATTTTGTTCGTCGTTGCACGTGAATTTATGTGCCTATGCAGTTCTTGAATAGTCTTATGTCCCTGTGTAACGAAACCACGCTTTGTTGGCAAGGTAAATCAATACCTGCGTACAAGAATTTAAGTAATTTAAAATTTTACAAAACCTCAAAAGACATGTTTAATGATTGGAACTATTGAAATTGCTGTAATTTATTTATGTACTAGTGGACGCACGCAGCTTCGCTCGCGTGGAATTAGACATAGCAATAGTTTCGTTTACACCAAATTATATTATATAGCCTATGTCACT
The DNA here is from genome assembly GCA_944567765.1 of Carterocephalus palaemon. NCBI lineage: Eukaryota > Metazoa > Arthropoda > Insecta > Lepidoptera > Hesperiidae > Carterocephalus > Carterocephalus palaemon. Next base: position 1,645,144 of record OX155664.1, read on the forward strand.
CAGTGTAGATGCAGCTTTCTAATGGTGAAAGAATTTTTGAAATCGGTCCAGTAGTTTTTGTGTGAAAACATTACAAACAAATGTTTCCTCTTTATAATATTATTAGTACATATATTAGTATGATAGACATGGGTGACATAATCAAGCTGTCTTTTCAATTTGCATAAAAATCATGGTTAGACTTAAAAATCCTCTTTCTTAAAAGAGACATGCTAATACCACATGAGTAAGAAAACGAAACTAATACTGCTAATGGACTATTCAAACTTCCTACATCATGATCTTCAAAGCTACCTCAGCGTGATAATAAAAACAATTAATCAATTATAAAAGAATCGAACTCTCTTTCGACTTTTCGAAGTCTTTCACAGTTTTTTCCATAGGGGAGTCGCTTTCATAGGGTTTTCAAAAAGCCCTTTTTATTAATGAATGGCTCGTGCGTACGCTCCTTTATGCCCCGCTAAAGTGTTCCCTTCCCTGATACGCAATGACATTGCGCTCTTTGAAAGATGCATAGGTATCTGAACTTAGATTGTTAAATTTTTTTTACCCAACATAAACGCTCACGCACTTTAATTTACCTAGAATCCTTTTTCGTCATAAATGTTAGAGATTGTTATCAGAACTTGAATATGGCTTCGGGTTGGATAAGAAAAGTACTCTAGTCCTCGAAGGGACCACTCGACTTGAGACTCGGTAAACGGAGTACAGGCCGCTCTCCAACTAGATGGACTGATGACCTAAAGAAGTAGGGTAACCACAGGTTTCAGAAGGCACGGGATGGGGAGGAGTGGCACTGATTAAGGGAGACCTATATACAGTAGTGGACTCCAAAGGCTGATGGATGGAGTTATGGTTCAAATTCCACCAATGACGTAAGAAATATGCGTTTTAAACAATTAAATGGCATCTGCTTGTAAAACATACGGCTGCATTTCCCCGAAAGCGCAGACAGAGGTGAAGAAGTGCACCTTCTTAAAAATTTCTTTCGCTGCGACCCATAGACGTCTCACTGCTGGGCACGGGTCTCTCCCAGACACTGCTGCGGGAGGTCTAGAGCATACTCCACCACGCTGCTCTATTGCGGATTGGTGGAGGGGTTAGTGGCCAACCCAGTGTCGAATGTTCTCAAGCCACCCGAAGGTCTTTGACAAGGCTTAACAACTGTTTCCAGCAATTTTCTTTAGGTCCCATGTAATAGGAGAGGACTCCGAGCTACTAATGAGAATTTCAATTTAGAATTCCAACTACTACCAACGACCACAACTCTGAGCGACCAGAGACCACAGCTTAACATTCCCACACACAGACAAATAAGCAAAGCTATTTAAAGTGTCGGCATCACTGAATGAATTTACGCGTGGACGTCATCTCTCAAATGTCGGAAATGTGGGCCAAGTCGTGGTGCGAGAATGTGGTGAATTACGACTACGATTCATTCTACGACTACCGATTTTATGAGTGAAAGTCAAGGTGTACTTTGAGGGTTTTTTACATTTTATTCTTCACATTAATAAACAGTAACTACGTACAGAACAGTGTATGCCAATCTATACTTCTATAGGTACTAATATTATAAAGAGGAAACATTTGTTTGTAATGTTTTCACACAAAAACTACTGGACCGATTTAAAAAATTCTTTCACCATTAGTTAGCTGCATCTTCACTGAGTGACAAAGGCTATATAATATTACTAGGAGTAAACGAAACTATCCTTATGTCTAATTCCACGCGAGCGAAGCTGCGGGCATCCACTAGTATGCCGCAGGGCATCCACTAGTATGCCGCAGGGCATCTTGTGGCGCTGTTGCGGAGTAGTGACCCCAAGGACCCGAGTTCCCCTGAGACCCAGACCAGACCAGACTTCCCATCTCCGGCTTACCTTTACTGGCTGGTCGGAGTGGACCTCAGGAGGGACCGCAGGAGTTTCGCCTCTGGCTTGACTTAACCGGCCGTCCAGAAAGATGCGTAATATCTCGCAGGGTGGAAGTTAAACTTGCGTGAGACGCCAGTTGGTAGAGTGGGTAAATCCACCTCATTTAAAGATATGATATAAATAAATAAATAAATTTACCCACGTTAAAAAGTCTCGTCCGGTGCACTCGGTTTAAATCCTTAACTCACCGGTTTTACACCCTTTATTTGAGATGGTACGATAACCCATTTCTAACTGCCGATAAACTTGAATTTGCTTATGACCGAACGATCGTAAAATGTGGGCTCGTTTGCGCTCCGATGAACATTTTGATTACGATAAATAGATATTTATTAGCTATGAGGATGGCTGTTCATATAGATACTGTCATATCGGTATTTATCTGCATATTAAAGATTTGACATTAGCGACTCTTTGGTGGGCACGATTTTCTTGTTACATTGTAAAGGTATACGTCATCGTTAATCGTTTAAAAATAGTCAAGTCAGCATTACATTCGTGACCTTATGGTAGTTTTTTAAAGCGCAAACAACTCCCAGTGCGTTATTTAAATTCTCTTAAAAATATTTCGTTATTAACAAGGGAAACAAACAGATTGGCTACTAACTACTAATCCGAGGCTGAGTACCTGCACCAAACCTCAATTTTGGGCCGTTAAAGGTAAGTCATATCTATTCATGTTATACCTACGAATAGTTACGAGTAGACCAACTGAGCACACATAATATATATCAATGAGCCAGATCAATGCCGATGAAACTTAATTGGTTAGGGCAAAGCGCAGTTTGTATACTCCGAATAAATTTAGCTGGGAAAATAACGACATAAGTACCATTCCTTAAAGTGATTCGTTACTAAAGTAGTCTAATGTTAAACAAACGATGATTAAAAGGGACAGACGAACTCAATTCTGACTCCATTCTCGCGCGGCTCATCTCGCAATCTCCCTGATATAGTTGTGTCGCGATATAAAACTCAAAGTTTACGGCCGAGATAAAAATACTGCGCGTCTCTTTACTGAGAGATGTTTTATTAAACGCTCTCTACAACCATATTGTTCATATATTGTCCATACATTATGGACAATATGGACTTTCTCCAAAATGTCATATTTAATTTTGTTCATTGCTAGGAGAATAGCAATCAATCATGTAACTTTATCCGCTGCCTATCCGAAACTTAGAATAGAACTGCAGATGCAAGGGAACATCTGGTCTAAGACAGTTCATTTTTAGGGTTCCTTGCTCAAATGGTGAAAAATAGAACCCAGCGGAGTTCATTGCATTTTCCGTTCAAGCATAGCATTCTCTGTGACATATCTGAATGTCACAGAGAATGCTATGCTTGAACGGAATTCTTGAACCGAACTGAAATAGACAGACAAAGGTAGTTTTTTTACAGAATGCGTGTTACTATTACCGTCAGAACTTAAAATAAAAAAAGCTAGACCCCAATGGAGGTCCCCATACGAGTAAACTTACAACGCTCGGTTGTTCGACGGAAATCTACGTGTCCGACTCCGACTCGCACTTGACCGGATTTTTCTTAAGACCTTTATGTTGGACGAGGGCTCCATTGATTGAAAGTGTGCTCCCGTGCCTTCTTGATCCGGGTGCTTCACTGTCATTAAGGTATAAACAATCAATGTGACTGTCAAAAGAAAATAGAAAAAAAGTCATACACATTAAAGTAGATATATCCATAATTCCGCTTTGGTTTATGGCATACATAAAACGCTCAGATTCCTCAAGAAATCATTCGTATAGAATAAGTGACATCTAGAGTGGTACGGTAGGTATTTACGGTCAGACTTGCGTCAGCTTAGCGACCTTAAAGACTTACCTAACATTAAGATTTTCAGAAGACGTAAACTTGACTATATCTCTGATCTTTGCAAGAATCTCAAGTGGCTCCCAATCCGTTTTCACAGGGACACCAGAATTCTATGTTTGCTATATATAACATCTTGCATAATCTCACTTACCCCACTTATTTGCGAGAACGTTTCTCTTATGTGTATATAAATAAAGAAACTGCTAGGCAATCACCGCCCGCCGACTATAAGTGATAGGAAAAGTATCAGCGTACGAAATAACAATAAAATATTACGTAGCAATTTGCTAACAACGCAGAGAATGCCCGACACGAACAATAATTTTCAAATTTACGACGCCCGGCGTTATAAAATGCGAGGCCGTAACTATCCGGTAAAATCCGGTACTAATATTACTTGCTCGCGCTTCGAACTGTAACTTACCTGTCTCTGGTGAACAATAGAGTTAGCTCTATCGTATTGGCTTTCGTAAACTTATGTGACAGAATACTATAAAGGTCTAATGCTATTGATAAATACAAATAATACAATTAATTTGGTGTTATCGTGAGACGAACAATAATTTTGAAGTTTACGAAGCTGAGCGTTATAAAATGGGCGGCCGTAATTATCCGGTAAATTCCGGTACTAATATTACTTGCTGGCGCTTCGAGCTGTAACTGTCTCCGGTGCACAATAGAGCTAGCTGTATCATATTGGCTTCAGTACACTTATGTGACAGCATACTGGTCTTATGTTAAATTTACCTGGCTGTGCGTTAAAAAATGGGCGGCCATAACAATCCGGTAAATTCCGGTATATGTGTTGTGCGTAAAAGAATCGAAACATGTTTTTTTTTATCATAGTTATATTTATTTTTAATTATTATATAATTATCCTAATATTTTCCTGCAAGAAGGCAAATATGCCTGACTAGAAACTTCGGACTTCTAAACCAGTCAGCACAACTGAGCTATCACCGCTTACAAAGCAAAATAGAAACATCCAATTTATTTCCCCTCCTACTCGTACATAATATGAAAGGTATATTTTTCCCCAAATTCCACCAGGGAAATGTCCGTGTGAATAATATCTCTACTCACCTGTAAACGGAGTGGTGTTTCGTGAGAACAATGAAATATGAAGGGACGGGGTACTATACTATACTGTACACCCCATCTATCCTACCCTTTAGGGTTAAGACGGCCGACTAGTACGTCGAATGCGGTAACATCACTTTTATGTGGAAGGGTTAACAACTATACGCGCCAAATCGTCGTCATTTTTCTATTGTTACCATATGTATTTTAGGCTTCAGTACAGTATATAAAATAGTCCGATAGTAGATAGAACCCGTATCGGGTTCGATCCCCAGGTCGAGCAAAGTTTTATTAGGTACTAGTGGACGCTCGCAACTTCGCTCGCGTGGAATTAGACATAACAATTGTTTCGTTTACACCTAGTAATTTAGACTATGTCTTAACTATAACAATTTAAGAATTAAAAATGTCGTAGGTTAAGTAACTACATAACAAAACGCACGAGGCACGAGTGCCTTCCGATTGTCTAATCGATATCGGATCCGACTATCGGAGAGAAAAATCTGACGTGTATTCCCAGCCTAAATGGATGAAATAAATTAATACATGTGACTATTGTGAACAGCGGTGACGGCCCAGGGCCCCAGGCTATCGAACTCGCCACGCACTCGAGTGCGGGTTCAAATCCAAGCGGCACAGACCATCGTAACATCGTAAGAAAATCTGCATACCTAAGAGTGTAGTGTGCCAATCCGCACTTGGCCAGCAAACTTGGTAAACTAAGGCCTAACCTAAGGGGAGAGGAAACCAACAGTGAAAAAAAAGCCTTGTGGTTGTTTATAAATTAATAGATGCTGGGACTCGAATCCGAAACAATAATTTTTCGTAGTTAGATGCTACAGATTCTCCAATGCTCCATCACTGTTTACAAAACAGAATGCTTTTAGTAACATTAAAAGATTCCATCAATAGTCGATTGGTTTTCTTTGTGCATTTTCTTCGGAGCATCTATTCCTCTCAGATATTTCCGATGCATTAAAAAAGTTTCTCTTTGAATAAACCTTTTCAACTTTCATGTAAAATTATTCAGGTTCAATATGGAATGTTTTATGTGCATGACATACGGAACGTTGTGATTCTCCGTTTACTATTTCCATCCATCCATCCATCAGCCTCTTGTGGTCCACTGCTGGACATAAGCCACCATCAATCAACGCCATTCTAGATCATACCGCCCTCTGAATTCAACGGTTCCCACTGGTTTACTATAATTACTTAACTAATCATGAATCATATTGAATCTAAAATTAGAAATATAAATAGAAAATAATTTATTTTCTTTCTTAATGCTACAAGATCACAGAATGAAATACATGACAAAAAAACAGAGAGATTACTTAGAAATTAATTTTATACCTCACTTTAATGAGTCTAGTTCGTGGTCTGTTACAGTTTAAAAGGGGTGACGGGTGTTAAAATATCTTATCGCTAATAGCGATTGAACAAGTTGCGTTCTCGTCGTTCAAACTTGGATTTACTAAAGGAAAACGCAATGATTTTACAGTATATCTATACCTACTGCAAAATATCTATGCCACCTTCATAGAATTCAGTGGTAAAATTTTCTCATGAAAAAATTATCATGGCGGCGCTGTGTCCGTTGAGGTAACAGAAAACGTCAGTTCACGAGGCATCACTTTTACTGCGCCTATGGCAATACTGTTTCTATTTCACACGCTTTTATTAGCTTGTGCATACATACATAGTACTTAGATAAGTATGTATACGTATGTAACAGAATCTTTGAACGTGATTTTCACCCTCTTCAAAACGACGGATTAATTTAAAACTTTGCTCACTTATTAAGGGCCAATAACAATGCAATCATTTTAAAAAAAAGTTCACTAGTTCGGTTATCTACCAAAGAGTGTTTTTTAGTTTTGTTTTTTTTTTTGAACGTTGTTGCTAATTATTTACAACTTGTTTTATGCATGGGAAGACCTTAAGAATATATTTCTTAACACATCAATCTAGTGCGGTTCCTGAAACAAGCCCGAACACAAAACATCCCCACGAGATCTGCTACACCCGTATATCTTGTACGATTTATAGTTATTACTTCTAGCGGGATTCCTCCGAGAGTGCTGTGGATTCCAGTTCCAATCCACCCGCGGTCTTGATTTGAATCGCAAAAATATTAAATTCCAAAAATCACATTGCCGAGTTTGATATTTTAGTTCACCTACATTTGTCACATTCGCGTTTGTTGTGCGGATAAAAATTAGCGATATAAAAATATCACTTGTTGTGACAGAGAACGGCGTTACACAAACTTGTTGTAACAGAGAACGGCGTTACACAAACTTGTTGTAACGGAGAACGGCGTTACACAAGTATGGCTGAGAGTTCTACATGTTTTTGAAGGCATGTGAAGGCTTCTAATTTGCACTTGGCCACCGTGGTGGACTATGGCCTAAGTTAAGCCCTCATTTAGTAACAGGACCCGTTGTCAGTTTATTTACTCAATATAAATAATTAATACGGATCAACCGATTACACTTATTAGCAAAATTGTCAAGAGTATTAAATTACATGAAAATAACAGTAAAATGTCATTTCAACACATAAAAATGTAAAGTATTGATTGTAAACCGATATACTGACATAAGTAAGGTACAGTCCATTTCTATAGAAAAATTCCCAAACTTCTGAACGTACGTATAAATTACCCAATAAAAATGTCTATGACTATTCTAAATACTGCAAATACTGTTTATTCTCGTGTAACATACAGTTTACATAACATACCATAAAGGTCATTCGCTTTCAATGTAAGGTGACCGTGTCCACAAGACAATTGAATTCTATCAGGCACCCACACGTGGAATGTAAGCGAAACTGCACACGTCACACAAATTCAATTTGCCATCAGCGCAGCGAGGTGAGCATGTTTCAACAAGGACCGGCTGCTATAGAATAGATGTGCACACACATCAGTTATGTGTGCGCGACTCATTATCCCGGCATTTCACCCCCCTTAACGCCATTAATCGCCAATTCGAAACAGCATTTATCCAGTAAATTAAGATGCTGTTCAGCATGCAGCTTTGCTCGCGTGGAATTAGACATTCACTAACTTCAAAAGCGGCAAAGTTTCATAAGAACATTGCACCCCTGTTTTACCCCTTTAGGGGGTGAGTTTTCAAAAATCCTTTCTCATTGCTTCCCTACGTTAAAAAAGGAGCCCCTGTGCAAAATTTCAAGTTTCTAACCCTTATAGTTTAGGCCCTGAGACTAGGCTTCCGCCCAGTTTGCGACTTCTGTTATTGAGCAACTGCAGGGCAGTCGCAGAGGATATGGATGGGTGATTCCTCCGCCTCATTACAGAACCTACAGGCCACTGCTAGTTTTCCTATCGTATGTAAGTGTTCGTATAATTTATATGGAGATTATGTCAAATACATTTGATAGGCAAATTTATCGACAGTTAAGTTATTATTTCCACCTTCAGTCTTCACGGTAGCAATCACAGACATTAACCTTATCTAGTATTCTTGGGGATAGCAAATATGTGACCGACCGTCTATCACAGTTTTCATACACGGCAGCGGAAGAATGCTGTTGCATGCTTGTTTACTATGTAACGTCTACAAAAAAAAAATCCTCCCTTAATCAGCGCCACTCTTCCCGGTCCGGTGCCTCTCCACCCAGTACTCCGTTCCCGTTGGTGATTATTCCCGCATCCAATGAATCTCTCGTGACAGTACTGCAAGGCATCTGTCGTCTCAACACAGCTGCATCCATAACCGCATCTCACTGGAACCGCAATCACTCACTCAAGCCGGTGAGATACACCGCGCATTCCCGTCTAAGAATACATCACAACCAAACCTCTCCTAGTATTTATTTATCAACAAATGAGTCACACGCGGCCACGCAAATAGCTGTGCATCGCCGGTACACGTGGGTCGAGCCACCTGGAGCTCCATTTTAGAACCGCTCGCCGCGCATCGAGCACTCGATTTTGAGTAGGTAACTATTGACGTAAGCTCGACTACAAAGAGTGATCTCAACTGCTCACAGGACGAGGGGAGGATTAAAAAATTAATCATTACATAAGTATCATTTATCAGCATAATACCAATCTATTAATTTAAATATTTCTGTTTAAGTTCACATACTTTATAGCGACATCGAAGACGAACCCTTCAAAAATTTTACTACAAAAATGTTACTTGGAATGACTCAAGTCGCATTCGACGAGAAAATTTCATACGAGCGATTCGAGAATAAATCTTCCTATACATGCACGCGGTAGGAGCGACATTGCGACTGCTCGTCAGGGCAGGCGAAAATAGCCGGATGGGACTGACGCATGACGCTTCGGAGATTTGATTCGGGTCGGATTGGATGACGGTGACGGCCGGAGGTCGGCGACGAGTCGTCCCGCAATTAACCCTAACGCTGGAAATACATTTCCGATTTTTCTCTCCGATAGTCGGACGATAGACTGATCAGACAATCTGAAGGCACTCGTGCACAAAATTTAATTTCATTTTTCATTTAAAATTAATTTCATTTTTCATTTTAAATGTATGGCACGAGTATTCAAACAAATGTGTTTGAATACTAAATATACATACGATCCGATAGTCGGATCGGACTTCCGAGTATGTACGGCACAAGTGCCTTCCGATTATCTGATCAGATTTCTCTGGCCATTGCGGGCCTATTATTATTATTAATTTACCGGATTTCACAGAAACACTGGAAAAAGTAGTAACCTTTGACGATATCTACCAACTACGGAAAATCTCAAAGCAAAATTCCATATGATACGCTCCCGCATTGCATATTACCAATAACTTTCCAGACGAATACCTCAAGATGACCGCTGCCAACTTTTACAATATTCATATTTCAAGTTACCGGAACGCCAATAAGTCGTCTGAAACAATGAATTCAAGCAAGTTCTCGAAGCAAGTCATAACAAGCTTCCAAGTTCTCGAAGCAAGTCATAAGCGGTAGCGGGCTAATATAAACAGTTTGGTTCTTAATTAATATGTAGCGTTGTTACATACATGAAAAAAATAAACTAATATGCAGGCAGAATCGTAATTCAGTAGTTTCAACACTCAACAACAGATACGTGGAAATGGGCAGAATCCTGGATTCAACGGATTAGCAACAGAATTTATTCGCCCTCTATACCTTAATCTCTTTCATGTTTTTTTTTGTAGTTTTGTTGAATTTCTGTTTGTTTGAAAACCCCGTGAGACCACGGCTTGGAAAAGGAGCAATCTGCCTCATTGGTCTAGTGGAAACAAGAGCCAGTCGCTCTTGTGTTAACTAGACCAACGAGGCAGAAGCTTGGATTTTTAAGAAAGTCTTGGGTTTGATCCCGCTGTTCGGGCAACAACTATTGGTTTTTTTTTATCTTGAAGGCTGTATGCCAATAGGCTCACCACAAAACAAAATTCTATCCGCTCACCGCTTGCAACTCGGAGCCGTCGCTGCCCGGTCCCGTAAAGAAACTGCAGCTCTCGGCCGAGTTTTCATAACAAAATGTTGCATGTTATTGTACCTTACCTGCCCCGCTGTTTAATTAAAATTTAATTTCGCGAAACAGAACAGAAAACTTTATACAGAATCGCAATATATTCATTCTAATAAGTAAACTGACGAAATAGTAAACAGAAGTAGAACTATAAAGTATAGTAACCTAAAATGGAAATTAAGAAATAAATAATAACAAATAAAAAACGCTATACATTCAAATCCCCGCAGTTGCCTACAGCGGGGGCAACCGCAGTATTCAACATCCATCCATCCCAGGTTAACGATTAATCGCATTGTTATTTAATCATTATGTAACTGTGCTATCTCATCTTGTTAACCCCTGACGCAAAGATTTAGATTTTAGATGACGCGAGGATTTTATAAGTTTGACGTGTCTATGTGCCTGTCTGTGGCATTTTTTTGTTGCTCACGTGATCGAGTTGGTTCTTAGCTACAATTCATTCCGCATGTTTTAAAAAGAATAAAATTTTAATTTAAAGTAAAACGAATACACTAACTAGTACTGTCCCAGTCGCGGCGACGCAAATCTTAAAAATTTTAATGAAATTAAAAGGCCGACAGATTTTTTTTTTTTTACTTTTTAGAGGATTTTTGTGTTACTTATTTTTTTTTATTGTATTCCATAAATAAAATTGATATTACTAAAATATTCACGTGAAAATTACAAAGTATTGTACTCGTATGCAGTTGTTGTTAGTAGCGTCTGCCAAATGTTAATCGGAAAACCATATCTGTGGCGAAGCAGATTTTGCGACGCGATTCGTCTCAACTATAAATCTCCAATTTCAATTTTATCAGATTACGTTAAACGTGTTTGAAAAGAAATCAGTTGTATTGATTTTAGTTGTTGTTGTAAAAACTAGAACAGACTTCGAACGTGGGCAATAAAGTAATCGTCCATTAGACACAACAACACTTCTAGCACCCCAGACAAGCTGTCGCAGTTGGCTTCGCGTTCCAATTAGCCCCGAAACAAACATAATAATATTAAACGCAGTGTCACGTGGCAGTCCATCAAGAACGCGTAAACCGCCGCGTGGAGTAGCGTTTCATAAATTATTTGCCCTTTATCGACCCTCGTAAAACACGCGCATAGCAAACTGTGCTTAAACTCGCAGATTTAAAGTTTAAAATCCGATTTTATAGTTTAAATAAATTTATTTTATCGGAATTGAAACTGCACCGTAAGCTGATTTAGGGTTGATTTTCCGTTGGTGTTGGAAAATGTTCGAGGTTTCGTAGCGAGTAATGTATATCGAGGGTTAAGTACATTGAGTTGATATAGAAATAATAAATGTCGACGAAGACGTTTATCGACTCGACACGCGTGTAAAATATTTCGATTATATATATTTTAAAAGCGATAAATTCAGGGCGATATTATTGCTAATAAAATAAAATTAAACCAAGATGATCGTAACAATCTGATTTTATAATGATATTTTGATTATTTAAGTATATTTTAAAAGCGATAAATTCTGGGCAATATTATTGCTAATAAAATAAAATTAAACCAAGATGATCGTAACAATCTGATTTTATAATGTAAACGACGTATGATAGGTTGATTACATGGTATAAATATTACTCAGTTTATAAGTTTGACCGCGTCTCGAAAAATAAAGTATTGGCCGCCCTTCGACGAGGTGGACTGACGTCCTGAAGAAGCCAGCGGGAAACCGTTGGATTCAGAGGGCGCAGGATCGGGAGGAGTGGCGACGATTGAGGGAGGCCTATGTCCAGCAGTGGACCCAAAAAGGCTGGATGGATGGATATAAGTTTGATATGCTTCGTATGGGACCAAGAAAAATTAAATAAGGTATTCTTGACGGCTATAGCCCTAGTTAAGTAGATATAAACATTGAATATATTAATTTAAAGAAATACCATCGATCTGTCGCAATCATAGTAGGTATCTACATAATAAATTAAGCTTTGAAATAGTTAGGTGTGATTTTATCACAGATATAAATAGCACCTTTGATTGGCATAATTCGCAAACAGTTTTGCTTTTGAGTACAAAATGAAAAAGTAGATAATTTGTTACAAATAGTTTTTGCAACACAGGAAGATACGTCCATAATAATTAACAAACATACTTAAAATCTACAAAAAAAATGAATGTAGCAATGACCACTTAATAAACGTCTGCCTGCAGGTCAAATTATAATTGTAACACCGATTTTCACACACACAATTGCTTGACGTAACGTAAGTAACATGCGAAACCTCGACATTCCCAACCAGAGTTAGTCCAAATTAAATTATAACAAATTTGAAAGCCACTTCCACATCCACTTACCGAAGTACTCGCTTCTCCCCGCGCCCCCGACGCTACTTAACTCTCTGGAGTGCGCTTTAACAGGCGAATATTATACGTACTGAGCCAGTACTTAGTCGCCTTAGAGTCCTTTCGGCTCGCATGTGAAGTGAGTTACAAGCGGAAGCGATTAATGGTATAAAACTTATTGTGCTCGAAAAGAGGAAAACGAATTTTAAAAAAATTGGTTTTGACAGATCGTTTGATTTTTATTCCCACCGTCACATGACGGTCACATGACGGTAATTTACTTACTCATTTGAGAAATACCGAAGTTAAGAAAACGATGAAGCCACTATGTAATGATACAAATTGTTAAAATGTTATTAACTATTTTATTGTGCACCCCCACCCTGTTTCTTTTACAAAATTACTTTCAAGATTTTTGTATGTACCTACTTGTTGTATGTATGTTGTATCTTTATCCTTTTGGTGTACAATAAAGGAACTTGTCTAGACAGACAAGACGGACAGACAGACGTCTGTCCGTCTGTCTGTTTTCCTGGTGAATCTTCGGTATCGCAAGGACCAAAAAAGTGCGGGCAGAAGCGAGATGAGAGATCTATGCGAACTTATATAGCGAAGCTTTGGCGAGCAAAACTATGTGGGATCACACTAAAAACTATGTAATAGATAGCGAGCGAACATCGAGCGAGGGCGAGAGATCGTTGGATATTTCGTTCACATCTTTGGAGTTGCTGACGAAGCTCAGCCCTGTAGGTTGCGGCGTGAACCGAAGTATGAAATTATATTGTTAATTTTTTTTTAAAGCGTTTTATATATTTTTTTATTTTCGTGCATTGTCATTGGAACCAAATATGGGTGCCGAATTTCAGCTCGATAGCTTCAGTGGAAGTCGGTGAAATATTGATTGCAAGATTCCAGGACATACATACATACGAGTGAAGTTATATAAAAGCTTTTAAAAAAATATGTGAAACGATGCCCGCCCGTCCGCTAGCGATATGCCCTGCATTAACTTGGACCAAACATCAAGTCCTTATCGCCAAGGTGCTGCGGCGAAAAACTAACCGGCTTATTACTAGGCGGTGTGCGCTCGCGATTACATCCCCACTCGGCAGCTGAGCGTTGAGCATGTTATTAATGTAGGTAGTATTAGAAATAAAACAGTTTTCTCACATAAAAATACTAGGACATAAATAACACATAAATGGACGCCCGCAGCTTCGCTCGCGTTGAATTAGACATTCACTAACTTCAAAAACGGCAAAGTTTCATACTAACTTTGCACCCCCGTTTTACCCCCTTAGGGGATGAATTTTCAAAAATCCTTTCTTAGTGCTCCCCTACGTTATAAAAGGAACCCCTGTGCAAAATTTCAAGTTTCTAGCCCTTATAGTTTAGGCCCTGCGTTGATATGTCAGTCAGTCAGTCAGTCAGTCAGTCAGTCAGTCAGTCAGTCAGTCAGTCAGTCAGTCAGTCAGTCAGTCAGTCAGTCAGTCAGTCAGCCAGTCAGCCAGTCAGTCAGTCAGTCAGTCAGTCAGTCAGTCACCTTCTCCTTTTATATATATAGATGTACGTCATAGAGATTCCATGTGATGCCAAAAAATAATGAAGACTCCGTGGAACGGTGGTGTGTGAGCATACCGAATTCAACCGGGGTACTTATTAAATTCGCAGAGAAAAAAATATTCAAAAAATTAACACCGACATTAGAATCCTCAGCTAGGCCCGAAGAAATATTCATATAACTTATTGATACCAAAAAAACGTGTGAAGACGAAGTAACCTAGTAAGACAAGTTTTTTGTGTTGTTTAAAAACTTACCATTTAGGCAGGCCGGCACAAACCAACTGTGTAATGAAATCTTCAGAGAACGAAGAAAAATTCTCTTCAACCATTCGTGAATATCAGAGAATGATAGACTGATACGCGCTGATTATTCCCAAAGTGTGCATGCCACCGCCATCTGTTGGCGGGTGGCGTAAACATGCTCCGGGCCTTGAAAGCTGGCTGGAAGACAGACTTTCAATGTTAATCTTCACTGACAGGTAGTGGGCATATTTTAGAAAAGGCACGTCGAACTACGCCGGTTGATGTCTTGATATCGGCTACCCTTGAGATGCCGTCATGGCCTGGAAATGTCTTGATGATGCGCCCAAGACTCCATTTTAAAGGTGGGAGGTGCTCGTCTTTTATGAGGACCAGAGTATGCTGCGATAAATCATCTTTGTTCTGTTTCCATTTGGTCCTTGTCTGAAGCTCGGATACGTATTCCTTGGACCACCTGGCCCAGAAGTGCTGACGCATCTGTTCCGCCCGTTGATACCGCGTGAGACGATGAATGGGCTTGTCGATCAGGTCTTCGCCAACCGGAGCTGTCAGGGAGCGGCCGACGAGGAAGTGTGCTGGGCTAAGCGGCTGCAGGTCGTCTGGATCTGTCGATAAGGGACTGAGAGGACGGGAATTCAATACGGCCTCAATTTGAATTAAAACAGTATTGAATTCCTCGTACGTTAAGTGCGCGTTGCCAACGACGCGTCGCAAATGATGCTTGCAACCTTTGATTCCAGCTTCCCAATACCCAGCAAAATGACTGGCGTAGGGCGGTAAAAAGTGAAATTTGATACCTTGAGAGGCTACGTAATCTTTAATGTGTTCTGAACAAGATTTAAGAAATTTAGAAAAATCGTTTTTTAACCCAATAAAGTTTTTTCCATTGTCTGAGAATATATCGCTTGGTTTTCCGCGGCGTGATATAAATCTTTTAAGCGCAAGTAAATAAGCATCTGAAGAGAGATCGCTGACCAATTCGAGGTGAACAGCGCGTGTGACAAAACATATAAATAGACAGATATAAGATTTAATCATTCTCGCGCCCCTACCTTTACGGTTAAGTATGAATACGGGTCCTGCGTAATCGACTCCGCATTTCATGAAAGGAAAGCCTGGTTGTAATCGTTCAGCGGGTAGGTCGCCCATGAGTGGACTTAAGAATTTCGGTCGCGTACGTGCGCAGGTAACGCACTTGTGCACTACCGTGCGAGCCAAGGTTCTACCGCCCACTGGCCACCATGTTTCTCTGAGTGAGTATAAAAGTAACTGTGGTGCTGCGTGCAATAATGTTTTGTGTGCCTCTCTAAAAAGGAGTAAAGTGAAATGATGTTTTGCTGATAGTAAAATTGGATGTTTTTTGTCGAAATCAAAATGAGCAGAATTACGGATACGACCACCGACGCGAATTATATTTTTATCATCAAGAAATATATTTAAATTTAGTAAGTGATGAGTACTGCGTAATTTTTCTCCTTTTATAAGTGTCTCATACACATCAGGATAGGCCTCGCGCTGAGAGAAACGCGTAAGCATCAGTAGGGATTCACTCAACTCGTCCGCAGTCAATTCATCGCGCCGCCGCGTTTCTTTATTGCGCGTATTGTGTATAAAGCGAAGTGCATATGCGGCCGCACGCTGTATGCGATTGAACTGAGAGAATCTAGAAAATGTAAATAATGCGTCATTAGTAACCTGATTAGAAGCTAATACCTTTATTGCGTTTGATTTAGTTTCAGGTAAATCGGCGGGATTTGAATCTATGTGCGCACAGGAGGAATTATATAGGAGTTCATGGAGGAATGAGGGTCCATTCCACCACAACGTTGAGTTAGCCAATGCATCTAAATGTACTCCGCGTGAAAGGAGATCAGCCGGGTTGTCACGGCCCTTGACGTGCCGCCATAGACAATCTTTCGTAAGCTCGTGTATCTCTGCGACTCGGTTTTGCACGTATGTTTTTAATAAATTAGGTGACATCCTTAACCAGCCTAAAACGATTGTAGAATCGGTCCAGAAAATCACTTTATTAAAATGACCTCTGAGCGATTCTTTAAGCTTAGCGTACAGACGAGCGCCCAAGCGAGCTCCACACAACTCTAACCTGGGTATAGTCGTGGGAGTGAGCGGTGCCACCTTGCCCTTTGAACTTAATAATCGAACCGCCACAGCTGATCCCTGACTAACACTACGAACATAAGCGCACGCGCCGTATGCTACCTGTGATGCATCGGTGAATATGTGCAGTTCTTTGCAAGCAGCTTCCTCACAAATGACGTGACGCGGTACTCTTATACTGTCGAGTATGGAGAGATTATTCACAAAGGTATACCATGCTTGTGCTATGTCGTTAGGTACTTCTTCATCCCAAGTTAATTTGAGTACCCACAATTTCTGAAGCAATATTTTCGGTAATATTATTGCAGGGCTCAACAATCCAAGAGGATCGAAGATCTGTGATGTAACAGATAAAATTATGCGTTTAGTAGGTTTAATTTTACAAGTATAATCGAACTGCGTGTTAAAATGTAAATAATCAGATTTATTATGCCAGCCTAATCCTAACGTTTTACTGTGCGCGTGTTCTCCTAAGGATAATTCCTTTACAGTGTTATTTGTTGCGTAGTTACTGTGATCAAAATTAAAAACCCACTTGCGAAGGGGAAAGCATCCTTTATTTAAAGTTTTAGCGGTTTCTTCACACAAAAATAATAATTTATCAATGCCTTCGTCTCCACAAATCAAATCGTCTACGTAAAAATCATTGTTTATGATTCTTGCAACATCGGAGTTATCGGTCTCGTTTGCTAATTCTTTTAAACACCTGCAACTTAAAAATCCCGAGGAGGCATTACCATACGTCACGCGTTGCATTTGATAAATACTAATGTCCTCCGATGGACTATCGCGCCATAGAATAAGCTGCAGATCGCGTTGTTCAGGATCAATGAGTACCTGCCTGTACATCTTTTCGACGTCAGCGCAGGCGACGTACTTGTACTCGCGAAATCTTAGTAAAATAGAAATTAAATCCCCCTGTAAAGGTTCCCCAGTGAGCTGTAAATCGTTAAGCGATGTTCCGTTCGACGTCGCTGCGCTGGCGTCGAATACTACTCTTAAGCGCGTCGTAGTACTATGCTCGCGGAACACGCCGTGGTGCGGCATGAAGTAGTGAGGGTTGCCATGAGCGGTGATGCGACTCATGTGCCCCAGCTGTATATATTCATGAATGAAATCATGGTATAGCTGTTTGTATGCGGGGTTGCTATGCAATCGTTTTTCTAACGCTAAAAAACGACGCTCCGATTGAGAGTATGACTCACCCAGCCCGTCGGGTGAACGTGAGAACGGTATACGAACGCAGAATCTTCCATCAGCAGCGCGCGTTGTTGTATGTAGGAAGTGCTCTTCACACTGTCGTTCGGTCTCACTGCGCGAATCCCCCGACTTGCGATCGCTGGGCAGCTCTTCGAGCTCCCAAAACAAACGTACTTGCTTGTCTATAGCCTGCGTGTCTAATGTGCTATAATTACAAGATACAGTTTTTGAAAATTGTTTGCTTTGATAAAAAGGACCGGATACAACCCAGCCTAATTTGGTGTTTTGAAGGACGGGGCCACTCGCTAGTCGCAACCTTCCTTCTTCTAACAGATCCCAAAAATAATCCGCCCCGATCAACATATCAATAGGTTGACACTCATAGAACGTAGGGTCTGCGAGTTGAATGTGCGTAGGTATATTTAATTTATTTTTATGAATTGAGAAAGTTGGTAAATTGGAAGTTATGTGTGGTAAGACTAAACATGAAATGCGCATGCTGAACGTCCCACATAATGCCTTTAATTGTACATCACTAGTTTGCGTGCTTTTAGTGACAACATTACCAACTCCGTGTATTTGTGCAGTGGACTGTATTGAATGTAGATTTAGTTTATCGCTTATATGCTTTGAAATAAAACTTCGTTCGCTACCGCAATCTAAAACGGCGCGAATCCTGTGGTAATCGCCTATCCCGTCGGCAATCTCAACTATCGCAGTAGATAAGAAAACAGATCGTGAATGTGTGTGTATATGCAACGTCCGAGCTGATCCCGCTGCAGGTGTGTTGTTGTTTACCTGATGCGCGGGCGCAGGCGGCTGGCCCGGCTGCGCGCGATCGCCGGCACCCCTTTCGCCCGCTTCATTAGCTAACAGCAACGACACGGAGCGCACCTCCGCGCTGCTCCCGTTGACCTCAGAATGAATCAAAGTATTATGTTTTTTATCACATTTCCTGCAGGGACCATATCGACACTCATTCGCTGTATGACCTGGATGCAAGCAGTTTTCACATAAGTGTTTGTTTTGTATGAAATTAAGTTTATCGTGTAAGTTTAAGTTGAGAAATTGTTGACAAGAATATAATGGATGTTGTGCGTTACACAGAAGGCAAGTATTTGTGCGTGGATTCGTATAACTAGTGCGCGGCTTTGTGTTGTTAGTTACTACATTACACTGTAGCTTTGAATGATTTTGTGTTTGCGGATTAAAAGAATGACGCTTGAAATTTGATGAATGTGAATTGTGAGAGGATGAATGTGAGGTTCCGGGCTTTGAATGTGTTACAGATAATGTTTCCAGTATATCAGCCTTATCTCTTAGAAACGTAATCAAATCTTCTAATTTAATTTTAATAACACTGTCAGTGTCTGCAGTGGGCGGTACCAGCGTGCCTTTGTAACGTTCCCACTCGCGTTCCGTGGCGGGATCTAATTTGCTTACCACTAAGTAAATGACCAGCGTGTCCCAGTGCTCTGTAGGTTCGCCGAGTAGTTTTAATGCTCGAATATTTTTTAATATCGTGTCGATTAGCTTGCGAATCAACGACGGCGACTCTTTGTTTACACTGGGGATATTGAAAAGGGACTTAACGTGATTATGAACCAGTAGTCTGCTATTGTTATATCTATTTAACAGTAATTCCCAAGCTATCGAATAATTGCGTGCAGAAAACTCAACTGAGTCTATTACTAGTTCCGCGCTGCCACAAAGCGATGATTTGAGATAATGAAACTTTTGTATCTCTGAGATTTCATGTGAGTTGTGTACTAGGGCCAAATATGTATCACGGAACTCTAACCACTGATCATAATTACCGTTAAAAGTAGGAAGCGAGATAGTAGGTAACTTAACCGATTGAAATGAATTATTTATTGATAATGACTTGTCACAGGCTGATTCCTCATCATGGATCATACACTCTGTCTTCGCGATGACACTGAAATAATTATTTTCAAATTCCTCACGAACTAATAATTGCGATTCTGACTCAGACTCCGGGAGTAAACGTTCTATTTTGTTTTGAACATCGTTAAATTCACTATATAATGATTTTGCGCCTTGTAGCCTTAGGTTTAACTCTATTCTTTGCGTGTAAGTTATTTCTGAAGATTTAAAGGAATTAACGTAATTTTTAAATACCGTAAGTCTGCCTTTGATGGAACCTCTTAGTTTATTTAAGCCTTTCATCGTATCCTCGTTAAATTTATCTGAATCGCCCTTTGTCATTTTGGATGGTAAGAAAAGCGGGAATACTTACAGTTTGCAAACACCAAAATTAACACGTCACGGGCAACTACACTAGTCCGTCGACTACTTTTACACTGCGATGGTCCCGATGCGATGGTTCAAATGCCGACTGGAATCCTGGATCTTGCGCGTTGGATCCTAGGTTCTTGTCGTTGACGTGGACGTCGAAGTACACGTAGATTTGCGAATAGTCCGGTCTTCTTGTGGAATCCGACTCGTAGGTCCAACTTTATGTAGCGTGTTGTGAATTCGTTGAATGAAAATAGGCGATTTCGATCATAGAATATATTAGAAATAAAATGAAATAAGTACAACAAGGCGGATATGCGAATTATGAACGAAGAAAAAAATTAATATGGCGAATTTTTCAATGGCGAAATTGCGGACACGTAGAGGGCCCAGCGGGGCCGCGCGATTGGCTGGCGATGACGCGATACTTGGTTTCAATTGGTCGGCGGTTCGCGCTGATTATTCCCAAAGTGTGCATGCCACCGCCATCTGTTGGCGGGTGGCGTAAACAGGTGGTACAATAAAAACTAAAGCATCCCGCATCAAAGGCAACAAGCTCAACTCAATTTTCTTCCCTCCACTGCCTTAACGTCTCATATTTCTTCCAACATTTTCCATTTCCTTGCCTCAGGATACTAATTGACTTGCAGAACAGAATTTAAAGTCGACAACGACTAGATTTTGCAAGCTGTAACGTAAAAAAAGATGGCACCGAATCCTCAGTGAGAATGCAAGACGCTGCGAGAGACCGAGTTAGTAAACTTTGGAGTCTGTTTCGAATTCGCTTCAACTACCGCGAACAGTGGCGTCCGGGCAAACGAGTGAAACGTGCCGTAACTTGGCTGGCTGGCGTCCTTCAGATTCATAAGGCAGCAGATTCGATGAGGTAATTAATACTAATATACTTAACTTCTCATATTTCTTCCAACATTTTCCATTTCCTTGCCTCAGGATACTAATTGACTTGCAGAACAGAATTCAAAGTCGACAACGACTAGATTTTGCAAGCTGTAACGTAAAAAAAGATGGCACCGAATCCTCAGTGAGAATGCAAGACGCTGCGAGAGACCGAGTTAGTAAACTTTGGAGTCTGTTTCGAATTCGCTTCAACTACCGCGAACAGTGGCGTCCGGGCAAACGAGTGAAACGTGCCGTAACTTGGCTGGCTGGCGTCCTTCAGATTCATAAGGCAGCAGATTCGATGAGGTAATTAATACTAATATACTTATCTATAAAGGAGAAGGTGACTGACTGACTGACTGACATATCAACGCAGGCTATACGAGCGCTTGAGCGCTGTCATAAAATAATCTGTGGACTTATAAAATGTCAGTAAACTTTGCAATCACATGCCCGTTCCGTCGCGCCAGTTAAAGTTGCAAGCCTGATCGCATCAGATAAGCGTTAGTGTTAATACTTGGTTAATGGGTTTAGTTATCTGCTGCAGCCGCTCATCCAGGTCACGGGTGGGGGAGGCGCTTTAGATTAATTTCATCACTTGAGAAGGTAAACATCAACAAAAAAAGTGAACGCTAATTCCGCTAATAATATTTCTAAAACAAGGTTGTAACGATAGTTTAAATCTGACGGCCCAGACGGCAACTTTTAAGTGGAATGTTTTTTATAAATTTTAGCGTAATGAACAACCAGCCTGATGGTATATGATCATCTAGCAACGCCAGAGGAGTCTCTTTGAAGGAGAGCTCGTTTTGCAGCATTTTTAAGGATCATGTTTAGCCCACCGGAAAACTTTTAGAAGCAAGCCCATTATACAATTTGTAAGTGCAAGGAATATAGTTAATAATAATTATAATTATATTTTGTTGTTAGTTAGTAAGTGCATATTGTGTTATTATTATTTTGTTCTCTTGTAATTGTGTTGATGGCAAATAAAGATTTATTCTATTCTATTCTTCTATTCTAATATTTCACCCCCTCCTCGTCCTCCCCGCACCGCGCTTCCCACGGTTCATGATTCTGCATAATATCACGGACGGCCGACGACGCCGTACCGACGCACCTACACAAACTTGCCTGCGCTTTTCCAGAAGACAATTTTACCCACGCATCGGTGAATCTGCATCCGTCCGCCAAATCACGCAACATGTGAAGCCGCTCTTATACGTACACTATTTAAGTGTAATCGCAAATTGAAAGCAAACGGAAATCGAATCTAAATACCGCTCGAGCCGCGCATCACGCGCCCAATCCATACGATTTGATAGATCTAAATTGATTCAGAAATAAACGCTCCACGTCAAAACACTATCAAACGCGCGTGCGATAAATTTAAATGTTTATAGAAAACGCTTACATAAAGCAATCCAGTGGCACATGTTATTGTTTGTTTATTTATATAAATAAATCACGTTGGGAGTTGTTTTTATGACGGTTTCAGTTGAGATGTATTTGCCCGGTGCAACGCCCGATTGATAGTTCGTGGATAGACGTAAGTAACATTTCAGAAAGAAACTGCTGGGTTATTTTTATAAAACACGTCTTGTAGACTACCTGGATAGTGTTTACTTTCAATTTAATAGTGGAAGCTGGAGGCCGTATGTGAATAGCGCGATCTAAAACAGCGCTCCACCAGAACTCAACTACTCATGTATGAACTCGTTTATCCAGTCGTCGCAAGCATGACTCCTATGTTAAAGTCCCGGGGTCGATCCCCGGACCGGGCAAAGTATTATTAGGTTTTTCTGGCCGAAAATGGCTCGGAGTTTGAATTTATACCCGGTGTATTGCAATACGCTCACCACCAACTTACAATAAACTTAGCATAACTGAAAAAACAGTGTGTATAACGCACTACTGCCTACCCCTTCAGGATAACGCCAGTAGCTTTACTTTTTCCTACGTAGTCGTAATTATTCAGTGATATTGCCTCTATCTATATCTATATCTATATATATAAAAGGAGAAGGTGACTGACTGACTGACTGACTGATATATCAACGCAGGGCCTAAACAATAAGAGTTAGAAACTTGAAATTTTGCACAGGGGTTCCTTTTATAACGTAGGGGAGCACTAAGAAAGGATGTATGAAAATTTTACCGTTTTTGAAGTTAGTGAATTTCTAATTCCACGCGAGCGAAGCTGCGGGCGTCCACTAGTTAATATTATAAAGAGGAAAGATTTGTTTGTAATGTTTTCACACAAAAGCTACTGCATCGATTCCAAAAATTCTTTCACCATTACAAAGCTGCATCTTCACTGAGTGACATAGGCTATACAATATTACTAGGTGTAAACGAAACTATTGTTATATCTAATTCCAGGCGAGCTAAGCTGCGCCCGTCCACTAAATTAACAATAAACCAATGCTCATCAACAATTCTGTATTCGCGCTAAAATTTGACGCAACACTGGCGTTATAATAATCTCATCGGATCGACGTCAAAGCTACGTCTTGATTAAGATAAGCTGAGCATTAAGACGTATCAATATTTAATTTAATATTATTAAAGCTTGACTTAGAGACATGATTTGATGGCTTGATTAGTGTATGCATAGTGGATGCAAATATTGAGATTGAGTTGTAGAATTACCGAATACTAAATTTCCGGGTTGGAATCTCAAGCATCATATTTCGCAATACTTAATCCTACCAATATTATAAATGTGAAAGTTTGTAAGCTTAGATGTTTGATGTTTGTTTCTCAATCACGTAAAAACCACGGAACAGATTTTGGATGAATCTTGGCACATAGGAAGAAGATAACCTAGATTAGCACACAGGATACTTTTCATTCCAGAAATTTGTTCCCTTGAGACGCTGTAGAGCTTTATACGTTTTTAGGAAAGCTGTCCGGCACAACGTCAACAGATGGCGCTGACACTGCATGCTTAACTTGATTACTGTTGCTATTAAATGGCTTATACAGGGTTTGTCGTAAATAACCCGTGGATAAAAAAAATAGTGCACAAAAATACCTTTATTTGTTAAATTGGTAACCTAATTAATGAATTCTGAAATAAAATTAAAAAAAGACGTAATTTTTTTCATATTTTTGGTAAGTCAAAAATGAAAAATCTAATTTCTTGTAACATGACATTGGGGCTATCAACTCGGCTCTGATCAACACGGATTATCCTTTTTTTACAACAGACCCTGTATAAGCCACAGAGAAAAGCAATTTTACAATCGCTTGATAAACAAAGTGCAATAACTGAAAATAAAATATCAACTTCGAAACAAAGCTCTTTTAATACAAATATAACAATAAAATACAAAAAGTATTTTTAACAAGTGCCGACTTGTTAAAAACACTGGTATGATTGAATAACTGAATCGATTCGCCCACAATCATTTTAAATCAGTTTACGTAAAATAAACTAGATCAATTCCATTCCGAAACCGTTCCGTTGACACTCGTTGATAGCAACGTTGACAATCAGTTAAACCTTTTTTTTTTTTCATAGTAGAAGGAACCGGCTTAGTCGCGAGTAGTTAGCGACCGGCGTGGAGTGATGTGTACACGCGTACAAGATGCGAGCGCGTCACTCCTGAAGGTGGTCATCGTAATTGACCGAAACTAGGCGGCCGGTCCGACTTTAATTAATCGTGAGTAGGCAGCCGGTCCGACTTTAATTAATCGTGAGTAAGACGCTAATTTCTTGTTAGACTAGAAGCAGTTTATTTAAGACAAACAATAAAGTAATCATCTTATTCGAATAACAAAATATATAACAAATACTGTAATTGAATATCCCTCAACTGAGAACAGATTCCTCATTTATAGGTACTTCTATTTAGACTAATATTATAAAGAGGAAAGATTTGTTTGTAATGTTTTCACACAAAAACTACTGGACCGATTTCAAAAAATCTTTCACCATTGGAAAGCTGCATCTTCACTGAGTGACATAGGCTATATAATATTACTAGGTGTAAACTATTGTTGTCTTAATTCAACGCGAGCGAATCTGCGGGCGCTAAAACTGCATAGTTGTATGCCGTCGACAACCAACACTACCAAATGATGGCTTCACAGACCAGTGCCATTAATCGCATGTTATCTGGCTTGCCCGGCGGCCGCTAATGAGCCGAGTTGCGGCCGGAAGTGCCTGTGGCAGGACAAACACCAAAACTGGACATCTGTTGCATGCCTGCGCTATGACGGCTCATTTGTTGATGTTCATTCCTGTTATACTCCACGTTCCACTGCTGGGCACGGGTCTCCGCAACAGACATAGCTGCGCGAAGTCTAGAGCATACTCCACCACGCTGCTCCAATGCGGATTGGTGGAGGGGTTAGTGGCCAACCCAGTGTCGAATGTTCTCAAGCCACCCGAAGGTCTTCGACAAGGCTTAACGACTGTTTCCAGCATTGAAAACAACCGGGACCGACGGCTTTACGTGCCCTCCGAAGCACGGTAGCCGTTCATGAAATTTTGCCAATAGCGGTCACCCATCCACAAACCGACCGCGCCCGTCGTTGCTTAACTCTTTCGATCACATTGAATCGACGCTAGCCATTGGGCTATGGACGCTACGAGCAGTTATGTATTACACACCTTTGCCTGCTGCCTCCGTATAATACTGGCGTGATGTTATGTTCAATTATATATTTACTAGTTGACGCCCGCAGCTTCGCTCGCGTGGATAGATTCTTCCTAACGCGTTTACTTTAGCTCCACAAATTTGTAATGAATCCGTAAATGTGTTATCCCCTATGTTTATTTTACATCCTTAAGGGTAGGTAACATTTTTACAAACTTTGAATGCCATATTTATTTATATATCTAATCAACAGCCTAAAATATAAATTGTATGCTTCTAGTTCTGAAAATGACAATACTTTCATACAACCTTTCATCCCCCTTTTCAACCCTTTACAACACTTTTTTCCAATTAATAAGTAGCCTATGTCCTTTCTCAGGCTCTAGCTACACTATCTGTGTGCCAAATTTCATTTTAATCGGAGTTTTCGCATTTACAATATTAGTATGGATTCGTTGGCCCACAAACCTCCGTGATTGGACGTGTGATCGCACCCATTGACGCAACAAGTGTCCCATTCGCATTCCCACGTCCATTCCGAACTGCCACTTTCGACCCCAACTTGGCTCATTAACTGACCGCTTGTGTCGCACGCGGCATGGGCGCAGGTACGAAGAAACATAAATAAATAAATAAATAAATAAATTTCATGGACATTCTCACACACAGCCATCTGAGCCCAAAGTAGGCGCGAGCCTGTGATATGGGTGTCAGTGACACAAATAAACACAAAACTTCCCTCCAGACGAGTTCATCACAACCCTTTCTTTGTCCCACTGTTGGGCACGGGTCTTCCCTCGGAATGGGAGGGATTAGGCCTTAGTCCACTACGCCGGCCAAGTGCGGATTGGCAAACTTCACATACCTTCGAGAACATTATGAAGAACTCTCAGGCATGCAGGTTTCGTCACGATCACATTTAAATATTTTTAATTGTTTTAAATTAATACAAAAATTCAGCTCACTAGGAATTTTCCGTAGATAAAACCTAAAATAAAAGTTATAACGAGACCTAAGAAAGCTAGCAGTGAAGGGAAACACTTTCAATATCAAACATGCCACCGCAGTTCCCCAACGAAGGTATCGAGTGACTCGGTAAACAAATCGAGCGCACCACGTGTTCTAATCAAGTTTCTTAATTATAAACGAGCGGTCGTTAAAAACTTTACTGCCGCTGCAAATTGCTCATATCCGCACACGATGCATGTACCTACACGTAACGTTAAAATACTGCTAAAGCATGGAGGCAACTCGATGGATGTGCTTTCTATAAATAACCAGGTAATAAATATGGAGTTTGTGAGAATGCATCAACATTTACATGAGTAATCTGGAAAAACATGGAACTTTAACGTTATTTTTTAATTAATATTACATGAGATAACTAAACACTCACATCGATGTTGATATCAAAAGTTGTCAATCTTGTGAGTTGACGGGGTTGGCGAGTGAAAAGGAATTCATACACCCACTGACTAAAGGAATTTGTCTTTAAACCCTCAGATCAATAGAAAACTGCAAAGGTAGGTTTAAGGCACTAAAAATACTGACTGTGCCGAGTCTGTACATGACATGATACATGCTTATTTGTGGCTCAAAATAAAGTATTGTTTTACAGTGACTTGGTATTTTTTCTATGCTTTTTGTAGATTAATAATCTACAAAAAATGTGATCTATAATCTAAGATTATTGACCACAAAGACAAATTTAAACTACCGAAGGCAAGACTAGTTTAGTTCAAAGAAAATCATATGAAATAGCTATTTGAATTTGTTATAACTTACCTGATACGATTTTATACTCTAGCTAGATATACTCTAGATTTTAAACAAGTTTTGACAACTCTTTTAATTAATGTTTGTGTCGCCTTTATACACCGGAATGTACAGGAATTTTAAGTCTTTAAATTGTCACCTTCATATAAGTTCGTTCATTCAATCATTCACACACATTCTAAGGGGGTAAACAACTGGTGACAGTGTTTGAAAGGCTTAAAATCAGACATCCGAAACCGAAACCAGAAATTACCTTAATTAAGTACTCTACATAAATTACCTTTCCACCCGAAATTTTCCGACGTCCAAAAAATCCGAAACAAAAACAAAATCATCCGAACAAAAGAAATGGAACGACCATTTTGAACGTGGATTGAATGTAATTTAATGTCCGTACATTTACATTCTGGATTGCGAAAATGTCCAAAAATTAATTCGGATAATCCGGCGGGACTTTCCGGTTTATTTATTGCAGAATTTGTAAACATTATTGACCTTAATTTGTCTTTTTGTTGAGTTTCTGGTAATCCTGGTAATCTGGTAATAATTTAAACTAACAGGAAATTATACATACAGGGCAATTTATTGAAGAATATTTATAGTATTATAGATAAGCTACTTAAGGCGAACTTTACTAACTAAAGGTTCGTGACATCACAATAAATAATTATGAATTATTATTTATTTATTTATTAACAGTTAACATTTTACTTACAGCTAAGCCAGACGTAGGGGAGCGGGGGGCGGGTTGTTACAATTTTTAGATAATTGTCAATATGACAAAAACTATCAAATAATTTATAAATTTGATTGCTTTTATCGTTAGTATGTCTATTCAGCTATTAAAATATGATTGAAAAGTTATTAAAATGTATGTATTTTTTTCACAATGGACAATTTAACCAACCAAGTCGATTGTAACAACTTACCCCCGACTTGGGGCTAGTTGTTACATCTTCGGGGCACGATGTTACGGTAGATAAATAAACAAAATTATCAATGATAAATGATTTTTATTATTATTTCATAACGTTATAAAACAAGAGATCACTTTGGACAGTCTTCTAACATTTATGAGTAATTATTATATCTATAACAGTAATATTTTTAGTAGTGTCAGGTATTGGATTTGTTGCTGTTTCGATTCCATGTATACTGTAGTTAAACATTCTATATCTTGCGATGTAACGGGATTTGGAGAAGGTAAACAGTAATATTTTTAGTAGTATCAGGTATTGGATTTGTTGCTGTTTGGATTCCTTGTATGATTTCAGTGGAGCTTATGTTCAGTTGAGGTGCCGAATCTAACTTCGTTAGTTTAACGTTGGTTCTGTTGAACGACGTTGCTCTACTCAAAGATGTAGCTTCTGGTGTTCGTAGAGATAAGTAGTTGAGGATTTCTATCCATAAAACTTTTAAACCTTTTTAAGCCAGCTGGGGGAAATATTTTTAAAAACGAGTTTTACAGCACATTGGTAAGCTAGATTTCGGACTTTTGAGTATATAAGAAGCTAACAATGTTCTGTTTCTTGTGAGAATACCAATCTACGTGCAATACAAGGTACCTATGGTATTTTTTTGGGGTAGGTTGTTAAATGTAACAACTTACCCCAAAAAATTGTAACTACCTGCCCCATGGCACGTTTTTTAATATAAATTGATGTCACCATTAATGGATATCGATAGTAGAAAAAAGCTATATTGCAAATTAAAGGTAGATATATTATGAACGTTCAAGGCTAAAAATTTTGAGAAAATAAACAATATAGACATCAGGAATCAAAAATTTCGTAAAGGATTTTTTTACTTTCTTGGTTGAAATCGAGACACATGCTCACAACCTAGCAGCTTGGCGCTTGAGCGGTCGCTGATCATTTTTATGTAATGCACGATGTTATAAGAAAACAAATGAGTCCAATTATGTCCACCAAAGAGTTTAACATCCCGGTTAAAAAGGCGTGTAACTTCTTACCCCTGTAACAAAGTGCCCCCCGCTCCCCTAAATGTGAAATATGTTAATATATGGTTAATATATAGTTAAGATTACAAATTAGCTAGCAACACTGCTGCCATGTGACGTCACATCACATGCATATAATGATATTTTACTGTATGACCTTTTATCTCTCCGAAGCTTAGTACCTACCTACCTAGGTACTGGCAAACGAAATCAATCAACGTACACCCATTTCTATAAACAAAATTTCAAGCAGAGCCCTATTCCTGTCTCGTTCGAAATAAATCTATCTCCCGCTATCACCCGAACACGGCAACAAATATCTCCACTCGAATACCTGAACCGTGCAAAGGTCGGGGTACTATTCTGGGAACACTCGCGGATGGCGTGTGATTTATATGCGGCCGTCTGAAATTCATTAGTTTGGTTCGATCCGCGAACCGCGGGAGGAAAATTCCAATGGCTGACGAGCCCGTGACGTCACTGAAGTACCGAACACGTGGCTGCTCTCGGGCTTAATGACGTCATCTGGTTTATTGTTTCCAAATCGGGTCAGATGTACTTCATGAACGCTTCCAGTCAAAATACTAGAAGAACAGAATAATGTTTCCATAGCATTCTTTCATGAATTGCTTTATCTCATTAAAGTAAGCCAATGATTTGGGTCGAGATAATCGACATTTTAGAGGGTGACACCACTCGAATACGACGTGTGTGTGGTGCGATTAATACGAGGCAGTCTTATTCATCAGTCTGCATTTGACCCGTCGCAAGGCTAATTTCAATAGCTGATCAAATCGCGATCAATTTAATTAAAGTCTAATTTGGACCACTCGGCGAGCAATAGTATAAAAAAACTACATAGAGAAACTTGTATTTAAGCAAATTTACAAGATAATTGCTGTGAATCGATGAAATCTGTTATTATTATGCGGCTATCATCTCCCAATTCTCCCATAAATCGCTTACAATGATTGGTTCTTAGGGAGAAGAGGATCTTTCAATGGTCCGTGACGTAACCAACGCCGGTGCAAGTTAAGCGTCGAGCGCGTGGCACTGTCAGCTCCCGGGTGTAATGACGTCACCAAGCGCTTTATTGTTTTCCAAGTGGGTCGGCATTTATTTAGATTTAATGGGTTACGTGCGCGGACTTAGAGCGTGGCGGAATACGACTCTCAGGAACATTACTAGTAGTTATTGTTTTATGGCTACTTTTGATAGTGGACGGGGGAAATATTGGTTACATAGATTAAACCTCTATAGTTATTTTATCTGTTTTTAAAAGCTTTTATTCAACTTCACTCGTATGTATGTATGTCCTGGAATCTTGCAATGAATATTTCACCCACTTCCACTGAAGATATCGAGCTGAAATTCATCACACATATTTGGTTCCGATGACAATGCACGAAAATAAAAAATAAAGTTACATAAAGCTTTAAAAAAAAAATTAACAGTATAATTATATTTATTCTATTCTATTGTATTGATTACAAGATTTAAAAGGTTTTCTGTATCTTAGCTGACATACAAAAATAAATCAAAACAGACGCGGTCAAAAGTTAGGCGTCCATATTTGACCCCATAGAACCTGCTTAGGTTCAGGATGACGATGTTTTTATTATTTCAAAGATATTAGATATACGTAGAGATATGCGCATTCATATAAATTCTCAATTAAAACTACTACTGGATTAGTTCAAAAAATGCGTGAGCACGGTGGAACTCGGTATTTTATACAGGAAACAGGATAGCAAACGAGCTTACAGACCACCCATCCACTGCCGCCCTAAGTACCCCTAACATGGGTAGACACATAAAAGTGTTGTTCGAAGCCTACCACAGATGCGTAGCCTCTACAAAAGTGTAGCCAGTAAGTATCAACGGTTATCTTACGGCGTACGTATGAAAGAATTTAAGTAACTATTGTGAAAGTAAAAATAATAGGTAAGGCTGGCGATTCCGCAAGCAAAGTGTAACGGTGAAATAAAAATACCGATACTCTAATACTAATATTGCAAAAGCAACGCAGACACACACATACAACTATCAACGACCGTGCGTCTTCAAATAAACATTATGTTGGATCAAAGGCAATTCAGTCGACGGCAAATACAAAACGTATTATCAATAGAGATGACTTATTATGAAGTAAGTACTTAATCATATTCATATTTAATAATATTTATTTTTAACACGCTTTTACTAGCACAATTTTATTAGTTTGGTATGTACATATATATATTTATGTATGTACGTAACGGAATCTATGAACGTAATTTTCGCCCACTTCAAAACGTCGGGTTAATTTTAAACTTTGCACACTTATCAAGGACCGATGACAATGCAAAAGATGGGTGGTGCTGCAAGCTCGTTTGTTATCTTGTATCCATTAAAAAAAGTGAAAGGTCTGTCTTAGTTATCTGTTAAACTTAAACAGACACAATCTTCTTCGCATCAGGCCATTTCGGTGAAAGCTTGTCTAGACAGAACTACTACCCCCCCCCCCCCCTTACGGCAGCCCGTGACGTCACACTGCCGGGGAGCATTATTGATGACGCGAGAAGTAGGCCACTCGGCTATTTCTGTTTAGGAAGTTCCGAGCTGAGGTTGGAGTTTTTGTCAGCTGTCATATTTGATTGTTAAATGATCAACTGGATAAGTTTTCATATATTTTATTTATTTGCATTTATGTACACAAAGGAGAACAAGAGCAGGACATACAAATCTTAAAATCATAAAATTGGGACAAAGAAAGTGTTATGGTGGTGGGTGCAAATTAGTTGTACATTTACACGACTACAATATAGTAGTATTAAAGACAAAGTTATTGCACATTGAACAAAAGCTACACTGTACGAGAGGACTGGCGTCGATTGAAACGAATTAGCGCGTTCGACAGCCGCGAATAAATCACGAGCGCCGACCCGTCGCGGACTGCGGATGTGTCGCGGACTGCGGATGTGTTGCGGGCGAGTTTCGATCAAACGCAGACGCCCGCAGCTTTGCTCGCGTGAAATTAGACATAACAATAGTTTCGTTTACACCTAGTAATATTAAATAGCCAATGTCGCTCAGTGAAGATGCAGCTATGTAATGGTGAAAGAATTTTTGAAATCGGCGCAGTAGTTTTTGTGTGAAAACATTACAAACAAATTTTTCCTCTTTCTAACCCCTCCACCAATCCGCATTCGAACCACGTGGTGGAATATGCTATAGACTTCCAGCAGATTTGTCTGCCCAGCAGTGGGACGTCTATGATTGCAACTTAAGTTTAAAAATAACGTTTTGTATGTGGTTCAATAAAACAAATAAACATTTGAACATGGAACCTCTCGAGTCAGAGGCTGAATTTCAGTCACTTGGCAATCATACTCATAGATCATTAGAAAATTACACCACTTTCCCAATCTTGGAAAATGAATATTTATTTGTACACTTAAACACTTTAAATCCTACAATCAACAACGCACTGCAATCACTCGCGAATTTATTTATGAACGTACCCGCACTACCGTTGGACATATTTGCGCACTCGTCCGCAATGTTGACACCCCGGCGGCGCCACCGGCGCACCGATGCGGATTTGAATCGATTCCAAGGGATCAACGGTTTTGTTTATTGTGCCAACAAGGGTTTAAAACGGCTGGCTAAATGACTATTTGTATCAAATATTATTATTTAGCTTACATATCATTTGTACTTAAAAAGCTCATGGTTGCGCTGCTTGAGATATTAATCTAACGACAGCGTAATGTTTTTTTGGACGGCAATTAAAGTGGTGACCGCAAGTAACAGAATTATTATAGCGCATTAGTGCTTTGCAGGGCACGTTAATATGTCCGTCCCGTTTGTTATCATAAAATAGGTCGTCAAGCCCACCGTCATTCGACGGCCATAAAACTTCAGTCAATCGGGTTGGGCACTAATAGCACTAACACTTCCTCCGATACTCACTGAAGCACAGCGTAGTATGTAGCTTCAGGCCGTCTCAGTTGTGAAGAGATACCCTGGCATATAGCTAAGCTATGCTAAAATCCACCTATGCTATGCTCCACCACGCTGCTCCATTGCAGATTAGTGGAGGGGTTAGTGGCCAATCGAGTGTCGACGTCCATGAAATTTTGCCACTAGCGGTCACCCATCTACAAACCGACCGCGCCCGTCGTTGCATACCTCTTTCGATCACATTGAATCGATGCGAGCCATTATGCTATGGACCTAATTCAACGTCTTGGCTGTGGCGTAAATCGATTACAAGACTGAAAATCAAATTTTTATCACCTGGTAAAACAGGCACACAATAAAGACATCTTGCAGAGACGGACCATCGGACTCGAGTGCCGACCACGCGGATTTGAGTGCTATCCACGTGGGCTCGAGACTCGATTCACGTCAAGATACGATGCGTGCGTCTGACGCCACCATGATTCTACTCGAGTGGGTATTCGATAGCCTCACGGGATTGGAATCCTGCAGCGTCAATAAGAAATAATTTGTTTAAGATGGAAAGGTTATTATCGGCTATCAGATAGTGTGTTGGTATCTGTTCTGTAAAATAACTTGATAAAATCCCAAAATGCTGCTGCCTTGAAAGGGTAGGCAAAGGCGTCTACACTGTACAGTGTAATAGGTATAAACCACAGAAATTAATCAAGATAGAAAGGTGAACTGGGCGTATACCCCGTGCCGCAATCTTGCAATATACTGCAAGATATCTCGCATGTTTGGTCAATGCGCGTCGATTCTTGTTACGGGACGTTACGTTTTCGATACGTTATACATAGACGAGACTTGGGTAGGGCTGAAGAAAAAAGTGACACGCATCATTTGTATCATATAATACGTGATCGCCATTCTATCTTGATTAATTTCTGTGGTATACTATACACCACCACCAGTAATGTTCAAGTCCCATGTAATAGGTGGTGCCGTACACAATTCCAGACGAGGAATATCAAGTTATAAATACCCAATAACTCCGCACAAACTCCGTAAGATTCTCTTCGTCAGTTATCTTCAATCATCAGTGGGTAGTGTGACTCACACAGCCAAAGTCGCGGGCCAAAACAATCGTGCTATATTTGCGTCCATTTTATTGTAAGTATATTACTATTTCAACAAGTGCTATGTCAATTGTCGACATAAATAATTACTTGTTGACAAGTTTTTCCTCTCTAAATTGGCTGTAACTCTTATGCGGGCCACTGAAATTATGCGTGTAACATCATGGTCTAGTGGTTTCAAGCGCGACTGATAGCTAGAGGTCCTGGGTTCGCTCCCCGGGTCGGGCAACAACCATTGGATTATTCTACTTGAAACGCATTACTTAACTTACTTTCGCATTTATAATATTACTATGGATAGTCTCAAGAATATCCATAATGATATTTATATTCTCCTGGCTTTATTATCGCACTAGGACGATAGCAGCCTTGATATTGTACCTCGGTCTTCACTGACGATGACCATGTTTACCTTTGTAAGTTGATAGATGAATAGTTTATCATAGGCGCAACTGCAAAAACATTTAACGGTAGAATTTCAGTGGAAATTAATGAGTGTGGTGATTTGCGTGCCATCCGGCTTAGAGATTTGACAAATTGAACAGTTATTATTTTGAGCTCGTTGTGTCATACCTGCTTACCGCTTGTAGTTACTGTGCAAAAATATTCTAAATGCGAGAGGATCAATTACACCTTAGAATACATACACTTGGTCCAATCGGTAGTGACCCTATCTGCGCCAGGGGTCGCGGGTTCGAATCCCACTCAGGACAAACGTGTGACGAACGTGTGTTTTTTCTGTGTTTGGGATGTTGATATCTATTGTATTTAAAAATATCTAAGTATGTATATCAGTCTCTGACACCCATTGGAGGTCGTCTGTAGTTTGGGGTCGGATGGCCGTGTGTGAGGATGTCCATGATAAATTTATTTATTTATCTACTAGTGGACGCCCGCAGCTTCGCTCGCGTTACACATTCACTGACTTCAAAAACGGCAAAGCTTCATACTAACTTTGCACCCCCGTTTTACCCCCTTAGGGGATGAATTTTCAAATTTTTCTCCGTAAAAACCATCCTTGATATTCAACGAACATTTAAAAAAAAGAATTGGCCAAATTGGTCCAGGCGTTGTTGAGTTATGCGCTTACCAACACATTTTGCGATTCATTTTTATTATATAGAAGATTAGTGGCCAAATACAAAGCAGTGAGTCTCCTTAAGAAGGGAAAGATTGAGCCACACTTTACCCCTCTAACAAGTGCAGATAAACAGAATACAAATTCAATACAATTTATTTGCAGAACGTGCGGTGCATAAATTTGTAGTAAAATTGTAGATAAAAAGTAGATACGCTTATTTACCATCTACATACATTATATACCAAAAGCCATGGTATACTTTAAGGAACTTTAAGGATGAACACGTCCATATTCCACAATGACTCGCGTCGATCGTACGTAATCGGCCGAGTTAAGCTACGACGGGCGCGGTCGATTTGTGGGTCCTTCAAGTTAAGACTCATAACTACAATAACCCCTAAGAATTCGTTAACATAGTGTAATGAACACTTCAATTACCATCTTAATCAATTACTTTAATGCAAGAACTGAATATCCGTTAAAACAATGATAAAAAGATAATTAACAAGAGTTTTCATAATTAATCATGAGGACTTTGTTAATAAAGTAAAATCAACTATACGATTATTTTTATGTGACAAGTTACTTATGGTAGCGTGATGATAGATCTGTAATGGCTAGTAGTAATTCATCATGTAACGATCGTCTGCACATAGGTCACCCTTAAGACTTCCATATCCATTAAGTATTTCAATGTGCTTTTTAAGTTATTTTGCCATTAATTAAGCATTGTACACGGCGTACACGGGGTACCTGCTGCGTATTTCTAAATAATAATAATAAATAATATCTTGGACATTCTCACACACAAGCCAAAGTAGGCGCGAGCCTGTAATATGGGTGTCAGAGACTGATATATATACATACTTAGATATTTTAAATACCTTAAATACATAATAGGTACTAACATCAATTTAATCATAGATTATCAAATAAAGGTTTAAAGCGTTTGATATGATACCACAGTTGAATATGTATATAAAAAATGTTAATACGCACAGTTTAACCAACTTTTAAACCAGTAAATCCTGGATTAAATATACAATTAACAAATTTATTCATAGTTTCATTCGTATTATCGCTGATATTGCAGCGCTGGTTGTAATTAATTACAGCGCGGTCCTAATAAAAATGTTCTATATAATGTATATTAAAGGCTTATGGGGCGGATTGATCGCACTGTTTTACGGTTTGTGATTGTAAATCCATTCCATTTTATGGTACGGTATGAAAGCACATTTAGAAAGAATTGACTTACATTTTGTGGTTTATAATAACGCTGAAATTACGTCGTTATCTGTCTTGTGTGACTGTCTGTCTGTCTGATTAATATTGTAGTACTGCATTTTCATCTATATAAAAGTAAGGCGGAAAAAGTAGACATTGTTCTTCGTTGAGAAAGTAGTCTACTTTGTTCCGCCTTACAGGAATTCTATTTGTTAACTATATGTTTACTATTATTATAGGAATGTCTATTTGTTTCCTTTTTGTTAAAATATATGAAGTGTCCAATGTCTTAATTTAACGATACTAAATTTGTTCGCGCCAAAAACATGGAAGCGCGTTAGCCGTCCACACGCTGTTTGATAGAACACTCGGTACGTACCTGCAACAAAATAAATAAAAATTATAAATTATACATACTATAATCAAGTACTTTTGCAATGTACCTACTTTAATAGAATTAAGTTCGCTTCGTAAAACTAGCTGTCTTAGGGGCCCCATACACGGTACAATTGATCTGTACTATCCGTCGTTTAGACCGATCGGAAAGACGAATTGATAGTGTATGTCAAGATCGTTATTATTATCGTTAACGATTTATTTAATTTTTTGCTTGGCATTTTTGTGACGATCGATCGTTTACGATTTCCGTTAGATCGATCGTACAGATCAATCGTAGCGTATATGGGGCCCCTTAAACATCATAAATAGCCATTTCGCCTAAGACGAAATGGCGATTCCGACCGTTTGTATGAAGATGGAATACTGTTTGTTTAATGATACTTATTCTGTGCTCGTGTTGTATCAAAAATTAATAACAACCCGTGAATAGGAGCGATACAACATCACATTCACACCATCATACGTACAATCTAATTCCGTAAGGCAACCTGATAGGCCACACGTTTCGCTTGCACGCGAACGTACCCCGGCACAAACGACCCGCTGAAACTTCAACAGTTGGTTATAAATAACGTTGGAAATCCATGATAAAAACCAACTGTTTATAGAGCTCGTATTACATTACCGTGCAACAGTGTAGTGGCGGCCATACACGCTAAGGTCTACCTGAACATGCGACCTGCGCAGGTAGACTGGAGGGTGTGAGCTGGTTCCTTCCAGAATGTTGTGCATATTAAAGTAACAGTGATTAGTGTTGTTCATCTCATTTTGTTACATTATTATTTACTAGTGGACGCCCGCAGCTTCGCTCGCATGGAATTAGACTTAATAATAGATTCTTCTTCACGCTAACGTAAACTTTAAATATAAAAGTGTTATCTCCTATGTTTATTTTACATCCTTAAGGGTAACATTTTTACAAACTTTTATTGCTTATTTATTTATATGTAATCAACAGTCTAATATATAAATAACTTCTAGTTCTGAAAATGACAATACTTTCATTTCATACAACCTTTCATCCCCCTTTTCAAAACTTGCAACACTTTTTTCCAATTAAAATGTTGCCTATGTCCTTTCTCAACCGCGTTTAGCTCTAGACTGTGAACCAAATTTCACTTAAATCGGTTCAGTAGTTTTGGCGTGAACAGTGTGTTACTTTCGCATTTATAATATTAGTATGGATTAGTATGGATCTCATACAGAACAATATTATCCAACTGATATTTGATCACCTTGGTCGTTAAACAGTGTGAATACTGTTTTAATAAGGAAGTCGATAAGATTTAGCGATCTGTATAAAAATCACAGCTCTATACGGGTGCCCGTTGGGCTGTAGAGTATAGACGGTCATAAAATGTCCCATTTAATAATCGATGGCCAACTGCGCCGTAAATCCGTAGATAATAAAGTTTGTAAGCGAAACGTCCGACGCGGTGGCGGAAACAGTAGCGGCGCGGGCAACAAAGGGATAATTTCTTACCGGAAAAGTTCCGAAGAAGAAGTACACTCGGCTGCGAAAGTGTTTTGTTGTGATGTTAATAAAAGATTAACCCCCGTATTCACAAACGATACTATGAGGTCTCACAGTACTCGCGAGCGCATAGGGTCATTCAAACCAATTCATAAACAATACTTAGGTGAAATCCGCTACTGTGCGTCTGTCAAAAGGGACGCATAGCTAAGATAGCTTCTGAGCTATTTTAACGAACGCATAGCGTCGAATTGTTTTGTCATTTACGTCAAAATTGAAATATCAAAGAAGGGTGGTTGCACGTTGGATAAATTAGAGGTTATTATTTAAGCTTACAAAATTGTAAAGGAAAAAGGAGTTACTTATTACAAAATTCTACCTATTAAAAACAATGGATTACAGTAGTGAGGAAGAGTTTGACAAACAAATCAATTAAGGGAAATTAAAGGTAAGCGTCCACTTGTCGGTATCGTACGCATCGGACGCATCGCACGCAACGGATCGTAGTATTATTTGTCTATACACTCATATAAGTGCGTCCACCTGTCCGCATCGTCAATCAATCCGTATGCTGGTACTCACCGTCGGTAATCCGTACGCTGCCAATACAGTGGACGCACTGTGAAAAATTTATCCGTTTGATGCGATGCGTCCGATACCGACAAGTGGACGCTTACCTTTAAACGATTATTGCTGCTTGCTCTGACATAGACATGCTTTGACAGTTGTCAAAACACTAGAGTGAACTACGCCATATCAAATGGACCAATCACAGAGCTAAATTCAACGCTATGAGTCCTCATAGCTAAGTAATGTTTGAGTGTTGTTTATGAATTGGATGGCTTGACATGAG
This sequence comes from Carterocephalus palaemon, assembly GCA_944567765.1. Taxonomy (NCBI): domain Eukaryota; kingdom Metazoa; phylum Arthropoda; class Insecta; order Lepidoptera; family Hesperiidae; genus Carterocephalus; species Carterocephalus palaemon. The sequence goes on from OX155664.1 coordinate 1,684,545, forward strand.
GAGCGCATAGAGAACTAGCGTTCTTTGCATAGTGTTGTTCAGTTACTCAGCCAAGTAATGTTCATGAATACGGGGGTAAGTCCTTAAAGATCTGTTCAGATGCACTCGACATTCGCAGCGCTGCCGTAGCGAAAGCCGCGCAGCCTTAGTAGGTAATAGGGTCACGTTTTACCCTTTGGTACGGAACCCTAAAAATGTTATATTAATCTATTCAACTTCAACGTACTCGTAAAAATATACAATCGCTAATATCACGTATATCTGAACAGACTGGTAAATAAGAGTTGAAAGAGAAAAAAGATTTCGTTGTCATCGTTAACTAGCCATGGAGCGAGAACCTTTCTAGGAAATATTTTTTTAGCTGTCCGATGATTATATGCAGGACATCTAATTTACTTATGTGTAACTTATGTAACTCTGTTATAATGTAGTTCGTAAACGCTAGCGCTAAAACGACAGGGATTATTTTATACCAGAAAAGTACAGTTGCCTCCAGAAGTGTTTTTTTTGTTGTTGTCAATTGATGAGTAGAAAAAGTCCTGAAGACTAATCTATATATATAAAAGGAGAAGGTGACTGACTGACTGACTGACTGACTGACATATCAACGCAGGGCCTAAACTATAAGGGCTAGAAACTTGAAATTTTGCACAGGGGTTCCTTTTATAATGTAGGGGAGCACTAAGAAAGGATTTCTGAAAATTCACCCCCTAAGGGGGTAAAACGGGGGTGCAAAGTTATTATGAAACTTTGCCGTTTTTGAAGTCTTTAGACGGGTAGACGTCGTTAATGGGTCTAATTCTACGCGAGCGAAGCTGCGGGCGTCCACTATTATTTCATAGAGTAAGAAAAGTTTTGGTGTGCCAGTCTCCAGTTGTCATATTAAGTAATCTAGCGTACAGTTGTTTTAAAATCGTTTTCAAAGTTTGTGATATCATTTACGTGAAAACGGATTAGTGTGTCTGCTCGTTTATTATTCTAGTTATAAAAAAAATCAAACTGTTAGGTGTGATTAATTTTGGTATTATAAAGGTAAGGTTATCTTTACTTGTACCCGATGTTTCGTGCACGCGGTATGTAATCGTTTTTCTTAGCCTAATTATAATAAAATAAATATTTGATAAGGTAAATTAAGAAGGATTTAGTTTTACCTAGCTGTTATTTCATGTTTTCAGATGAGACACGCGATGATGGTTTACAGATGAGATTCAATACTGGGAAATTTGTTAAAGCTAATACATTTACACAAAAGAAACCAAACAAAATAAAATAAACAAAAAACTTTTCCGCCCGACTGTACACACAGAAACAAATTTATGAAAATTCGTTTTCGGGGGCTTCTTCGTTGTTAAGGAAATTGTTTGAAGCCTCTTTTAATACTATTAATTGTATTGGCTTGCAAATACGACCTTTGTTCGTAACTGAAATTGAAATGTTTCGATCTAAATTACTATTTTCATGTTGAATATACTACTCTGAATATTATTATTATTGAAAATGGAATACAACATGGTTGGACTACAAGTAGACTTACCACTGCTTGTTAATGACTTGTTGGCCTATAATATACTCTAAAACCTAGCATTAAACTCTTCTGCAAATACAAGTAAGACAACGATATTACATTATTAGCCTGAAATCCTAACGAGAACATTTTTCCGCTCATCCTATATCTATTGCTATCTGGACTCTTATATACAATTTTCACCGTTATCTTTACACAGGGACAGTCGATTTTGGTTTGGCGGGTTTGAATAGCTGATAGTGATCAATCAAAGGCGGACAGAGCGAGAGTGGTGTCTCATAATCAACGTCGAAATTGTGACTAATGAGCGCGTTGTACGCTTGTAAGCAAATAACGACCTGGTAGACCCTGTTTGGGGCACTTTTTCATGGTTATAAGATCGCAAGCTAACATGCATCACCATCCGAACTTGAACGAGACTCATACGAGTCCCATGCGTGTTCAATGTCTGTGACGTGTTGCTGCCACTGAGGACCACGATGCTCGCCTCTAGAGAAGTGTAACAGATAACCTAACTTATCACTCACTAATCATCCAGTGTAACTGTGGTCTATTGCCATACACCTTAGTACCTAGGAGTCTGAATTTGTAATTTAAAATTAGAATATCCTGGGAATCGTACCCGGGACCTCTGGCTAATCAGTCGCGCTAGAGACCACTATACTGACGAGCCAGTTACTCGTTACCGTAGACTTATATTAGCCATACGTCCAATATTATTGCAGTATTCGATTGTGTGAGTTAGACTACTGAACCGATTTAAATGAAATTTGGTACCTACACAGATAGTCTAGAGACTGAGAAAGGCTGAGCCTTTTTAATTGGAAAAAAGTGTTGTAAAGGGTTGAAAAGGGGGATGAAAGACTGTATGAAAGTATTGTCATTTTCTGAACTACAAGCATAAAATTTATATTTTAGGTTGTTGATTAGATATTTAAAATAAAATGGCATTTAAAGTTTGTAAAAATGTTATCCTTAAGGGTGTAAAATAAACATAGGGGATAACACATTTACGGATTCATTACAAATTTGTGGAGCTAAAGTTAACGCGTTAAGAAGAATCTATTATTATGTCTTATTCCACGCGAGCGAAGCTGCGGGCGTCCACTAGTTCTCAATAAACTTAAACTGGTTTCCTTAAGGTTCTCTATAGCCTCTACAACCCATACAACTACATGGATCTCGAGAAATGTTCATGTCAAAACGCATGTAAAAACTAAGCAAATCGTTGTCAGGTTCAATAACCAAACCCATATACAGACCTTAATAATTTAAAATCGAAAATAATTTTATCGATAAACAACACCTCATAAAACCGCCTTTGAACTTACAAAGTTGTATACAATTTGAAACGTGTATTAATTAATGAGCGCGTTTAAAAGGCTTTATTAATATTGAAATTTTCTTAACTTTCAAAACTTTATAATGCTAAAACATTAAACACCGTCGAACTAGCATAAACTTAGGATACTTTGAAAATTGTAAGGAAGATCATTTTTCTTATTTTGGTATCAGATATGAAATCTCGAAAATTTCACGCCGAACCTTTGTTCAACGGAGTACCGGGCTGTTTATTACATGTAATTTAAAATAGCTGCGACCCATAGACGTCCCACTGCTGGGCACGGATCTCGCCAGAGACTAAACGGCGGGAGATCTAGAGCATACTCCACGATGCTGTTCCAATGCAGATTGGTGGAGGAGTCAGTAGCCAACCCAGTGCCGAATGTTCTCAAGCCTTCGAAGGTCTTCGACAGCGACCCATAGACATCCCACTGATGGGCACGGGTCTCCCCCACAGACGCAGCTGCGGGAGGTCTTGAGCATACTCCACCACGCTGTTCCAATGCGGATTGGTGGAGGGGTTAGTAGCCAACCCAGTGTCGAATGTTGTCAAGCCACCCGAAGGTCTTCGACAAGGCTTAACGACTGTTTCCAACATTGAAAACAACCGGGACCGACGTCTTTACGTGCCCTCCGAAGCACGGTAGCGTCCATGAAATTTTGCCACTAGCGGTTGTAGTATTTACTAATACCTTTTCTGTACACATCAGTTTCTTCATCTTACTTCATTATTTTCATCATTTTTATCTTTGTTTATTTCTTATATTGATATACATACTTTATATGTTTCTTTACCATTTTATGGTAATTTATTTGGCTGCAATTGAATTGTAAATTAGTTAGTATTTATAGATGTCCTTTTACTTGTTAATTAGCTTTGGTTATGTATTCTAAATCTTATGTACTTACTATTAAATTTTTATGTAATTCTCACTTGTAGGATGTTTGTAACTTTAAATATTATTTTGTAACATCCTTGTATAACTTTCTCTTTAGTTTGTGATGATTTCTGTTTATTTTCTTGGAACATTTAATATTGTGATTAGTATTTGATACATGACTTATGTCACAGTAGTAATGTCTTGATATAGGTTCTAAATTTACGTAGATTATATAGAGATATTATATAAAATTTAGCTGTTTTGTATTAGGCCATATAGGAATTCAAATTCAAATTTGAATTAAAAAAGGAAGAATGCTGTGTGGAACATAATCGAGATCATTCTACAGAGGGCCATTCTAGAGAATTTATTCTTGAGAGAGAAAAGTGGATTGACTTCTTTTGGCTTGCTAAATCTGATTTAAAGGAAGATATCTGATACGGAGTGTTTTTCAGAGCTTCCGGGACCTGCTGAACGGTCCTGTGCTGAATACTTCGTGCGTGAGCTGCCGAGACCTGCTGAACGGTCTCGTGCTGATATACTTCGTGCGTGGTTTGTGCACTGTTTGCACGCCCGCACCTCACCGCCCTGCCGTTCGCTGCTCAACCAAGGAGAGCGTGTTGCAGTGCCGCTGCTTGCGCGGCCGTGCATCGGAGCTTCTGAACGTCTGTGTCTGTGCCTTCCCTTAAGTGACTCTTTATTACTAAATTTATATCTTCCGTGTAACCACCAAGCTGGTAATACACTCGGCGTCAGAAAAATCGCACCTTTTAAAAGAGCAACTTTAAAATACTTTTACTCAAACTTTGTCAATAGTAAGGGTATGGTTGTAGGATATCATTGGGATGGTAATTTAATTGCCTATTCGAAATTAAAAACTTGTGTATGTGTTTTAAATCTTTTAATTAAAAAAAACTTAAAAAGGGACAAAGTTACAAAAAATAAAATTAAAAACATTAGAAAAATTACAAATAAGTCCTTAAAATCTAGTGTTTCCTCCCCTTGCTTTGAGGACAGCTTCCATCCGATCCTTCATGGACGTCACGAGGGTCACCACTCTCTCTTGGGGGTATGTTCTCCCATTCTTCCGTCACGGCATCCTGGAGCTCTTGGAGAGTGGTGGGAGCAGGATCTCGTGCTCGTACGTGCCTCTTTACATCGTCCCAGAAATGCTCGATCGGGTTCAGGTCTGGGCTTCGTGCTGGCCACTGCATAACAGGGATCTCCACCTCTTCCAAGTAGTCCCGCACAGCAAACGCAGTGTGGCAACGGGCGTTATCATGCATTAATATGAACCCATCGCCAACAAAACCGGCATACGGGACCACATGGACTTGTAAGATCTCTGTTATGTACCGCCCAGCATTCAGCGACCCTTGCCCGCGACCACCGCCAGTCCGAGAGACGCACACAAGCTCCGTTTTCCCTTCGACGGATATGCCACCCCAGAACATACAGGAACGACCTCCATATTCGACGGATTCCTCTATACAAGCCTGGGTAAAACGCCCTCCTCTTCTTCGGTATACTCTTCTGCATCTGTCGTTGCAAAATAGACATACTCGTGTCTCATCGGTGAAGAGAACGGCCCTCCACTGGTCAAGCGTTCAGTTGGCATGCTCGTGAGCAAATTGCAACCGCTCTCTTCGATGCTGCACGGACAATTTTGGGCCCCTAGCAGGTCTGTGAGCTTTTAATTCCTTTTCTTTCAATCTTCTTCTAATCGTAGAGACACTCACAGACGTTCTGCCAGCTGATCGGAGCTCTTGTTGCACCTCAACAGCATTGCTGAAGCGGGGGCTCAACGTCGTGGACACAATGAAGCGGTCGTCTCTTTCTGATGTGCACCGTTTTCTTCCGGATCCACGTCTTCGGGTATAGCCACCAGTCTCACGGAACCGTTGGTATACTCGTCGAACTGAGAATCGGCTAAGGTTCAACTGTCGAGCAACGTCAACCTGTCGCAGTCCTGTTTGCAATAGCGTTATGATTTGAGCGGCTTCTTCAGGGGTTGTATCCATCTTCAGGTATTGTTATTTTGCGTATGTTGTTCCGGGGTGTTCACTCTAAAGTCTGAGTAGCGGCTGACCCATTTTTTACCTGGATATGACCTTTTATACCCTTTTAAGGTAGCTCAACTAGCGCTCCTTATTAGAGCATTTTTTCCAACATCTTATTGATTGGTCCCTAGTTAGAAATGGTAATTGGTTTCTTAATGGTACAGGTAATTAATGTAAAGGTATTGAAGTGCACTTTACAATGATATTTTTTTTTCACACGTGGTATTTATGTGCTGGATTCTAGGGGCAATTTACTGAAAAAAACATGAAGGTGCGATTTTTCTGACGCCGAGGGTACATATTCTCCTTATTTAAAATTCTTTTTTATTCACTTTCCTTTAGCTTCTCTCTTTGCTTATAACACTACAGTTTTACACTCATTTAAGCTCTCTCTCTTATAACACTACACGGTCACCCATCCACAAACCGACCGCGCCCGTCGCGTGGTTCCTTAACTCTGTCGAATTGAACCGACGCGAGCCATTGGGCTATGGACGCTACAAGCACATATTACAGAAGGGTATGTGCAAGAGTGGATGGGCAAAGTTTATAATGGGCTTTTTAATGCACTCATGCCCTATCAGTGGCCGACTCGAGTGGAATTTTAATGACCCCCGTACGGTGGCATTGCTGACTGATGCGGTTGGTTATAATTATAATTTTATATCAGCATGAACCGTTGAACTAGATATGTTGTAATGGCTAAGTTAAGTTAAGCCTTGTCGAAGATCTTCGGGTGGCTTGAGAACATTCGACACTGGGTTGAGACACCTCCACCAATCCGCATTGGAACAGTGTGGTGGAGTATGCTCTAGAGCTCTCGCAGATGTCTGTGAGGGAGACCCGTGCCCAACAGTAGGACGTCTATGGGTTGCAGGTAACTAATATGTGCATATAATATGATGTTAAGGAAAAATATTTTCTCATATGAATCTTCTCTCGTCGTCGGTGTGACTTTTGTTAAAATGCTGTGTAGCGTGATATTAAAACCTTCTTCAATCATTATGATATATTTCCATTCAAACAAACATTTAAGATTTATTTTATTAACAATTTAGTATGAATAGACCGGTTAGCGCGCGCGGCACGCGCCGATGAAGGTATTTTGCGATTTAAGAAATTTAATGTAGGTGACATTTACGGTGAAGGAAACATCTTAGGGAAACCCGCAAGTCTGATAGTTCTATATAACGATCTCGAAGGTAGTGAAGTCTGCCATTCCGACAGGAAACTCGAGCCCAGCAGTGGTACAAAAGAAACGGTTGTAGTGAACAAACCCAACTCAAAGCGCACTTAAAACACATTACCATAATCAGTGCAGTATAAGACGAAGCTCTCATCTCATGCATGCAAATCTTCACCCACTTCAAAACAGTAGGCAAGTAATGCAGTAAGCAAGCTCTGGTATACATTTGAGCTGCAAATTCTAAGCTAATGAATGAAACAACGTAGACAAAGCCGATGTTGAATAAGAGCAGCTAAGGCGATTTATCGAGTGTAGTAAGAACGGTATATTTCAGAATTTGAAGCGGACAAACTTTGAAATTCAACAAGAGCGTTGTATGGGATTATTGCCAATTAGGCGTGGCGTCGGAGCGTCTCAAATTGAGATGAAAACAATACTGGTAAAGAGTACATTGTTTTATTATTTAACTAGTGGACGCCCGCAGCTTCGCTCGGGTGTAATTATACGTAAGACATAACAATAGTTTCGTTTACACCTAGTATATTATATAGCGTATGAGTGAAGATGCATCTTTCTAATGGTGAAAGAATTTTTGAAATCGGTCCAGTAGTTTTTGTGTGAAAACATTACAAACAAATCTTTCCTCTTTATAATATTACGAGTATAGAAGTGTAGACTAATAAATTCAAAAATTAAATATGTAAATAATTACAGCAGATTGACAGAGTTAAAACTACGACAAGTGGATGTGTTATCGCTATTTGAATGCATTAACACCTAGAGATGAACTGCGATAACATGGCGAGCCCCTCTGAAGGTCTAAACGTGTAGACCAATAAATCAATTAGTATTTTTGTGTAACTTGAGCGACGCGCGACGTAGTAATCCAGCCTGCTTCTAACTACAAACTTTTTCGCAACGAGTTGACTACACTCAATGAAACAGTAATTTGGTGGGCTGTTATCGGGCCTGAGTGTGGGATGTTATCGTAGTTTATCTCTACTACGGACTGTATTAACCGTTAGTCCCGGTAGTTGTCATTAGATAACAGTTGTGAAGCCTTGTCGGAGGTTTTTGGATGTCTTTCGTTAGTTATCAGGTGTTGGACATTTGCTGCATGATCGGCGATGCCATATTCAAATCAATCCTTGTATAAAGTCATAAACATTTACTTATTGTATATAGCGTCCATAGCTCAATGGATCACGTCGAATAATCGACAGAGTTAAGCAACGACGTGCGAGATCGGCTTGTGGATGGGTGACCGGTAGTGGCACAATTTCATGGGCGCTATGACTATGAACCAAAAGTCACTTTTGAGTTCTTTTTTGTAAAGTTAATTAACTCTGGTGAATAAACAAACACGATTCAAACGAGCTCAAATCCAAAAGCCCTCGAGCCGTCAACCTCCAGCCCTTTAGATCCAATTGAATCGACCCGAATGCTCCGCGAGCAATTAGGTCGAATTGAGAGAAAACAAAAGCTCGCCTGAAAAAAAATTACAGACACCAGGAGAGAATAAATCCATTTGGTGGTGGTTGCTTAGAAAACAACGTGCAGAGTGGTTATTTCAACGGTAATAAATCAACCGCACGACAATATCAAGCGTTGACAGCCGTGTGACTGATGCAACGCCATTTGGAACGGGGATAGAAATAAAACCGGGGAGGTCCGCTGGACCAAATTGTATTGCTCTGTTCGCGAAATGGAACTAGGTGGATTTTGGGGGGTTAAGTTCGATTTAGGGGGTTGACTGTCGTTCTGTAATCATTACGTCTGACGCAGATCGATGGGTGATGAACATATCAGGTACAAGAAACAAAACAAAGTGGATCTAACGTATAAGCATAACCTATAGCAATACTGTCTGTCGAGTCGAGCTGCGGCAGATTATTTTACAGGACTTCTGATATTGGCCATTACTGCGTCATCGAACAGAACTGGGGCAAAAAGTCTTTAGATGGAATGGATGGAACTATTCCGCTATAAGCTATTCTAGCAATCCTTCTACTGCTTTAACCTATCCCTGTAGAGTTTTTTTGTAGCACTTATGTGGCGTTGTATGATTAATGTATCAATTTAAAAACAAATTTAACTAGCCCCATCCTGAATCTCCAACCCCAGAACATTCGTCTAGTGTCGTCTGTCTAGTTGTCTCGTCTGTAGTGTAGTTGTTGTGTCTGTGTAGATGAACTCGTCATCGAGACAAGACAAGTTAAGTTCATCAAACTCCTAACGTGTCTCGCCAACGTGTATTTACTCTCCACAGATCCCTTAATATGCGTTATAATTTATACATATTAACCCATAGAATTCCTCGCACACAAAGCTAGAGCCCACCGGGATACCTACTTGGGATGCAAGCGAGTTGCCGAGTAAGCGGTAATATCAATGAAGATGGCCGTCGGGAATACGACGCGGTTTATGAGAATCTGGCGACAAATTGGTCCCGTATACAGTTTCGACCCGAACATATATTATACTTAATGGGTTTATTGGTAAATAATGTTTACACGTCACAAAATTATTAGCATTTGGTATCCTAAAAAGAATTACCACAAACCTTGAAAAAGAATTGATGAAATAAATAAATTACATATAAAATACGTAATTATTACAAGTAGTTAATAATAGTGTGTACAACACATCGACAACATCGACTGTATCTGCAGTACTCGAAACTTCTTCATTTGTCCTTGAACTGATCCGATATGCCGCGATGGCAGATTTGAATGATTTATGAAGGTGGATTTTTGGAGTTTTGTAGGTACCTACACAGTAAGTTTTTATAGGCGTCGTTCATCTGTCTGTCAAATGTTTAACTCAATGAAAAAGCATTACGCCAAATTTTAGCGACATCAATCATAAAACATAGACATTTCAAAAAATACGCTATTTTACTAAATTTGTTCTACACAAAAGTTTCACATAAAATTTAAGAATAGGACCCTAGGCATCATGTATCTAGAACACTCCGCAAACGCCTTGTATCCAAAAAAATCGATTATATTAGGAAATGGATGTTGCACGAGCCAACTCGTACGTTTTAATTGCATGTCAATTACTTGCATTGACGTTACACACTGATGTTAATTCAGCTCAACACGATTCGGGAGTTGAATTTCTCTCATATTACCGACGGCCTTTCAATTTCAACTAGCACTTATAATACAACTAGTACTATACAAAACAGTAATAAATAGGACAGTTCATGGTGACAGGCCAAACGCTTCTCTAACCGATTTTTTTTTTTAAATAGCTTTTTAAAACTTTTTTTTTATTTTCATGCATTGTCATCGGAACCAAATATGTGTGCCAAATTTCAGCTCGATAGCTTCAGTGGAAGTGGGTGAAATATTGATTGCAAGATTCCAGGACATACATACTTACAAGATACATACGAGTGAAGTTAAATAAAAGCTTTTAAAATAGCTCATATTTGTCATATCTTATAAGTGTAACAATTAATTGAGTTAACCAGAGTTGTTAACCATTCGTAGATAATTTTGATGTTTTGACTCGACTGTTAATAATTAGAGAAAATAAAAAGGGGCCGTTTAAAAACCACAGTCCTTTAACCAGTGAATTTACGGGCGTATCATATTGGCGCCATTTATGTCTAGCGTGGACCTATATCTAACTATCAGCCTTTGTTGGCTGAATAGAAACCACTAATCATTTTCAGGGCATCCAGTCCCTGGTCGAAGCACAAATGGCACCTACCGGAAGACTCAAATCTTCAAATACGTCCTTGTCCAAAACGTTATTGTTACCTCAAACGACGACATAGTTTCAAATAGTTTGCCCATTACCAGTAGAGCTCACTTTGACCATGTTGCTTTTTGTTGTCATTCTTTAATTTTTGATAACCTGACCAATACCACTTCAACCGGCTTCTATCAGGTACCTGTTCGGTAACTTAATTATTCTCACTTCAAATCCGTTCACGACTCGAAGACACGCTGACCCAGAAAGTTGTGGGAACAGAGGCGGTTGGGGCGTGAATTTCGATTTTCTGCACATGATGCAAAATTAACGCCGCTAATAAAACTTCCGCCTTACGCTCGGAATAGTTTGCGAGAGTGTAATTATTCGGCAAATTAAACAATGTTCACTCACGGATGTGAAATTAAAGACGTGGAAGATGAAATTATAAGAGCAAAAGTACCTAATGCAAAAACTCACATGCAAGAAATAACACTCGCGGTCGCGTAGTCCCTGGGTCAATTTGTATGACCGGTAATTAAGACTATTTGGGACGAAATAGAACAAATATTTATTTACTAAACTAATTTAACCACATAACGAATATATAATTATGATATAATAAAATGATTACCTACTGTAGAAGAATACATAAACAATATTTTTAGTGCCAATAAGAGGCTTAATGGACCGCACTCAGTTTTTGCCGTAGCAAATTAAAGTTTAATTGGAATCATGATTTCAATTAAATCGTGACGTTAATTTTCAGTGCGAACCTATTATTTATTAAATTGATATATTCACTACTTATACTAAACTAGTGGACGCGCGTAGCTTCGCTCGCGTGGAATTAAACATAACATTTGTTTCGTTTACACCACATATTCTATATTTTACTTAATTGAAAAAAAATTGATGCAAATATGAAGCGATTCTATTGTGAAAGAAACATTCAATCAAACTTCTATTTCATATACCATGGGACTATCCTTATTTTCAGGGAAAGCCTACAATGGAACTCAAAATATAGTATAAGTTCGTCAAAATACGTCAACAGGTTTTCATATTGTGTCTATGCAATACTCGTAATTCCTTGACATAACCTATAGCTCCTACTGCGCGCATCACTTCCTAACCTACATACATAAGCCGTCTGATCCGGTTCGACGGGAAATGCCTTAGTGCAACTAGCTGTATACAGGATTACTACAGCCAGAGACAGCGGTCCTGATGTGGATTAAACTGTGCAATGACGCTGGTTAAAGACTAGGATATTCACAATTTTATGTTTTACATTTTGAAGTAGCTCTCGTATGAAGGGATGAAGTTGCTTATGGACTGAACTCATACTATTTCAGTCTTACTCAGTGGAATTCAATACCTATCTCCATTGTACGATATAAACAGGATGTTAAATTAAAAAAAAAAACATTCTAATACGCGATTGTTTATAATTTAAGTTTTTCACTTCTCAGTGACTTTGTTTATTGATTGTTAAAATTAATTATTGGTACTGTTAATTTACAATGACGACATTTGGTTAAAAGGTTAAAAAGCAGTTACTAGAGCAATAAAAATAACCAAACTAAACACCTAAAAGTGCCTTCTTCACAAAAAATAAACAGGTAGCATAAAGATTTTCATCCAATTACTCTGATTTAAAAAACCATTACCCTCGGAAATCTACTGAACGCAATCTGCAGATTACCCTCGCATCTATCGATAAAGCGCCGTACTGATGCCCCCATAAAGAAGTTACATTTCATGGGCTTAAACAAATAAAATCGACATAAACCGACAATTTTGTTGAAATTAATTTTCGCCTTTGTACGCCTCGGGGGATGGAAAGTTCAAAAGAAGGAAAATCAGGTGTCTAAATGCGTATCTCCGCTGAAGGTTTAATAGATATAAATTTCCACACTGAATTTTTTACCGTGTCGTGTTTTTATTCGGTAATGGAGATAGCAAACGAGGTTGCGGTGATTCTGTGGGGTTCTCCTTATCCGAGCGTTTTCATAAATAATTTAATTTTATATTCCATTGGCATCTCTATTTTATTTTTAATCCCACTGAGTTGGTAAGTTTTCAGTTATATTCCGTTGCAAGTTGGTAAGAATATATTTTGGAATTCGCACTTGGGTCATCGATCAGCCTAAAATTATTTTTCAAAATACACACGAAATGATCAGTAGTCACAACTAAAATTCCTGTCATTCGAAAACGTACTATGTCTTATTCGGTAAACAATCTTGGCACTACTTTAAAAAAAAATTAAGTAAAAAGTAAAATTAGTACAATAATAAAGTACAAAAGTAAATTACTATTAGCATTTTATAGCTCTCCTTTTTTTTCTTTGTCTGTCTTATTTATAAATTAAAAAATACGACAAAGCACTTTTTTTTTAAATTCTAGGACATCCATCCATCCATCAATCAGCCTTTAGAAGTCCACTGCTGGACAGGACATAGACCTCCCTTAATCGGTGCCACCCCTCCCGATCATGTGCCTTCTGAATCCAGCGGTTACCCGCTCACTTTTTCAGGTCATCAGTCCATTATTAAAATTCTAGGACAAATAACTATTAATATAAGAGAGACATCAAAACGCCTAAATTCGCCACACTTAATTAAAACTAGTGGACGCCCGCAGCTTCGCTCGCATGGAATTAGACATAACAATAGTTTCGTTTACACCTAATAATATTATATAGCCTAAGTCACTCAGTGGAGATGTAGCTTTCTAATGGTGAAAGAATTATCGGTCTAGTAGTTTTTGTGTGAAAACATTAAAACAAATCTTTCCTCTTTATAATATTAGTACGAAGAAAACCGCCCTTTGACGCAATTTTTTGCGGTTTCGTGTGACTGACAAATTTACACGGAGCTCTCCTTTCCATCGTTAGTCCGGGGGAATCGACGCGATCTATCTCACTACATCATTACGTGGCGGCCACGTTCACGGTTGTCTACGCTGAAATATTTATGGTTTCTTTAAAAACACCTCAAGATGAACGGATTTTAATTCGGATGCTCCGAATATTTGCGTGGGTGGAAAGGAGCCTCGGTTTTGCAGTTGCAGATTTATTTGCATAAACAGAAGTAGTATTTGGAGTAGGTATAGGCACTTGTAATATTATTCTGTGGTATAGCGTAACGTTGACGTTAAGCGCGTTAGTGAGTAGTTAGCGCGTAGCCTATGTTACAGTGAAGTGAACTAGGGTTTAACCCATCCCATTCCGAGAGGAGACCCGAACACTGGGACAAGGAAAGGGTTGTGGTGGAAATGCCGTTCAAAGGTAGAGTTTTTAATGAGGTTCTACGACAAAAAATATTGAAGATTGAACCGAACCGGTCCTTTAAAAAAAACCCCGAAATCTAACCCTTCAAACACCGACACAAAGCGCCGCATCATCAAAACGGTTAACACGAGCATATTTCTGTTCGCGTCACGAAATCGTCCCGGCACATTGTCCCGGACGAATCGATACGCCCGGGGCTGTAACGTTTTACGACACGGCCATGTTTCATACGCACAAAAATGGCTACGGTTTCATTTCCTGCTACTGTTATTTAACAGATGATACGATAAATACGAATTGCAACACTTAAAACTAAAAGAGAAATTTTTTTTACACTCCTTTCTATGTTTGTATGAATACGGAGGATAGGGTTATCACTTTATTTAGTAACACAACAAAGAATCACTTTCTCAGCCCTGTTCAGATTTTCAAAGTGACAGCCCTGCTTAGATGTTAAGAGTAAGTGTAAGCAATACTTAGGTATTACCAACAAATCCTAGCAGTAGATTGTTTTATGGTCGTAAGTTCAGAACATTATACCAACTTGTAGCGCAAACCTCTTTTATTTACCTCCCCTGCTATCATCATCAGAAGATTTTATAAGTGCCGATATCATTACAAACCTTCCAACACCAACGACACCTCACTAAATATTCTTAATATTCAATAGTTACATTTAATAATAGTCACCAAAATTTTTTTTTTTTGTTGTTTGGAAAAAAAAGTTGGACCTAATATAGTAAAATAATTAAACTGTTATATACTCGCACCTCCCCTCCCCCCCCCCCCCCCGTAGTCATGAGTTGCGGGTGAAAAACAAAGAAAAGAAAACGAGTATAGTTAGTATCAGAGTAATTTATTCGAAATAAATATCCACTCCAGCCGGGTTTCGAACCCTGACTCCCGGTTCGGCAATCCTGGGTCCACTCGCTACGGCTCAGCGGTGTCTGACATACCAGGAGCACATAAAATCGATGCGGCTCTACGTACATTCACAACATAATATTCTACAACATCGCTTCCGGCCCGCGATGTCGTGTCCTCGGGGCGTTTCAGGCTCTAATGGCCGACTTCCCGTGTCAAACGCGCCCCTATTTACAATCTTGGTCCCCGATGACGAATAAAATAATGGCCTACTCTTTCGGTGCCAGTTTTTACAATTCACGACACGACACGATTTGCGTTTAAGAGCAGAAGAGAAGAATATATGAAGCGTTTTACGTGAATACCTACAATATAATACAAATATACTTAACTGTACTAATTTAGGGCAATACATGTAAAAAAGTAATCAATAAATCTATCAGTGAAGAGGTTGAACGCGCCAAAAGATTTTAGAACTTGAACTTTGAGTGGAGCATGTCTTCTTGGGCTGGATGTAAACCAACCCGTTCCCTCGGTCTCTAATGAATGAATGAAAGAATGAATGAATGAATGAATTTTGTTTATTTTCGCTAACAACTGCAACATTTTACAATTATATAATCAAGAAAGACAACATAATTAATAGTTGTTGCAGTCTTAGCGAAAAACGGAAAGCACTAATGGGCAGGCTCCTACCAAGAGGTACCCGGTGTCCTATACTAACGATATCACCATTTCCGATAGTAGATTTGTAAATACATTGATTTTTGCACAAGTTCCAAATTTAAATTAGAAAAAATTCCAGGTCGTGTCACGACTTTGAATGGTCGTTCGATGAAAAAATCGTGTCGCATACTATAAAAGGCTGTAACGATCCTCGTTCATCATACGCGGGGCAAGTTTTCGCTATCGTTGACATTGTGACGTAAATTTCCCGCCGGTTTTATTTACCCGTTGTTGCTTAAATATTTAGTGACAAACGAACAATATTTCCGTCTTGGCTTTGTAATATATCACGATACTTCGTCTAAAAAAACGCATAAACTTCTTTGTTTTCACGATGAAACGATAAACATGATGTACCTGTTAATACTCATGAATTTTTAATTTCGTAGTTCTAAAAATTAATTCTTAGATAACCAAAGTTGTATATACTAATATTATAAAGAGGAAACATTTGTTTGTAATGTATTCACAGAAATATGGACCAATTTCAAAAATTCTTTCACCATTAGAAATTCATTCATTCATTATTAGAAAGCTGCATCTTCACTGAGTGACATAGGCTATATAATATTACTAGGATTAAACGAAACTATTGTTATATCTAATTCCACGCGAACGAAGATGCGGTTTTTTTATACAGCGAAAGTGCATGCATCACCAGTTACCCGCTACCACCCATGACAACTGTGGCAAACTTGTCACTGTCTCAGTTGTTTAAACTCGCGTTGATTCGCTTACTTCAAGAGGCAAAAAACCTTTCAAGCGAATCCATATCCGCAAACAGTCCACTCACACTTGCCTACTCACCTACTTATTTAAAAATAGATAACAAGACACTGGTCAACAAAAACAAAATGGTCTAAATATATCTAATGAAACATTTGTATCCCAGTGCGGGGACGATTAATTTAATCAAGCGCTGATTAGCGCACAAAAAGAAAATGGTGACGCAACACACGAGACACGGGCATACAACTCTACTGGGTGTTCTAGCGCAATTTGAATTGGGTCAAGGCACATTTCGATTCAAGAAATAAGCTTGACACAACGAGATTACCCCCTGAGTTGTGGCTCCGACGTTAAGAGAATTGCAGGTAACATTCATTACCTACGCGCTCTACATAAGCAAACGCCCATAGACGTCCCACTGCTGGGCACGGGTCTCCCCCACATAGTTACACAGCTGCGTAAGGTCTAGACTCTAGAGCAGTGATGGGCAAACTACGGCCCGCGGGCCAACTCCGGCCCGCGAAAGTATTTAATCCGGCCCGCCGAGGGTCCGTCGACATGTAGTATATGGCCACTGTTCTGTGCATATGGCCCGTTATAATTACGGTTTAATTAATTATTATTTAGTTTATTTAATTTATTACGGTTTGACGGTCGAGGAGAAAGAGAGATTCTACTACTACTAGATTCTACTTAGTAGAATAATAGATATATTATAGATAATAATAGATTCACCTATAGGTGAAGCTAAACTGTAAAATTGTAGCCCCGGTTGCCCTCCCCTAAATCCGGCCCTGAATACGGGGCGCAAAGCGTGGTGAAATGAGAGGCGCGGGCGGCGGGGCGAGTGAACTCAGTCGCCACACAGCTGGAAACAGCTTTCGAAAATATTATGAAAAAACAAAAACAATTCCACATGTCTCACACGCCTAGCAAGGCGGAGCCTTCGAATAAAAGTTAAATTGATTATTATTTTTTATGGTAAAAGGTATTTTGTAATATTTGTGTTTAATGCTGTAATTTTTTATAAAATTATATTAAAACCTTTAACACAAAATGCATTTTTTCTATTATTTTGGCCCTCCTCTAGAATTTATAAACCTTTGTGGCCCGCCATTAAAAAAGTTTGCCACTGCTCTAGAGCATACTCCGCCACGCTGCTCCAATGCGGATTGGTGGAGCGGTTAGTGGCCAACTCAGTGTCGAATGTTCTCAAGCCACCCGAAGGTCTTCGACAAGGCTTAACGACTGTTTCCACCACTGAAAACAACCGGGACCGACGGCTTTACGTGCCCTCCGAAGCACGGTTGCGTCCATGAAATTTTGCCACTAGCGTATCCACAAACCGTCCGCGCCCGTCGTTGCTTAACTCTTTCGTTTCTCGTGTCTGATTAATCCGCACTTTGCCAGTATGATGGAACAGTGGGACAAAGAAAGGGTTGTGGTGTGGTGTGATCATGTAGGTCAAGGTATCAGATGATCTAATGCTAACGAATTCATTCTACCACCGCAGCGCACTAATCATTTACTCACCAAAAGAACCAACCTACCTCGGTACCAAAGCGTTGCTAAATAGAATAATGGAAATCAAAATGAAAGCCAATGGGTAGGTACCAAGCCGATACAGGAAGGCTTTCAGAAATCAATACCCGCAAGAAACTTCGAGATACAGGTCAGCTTCAAAGGTTATCTAATGAATGTACACTAACATTCATAAGATAGTACATACTATTGCATTTCCACTCTTAGTTAACTTTCCAACAACCTTGATGGTTGCGGTTGCAGCCCATGATTGCTGAAAAGCGAAAACAACCGATTTAAAAACGTATAAAACGATTACATTCCCACAACTTCTCAAGATGACGTCACGACCGTCTTCAAAAAGAGCCAAGTCATTATTTGCACGCTCGGTTTGAAAGCCCGTAACTTTTTTATCTGTGGAAATTTCTGAATGATTCCTCAGTGTATACGTTACACGATAACAAACGAAAATAGTACGCGAATTCGGTTCAGTTCAGACTGGTATGGGGAATAGAATAATGTACAGAACTAAAGAAAGATTTGTACGTAAGTAAGTGTAGTGTTTGTGGTGTCCATTGGGTAAATAAAACACACCTTTGATCACTCAATAGGTGACGTAGGTAATGCGTCCGGCGCACGTCCGAACTTGCTCACAGCTAGCGCGTGACTCCGGTCCGCATACGCTACAGTAAGGTTACAAATAAAAAGGTAATACATAATAATGACGACTTTTTAGTCACTTTAGAAGTCAACTCGGACGCCGTCTGTTATTGTGTCTACGCAATTATAATAATGGACCCGAGATGTTTCAATGTTTTCATTTATGAAACAATTTACACACTTGTAACCAGATTTTGTGGAACAAAAGGGATAATTACAGAGACAATTAACACTTAATTGATGTGTAAACAAAACTTTGAATTAATTACATCGTACGTAGATTTTAATTGTTGGAAGGCTTGGAAGTGTCTTCAATACAGACGTTAATGCGTGCATATATTTATTTAAGAGTGGGGTAAGAACTTGTGGTTGTAACTTTTAAAATAATGTGTGCAAGGAGGGATGTGATATGTAATGTGTACTTACCTATAAGGAGATGGCTGCTTCTAGAGCTTCGGTCTCTGTCACAGCCCTAGACTGCTAGCGGTCTGAGGAAGGTCTTGAAAGATTGGTAGAGGGCTCACTGGCCAACTCAGTGTTGAATATTCTCAAAAATTATTCAAAGTCAAATAATTTATTTCGCTATGAGGTGATTAGACACGCTTATCAAAAGTTTAGGTAACTACAAACTACTTAAACAAAAGAGATGTAATGCTATTCTAAACTGATCAATATAAGGCAAAGGATTAGCTATTGATCATTGAATGAATAGCTAATCCTACACGGTATTATGTAACATGTTTATAAAACACATACCTACATACCTATTTTAATTAAACGTTATAAATGTAAAACTAGCGCCTCTTGTAAGTATTTAAGGTAATTATTATAGGGTTGAAGCGTCCATGGCCCAATGGCTCGCGTCGATCTTATGTGATCGACTGAGTTAAGCAACGAAAGGCGCGGTCGGTTTGTGGATGGGTAGCCGATGGTAGCAATAATGTCATGGACGCCTCCGTGCATCGGTGGGCACGTTAAGCTGTCGGTCCCGGTTTTTTCAATTGTAAAAACAAACAAAATTATAAATTTTATTTTCTCTTTAGGTTACACAAAAATGCATGTCTGGAAAGTTCTAGCTTTCTATAAGGACAAAACTGTAATTGTATTTTACATCACCTTATAAACTATAAAAATAAAATTAATAAATTAATTAATTAAATCAGTAGTAGTAATTATTCAATGAATCAGTAGATATGAACAAAATTGAACATAATATCCGACTATTATTATAACTATAATGATTCACAACATTCCCTAACCACGGTCCCAATCAAGACTTCACCCAACACATCGGAGAACTAATAAAACTAATGACAAATCTCGCGGCCGTCCAAAGTAAACACAGTTGGCGCGCGGTACACATTAAAACGAGAGATGCTCTCGAATGCTACGAATTACACTCGGGAGCGATATTGGCGAGACGTGTTTTGAAACTTGTGGGTACATACTGAAACTTTTTGAACACGATTGATACAGATACACGGAAACATCGTAATCATTGCTTGTATACGGCAATGGGGAGTATCGCGTGTGAATTTGCCTCTAGAGGCGCTTGTGTCGCATGAGGTCCAATAACATTCATTTGTCATGACATAAATTATTAATTTACCTGTTGAAAAGTGATCTCTTTCGTGAAATCATCGCAAATATGGATTATGCAATTTTTTATAATGACTATGGTGCACTATTGTGTTATGTTTTGGAAGCTGTTGTGATAATATAAATAATTAAGATTTTCTTGAATTTACTGACAAAATGTTCTTCATGTTGAGTTGCCTCTATATATTTGAAGAAAGTGTAGTAGTTTCCAGTTTCTCTTTCAGACGTTCAAATCAAATCAAATCAAATCAAATCAATATTTATTTGCTGAGATAAGGTACATATTACAGTTGGTTGGTTATTTATACATGTAGGTACAGCACATCTTATTTAACCCTCTTAAGGGTATGCAAATTTATTTAAAGTTAAATATAATATTTTAATCTTATTAATTAACAATGTCAGTAGAGCTATATAATGTCATAAATACGTATCTGCCTTTTGCCTATATATGCATAAAACTGCCTGTCAAAAATTGTATGTACTGCTGTTGTTATATAAATAAATAAATTTCCTAAACTATACAAAGTTGTCACTATTTAAGTATTCATCCATATTATAATATGCTAATGTTGACAGAATGTCTTTTAGTTTGTGTCTAAGAACATTTACAGGCATACATTTTAGTTCATGGGGTAATTTATTAAATATTTTTATGCACATACCTATTTTAATCTTAATTAATTAACAATGTCAATAGTAATATAGTAATTAACAATGTCAGTAGAGCTATATAATGTAATAAATACGTATCTGCCTTTTGCCTATATATGCATAAAACTGCCTGTCAAAAATTGTATGTACTGCTGTTGTTATATAAATAAATAAATTTCCTAAACTATACAAAGTTGTCACTATTTAAGTATTCATCCATATTATAATATGCTAATGTTGACAGAATGTCTTTTAGTTTGTGTCTAAGAACAGCGCTGGAGTAACGAAGTACGCTGTGGTTTTTCAAGTACTAGCCTTTTCGTATTTCTGGTACTTCTTGAATATTTTTGTTCAGCAGTAGCAAAAATATTATGGTGTTTCTTTACAAAGAGGCAGGCTTCAAGTATTACTTGCATGGTAGGGTCAGTATTTTATGTTTTTTAAAAATGTTGATGAGCTTGATGAGCTCTTTCTACATTTTTTCTTTGAAGATTTAAAACTTTTTTTTGGCGCCGATCTTATATAGTCGCCTTTGACAGCTATAACTCTAGACCTTAGTCAACAGTGGCGCCAACTGGTGAGCAAAGAAACGATAGAGATCCCCATTGAGACAGACATCGGTTTAGCTTCTCGCTTGAGCGTGCCGACTGTGCCGAGCCCAGTGGCACGCACCAGACTTTTATTAATTATTGAATATTATTATTTTAATGAACTTTTATGATATTTTTTTGTTAATAATATATTTTTAAATATGTATAAATTTTTTTTTTCAATTTTTTTTTTTTAATATTCATAATAATGTACTTTAAACATACTAACTACATCGCATAAAGTGCTACCCAGCTAGCCGAGCGGGGTGAGCGGCGACCACACAACAATCTTCTAATACTTGTTTAAATTTTTTACAATGACAGGCCCGTTGACCCATTCGGTAGTGACCCTGTCTGTTGCGCCAAGGGTCGTGGTTTCGAATCCCACTCAAGACAAATATTCGTGTGAAGAACACTTGTGTTTGTTCTGTGTCTGGATGTTAATATTATCTATTTAAGTATGTATAAAAAATATCTATGTATGTATTTCAGTCTCTGACAACCTGGGATAGGTTCGCGCCTACTTTGGGGTCAGATGGCCGTGTGTGAGAATGTTCAAGATATAGTTATTATAGATAAGACATATTTTTAACTCATGATATCTTTCGAATGGAATGTCCGAACTGAATAATTCAAAAACTTATATGAAGGTATTTAAGCAGTCTTGAAAATACTGTAACAAGCGTTTCGAATCCTTCATTCGTTTTAAACATCGTCCGCCTATCAGACCACTGATAGCGCTCCGTGATTGGCTTAAAACATATCCACCAATCACGTCGCAGTTTTCCGCTCGTTTCTGCCGAAACAACGGACGGATTTTAAAACTTTCCGGCCGGTTCTGCGCAAGACTTTAATCCGATAAGAGCTCCGTGTCGGCACAATATAGCTATCATAGTGTCGGGCTCACAGACGGCTGTGTAATCGAGCGTATTTTTGGTCAACTCAATACTAACTGGACTTTGTTTTTGAATAGTTCCAATCACTGAACGTATATGGAAATATTCTCGATGTTCAGATGAAAAAGCTTCAACTTTTGAATTTCGAAATCGAATCGACAGTTGCTAGCGAAACACAACAAAACAAACCAATATGTTATTTTCACACACATTCCTTGTTTCGCTTCTGTTAGAACGTTATCACATCACAGATGCCATGCGTCACAGCTGGATTCTACATTTCAAAAATCATCAACATTTGCCTACATGTATTGTAGATGTGTTCATTTCAATAGGTGATGCTGGCTGGATCTCTTTAAAATTGGCTTTTGACATCCATCCGTTGCTACCCATGACAACTGTGACAGACCCTGAACAAGACTCATAAGAATCTTGTTTAAACCCTTTACGTTGCTACGGCCACACTAAACTTCTACTAAAACCACAATTTTCCAACCGAAACATAATTGCTTCAATGGCAATTATTACACGGCAGAAATGAAATGCGTTCAGGATCCGTGTACAGGTCGGTTTGTTAGATTAATCTCTTTAGTGGTTTGATTAGAGGAATTAGTTATTACAAGAAAAACCTGTACCTTCTTTGCTGTCTGTTCTTTCCTTACGACTGGCCAAAGTCAAAGTCCAATAATTTATTACGCTATGAGGTGATTAGACACGCTTATCGAAAGTCTAGGTAACTAAAAACTACTTAAAGAAAAGAGATATAATGCTATTCTAAACTGATCAATCGCAAAACGATCAAATAGCAAAGGATTAGCTATTGATCATTGAATGAATAGCTAATCCTACACGGGTGCCTAACCTGACTTAAGGCTAATTTACAATAATTACCTACCTCTAAGCTAAGCTATAAGTCACGATAGACAATCAATCTGGTCATCGGCGTTAGGAAGAATTTACAATATTCTTATCCTATGCCCTAGTGTAGGCCGAGTGAGAAAAAAGCTGGAGGAAAAAACTCTCGGTACCTACTCTTAAAATTCAAATTAATTTGTACAGAAAAATGTACAGTATGACCATGACATGATCATGGCCTTTGGACAAAGTCATCAGATTAACATTCCAATAATCCTCGCTATCAGAGAAACGTGATAAACAAAATACCAACTCCGGGACACATCGACGGGCGACCGGAGCTGAGCCAAGACTCCAAGAGGTCGCGCCGACCTGCGCTATTTCCGCGCGCCCGTCAACACATCACTCGCGCACATTACGAGATGCACCGACACACGACGCCCGTCAATATCAGATAGGACGGGGAATCGTTGATCCCTGGTTCATGTCAGCGGAGGAATTTATAAATGCTTAAAATATTTAAAGCAGATGATAGCAGTGACAGCCCAGTGGCTATCGAACTCGGCTCTCAATCGAGCGGTCCGTGTTCAAACCCCAGCGGCACGCACCGATGACTTTTCTAAGTTACGTGCGATTTAATTAATTAAATGCTATAACGGTGAAGGGCACATCGTGAGGAAACCTGCATGTCTGAGAGTTCTACATAATGTTCTCGAAGGCATGTGAAGTCTGCCAATCCGCACTTGGCCAGCGTGGTGGACTTTATCCCTCCCATTCTGAGAGGAGAACCGTACCCAACAGTGGGACAATGAAAGGGTTGTGATGATGATGATAACTTTTTAATGAAATAATAGTTTTAAAAAAACTGTTTTGCGTAAAATTTCTATCTATATATATAAAAGAAAGTCGTGTTAGTTACACCATTTATAACTCAAGAATGGCCGAACCGATTTCGCTGAAAATTTGTCGGGAGGTACCTTAGAACCGGGGCACTGCTATAGGATACTTTTTACACCGTTCCGTTTTATTTTATTTTTTAGTCACAGTTGATACTTTGACAATTTAGAATTTTTGAAGTCGACCAGTTGATGTGTTTGTTTTACAGAGTACATTTTAAATGTTTGTTTCGAGTTTCTATTAGCTTATTGTGTCGATATTATCATTAACAATACCATGCCGCGACCAAGACAATCAATTCTTTTCCGACAAAGCCGTAATCCACCTAGGATTCGAAACATTGCGAATCAAAGGGCACGTGAAGAGCGCCGCGTTAGTATGGCGACTTCGTGCTTCTCAATCACAAGAGCAAAGCGAGGCAGCCACTGAAACGGCTCGATTGGCAATGCGAAATCGTGGATCAAAGCTCAGAGATCAAGAACTAGATAATTTTAGAAGAACAAGAAGAAATTTATCAAGTATTGATTTGAATCGGGTAGCGTATCAATACAATTTCAGAACTGATTACCTACTGTCCGCCACCTGAACCATTACATTCATTGCTTCTTGGCGAAACACCAGAATCACGACATTTTCTAGCAAACATTCGAAAATATAATAGTTGTTTCCAAATGACCTGATTTGGGGTAGTCATTATGGAAGAACGAGGATTTAATCCGACATTAAAGGTATGTATTAATTTATTTAATTTTTGTACTTACAAAGAATAAAGTAGAACATTAACATACTATAACTATTACTATGTTATGTATGCAAATTATAAAAAAATATTTATAAATCAGTAATACTGACTTTGCTTTTGATTTTGTAGATACATGGACAGACAGATTTACCATTGAATCGGATCATTACAATCTCTCGAAGATGCACATAATATTTTTTTACAATTATACTGCATGGGCAACATGATCGACGTCAAGAGATTCAGCAATGAAAAGAGCAATAAGCAAGATCTGCAGCAAATACTTCATGAACTTCATGCGTTGGTCAGGTTGTTCAAGAGTGCTTTGGAGCGCATGACAAATGAGGACTACAAAGTGGTGATCAGAGCGGATAAACAACCATCTGGAAAACACGAACGCACATTTAACGCTCCAGATTAAGTCAAATTAATAATTTATTAACATTAATTTAAGATCATCTGCATTATTTGATCTTGCGCATGAAAATAAAACGAGAAATGTAGTCTATCACAAGGTAATATATAAATAAATGGTCAATAAAGAATCATTAAAATAATTA
This sequence comes from Carterocephalus palaemon, assembly GCA_944567765.1. NCBI lineage: Eukaryota > Metazoa > Arthropoda > Insecta > Lepidoptera > Hesperiidae > Carterocephalus > Carterocephalus palaemon. The sequence goes on from OX155664.1 coordinate 1,709,837, forward strand.
ATTTGTTTTATTTATATTATGTACCTACTATGCTAATAAAAATAAAATCAAAAATATACACATATACATTTATTTCCTGCGCGGAACAAAGTTCGCGGGGTTAGCTAGTTTATTAATAAATAATAATCCCATGGACATTCACACACGGCCTTCTGACCCCAAATTAGGCGCGAACCTTTACTATGGGTGCCAGGGACTGATATACATGTGTGTGTGTAGTGTTTATGCGACAACAGGTTTTTTGTAAACATTTTATAAGGTGCGGCTGAGTGGTGGTGGTTACGTGGTGGTCACGCACCAGACCTTAATGTGAAAAGACCCGTGCCCTACTTGAGACGATAGTGTATTCAGACGAATCTATTCTACGACGACTTGGTTCTGACGGGCGCGGTCGGTTTGTGGATGTGCGACCGCTTGTCGCAAATTTAATGGACGCTACCGTGCACAGAAGGCACGTAAAGCAGTCGGTCCCGGTTGGTTTTAACGTTGGAAACAGTCGTAATGCCTTGTCGAAGACCTTCGGGTGGCTTAAGAACATTCGACATTGGGTTGGCCACTAACCCCTCCACTAATCCGCATTGCAGCAACGTGGTGGAATATGCTCTAGAAGTCTAGACCAGCTAAGTCTGTGGGGGAGACCCGTGCCCAGCGGTATTTTCAAACACAAAATATTTCAGATATATTTTGTTTTAGCGATTGGGTTGATTGGTTATATACACACACGACACAATCAATTATTGTTGTAGATATTGTACAATCGACACTTTCACCACGTGTTCAATGATAAATTGTTAGTTATTTTCTAATCAACAACGACCGCGTTGATAATTATCTTAAATAATTAAGCATTAAACACTTGTCTGACGGTCGAGCGATAGACTTAACTGTAACGAGATGTTTCTTCCGAACGAAAATGAGTTACAGTCATGCGCTTGAAAACACTCCAGTCATTCACAGAATATTCACAGACAAATTAATAACATTCAACAGGACCGTATGTAAAATCTTACCAGCATTGAATCTACCTTTTCTAACATTTAATCCATAATAGCACTTCCATCTTTCTTCTATCTATATACAGGGTTATTGGTAATTCGACGTATTCCCGTTAGGAGGTGATAGGGGTGACTATTTGTGATAATTTTAACCCCCATATGCATTATGCAAAAGTGAACCATTTTCGAGTTATCAAGCTTTTCAGCTTTTTTCAAAATAAGTCAGAAATGCAACATCAAAAATTTATTAAAAAAAAAGTATCAATTAAACTCTATTTTTTTCTTCTGATTTATAAAAACGATTAAACAATGCTTATTTATCAACATTAAAACTACAATTATAGGTCCAACTTTAAAAATGCGAGACGATTAACGATATTAATTCAATATTTTTTGAGATTTTTGTCCACTAAAATGCCTTAAAAACAAAAAAAACTTATACCAAACATGGCTTGCAGATTATTTTAAAAACATAACCGTTTTCTTAGCTTTCCAAAAAGGCATAACAACTATGAACTTATTTTAAAAAAACTGAGAAAAACCGATCACAAAGGAAGCAGGCGGAAATTTGTATTCAAACTAAACTTGTGGTCGTTCTTTAAAATTTCAAAAAAAATAATTAAAAACAATGCCCAATGTAAATAAAACAAAAAATATAAATTAAAAATTAAATTTAGAACCAGTAAAAGTTTAGTAATAATAACAATTAATAATAAGTAACAATTAAGACATTTTGTAATTTAGCCTAATTAGAGTTCTTGCTCGAAGGGACTTCCCCTATTGCGTACGCAAAGTCTCATTCTTTTTCTGAGGTGTAACTTAACTGCTGAAGTGGTCAAATTATTTCGAATCACATTAGCTGCGTTTATAATTTTTGTTTTGAGTTCTAACGCGGATGACACAGGCGAGACGTCGTAAACTAAGGATTTCATGTGAACGCATAGACATAGAAATCAACACACAGACATAGAAATCAACCGGCGTTAAGACCGGACTCCTCGTAGGCCATGGAATGGGTCCTCTCCCTATCCAACGATTAGGAAAATGGCTATCAAGTCATCGCCTAATTGACACCAAAATGTGTGACATCCGTCTTGCTAGTATATCATGTTTTGCCTTATAGCCAAAGGCAAGTTTTCAAGCATTTCATTTGTTAAAAAAAATTCGTAAGCGAGCAAAATTGGTTCATCGATAAATTCTTGCACATATCTTTGTAATTAATAACTAAAAACGGACTGGTGGTTTTCCGGCATTAACCAGGACCAATTCCGTGGCCTACGAGGAGTCCGGTCTTAACGCCGGTTGATTTCTATTTCTCGTATTGTCTCACAATAGTGGAAGTCCGTTCGAGCAAGAACTTTAATTAGGCAAAATTACTAAATGTCTTAATTCTTACTTATTATTAATTATTATTATTACTAAAATTTTACTGGTTATATAAACTTTTTGTTTTATTTACATTGGGCATTGTTTTTAATTAATTTTTTTTTTTTTAATTAATTTAATTAATTTAATAAGAAAGAACTTAAGTTTAGTTCGAATACAAATTTCCGCCTGCTTCCTATGTGATCGTTATTATTCAGCTTTTTTTAAAATAAGTTCATAGTTGTTATGCCTTGTTGGAAAGCTAAGAAAACGGTTATGTTTTTAAAAAAATCTGCAAGCCAAGTTTGATATAATTTTTTTTTGTTTTTAAGGCATTTTAGAGGACATAAATCTCAAAAAATATTGAAGTAATATCGTTAATCGTCTCGCATTTTTAAAGTTGGACCGATAATTGTAGTTTTAATGTTGATAAATAAGCATTGTTTAATCGTTTTTATAAATCAGAAGAAAAAAATAGATTTTAATTGATACTTTTTTTTTAATAAATTTTTGATGTTGCATTTCTGACTTATTTTGAAAAAAGCTGAAAAGCTTGATAACTCGAAAATGGTTCACTTTTGCATAATGCATATGGGGGTTAAAATTATCACAAATAGTCACCCCTATCACCTCCTAACGGGAATACGTCGAATTACCAATAACCCTGTATATAAAAGGAGAAGGTGACTGACTGACTGACATATCAACGCAGGGCCTAAACTATAAGGGTTAGAAACTTGAAATTTTGCACAGGGGTTCCTTTTATAACATAGGGAAGCACTAAGAAAGGATTTTTGAAAATTCACCTCCTAAGGGGTAAAACGGGGGTGCAAAGTTAGTATGAAACTTTGCCGTTTTTGAAGTCAAGTGGGCAACCCGAACGCGTGCAGACGTCGTTAATGAGTCTAATTCTACGCGAGCGAAGCTGCAGGCGTCCACTAGTTTCTACATAAAAAGCTACAAAGCACAAATGAATAACATTCAACAGGCCCGTAAGTAAAATCTTTCAATTACCAGCTATGATCGCATTGATTCTACCTCTTTTAACATTTAATCTATAATAGCACTTCCATTTCTACATAAAAAGCTATGGAGCCATATTCGGCAGCGTCCGTCATCGGAGCAAGATCCATGTAGATTTAGGTCAACTTCCCCGTTTACCCGGGAAAGAAAGTTTACCCGGGGGAGGCCCGACACTGTTATAACGTTAAGCATAATTTGTTTACGGCCTCCGACGGCGCGGCGGTGTATTGTCAACTGGAATTACATCCACTTGATATTTACCTCTGTTTCTGCGAAGCTTCGGGCCTCCAAAGTGGCATGTAATTGAGAGGAGTATTTACCGACGAGATGAGAACCAGAGAGGCTGAGGGTATTTTAAGCGGTGGTTTTTATTAGGATATGTCGTAATTCAGCTCAATCTTGCGTAAAATTAACCTGCATACCTATATGGCCTTCATTATCTTTAGAAGATAGGTTCTGATGAAAGTTCCCAGTGGAAAGTGTTATATATATCACCAAACGTCATACATATAGGTAATTCACTTACCTTACATTTATTTTAACTTACATTAAGTTAAAATAATGAACGAACGATACAAGGTAGACCACCAGGCTTTAACCCCACGAAAAAGTCCTTTCGTGGGGGGGACAACAAAAGGGAGGGACAAAGTTAATTGTTTAAAATCATACTTAATAGTTCCAAAAGTAACTACCCTTTACATTACCAACTAAACAGGTTGTTTGTGTGTTAACACAAAATTAAGTGATACGTATTATTTTAAATATTCACCATGAAATGATCAGAAAAGCAGAAACGGACGTATTTAATAAATAAAAACGGCAGAATGTGAATGTGAGGATTAAAAATATTTGGATATATTTGGAAACAAAGCTTATCAAATCTCTTTGAATTCTCATCAATAAACACATGAGTTTTATTTTCCAAATTTGTCGGGTTAGATTCCAGATTCATTAACCGTTAACCCGACGATTATTTAAAAATGTTCGAACGCAATTCTAATTACATATTTTTTAAATCAAAATGAAATCTGGTACCTGTAAAACTTCTTATGTGCAATGTTTAAGGTACTTTCCCACCATGGCGGTGGGACACCCGGTATATTACGTATGTATATGCTAGTACTAGTACCTCACAGCAATCTGATCTTTATAAATAAACAAATATTCATGCTGATGTAAGTATGAAGGTCACAGGACAGTGATCCTGACCCAACATCAATTATGGGTATTCGATTCGATCAATGACCAAGCAAGTATATGAACTGATATGTTTGTAACGTTTTCGTCAAGACAAAACTACATATAAACCCAAATATACTAAACGTTAGCAAACAGTGGTTAGGGGAAATGGTGAGAAACAATCCCCCAGGGTACTAGGGCAGCAGGTATTGCTTGGAGTTCAATCTCGCACAACGAGGTTTCATTACCGTGCTCAGTCTGAAATTGCAAGATTTTATGCAACGCTCCAGTTTATACGCTCCTGGTTTAAGCGCTGGGGTGACAAGATGACCGACGCGGACACAGTGAAACTAGTAAGGTTGTGAAAAATGATTTTTTCTTTATTACATTTAATAAATCACGCTTCAAAGTGCATGCATCGTGCAAATTAAGCAATAAAATTGGTACATACTTTCGCTTGTATGTCAATATAATAGTTTCCTTTTTTAAATATTTATAATATTAAGATACTTTTTTTAGAATTAATAGAATCGGTTCACTATCTTATAGTTCGACACATATGTGACGATATAAATGTTTAACATTTTCACGCATCATCACATAGATACCGGAACAAAAAAAGGTTAAGTATAAAAAAACGCAAAAGGCTGTCTTATTGCTAACTTCAGTTTAGGTAATTGAAAATTTGAGAAATGTCAAAAGTTAAAAATATTCAGCATTGGTTAACGGCCGAAATAAATAACCTATCTTTTGATAGATATAGATTTATTTTCCTATCCGAGATAGTTATTTGACACATTTTATATGGGTCTCTGGTAGGGAAATATATACATAGCTATCTATGGATATATTTCCTTACCACTTATTAATTTCGGCCGTAAGACAACCCCAGAATCGTCATATTGCTTTTTAATTTTTTATTATATTGTATAATATTCTTTCGTTCGAATTTTAAATCGAGACTGTCCGTCTAAGATCTAACAACATGATCGCCACCCGACACAGTACAACAGGGAGCATCTAATACCTTCCAGTTGTACGTTTGCGCCAGCAGCAAACACCTTCAGACGAAACTTTTCGAGCACTTTGGGTGTTGAAACTGAGCGAACACAGAAGTACTCGTATGTACGAGTATTCTCGTATTCACTTGCCATACGTTGTATCTCAATATTATTGGAGTTGAATTAAGTGCGAGGATTTTTAACAATATCCGGTCAAAACCACTTTTGACTGCAAAAATCGGGATTTGTCTGAAAGTGGTTTTGACTGATTTTCGCAGTCGAAATTGGTTTTAAGTAAGGACGCTGGTCAAAACCACCTAATTTTTTGGTTGGTTTGATAGATGGATGGATGGAACACTATATTTTGAGTTAAAATTGTAGGCATTCCTTAGTTACATTGTAGGTTTCTTGGGAAATGGAATTATAATATTTCTTTTAAATTTAATAGAATATTTCTTAAATTTAAATAAAATTCTATCTAATCTTATCCCTATATCCTTAATTATTCATAGGCACAATCATAGGGCTTCATAGGCACAAATAACAAGTATATTTAAATAAAGTATTTAGTAAAGTTACGCTTAACACCAATACAATTTCAAACATAACAACATTACAAACTAGTCAATCAATACGCGAACAACATGAGCAAGCACAAATCTACAATCAAATATTAAAATACCATAAATTAAAATATAATATTTACCGAAAACCCAATCAACTGAACATTCAAAATTAATCGTTGTTAAATTAATAGGAACACTTCCCTTGCATATAAATAAAAAATAAAATACGAAGTATACCTACCTATTTCAACAGTTTATAGCAAATACTAATGAGTTATACAAAAAACATTGTACGGTCAGCATAAAATTCATTTGTTTGATAAACAGTCATGAAAGCTGAGATTCCTGTTATGTAATTAATTTATAATATTTTGATTTGCCCTTTATGACGTTCATGCAGTTCTAGGGCTGACAACATTTCACAACTTAGGCGGTACCTTCCGATTAAATGGATGCAGCTAGCGGCTTTAGGTGCTGACTGTACACGCATAAAATCGGAAACAGAGTGGCAGTAAAAAAGTTGGACCGATAAATCCATACTAATATTATAAATGTGAAAGTGTGTTTGTTTATTTATTTATTTGTTTATTTGTTTGTTTGTCCGGCTTTCACTTCGCAACGAAGCTATTATATGGTATGGTTTTTGTGTGTGGAGATAGTGAGGAGGGTGGAGAGTGACGTAGGCTACTTTTTACCGCGGTAAAACATCCCCATGGGAAGATATCGATGTTTTGTTATTTGCTAGATATTTAGTTCCGGATATTGTTAATAGATGGCGTTAGAACAATTTAGAAGTAGTTAGTATAGTAGTTAAGTGGTTAGTATCTTTTAATCGTGGAACTGTCACTATTCATCCACCACAAATATGTCATGTATGATAAACAACTCATTGTTAATTCCCTTTGACCGCGCGGGCGGAGCCGCGGGCAAAAGCTAGTATCAACATAAAAGTGTGGACGATATGCGAAGTGGAAAACCAACATCCAGCATAATATCTATTCAACAGTTATTTTAGAAACTGCCGTGTTGTTAAACTTATGTTAGATATTTGAAATGAAATGATCCGGAACGAAATAAAACCAAAGCCACTCACAAAGGCAAAAGCATCTACTTGCTCACAGCATTTTTATCGCTCAAGTACTTTAAATCTTTAGGATTATATTAAAAATTTTATATAGTAGACAGGTACTGTATCTTTAAAAGATTCGTTAAGATTTTTGATATAAAAGTACACTTGTATGATGTAAACCACCTTTCCAGTAGGTATTACATAAAGACAATAATTATATTACTAACTACCTATTAGTGAAAACTTGTAATTGACCATATCGCTCGCTGCGACCCATAGACGTCCCACTGCTGCGCACGGGTCTCCCCCACAGACGCATCTGCGGGAGGTTTAGAGCATACTCCACCACGCTGCTCCAATGCGGATTGGTGGAGGGGTTAGTGGCCAACCCAGAGTCGAATGTTCTCAAGCCACCCGAAGGTCTTCGACAAGGCTTAACGACTGTTTCCAACATTGAAAACAATCGGGACCGACGGCTTTACGTGCCCTCCGAAGCACGGTAGCGTCCATGAAATTTTGCCACTAGCGGTCACCCATCCACAAACCGACCGCGCCCGTCGTTGCTTAACTCTTTCGATCACATTGAATCGACTCGAGCCATTGAGCTATGGACGCTACTTGACTAAAGGGCTATGGAAGCTAATTGACCTATATTTCTACTTTTTTACCTACTTAGTACTTCAGCTAAAATAAATGAATAAATAAATAAAAACAAGTCAACTGTACCATGATTAACCAGTTAAAAATTAATTAGAAGAGGTAGGCAAGTAAGCTTAGGTAATCGGTATTTACAATTATTTAAAAGGATTGAGGTTGCAATCGTTCACAAGTTCAGTGTAAACGATGAGACACGAAACAGCATCTGGTAACACCAGAACGCTCTCGAACGCATTACCAGCTGGACTTTACGGAAACAACGATTTACGACGCGCCCGTTGACAAATCGGTACAACTCGTAAATGTAGTCATTGTGCGACTATAAAAAATATTATTTACGACGCCGAAAAACTAAAAAGCAGTCAGGTTTTTCCAATCTTCTTTTTTTAATTCCGCGTTTGTAGAGCTTGTGAAACTAATACGAATGTCAAACAACCATGTGATAAATTAAACACACTATTTTACATTTATATTATTATTAACTACATATTGAACAAAAAAAAGTGCTATGGTCGTCGTGCTCGTTACGAAAGTTTATCCACCAGTCGTCTACGAGTATAAGTTAAGTGATGATTACTAGCATTAATTTCATGTGTCTCATAAAAACTTACTTAGCATTTGCAATTTTTTTATTTCAAAGTTCTCAATGGAAACTAATGTTCAGCATGTCTTTTCAACTTATGTAAAACTGGTGTTCGTGTGTGAAGAGAGCTTTTACCGGTAGACCTTGGAAATGGAACAAATCCAAATGTTAATGTTGTCTGTCTGTCTGTCTGTTAGAGCGTCCGGCTTTAGGCACAAAGATCGGTCGCTAGTATTACGGTGGACAATACCCTGTTATATTACACCTACCCACGATCTATCCAAGTAATTATAACATAATAATAAGCCACAAATATTTTCTAATTTCTGTGAGAGAACTCGGACGATTCAGTTCAGTAATGTGATAAATGATTCTTCGCTGCGACCCATAGACGTCCCACTACTGGGCACGGGTCTCCCTCATAGACACAGCATAATATATGTATGTTTAATTGTGATTCTCCATCACCATCCCGCCGCCATACCATCCTGGCAGACGGTGTACAGGCACCTCCAGGTAACAGGAGGAGAGTGCGCATGGACAACACAAGTTATGTTGGATTAATTTTACTTGGAAAAGTTTATTCCGCTCGCTGCTGTATTTAAAAAAATATAATTGTGTGTTTCAATTATGTTGATAATGTTTTTATATGTAAAGTAAGTGCATATGGAGGTGATGTTAACCACTACTACTATACTACACGAACTATAACAATAAATACTCGCACGACCTTCACGCCACACAGGTTTAGTCTCACCCGAAGCAATGATAAACATCAAGGTTGGCGTTGAATGCTTTCCCAATATAAATTGTATACACACAGAGCGCAGTGTTTTGATAAGCGATAAATAATAGATTGCAAGCGCGCTACGTCATTCAATGAGCACTGTCTACAAAGCTGATACCGAAGGAGCAAACTCTAAACTAAATAAAAAATAAATTGTAATAAAGATATGCTTATTCCTGCAAATTCACTTAATTGGGCTTCTGTATGATTACATGGTTCAGGATACACCCGTGACCATATTGGCTTTGGTGCCGCGGTACATTTTTGGTGTTCATCATTTGATTTGGAAAAAAATAAGCACAATAAAAACATAATGCAGTTTAAGATCATAAGAACGTTATAAGCGACCGTATTTAAAAATCGAATAAATATAAACACGACTTTTATTCTGCAGAAGAAATCAAACAGATCAAAGGTAAGCAAAATTAATATCACGTCTAATTTTAAAGCCACCGCGACGGCAATGCAAACGGATCGTGTAATGACGATCAAAATAAAACATATTTAACGACGACAGCTGATCGTGTCGCAAAAGGAAGAAGGGGCAATGAACGAACGTCCCAAAAAAGATGTTTTTAAAACAGGATTAACTGGTAAAGCAAGTTCATGGAATGACATAGTCAAGTGATGAAAGGTAGTGTTCGTGATAATGACGCTACATGGTTAAAAACTCTAGTTATAGTCTATGTACCTCGTAACATTCATATTAACACAGACTGCAAAACTGACAGGGAGTTCAGACATCTTAACACAGTTCTAAACTGCAACGCCGTATGATTTCACTGAACAGACTGAATGATAAAAAACTGGAAGTTTATTAGTTACAAACAAATCAAATTTTCTGTTTATTTTACTAGCGTGTGTGTGTATTTTTATTTCCATTCATATTTGTTGTCCACAAAATAGTTTTTCTTTAACAAAATCTAAGATTTCTTTCAAAAATAAGTAATGACTCCTCTCATCTTTCACACTTTCACCTGATTTCATCTTTATTAATTTAATTCGATAACAGGATATTCAAAAAGGCTTTCGATTTTTTTTTCCCAACCACAGCATCCGTTGTTAGCACAAACCGAACATTGCTGGATATTTCGAATTTAACAAGATGCGTCAATTACTACGAATTATAACTGAAATTCCAACCTATTCGCATGTTCCGAACTCTACTCCGAGTGTCTCCTTCTCTACATCATTCCTTCTTTTTGTTTGTTTTACGAGTGGGAAACCTTTTAAAGGTACCCGACATCGTGGGAGCGACGCCGGGTTAAGTGTGATTTCCACCCACTAAAACCCCTTCGGTGGCCTTCCTAGGCGCTTGTGGAGGGCTCCGGGATCTCTGAAAGAACGCACCGGTGCCCTCCTCTCTACATCACTCCTGCTACAGATTCTCACAACCGTCGAGCTGTAAACTCGTCACATTAAAATTGCAACCAAGCGAGCGAACTTTGCTCACCGAGCGAGCATAATCCTGCAAGCTCCTCTCACGTACAGGCACAACATATTTAAATTACATCCGGGCCTAAATCTGAATAATTTGCATTACCATCAGGGATTTGGACGCTCACGCTCGAGGTGATGGCAGAAATTGCGCGAGTTTTTCCAGGAAATATAACATGTGGTAAATCCGCGCCCAAATGCAAGGCAATACGCCTTAGTATGAAAATATGTTAAGCCTTAGGTCTGGGTAGCTAAAATTGTTAGGAACATATTATATAGGTATAAAAAAGGTAACTCAGACATCACAATTTAGCACCCCGCATGTAACGTAATACGAAAATATATGTTTGCATATAACTATATCACGCTATGTTAATTAAAGGCACGATAAGCGTCGATAAGAATTTAACCGATAGCGTAGAAAACATTTAAAAATATTCAAGGAAACATGAATATCAAACCGCAGCAGACAAGACTATAGACTAACAATAGTAATGATAACTAGTTTAAATTAATAGTTTTATATGAAACCTATTTAGTTCCATATAGAGTTCGCCAGGGGCGAACCACTACCCGCCACGGTACCTAGTACCCGACAAAACTAATCCAAAACTACACGGCACCAAAATTGCCAGTTGTTCTTCGATTAACATAACAAGTAACTCAATCACAACTACCCTTGACAGTTAAATTCGACCTCAACATCGCCTCTGTTCCTTAACCCGAATATGCAAGGCTGCACTTGAATAGAGATCAAGCTTCGATTCCCGATAACGAACTGCCAATACCTGACTCCCTTCGGTAATAAACAGAAAATAACTGTGTAATAAATACAGTAGCGATAAGGTACGAACCCGGTTTCCCATAGCTTTTGGCATTGTATTTGATGTTAAAACCGCTAATAATGTTCTCTCGATATCAATGACTAGTGGACGCCCGCAGCTTCGCTCGCGTGGAATTAGACATTCACTAACTTCAAAAACGGCAAAGTTTCATACTAAGTTAGCACCCCCGTTTTACCCCCTTAGGGAGTGAATTTTCAAAAATCCTTTCTTAGTGCTCCCCTACGTTATGAAAGGAACCCCTGTGCAAAATTTCAAGTTTCTAGCCCTTATAGTTTAGGCCCTGCGTTGATATGTCAGTCAGTCAGTCAGTCAGTCAGACAGACAGTCAGTCACCTTCCCCTTTTATATATATAGATTTGCTAATTTAGTTTATCAGTTACCCCTCCAGAATCTAAATGAAAACTTTCTAGCAAACTTCCATTTATACTAATGCTGGTTGGTAGTATGAAATTTTATGTAGGTATGTATAATTTTATGAAAGACTAAAATGCTTGAAAAGTAGAAAGACCAAACAATAATCTTTATGCTAGTATGTATATTTAAGTTAACTTCATATTAAACGCGATTAAATATGGATTAGAAGGAGGTAACATCTCCCAAACCCAAACTGAAACTGCTGCGAATGCTCAATGCAAAAGCCGCAGGCAACCAGAACGTATGACTTCAAATAATCCATTCATTTAGAATGCTTTATGGTTGTTATTCACGTAATAACCTGAATTCGCATCGATGTATTACCTAGTTGAATGGAATTCATTGCAAACATGCTTCTTGGCAGACCTTGTTACGTCTTCTTATAGATTTTGTTGTCTGTAGATACCACAGGAAATCTTAAACAGTTTTAATCAAGATTAAAGTTTTGTGCGCATGGAATTCATACTGGTGCTGGTGAAGCTAAGACCTTTTTTACGCAAATAACGAGACATAAAAAAGCATTCAGCACCGCCCATGCGCTACTGTTTACGTCAACTGCGACCAACTTTGAACTGGATGCTTTGTGATAATTCGTAATTCTATTTATCAATAAAAAACATCCCGTAAATAAGAGTAATTTTGTAAACACGATTAATATAAGAGCGAAAAGCCCACAATGTTTTGCATACGAAGGGTCGATAGAGGTTAGGGAGCCTCATTTTATATTATTTCCTTATCCGCCCGCACTTACCCTTAACCCATATTATAGTAACCGACCAGACCTTTATAAGATATTCTCTGGTAGGTAATGTATTATACGCCCTATAATTCTGCTATTAAAACCTTCAGATGAATTCCAGCGCGTGATATTTGGCGCGCAGTTAAAGCGCATTTGTCTAAACTTGTCGAGTCAGCATCCAAAATTGCTTCAGCATACGAGTATGTACGGAAGATGTATGCAAATTTTCAGGAAACAATTTTTCTCGAACACGACATTTGCTTTCACATCTTTTTTCGTAACAAATTCAAGCCGGAAGGCATCTTGGAGATCTAACGAACTCTTGGTTTTGAATGCAATTCATCTTCCCTTCATTGTTTTTTCTTGTGTCCGTCTCTATTTTCTCCATATTTTGGAGCCCGAATATACATCCAATACTTCTGAAAGTTACATTTGTATTTAGGTATTTAGTTGACTGCAAAGATATGTTGCGTTCTCAATATTCATATCTGATTACACTAATGGTACACAACACGTAATGGTTTGAAAGAAGGTAGTTGAAAATGGTGGGTAGTAAACAATTTGGAAGTAGACTTCGAAATACATTATTTTTAGGAAAAATATTCCTACGATATTTTTAGGGACTAGGGAGGAGGCCGGGGTATGAGATTCAGTATTCTAGGACATGAAGAAATAGGTATGCTATATAATTGCTACAGCTGCTATAGAGGTGTAGTTGTCGAACGAATAAAATAGAAACAGAACTATAACATAAACTGTAATACCACAGGCCTAGAGATGTTTCATCTTATACTCAAAACAATGCAGACAGTAATGAAGATATGACCCAGCTCTGGATAGCTTCGAACAAAACAAAGATACACGGTAGCCATTCACGTGACCAGCCCGAGCTATGTGTAAACACGCGTGGTTTATTTAATCGGTAATCACATTAATATAGGTACCGGACAGGTAAAATGTAGGTTTAGGTTAGTTTATACGTAAAATTGATTAAACGAGTAATCAGAAACTCCCAATCGTGGGGCGGAGTCTGGATATGTGTCAGATTTAAGGTGTCCTGTGAAATAAAATTCAGTAGACGGGCAATGTCTAAGTTGCCAATGTTCATCTAGACTTCGGAGACCAATGGTCTCATGGATCGTGTTGCAATGCTCCAGATTTCTACAGATGAATGGACCCTTACCCAGCAATAATCCTATTCATAGATGACACAATATTCCGTTGCTCAAATACCCCCGCATACCGGACGCAATATGACGTATGATGTATTCTTCCACGACCAAGCCAGTCTCCCCGCTGTCAATCCGCTGACGTACGTCTGACATTTCCCCGATGAGTCACGTACGAGTTGGCGACCGGCCGCCAAGGGGGCGGCGCGGTGGCGCGAGCCAAGGGATCGCGTCGTATGATTGGTCGCATCGGCCAGATATGACCGGCAGGGATTTGTCAGCGACGCCTCTAATTATTAGCGAGCTCTTAGGGCAGCGCGTTTTAGATTCTTATTGTGTATGACCCTTTTAAAAATTTTTAAACCCGAAGCGTCCTTTCGCATCCAGGAGAAGCATTCCTTGCCTGTCTACAGCGAAAGACGATAATTAACAGTTACTTGGATACTTTCTCCTTAAGGGCGAAAGCAGCCGTGACCATGTGCTGTTTCCGTCTTATGGTGACCGACGGTAGGTCGGACGGGGTTATTAGTAATATAACTATGGTGGCACCACATCGGTGGCCAATTTGTCTGACCTCCCACGCTAAATACTGTGATTTTATTTGATAAAAACTATTATGATTATTTATTCGCTGGAGACATCATAATCACAACCCAAAATTGGTCGAGTATTGAGCAGGAGAAGAGGAGACTCATGGATCAGAGAGTCAAGCGATCAACTAAAACTCATTTTCGTTCGATTGAAACTTGCCGCTGTCGATCGAAAAATGAGTGGTAATTTTGCGGAAAGCAACGTTTCCTTCCACCTTTATAGTAGGTGACATTTAAACTCTTAATTTGTACATCATTTAGAAAAATCATAGGCATTGTCGCTCGCATTCAGGTGAGAGGCGAGTTCATTAATGTTTGGGCTACCGCTGCTCCTATTGTGATCTGTAGTAGTCAGAAGAGCCAATCTGCGCTATTTCTTGTATGAATGTGAATGTAGTACATATTGTATACTGTAACACTGTACAGACTACAGACATACCAGAAACTTCTGAAATCGATCGTTCGGTACGCTCAGTATTTGGAACACGTTAGACATAGTTATTAACAAACGAGCTATATTTGCCTACGAATTGTTTTAACTCATTACTCCCATTAACCTACTGTTATAAAAAGGGTGCGGTAGTTAATGAATTGGCCGATAGTGAAGTGGGTATTGGCTTCCGATCATTTAGCTAGCCTAGATATAATCATAATCAAACTCGAAAGTGTAATTAACTAATAGGTCAACTATCAGTCAGGTATTTTAAAGACAAAGGAAGCTTTTAGACTAGAAAAAGAATTTATCTTCTGTAAAGATTTAACCCAGATACCTCGTCTATGAAATATTGTCATATTTTTAACAAATTACAAAGCCACGCGTACCAAATGTATGTTAACGAAATTTGCAAACGAGTTTGCAGCTCCACCCATCCGGTGGGTGCCTTTTACTGATAGTTACTGACATCTGTGACATACTTCGTATATAGATACAAAGAAATACAATACAAAATATTTAAAAAAATGTATATTTTAAATATGTACAACTCATAATGTTAAGTGTAAGTGCCCCCCTTTTAGACTAGCGTTTTATACACAAGCGTATGAGATCGTTTTTCGAAGCGCGTGTAGCGTGAGCGTTGACGCGCTTATTCATCACAACCCTTTCTTTGTCCCACTGTTGGGCACGGGTCTCCTCTCAGAATGGGAGGGATTAGGCCTAAGTCCACCACGCTGGCCAAGTGCGGATCGGCAGACTTCACATGCCTTCGAGAACATTATAATAAACTGTCAGGCATGCAGGTTTCCTCACGATGTGTCCTTCACCGTTATAGCATGTGACATTTAATTTCTTAAACCGCACATAACTTGGAAAAGTCATTGGTGCGTGCCGCTGGGGTTTGAACCCGGATCGCTCTAGTGAGAGGCGAGTTCGATAGCCACTGGGCTGTCACCGCGTCATAATTTGACGCGCTTATTGCAATACCTTAAATACCCCGCGGCTTCGCTCGCCTCGTCGTTTTAAGGGCAGAATTACCTCTACTATCAACGGATGTTTTAAAACATAATAAGTATAGCCTTTATCTACGGCTAGCTACACCAAAGATTACCACTTATCAATATCTAGCTTCACCCGCAGACCGCCGATCATAATTCGAAAAAGCCAATCAATCGATACTTAATTTTATCATCGATTGAAAATCAAACGATTTTTCGGGATAAAAATTATCCCTGCAGACTCTTCACTATGCAAAAAATCACCTGTGCAAAAAATTACTTCGTTACATTATTCCGTTGAAGAGGAAAAGAAGAACAAACTAACAAAAAATCAATAAAAAATCGAATGATTATTACAGGCTTTTGTCCATTTCCACAGGAACCGTGCATTTTTCCGCGATAAAAGGTAGTGTAACTATGTCACTCTCTAGGCCCTATACTACATCTATGCAAAAAATCACGCGATCTATCATTCCGTTAGGGTGGAGAAGGACAAATCAAAAAACGCACTTTCCCATATATTAGTAATGATAAGCGCGAGTAACTATTGTGCGATGTATTAAACTGACCTTATCTCTTTACGCAAAAGTTTGTATCGGTGACACCCAGCATTTTTTTTGTCTTCTTAGTCGACGGCGAATAAGTAACGCAAAAAGCAATGTTTTTTCGTCGGAATCCATACTGCTATTGACACTCGCCACCACTGGTTCGACCGTATGCGCCGGAATAATCCAGCGTACACTGGCTTATTCCGGCGCATACGCGTTCAGTTTTTAGAAGCGCGCGTGTACACGACAGTAGGTATACGCGAAAAAAACACTGTTCAAAAACAGCTAGACTGAAACTGCACTAAATTTGCCGGATGCTACTTTTATTCTCAAGAAGGAAATTCATATTTTTCGTAGTTAATGTCCAAAGCGAAAGCGCTCATTAAAATCGGTATGTTTCACTCGCTGCCGTTGCTTTTTGCTTGTTTTGTTTTTCTCTCGGCCTTGTCCAATTTCATTTCAGACCTGCAGCATGTCTACTAATTTATTAAGATAAGACAAGCTACTGATTCTTACATTTTACCTACTAATTACCTACTAACTAATTTTAATTGTTTTAAGTGTAACGTATTATATGAAAAAATACAAACTTTAACTATAAAGAAACAGCAGCACGGCACATAAAACATCACAAACTATGCACGGTAAACCAACCAATCAAATCGGCGTAAATCCAACTAGGAAATCGATTATAACCACGGCGGTTTGTTGGGACAATACTCGAATAATCGTGTAACCGTCCCGGTGCGGGCATCCCATCTATCGCTCGTTATCCGTCGTTTTCTATGATTTATGACGACTTATGAGCAGGTTTGACGTTTTAAGAGGTAAACTTTCTTTGGAAGTAACTATGTCTACCATTTGTGGTTAAGTATTCTTCGCACGAGGTAGTAAAACTATGAGAATTTTATTGACGATTAAACTTGGATAATCGATTATAACCGTTTATTGGGATACTTATTAATTATTGCGTCTTGCTTGGCTGTTTGCACCGCTCATACTCATAGTCTCACGTTGACCGTACATTATCGATCGAGTTAAGCATCACCCGGTGCGATCCGGAGTGCATTGGTGCCCGCTTGTGTCGAAATTTCATGGGCGCTTCAGTGCTTCGGAGGGCACGTTAAGTCGTTCGTCCCGGTTTTTTTTTCAATTGTAAAACAATTGTTAAGCTTTGTCGACTTGAAAACATTTGACAACTGTTTATTTTAATGTTAACACCTCCACCAATCCGCATTGAATCAGGGTGTGCTCTGTGATTTCACTCACGTATGGTAGAGGGAGAGATACGTACCTAACAGTAGACAGAGCTTCTGATAGTTTGATTGGGTTACGTAACTAGAAATTCCCAATAGCAAGACAGATTTGGATTTGTGGTTAGTGTATATGGCAATAGGCTTAAAACCCTGTATTACATGGGTACTACTACACACGTGTGTATATTTCCTTTGGGTAAATGATAAGTGTAAAAAATTACAGCATGTCGAATATTTTACATATACATACCTACATAATTCAGATTTTTTTTGATCTATCATTGCAAGGAATACAATACTAATCGCTGCGACCCATAGACGTCCCACTGCTGGGCACGGATCTCCCCCACAGACGCAGCTGCGGGAGGTCTAGAGCATACTCCACCACGCTGCTCCAATGCGGATTGGTGGAGGGGTTAGTGGCCAACCCAGTGTCGAATGTTCTGAAGCCACCCGAAGGTCTTCGACAAGGCTTAACGACTGTTTCCAACATTGAAAACAACCGGGACCGACGGCTTTACATGCCCTCCGAAGCACGGTAGCCATGAAATTTTGCCACTAGCGGTCACCCCATCCACAATCCGACCGCGCCCGTCGTTGCTTAACTCTTTCGATCACATTGAATTGATGCGAGCCATTGGGCTATGGACGCTACAATTGAACTAATGAATACTAATATGTACATACAATCTCAGACCAACAAAAAATCTGAGCATACAATACAAATAACTACTCTTTATTGTACACCAAAACAAAACAATAAATAACATTATATAAAAAACACAAACACAATTGTTATTATCAAAACCTGAATTGATCACCAATGAACTTTTCAGAAAGTAACCCACTGAAAGACCACTGGCTGGCCAAGTGCAGATTGGTGGACTACAGATATCATGAGAAAATTGTTGAGAACTTTCACACATGCAAATTTCCTCATGTTTAGGAAGAATATTAATAAGTCGGACAAGACTTATTGATGCCTGTGTTTAGAATAGAATGTTAGATACCTTATTCAATTGTAGTATGTAACTATTGATAATCAGAGAATTTGTCAAATTATTAATTTCAAGATCTTTTTTCAACTTAAATAATTGCCAACCAGATGCGAATTGGTCATCTTAGAAGAATAACGCTATTTGTGCCTTTGTTAACATACAGAATTTGAATGGAACCCCTAAATACTATGTTGTAGGATAATCAAACATATTTTAGGTTCTTTGCAATTAGGTTCCTAGAATGATCGCAATGGATTGGATAATTTGAATCTAAGCCAGATTTTGGCAAATGTTCAATTATTTATAAGACCAATGAAAAATCTTCCCTAGATAAATTGCAAATGAAAATTTTTCATGAACATTGAAATAGAAATTGAATTGAAATTAGCAAGGAGTTGATGAATAAGGTGACCATCTCAAGGCATGATACTTTTGTTTGAATGGTAAAAACATTGAGAATGTATCTGATTGTGTTTAACAATGATTTTGCTGCAACCCATAGATGTCCCACTGCCGGCCGGGCACGGGTCTCCCCCACAAACCCTTCTGCAGGAGGTCTAGAGCAATGATTTAGTGCAAGTAAAAAGCCTGTTTCTCATGTTCCCTATTTCACAGATGGGCACACTCTAGAAATTACAAATAACTATCAAGACCTGGGTACTGAGCACAAACACTTATCTACATTAACGTGTGACCCAGTTAGGAATCAAACCCAGGACTATTTGCTAGGCAATTAGGTTCAATATTTTCTATTTAATCTCTATTCATTTCATAGCATCACAGCTTATCAAAATAACTCTACGAACTAACAAACATATAATCTTAACAAAACAATTAGAATGTCAAAAATCACCAGATAACATAATGCATATTCAAACAGTCTGAACAGGAGTGAATAGAGTAATGGTAAAAAATGGGCAACCCACAGGTGCCGTACTGCTGTCCTGGTGCAGCTTCGGAATGATTGAATATAGTCACAACTCACGTTTTTGTTTCATTTTAAAGATCAAATTTCATGAGTGCTTGTTGATTTAATTATAGAGCTTCAAATGTATTTATTTGAAACAGAACATATTATATACTTATAATAATATAATAATAATAAAGCAATAAATTGAAATTAATGAACTTTCATCATTTTGTACACTGAAGTACCACAGTCGAATGTGGTATGGAAAACAAAACAAACTATGGAAAACAACAAAACAAGACAAGTTATTGATATGTACTGCACAGGAAGGGGAATGAAAGTCCTGAGGGAAGTTATTCGGGATCACAATAAAACGCCGCTAACCGTTACTTGCATATATTTCAAGTGACATTTATTATACAAAGTTTTATCTACCTACATAATTATTTCTAACTACCTACTTATTGCCTAATATAATTATTTAATACATCACAGTTATTAGTATAACTATCACCCTTTAACGTCAAGTGCTGTATTAAACTTCCTGCTTTGTGTGATGATTTTTTGAATTAATTAATATAGAAATTTCGTCGTCGATCCAACAATGGCCCACTGCTATTAACTTGACCGGTTTTAGCCACGTGTCCTACCGCGATTGTAAAACGATAAGCGGTATTTCGACGAAAACTATTTGCGTCTCCCAACTATCTTTCATAGTTCAAAGACTACATCACTATAAACGCACAAGATTTTACTCGGAAAGTTTCCGAATAGTATCATGTGACCGGTATCGGCACAGCGTGTCATCTTCAAAGAAGTCGAATATAGGTCTTCATTTTAAATTTAAAATACATCTGCTGTGACTCTGGGTGTCATATTGTTACCGAGGCAAGAACAAAAGTAAATTTTCCCGCCTGTCATATCAGAAACCTAATGACCGTAACGTGTCAATCACAATAATTGACGCTCTGGCAACTGGTTAATTTTGTTCTTCCAGTAAACCCGGCAAGGAAGGGAATCTGATTATGAACACTTTATTAAAGCCGGGACAGAACATCACAAAATACACAAATCATTGTCATCTGTCAATATCGTAATAACCTCAAACATTACAAATCAACAATCTAACGTGTCCACAATAACAAATGTTTGGTAACAAAATGTAAATATTGCACGTAGAAGGATTTTCCATAAACTTGATGTATAAATGCTTATGCATCTACGGCACTATAGCCAAAACATGACGGTGTGAGTGGGTAATAGCAAAACACGGCCATTTTTGCCCAAGTGAAATGTGTTTGACAAATGTACTTTAAAATTCAAAACATACCCTTTCCACGTCGAGCTCCGTTCCTGTACATAGTCTCTTGCCACCACTACCGTTGTAAGCCATCATGCACCACAATATCAAACACAAATCACACCGAAACGCGTTTAGCAAGAACGGAAGCGACAAAACCACCCCTCACGATGGTTGCGAGCAGACTGATTGAATGAATCGAAACAAGCACAAATTGAACGAAGGAGCAGAAACACGACGCGTCTGAAACAGATTAAAAACGATTTTGATTAATCAGCACAGGTTAAAATCTATTTTGACAATATCAAAAATGTACAGAATTATTTTTTATTAGTAACGTTTTCAATAAAGTTATGTATTTTATTAGAGCTATCGCTGGATTTATTGATTTGTTAAATCATTGTTTTATCTTCCTTATTATTTGTTTATATTCTGTGGGCTAGGCGTAAACCTGGGTATACACTGCCCCAAAGAACGCCAGGATATTAGGCGTTGGCTACTGCACGTATGATGTTTTTTGAAGAGAATCGATCGATATGTTTATATACGTACATTTACTGGTAAAGCAAACGATCTTTAGGAGGTGATTTCTGTTCATCTCGCAATTTTATCATGGGTGACTACGGAATATTAATAACTGAGAGTTTTATATTTAACAAAAATAGCATCATTACTACACTCCTTTTAACTACTAACTAACTACTTTGTTTTGCTCCATAATTGACGTACATGAAATATAGCAAGCTATGAATCTTTCGCTTCAGGATAAACGAAGGCCTTCGTTGGGTTGGTGTGTATGCAGCATTTACAAATTATTGACAGCTACCATTACCGGCACAGAATACATACATGTGCCGGTGGCCTTGGTGTATATCTATTCTGTGTTAGAATAGTGGCAGCAGTCACTCACTGTCACGTCAGGTCACACAAAATTTCAAGAGTCAAAACAGTTGGTCAAAACAACTTTGCTTTAGTACTAGTTTGTGTTTAGTACCGAAAATGCAACGATCGTGTATAATGTGTTTTTTTACAGTTTCCTTTGCAATACATAATTGATTGATTAAGTGAATAAAATGAACTACGGTAACGGCTGCATTTAATATAATTCAAGCAATGTTTGCTACAACATTAAATTATGAAGGAAAGGAAACATTAGATGAAGTAGAAATCAAAATTGAATATTTTGATTCATTTGAGTCAGATCCTCTTAGTGATAAAAACATTAATTCTTTACCTAAAATAATAGACTCTGGGAAAAAAGAATGTATTAAAAAGAAGATTAATAGCGTAAGTCGAGAGATGTAACTAATTTATGTTTAATGATAGATAACATCGTTTCTATTACACTCAATAAATACCTGCACAGAAGAATTAAACCCAGAACCTCTATGTAGGCAGTTTCAATTATGCTGGGCCTGTGAATCATTATCATACCCACCAATATATTGTCATACATCGATTTTAATTAATGATACAAAAATTTGAGTGTATACTTTATATTAAAAGATTTCACCTTATATTTTCATGTCTATAATGGATGTAACCTCAGATGTTACCTTGACTTAATTAGTTTCAATGAATTTTCAGACAAACTCCAAAGTGACATGGTCAATTGATGATTCAGGTCAATTCCTATGCAATTTCTGTGATCTGAAATACTCCACAGACCAAACAATAAGGTATCATGTGAAAACAAAACACCCAATGCAAGCTAATCTGATCAGAGAAGAATTTGTTAAGCGTAAGAGAAACAGCCAGTTTAGATGCCACATTTGTAAACAACGCTTTAAAGAAATTGATACTCTAAAATCCCATGTACTTAAGAATCATTCATTGGAAGATGTCAAAATGTCATGCCTATACTGTGATACCATGTTTGGTTCTGAAGATGAACTGTCTCATCACATGGTTACACAGCATAATAAGACAAAGATCAAATTTATATACATGTGCAATATTTGTGCATACCGAACATTGTCCCATTCTCATTTTATCCAACATAAGAAGACACATGAACCTGACAGGACTAAAAAATGTAAATACTGTAACTACGCCACACATTATTTACCAAATCTGAAGGTTCATGAGAGAATACACACCAATGAAAAGGTATATGTTTGCGGTGATACAAATTGCGATTACAGATGCTCGGCGAAATCAGCTCTAAGAAGTCATAGGTTAAAACATAACCCTGAAGGGAATATGTTATGTTGTGATAAATGCACTTACAAAACTGTGTACAGACAATCCTTGCAGAGACATGAGGATTGTCATAGGAGGGGGAGCCAGAGACTGAAGAATAAGAAGTAGCTAACAATAAGTTCCTAGGTTATTTAAGAAATGTAGTAATTGTATGAATCATGTAATTTATTGTACTCCATATTATTATATTTTATCTAATTCTCAGTTTAAAAAAAATATCATGACTTACTAAGGTTGTAGAATAATATATTGCCAACGAGTAATATGTAGTTGTTGAAAATTGCATACCATATATATATAACTTATCAAAGCTACCAGTTACCATTTGTAATGGTAGTGTTAAATTAAAGATGTTCACTGTAATGCCTGTAGGTATAATGTACATGTACATTCATGCTATAAATAAATTGAATAGAATTGATTAATTATATGGAAACAAGTGGATAATGTTACAAGCATGAGAAAACTCAGAGAATCAATCATATTTACTGCAAATGTACATTTCACTTAAAAAATATCTCATATTATATTTCTCTAATCCCCAATAGATGTCGCTTATTAAACAGTTTTATATTTTTTATCATTAGATGTTTCTTAATTATAAACAAAAAATCGCTAAATTTCACCACTAGCCATAACCACTCGAACTACTTGCTGCGAATTTTTCAATTTAGAAAGTGTATTGTAATGTACCCTATGTCGAACTTATCTACCATACTCAATGGGCTGTACTGAAAATTAGCGCTGTTTGTCCTTTGCCGTTTTAACAGCAAATGCTGAGTACAAGTGGTGTAACATTGCAACATAGTTGCTGTTTCTTTGTTTTTAATTTAAACAAATACCTACCTACTGAATACTTCATTGTTTAACAAATCACTGTGCTGTACGTTGTATAAGGATATTCTATCTATATATATAAAAGGAGAAGGTGACTGACTGACATATCAAAGCAGGGCTTAAACTATAAGAGTTAGAAACTTGAAATTTTGCACTGGGGTTCCTTTTATAACGTAGGGGAGCACTAAGAAAGGATTTTTGAAAATTCATCCCCTAAGGGGGTAAAACGGGGGTGCAAAGTTAGTATGAAACTTTGCAAGTGGGAAAGCCTGAACGCGGGCAGACGTCGTTAATGGGTCTAATTCTACGCTAGCGAAGCTGCGGGCGTCCACTAGTCTATCTATATGACTGACTGACAGATATCAACGCAGGGCCTAAACTTTAAGGGTTAGAAACTTGAAATTTTGCACAGGGGTTCCTCTTATGACATAGGGGAACAATAAGAAATGATTTTTGAAAATTCACCCCCTAAGGGGGTAAAACGGGGGTGCAAAGTTAGTGTGAAACTTTGCCGTTATTGAAGTCAAGTGGGCAACCCGAACGCGGGCAGACGTCGTTAATGGGTCTAATTCTACGCGAGTTCTCTAATAAAGGTTAAAAAATAAAACCAGCTGGATTTGCAAAAAAAAATTATTTATTATTTTACTAAACACTACTTATTTGTACAAACTCCATAGACTTAAGTATTTATAACAAAAGTATTACACTGTGACATACATATATGTATAACAATATTTATCGTTTTGATATTTAATTTTAAAACAGCTTATTACATTAACTGGATTTCCTTCACACCTGGTTGCGACATGTTATGTTTTTAATATAAATATAGATAGAAATGATCTAGCATAACCTGTCCTATTCAAAAATTAAATGGGACTCTGAAAGGGACCGTAAGAGTTGTCCAGTTAGTATAGATGTTACTAGAAACATTAGTTGGTCCGGATTTTAATTGGCATGGACTATAGGAGTTAGGTAGACTAGGTTGGTAGTTAGTGTAATCATTCCAAGTTACAGATTTGTTCCTACCTGTAAGGGAGAAGATTAGGTACCACCTTTAGAAAAGTGTAACTGAAACATACTGCTTGTTCTACCATTTGAGATTACATTTTTTTGAGTATACTTGCTTTTTATTAAGCCGTCATCTTAGTTTACTAACATTGCTACCTTCGATCGATAAAAACTAGATGCACTTCATACTTCAATAATGTTCAGATGCGATTTCTCTCTGCGGCTGTTGACACGACATTCATATGTCAGCCACGTTCAGCATAGAAATTATAGAAGTGGCTTTTAACTGAACTAGTGATCGCCTAGTAATTGAAATACGAGTGGTATTTCTATGAACAACTCAGACTAGCGATAAATGATAGCTTTGTTTTTATTGATGGTCCTCTAGGATGACACGATGGACTAACGTGCAGTAACCTATACACTTTTTTTTCTGATTGTAGATTTCTACAGATATCATAATACCTATTACTAGTGTGGGGTAGGTTTGTGTCCATCCACGTAAAAGTTTCTGGTTGCTTTGGGTAAGGAAACCTCCATACCCTCCAACTCCTTTGTGAGAACAATTTGACAACCTGCAACAATACATAGGTATTTGTACATCCATGACACAATATGACATTTGAATTCAAATCCACCGGATACACACAGAAACACAACACAATTGTACATCCGTTCAGTGAAATAAATGTCTACCCCTGGCGGGAATCGACTCGGGACCCGCGGTTCAGCAGCAGGGACACCACTGCGCCTTGGGGTCGTAAATGACACCTGATGTAACATGCAAGGATTCTATGTGATTGAACAATGTTATACAACTAGACAGTCTGTTAGTGCAGGGGTCGGCAACCTGCGGCTCGTGAGCCACACGCGGCTTTTTGGATGTGAAAATGCAGCTCTTTAGTATTAATTAGTATAGATATAGATATATATTTTTCTTATGAATACATAAATTGTTTTTTCATCAAAAAACTTAATTTATGCAAGTATTTGTTGTTGGCAAGAATTTTTTTTGTGGCTCTTTAAAAACTTAATTTTGTAAATTGTAATTTATGACTCTTCCGAATCAAATGGTTGCCGACCCCTGGGTTAGTGGATGTGTGACCGCTAGTGGCAAAATTTCATGGGCGCTACCGTGCTTCTGAGATCACGATAAGCTGTCCGTCCCGGTTCTTTTTCAATGATAATATTGTGTGCAAGATTCCAGGACATACATACGAGTGAAGTTAAAAGCTTTTAAAAACAATCGCTAAGCCTAGTCGAAGACCTTCGGGTGGCTCGAGAACATTCGACACTGGCTTGGCCACGTGTTATGTGGACCTGCATAGTGTTATGCTCTAGAACTCTAGACCTCCCGAAGCTGTGTCTGTAGCGGAGATCCATGCCTAACAGTTGAACGTGTATGGGTTGTAGCAGCAGTTGGGGTAGTATAACTTACCTAATCTAGAATTTTCTTTAAGAAATGGAGCCATGTCCAATAGATCGTCTTCCTTTTCCTCTGATTGAGGCAGTTTGTCAAAGTATTCGTGTTGCACGTACACGTGGCAGGTTGTGCAAGCTAATGACGCCTCACAGGCTCCTGAAAATAGGATTACTGAATACTGATTTCTGTTCTTTATTAATATTTATTTAATAATAATAAAAATATTAACTAATATGTATTTCAATTTCAATAAAAAGTAGTGTCAAGTTTTTTGCCAAACAGCACAACTCAAGAAAAACAGACTTTACTGGTAGTGGTACTGTCACAAGGAACTCATAAGTAATAATTAGTTTTAAATATCCTCCCGCAAATTTTGTCTGTGGGAAACATGTGCCATACAGCAGCAGCAGCAGTTTTAATTAGTTATGATTTTAAATTTTCAGAATGCCTTATAATGGAATAAAATATTTAATTTATTATCAGACAGCTGTCATATAAATATATGTGATGATACCTTCCATTTCAACACCATATCTGTGTGCCAAGTACATAACATTGTCACCTATCTTCCCTCTCACGTTAGTCTTTTTTCCTTCTTTGTCTATGTAAGTAACGTTTACTCTGAAATGTAAAAAATATTTGATCACATTAATCAATTATACCGTTAAAAAATATTTTTTTTAATAAAGCTTTTTAAAACTTTTTTTTTATTTTCACGCATTGTCATCGGAACCAAATATGTGTGCCAAATTTCAGCTCGATAGCTTCAGTGGAAGTGGGTGAAATATTGATTGCAAGATTCCAGGACATACATACTTACAAGATACAATCGAGTGAAGTTAAATAAAAGCTTTTAAAAACAGATTAAACAGTGGTTTTTAGAAAGATTATTGAATTTTTTTTTATAATACATATTTGCTTGTGGACTTTATACATTTAGAGGTGTTAAATGAGCAATCAGGTGTTAAATTAGCAAAGTTTAAAATGACTTAGATATAATTAATAAGGTTAACCATCAGCCTTTTGCCGTACCAATGGCTGTACAATAAGATTTAAAAAATATATATTTTTTCTATATTTCTGTATCATAGGTAATAATAACAAGGATGCTGTTATTATTGTACGGACTATTAAATAAGTTCACTTACACCTCCTCTTCTGATTTAGGATCCTGCCATTCATATTCGCCATGTCCCAATGCTAGAAAAATTTACAATCAATTACTATTTTATGTACAGATATTATAGTTTAAGTTAATATTCCTTGTAGCACGTAAGTTTAGTTCTGCACAGTTGCTCTATCCGTAGGGGATATCGCAGCTATGGGGTATAAGTGCAGGAGATATAATATATCTGGCAAACCAATTAGCACATATAACCAACCAACCAATTAACACAATAACTGACAACCTGCTCACCCCATGCCATATGATATTGTAACGAGACATCTGTGCATTCACAGTAAGAGCTACTGAGTTTCTTGAGTCAAGTGGAGAGTACAAAAAAATCAATGCAGAGTTGTTTGCATCTCTTCAGGAAACTTCTGCCTATTAAAGACACTGTCCCAGAGGTGCTTTCTACTAGAGATCCCAGAGTAAAAGTGCCAAAGGGGTTTGTTTATGGACAATAACACAATCTGGTATCGTATTTACTCTATTACTCACAGGAGCCTTAAAGTTCTCTGTAGTGTTTTTTGTTCATTCAAACTGACAATAATCTTTTGGCCAGCATGGTTTTATACCGAGAAGAAACTAATATATACTTTCAATATTTGATTCGATTCCTTTATTTATCTGATTTATTAGTAGTGAAATTTACCTGCCGTCTTTTGTATTTCTCTGATTTGAGTAGGAAATGATCGATGAAGATTCTTTGAAGTGTTGCCGATGGTGCTCACGTGGATAAGCCTTAAACAACGATACATTGCTCTTATTCATTTAATTAATATAATGACAATTTAATAGTACTTCTTAAATGATAATTTTATATAATTCAATTTCAATATTTTCAATTAAAAACAATCAGCTGTCTCATGTCTGTGACAGCTGTTTGTATATCTGTCAATTTGAAAATGAATGATCTCATCTCAGTCTCAGCCTGACGTCTATAATTTCAATTTTTTCACCCACCTGACAGTAGCCACAGACTAGGTAAAGATACTAATTACTATTATAGATTATTAGAGATATTATAGATTATAATTACTATTACTATAAAAAGTTCGCATTTAGAAAAATTTATTTGTAGACCTATAGAATTGAAGCTGTCAATGATTAATTTAAAATTGTCAAAAACTGTTGAAGCAGAGCCACCCAGTGTACTATCATCAAGATACCATATATGTATTTAATTTTGAATTTAATTTATTAACTATAGGATTTATTGCTAAACTGAAAAGAACTGGTCCAAGAGGGTCGCCTTGCTGACATCGCACTACAGATTCAATATCATCAGTACCAAACATTAATTTAGATTGAGCGCCATAGCATTGCCAAACATAATCGAAAACGGAAACTAATTTTTGACTTTCATTTAAAAGAGCACTCCGATCAACCGAATTAAAAGCATTTTTAATGTTTAGTTTTGTTTACATTTTCATTTTTTACATTTATAAAAGAACGTGTGGCATGAACTGCTGCTTCGCAACCACCTTTGACTCCAAAACCAAGCTGGTGTGGTTGAAGTTGTTCCGCTACCTGGAACGAAACTCACGACAACATAGCTTTGGTTGGAGTCAATCTTCTGTAGGTTTATTTATGGTGCTAACCTTACAGCCATAAATAAGAAGGACGGTGGTATTCGTTTCATAAACCTGTACCTAGTAGGTACAAACAACAGCAATAGGACGAATACCACCGTCCTTCTTATTTATGGCTGTAAGGTTAGCACCATAAATAACTGATGTAATTGATAAAGCCACCTTGCCATTTAACATTAAATTGGTTAATCCTTCATATTTTTGGTTGAGCTCTTGAAGCTCACCTTTTAGCTCACCACATGATAGTTGACACTGTAAAGTTCAGTAAGACCATACAACAAAAGACCATTCGGAAAAGAAAAGCTTTTTCATATGGCAAGTATGGCAACACGTTTCTTTAATTGTCACTTTTCTTGAAACGTCAATAGTCATATCCATATTGCTCATTTTTCAATGTGA
Organism: Carterocephalus palaemon; assembly: GCA_944567765.1. Lineage (NCBI taxonomy): Eukaryota > Metazoa > Arthropoda > Insecta > Lepidoptera > Hesperiidae > Carterocephalus > Carterocephalus palaemon. The sequence continues at coordinate 1,739,331 of OX155664.1, forward strand.
ATTTACAAATATTCGTATTGATTTTTGTCTGAAAGGCGGATACCGCAGTAGAATGTAGCTATAACATTAATAGCGTAATATATTTAACTTTTATAGATTTTATCGGCCATTGTATCTTATGTTGTGAATATTATGTTAATAGGTTCTTGATAAGTTTTAAATCGGTAAGTTTTGTGATCAAATGACGTGTTTTACATTAAGACTTCCCAACTGGTTGGTTTGGCCTGTTTAAATATCAGGTATATTAATATAAACAAAACTTTTGTTGCACAGGATATTCAACTTATCCACAGCATAAATTTATTAGAAAATTTATTGCAGTTATTATAGATTCACTGACGATATTAACTTTGTCTTTAGAATATGTACTTCCATGTTTTTTTGATAACATATTTTTAAATAACTTATAGAATTTTATTCAAGACAAAAACATACTCCTTTTATAAACACATATGCATAAGTGTATTTGTTTTTTACCAGGTTTACATTAACGACAATTGATACACTAGGTTTATTCGCGGCTTCGATGTTCTTTTATATCTGATGGACAAACAGGCATAAGGGCCACCTGATGGTATGTGGTCACATTTGCCTACGGACATGTTGCATCGTTAAATCATTTATAACATTTACTGTCTGCGGGGAAGGCCTGTGCCTAATAGTGGAACACACATTTGAACATAAATCATGAAATGAAAGGAAATTAATTATAATTAAAAATATCATGTTTCTTTATTTCAGATTAATTCATAGTTGTAAAACATGTCTGTTAATGAAATTAAAATTAAAATAAAACAAGAAAAGGATTCAGATCGGAAAGATCCTACAACATTCTTGCCAGAAGAAGAAATGAGCTATGAAATAAAGAAAAAGAAAAAAAAGAAGAAAAAAAAAGACCAACAGGAAGATCCGTTTAAGGATTTAGATGATAAGACAGCAGCGAGTACTGTCACTATCTATAATGAGTCACAGTTGGACCCAGAAGTTAATATTAAGGTGGAAAATATTGAAGTTGAATTAGACTTCAATGATGTGAGTATTAAATTGTGTTTTTTTGAAATGGGACAGTATGAAGAAATCTACGACTGAACGATGAATGAATAGGAGACCTACTATAATTTTATGAAAAAATCTTTGATGCCAATAGTTTCATATAAGGAACATTTCAAAAAAATAAATTAGGGCAGCACATGTTTTGACAGACCCGTTGGCGCAATCGGTAGTGACCCTGTCTGTTGCGCCTGGGGTCGTGGGTTCGAATCCCACTCAGGACAAATATTCGTGTGACGAACACTTGTATTTGTTCTGTGTCTAGATGTTAATATTATCTATTTATGTATGTATTTAAAAATATCTATGTATGTATATCAGTCTCTGACACCCATATCACAGGCTCGCGCCTACTTTGTGGTCAGATGGCCGTGTGTGAGAATGTCCAAGATATTTATTTATTATGTTGGTGATATTTAATAAATATTCTTTCTCTATGGTACAAATAACACAATTAAATTATTCTACTAAAATAAAACTATTTTCTTATTCTTATTTACAGTTTGCTAACGACAATGGCCTCATGGTAGAGGGACCTCAAAGCGAAGATAGTCAGGAAGTGAAAATAGAACAGGATAACAAAGAAGCAGTGCTTTTGACATTTGAGAGCATTATCAACCAAAATAAACTGATAGAAATGAACACCGGTCTTGAAATGAGCACAGGTTTTGAAATGGATGGTGCCCTTACTATGCCTCCATCGGCTCCAAACTATGTTTGTAAAGTCTGCCATCTAGTCTTTCAATCGCCCAAAACGTTAAAAATGCATCAGAAACGTAAGCACAAAGTGTTCCGTAGATCTTTCAAGCACATTTGCGATTACTGTGGCATGGCATATGAACAAAAGAATAGTCTGGTCGCTCATATGAAGAGAAAACACGGGCCAAATGCTACTCCTGATGACCGGGAGGAGAAAACTTGTGAAATATGTGCACTCGTGTTTAAGGGAGTTAATAGATTAAGAATGCACATGAGAAGAAAGCATGGAGCGTATGAGGATTCGTTCAAACATGTCTGCCAGGACTGTGGTCTCACCTATGATAAGTACAGGAGCTTAATAGTCCATATTCAGAGGAAGCATACCACAGACAACAATAAACAAGTTTTAGCTCAGTGGTTTAGTTGCCCATTCTGTCCAAAAGTATTCACCAGAAGGGAAACATATTCGAGACATGTTCAAAGGAAACATCGTATCCCTGACGAGGAGAATGGCGATATAAACTCAGAAGCAATAGAGAGCTGCAAGAATGAAGAGACTGGTGAGGTCACTTGTAAGGAATGCCCTCTGGTCTTTTCTAGTGTCAATTTCCTTAAACTGCACATGCGGAGGAAACATAATGCTTTGAAAGAGGATTTCCGCCTCAAATGCAAAATTTGTCACCTCTCGTACAACAAAATCGAAAGCTTAAAAAGACATGTTAGGCGAAAACATGATAAGGGGTCGTATTGCGAAGTGTGTAACAAGCAGTTTGATACTAGGGAGGCATACCTAAATCATTCGCACATGAAACCGATAAGAGAATGCACTATTTGCGGATTAATCTTTGCTTCTAAAGGAGGTCTGGGTAAACATATGAGGTGCACACATAAAATAGACGAACCAAAAACTGTGTTCTGTTCGTTGTGTAACGAAGGATTTCATGATAAAAGACAGCTTAAGCCGCACTACATGAAAGTGCATTTGAAAGTGTCGTACACTTGCCACGTGTGTAATAAGCAATTCAAGGCGAAAGAGAGTCATAGGAGGCACATCCTGTTCAAGCATCCAACGATTAATCAAACTACTAACAGTCAGCGTCAGAAATGCGATCATTGCACTGAATCGTTTCCAGACGAGATTGAACTGTGCAAGCACATTAAAACGAATCATGATTCAAAGGAAATCGCTCCCAATGCGACGCAGCCTACCGTCAAAGTCGAGAAAGAAGATCCTGATATCAAAGACTGTTTCCAATGCACAAAGTGTCCAGAGAACTACATAACTTGGGAACAGTTGAAACTTCACTACGAACAGAACCATCACATGGCAGAGGATACACAGTGTCAAATATGCGGGAAAATCATGCGGGAAAACGAATTGGAGAAGCATATTAAAAACACTCACGCCTTAGCCAATTGCAGATATTGCGAATTTCAGACGACTAACCGCGCCAGTATGACACAGCATATGCTCAGGCATAAGAATGCGACCACTTTACACTGCGACTTTGCCGGGTGCAAATACAAGACGTACTATGAAATCGCTATGGAGAAGCATAAACGAAAACATCGCGACATCGGTGTAAAGCTTCAATGTTCGCAGTGTCCCTTCCAGTCGATGAATAAATATATTCTAAAATATCATGAAGAAGCCCATACGACTGGCAAGAAAAAGTACGCTTGCAACCAGTGCGATTATGCGACAATTTTGCCCGCTAATCTAGTTCAACATAAGTACAAGCATTCTACAGAGAAAAGGTTTAAATGTGAAGTCTGCCCGTTTGCGACAAAGTACAATACCTCATTGCGCTTCCACGTTAAGAAGAAACATTGTGATCTCCCTACTTTCAGTTAGTTGTTACAGTTTTATATGATTATAAAATATCTGGTTTTATGTTGTTTTTTGTTTTGTTATCCTGACTGACATGCAAAAGACGACGTCTGATAGCTTCGCCCGGTGGCGGTCTTACGGTTAACCATGTCCGGTCCGGCGTCCAAAAAACTAAATAAAAAATTAAAATTATAAAAAAATTAGAAGTGCAATGAGTACCTACGAATGGACTGACGGACAGACAGATACTCATGTGTTACATAGTTTCGTAGCTTAGCTTTCACATCCTCGCATCATAGCTGCATAGCACATTTGGTGGAAAAGCAGTCTATCTAACTAACATTGACGCGTGGCGGCGCGGCGGCATCCGTTCGGCTCAAAGGAGTTCGCTCATGGTGTCATATGCCAAATACCGGCTATGTACACATTATTTGATATTTAACTTCATTAAAAACCAAGGAATAATGTACTTTGCAACAATCCGCGAACAAAAAACGTATTGTGGTGTATACCTTCATGCACGCAGCACCTCCCTCCTCCTGTGTGAGAGGAACAGAATTAATCCTTGGTTTGTAATAATGGAGTTCCGCAAAGTAAAGCCTGAAACAATTAGAACATGTTAGTGGTAATCTTTGGTGTAGCTTGCCATTGTTATAGGCTATACTTATTATATTTAAAGTACCTTGCTGTATTTAGTTGTGGGTATTTTAATGCTACTACTAGACAAACGAGGCAGTAGTAAAATACTTCTAGGCTGTAAAGCAGAAGAATCATCTATATTATAAAAATGAATCGCAAAATGTGTTGGTAAGCGCATAACTCAACAACGCCTGGACCAATTTGGCCAATTCTTTTTTTTAAATGTTCGTTGAAGTTCAAGGATGGTTTTTACGGCGAGAAAAATTTGAAAATTTATCCTTAAGGGGGTAAAACGGGGGTGCAAAGTTAGTATGAAGCTTTGCCGTTTTTGAAATTAGTGAATGTGTAACGCGAGCGAAGCTGCGGGCGTCCACTAGTAATTAATAAAACTAACGCCACTTATGTTTTGTAGATTTGAACAATCTCGCGTAGTAGGTACTATACTTATAAATCTGTGAATCTCGCCACTTTACCTTTTTTTTTAATGGATACAAGATAACTAATATAAGGATACAAGATAGCAAACGAGCTTGCAGCACCACCCATCCGCTGCCGCCCATGACAACTGTGACTGACTTTGAACAATTAGGGACTGGGATGGTTAGTCCAATTAGGTAATTAGAACATTAGTTGGTCAGTTCGTTAGTAGATATGAGGACTGGGGACTGATAGTGATAGTTAGTCCAGTTAGTACTTGTTAGTAGGAGTCTCGTTCTACCTTACCTACCTTACCTAAAAAGAAATCGGCGTGCATCTCCTACCCAGGGCCGAATTTAGAGGTGTGGAGGCCCCGGGCAACAAAGGAGTGGAGGCCTCCTGGCCCCAAATTATTTTCCAAATGAGATGAACAACTTTTTTCAGTCGAGTTTTTCAATCAATAATTTACTGTGAAACCGAGTAGATTATTTTAGTATTTATCAAACATAAAAATATAGATAAATTATTTCTGTTAATATTTAAGAACATTAATCATGTTTGTACAAAGGTAAAGGTGAAGGTAAAACAGCGAAAGAAAAGCAAAAGAAAATTTGTTTACTAGTGTTAATTAGTCGAAATATAAAACGTTTTTTTTATATTTGTAGAAAATATAAAAGCTGTAGCCCCGTTTGCCCTCCCCTAAATCCGGCCCTGCTCCTACCATTATTTTAACAAACTACAACAGACTAGAAGATAGATCACGATATAGAGATAGTCACAAATCGTCGTGTAGTGTATCGTCGGCTGATTCACATGCACTTTTTTGTATTGTACATACTTTGTATTGTACCCACCGCCATGGGCGCCTGCCCGTGCCTGCCCTCCGCGCCTTGACGATGACAGTTCACGAACACTGTGCATGTAATAGTGTTCTTACCGCACGGCATTGGAAATAAGTTTTCATTCTGTGTCCTTTATTGTTTTGACTTTGGTCTTTACCATTTTGTGTGTTTTGTAAATTAAGGCAATGTCTATGTACATGTTCCTTATAAATAATGCTAGGGAATTGGCAACACTTATGATTACTGTCAGTGTCATAAACTGACAGTTTTCCATACGTAACTGGATTCCCTATCTCCTTTGCACACGTAAGCTTATAGCGATTTTAGAAAGAGATAGGAACTACTTTGTTTTGGTTGTCTGCTGCCTGCGGCCCTTGTGGTGCGGTGCGCTGCGATGTGCAATGCCTTGCTTTGCTTGCTTGAATTGAAAGAAAAGAAAAGAAACGACTCGAACATACACCTTGTAGGAAAACTTGTTTCGTAATTTTGATTTAACGTTACTTTAAAATTAGATGGAAAGTATTTTATTTGATAAAAAGTGATATGTGTTTATTTTGAAGCAAGTCAAAAAAATGGATTTGCTGAGCCTTCCCGTTGTAATGATCGAGAACATTTTCTCATTCTTATCCTACGATGAAATAGCCAAGAATCGACTGGTAAGTTCGTCTTATTTATAGAAATGACTGATTTTCTAATGCCTTCGTCTTTTTAATTGCATTAAGTGAATTAAACTGCAATAGCAATCAATTGAATGCTCGTTTTCTATAAATACTCTATGAAAAATAAATCCAAATTGTATTGTTGAATTAATTAACTCATTTTAATTTAAAAAGTATACAGATACAAATTGAAGTAACAGATAAGGTTAAAAAAAATAAGAAGAAGAACAACAAACTTAGAATGAAGATCATTAAAAGTAACATTTTTTTTCCAATTACTTTATTTTGAGATAGTTGTAAATAAATTCGATTATGTATTTTAAGGCATGTGTATTTTATTATTTAGAATTATGACATAATAAGTCAATTCTACAACAGTATTTGAGCTGACAATAGAACAAAGTGGTGTGAGGTGTGAGGACTAGGTGAGATTCTGATGTGGATGTATAGATTCATTGGTGAGAATAGAATGATCTGGAAGTGGCACAAGTGGTAAATGTACATGGATTGTAGTTCATAGAAGTGCTAATAAAATTGTCAGGAAGTGACAGAAGATGAATGAAACTATAAAAAAAATGAAATGTAATTAAGATTAAGCAATGTAAAAATCTTGGCTTTACTAAGCATGGTGTAAAAAAATAATATTTATTGCATATCAGTCACTGTTGATTGATTTAATCTGTATTAAATAGAGTAAAACTTCTGTCAGTCTGTATGTTTCCAGCAATGAGTCATAAGTTTGAAGGGCATTTACATAACATAACTGTAGAATATTCTAATAATAAACATATAACCAATAAACATATAACATTATTATTTGATCCAATGCTCCAATTTGTCTTAAGTACTTGTCAGTAATTTAGTGCAATTAAATAGCACCTGCCCTATTATCACATTACAGATAAATCATAAGGGCTTGTCACTTGGATTTGAACCTGGAGTCCTCTTAAGAGACCTAACTGAACTGTCACCATCCATCCATCCATCAATCAGCCTTTCAACAACTGTCTTTAGCAACTCACAGCAAGGCAGCTTTCATCTCACAGATAAGAAGGCCTAGAGCATACATCACCATTCTGTTCCAGCACTGATTGGCGGAGGGTATAGTGGGTAACCTGATTGTCAGAAGATTTTATACCACAAGGGCTATTGCCTAGCAATACCATTTCGCAACAACAGTGTGACTTCCAAATCAAGGAAGTGCTCATAAAATTATGTTGTAATACCTTAACTCTATAAAGGTTATATTAAGTTCCTTAACTTAACAGCGGTGACAGCCCAGTGGCTATCTGACTCCCCTCTCACTTGAGTTTGTCTGAGTTATGTGCGATATAAGAAATTAAATGGCACTTGCTGTAACGGTGAATGACACATGAGAAACCTGCATGCCTGAAAGTTCTTCTAATGTTCTTGAAGGCATGTGGAGTCTACCAATCCGCACTTGGCCAGCGTGGTGGACTTAGGCCTAATCCCTCCCATTCTAAGAGGAGACCCGTGCCACAGTGGAACAAAAAAGGGTTGTGATGTTGATGATGATGACGTAACTTAAAACTTGCAGGTATCGAAGGGGTTCAATGATATCTGCATGCGGATGCTGAACCGCGGTTTTCTCATGATCGAGCGACGTCACGGGCTGGCGCTGAAGAGTGTTAAGGCGCAGCTGCCGCGCAGGGAGTCCGAGCGCAGGTATAGTTGGATTAACGAATCTTGATCAGTTTAGAATAGCATTATATCTCTTTTCTTTATGTAGTTTGTCTAGGTAACTAGACTTTTGTTAATTGTTTAATCACCTCATAGCGAAATAAATTACATATTTGACTTTGTCTTTGACTCGTTTATGAAATACTAGTTAGTCTGATGAACGAATCTTGACTCGTTTATGAAATACTAGTGAACGCCCGCAGACAGTAATATCTCAATGTCCTAAGATAAGCAACATCTTAATAAATAACAGATATAAAAGCTGTTGGCAATTGTATCAAACCTAATCCGTATGATAGTATACTAATTTGGATTATTTTTAGTGGCTGGTCTATTCCTCCAGCCAGGCTTTCAAGTTCAACTCAACTTTCTATACATTTACAGTTACCAACTTGCCTAGATAAGAGTGGTGTCTGAAGCTAACAGAAGGGTACTTGCGACCTTGTCTTAATTTCGAGTGATGAATCAATCAGTAGTGGACGCCCCCAGCTTCGCTCGCGTGGAATTAGACATGACAATAGTTTCGTTTACACCTAGTAATATTTTAAAACCTATGTCACTCAGTGAAGATGCAGCTTTTCAATGGTGAAACAATGTTAGAAATCGGTCCAGTAGTTTTTGTGTGAAAACATTACAAGCAAATGTTTCCTCTTTATAATATTAGTATAGATTACACCTAATGAGTAATGAATGACAAATAAAACATTGGATTTAATTGAATCGACTTGGGCTGTCACTGAGTTACGCAATTACCCTGAAGCAGAATATTAACCTCCACCAATGCGCATTGGAGCAGCGTGGTGGAGTATTCTCTAGGCCTCCCGCAGTGTCTGTGGGGGAGACCCGTGCCCCAGAAGTGGTACGTCTATTTCTTATATTAACAAGGGGAGGCCTGTTTCTTGCAGTAGACGTTGATTCGACAAATTTTTAATACATCCAAATTTTCTTTTCAGATATCACCCGCTGGCCAGGCATTGTGATATTCTCACGTCGATTGAAACGCGCATTTCTATGCTGAACATGACTTACTCAAAGTACATAGACAATGGAATATGCTGTTTTATACCTGGAAAGGTAATTACTTCACAGATTTTCAATTGATTGCCAATTAATATCAGGAGAACTGTTTGTAATAAATATCAGAAGATTTAGATATTGTGTAGGAATACACAAAGAGACCTCCAGGATATTTAATTTTATTAAACCTTTATTGCAATATCTACATTGATTTAATGCTTACAGGCATAACTCTTAGGTGACATAAGAAAAATTGAGGTAGCCGTAATAAACTTTTAACGAGAGAAAAAACATATTGAAGAAAATTAGAAAAAGAATTATATATACCTACCTACAAAATTCATACATACATAGAAACAAACATACATACATATATACATAAATAATTATATTATAGTCATATAGCAAAAGAAACTAAACTGACCTGTCATCTTAATGTAGTAATGTAGTGTGTACCAGATGCTTAAGAACAATTAAAAAAAGTAATCATTGATTGGTTGTTTTCTATGGTGGAAACAATCGTTAAGCCTTGTCGAAGACCTTCGGGTGGCTTGAGAACATTCGACACTTGGCCACTAACCCCTCCACCAATCCGCATTGGAGCAGCGTGTTGGAGTATGCTCTAGACCTCCCGCAGAAGTGTCTGTGGGGGAGACCCGTGCCCAGCAGTAACGTCTATATGGTATAATATTAGCGCATCGCTGCGACCCATGGACGTCCCACTGCTGGGCGCGGGTCTCCCCCACAGACACTTCTGCGTGAGGTCTAGAGCATACTCCACCACGCTGCTCCAATGCGGATTGGTGGAGGGGTTAGTGGCCAACCCAGTGTCGAATGTTATCAAGCCACCCGAAGGTCTTCGACAAGGCTTAACGACTGTTTCCAGCATTGAAAACAACCGGGACCGACGGCTTTACGTGCCCTCCGAAGCACGGTAGCGTCCATGAAATTTTGCCACTAGCGGTCACCCGTCCACAAACCGACCGCGCCCGTCGTTGCTTAACTCTTTCGATCACATTGAATCGAAGCAAGCCATTGGGCTATGGACGCTACTATTATATATATTAGCGCATATAAATATAATAATAATTCCATCCCACAGGTAATAGATGAGATCAAACGCGTCCTATCCATCGTGGAATCATCCAAGACCCCGCCCCGCGCGCACGAAGTCCTTCAGGAGCTCCGGGATATATCCAGCATGGCAATAGAGCATTTCGACGACAGGATATCCCCCGCCTTCCGCAAGAGGCTGCAGGAGGGGGCCGCGCCGCCGCCCCCGAGGCCGGCACACGGTGAGTATTATATATAGTATATTAGCTGACCCGGCAAACGTTGTTTTGCCAATCATTCCTTATTAAAAATAGTGGACGCCCGCAGCTTCGCTCGCGTAGAATTAGACCCATTAACGACGTACCCGCGTTCGGGTTACCCACTTGACTTCAAAAACGGCAAAGTTTCATACTAACTTCGCACCCCCGTTTTACCCCCTTAGGGGGTGAATTTTCAGAAATCCTTTCTTAGTGCACCCCTACGTTATAAAAGGAACCCCTGTGCAAAATTTCACGTTTCTAACCCTTATAGTTTAGGCCCTGCGTTGATATGTCAGTCAGTCAGTCAGTCAGTCAGTCAGTCAGTCAGTCAGTCACCTTCTTCTTTTATATATATAGACTAGCTGACCCGGCAAACGTTGTTTTGCCAATCATTCCTTATTAAAAATAAAAGTCGCGATGGAAAAATAAGGGTTGATCGTAGAAGGGTGAAAATTGAGGATTGTATGTATTTTTGTATGTTGTATCATAAAAAAATTGAAATTAAAAATTTTGTCTAAAAAATAAAAAATAAAATTTAGGGGTGGACTACCCTTAACATTTAGGGGGATGAAAAATAGATGTTGGCCGATTCTCATAGATACCGGATAAGCACAAAAAATTTCATCAAAATCGGTCAAGCCGTTTCGGAGGAGTATGGCAACGAAAACTGTGACACGAGAATTTTATATATAGTATATTAGGGCCCCTCCTAACTTGAGGTTATGGTTGGATACTCAACTGGAAAGTTTATTAAAAATGGCGGCCACTTTAAAATTACATATTGTTCATAGTTCATAGTTTATTCGTAAAATATTTTTACACGTCAAATGTTATATTATACTTGTATAAGTATACCAAGGATACAACCGAATAAAAATTTAATAAAAATATGCAAAATAAAGCTTTAAAAATTAAATTAAAAAACAATAATTATATCTGTCAACGTACAAGTATTAGTAAAATTCAGTGTAAAAATGTCAATATTAAAAATACAATTATAATGTCAATATACAATTTAAATAACTTATATTATGTGTAAAACAATTATTGAGTTATTCAACATTTACTTGTCGTCAGTTCCTCAACACTGTAAAATGGCTCGACAAGCCATTTCTTAAGGTTCGACTTAAATATTTGCAGACTGCTCGAATAGTGTCAGACGATCGTAATTTATCGCTCGTCTAGTGGCGAGCGGTTCAAAGAATAGAGCTTCATCCAGGTCTTGAGTATCGAGTATATCCTATAGTAGCAGCCAGTAAACTCAGGTGTGTACTACCAATCATATTTTAAGAAAGATACGTCACGTTCATACTGAACGCTCAACATAATCGTACCGCGACACATACATACATATTTAATAACATTGTATATCTACACACACGCTATATGTGCGACAGAAAATACACAAAGAGTAAGTGTGAAAGAGACAGCTATTTGTAATCAGTACAGCGTGCGCTTACAATGACAGGTCACAGCTCGACTTGACTGCAATGGTCACAATTGACACCATTTCACGGCACGCGTTTGGTGCGTTGGAGGCATATCTACCTCTTGTAATGTATATAAAGAAAGTATTACATACTTCTTTAAGTAAAATTATTGTGTCAAGTTGTCACTAAAGACAGAAGGCGTAAAAAGAATATATGATATGTTAAAAATAAGTATTGAATTCTATTAAATAAGAAAGGAAATGGTTTATATAAAATAATAAACTTTAAATTACGTTACTGTAATGAGTTTTGTAATTTAGTTTATTATTATTCGTTAATCATTAAAAAAATCTATTGTTACTGACAAAGAAACAATTTAAGTTTGTTTTATTAACCAACTAGCTTTTACCCGCGGCTCCGCCCGCGTGGTCAAAGGGAATTAATAATGAGTTGTTTATCATACATGACAACGCCATCTATTAACAACATCTGGAACTAAATATCTTGCAAATAACAAAACATCGATATCTTCCCATGGGGATGTTTTACCGCGGTAAAAAGTAGCCTACGTCACTCTCCACCCTCCTCACTATCTCCACACACAAAAACCATACCATATTATAATAGCTTCGTTGCGACGTGAAAGCCGGACAAACAAACAAACACACTTTCACATTTATAATATTAGTATTGATAATAAACTTTAAATTACGTTACTGTAATGAGTTTTGTTATTTAGTTTATTATTATTCGTTAATCATTAAAAAAATCTATTGTTACAGACAAAGAAACAATTTAAGTTTGTTTTATTAACCAATTTAACATATCACATTATATGTATATAATACTAGTTGACGCCCGCAGCTTCGCTCGCGTTGAATTTAGACATAATACAATATTTTCATACAACCTTTCATCCCCCTTTTTACCCCTTTACAACAATTTTTTCCTACTAAAAAGTAGGAAAAAATTCTATCTATCTACTATCTGTGTACCAAATTTCATTTAAATCGGTTCAGTAGTTTTGGCGTGAAAGCGAAACAGACAGACAGATAGACAGACAGAGTTACTTTCGCATTTATAATATTAAGTAAGGATCATTGTGTTAAAAATTTACTCGTGGTCTACAAGTGGGAGTGCCTTAACTCATCGTTCTGTCTGTCTGTCCCCAGGAGTGATAATGCCGTTGGCGGTGCGACAAGAGATGCTGCATCTCCGCCACCGGTCCATCCTCAACGCCAAACTGTCGCTGTACTTGGCATCGCAGTATAAGAAGTTGCGCAAACGGGTGAGGTTGTTTTGATTATTGCGATGGATGGATGGATGGATGGATGGATTGGATTGGATTGGATTTGATGTTTGGTTTATGGCTGGTTCTTGCAATACTAAAATTATGTAATTGATTTCACTGCTGGGTTCAAGCTTCGGTTGAAACATCCATACTCCATACTAATATTATAAATGTGAAAGTGTGTTTGTTTGTCCGGCTTTCACGTCGCAACGAAGCTATTATATGGTATGGTTTTTGTGTGTGGAGATAGTGAGGAGGGTGGAGAGTGACGTAGGCTACTTTTTACCGCGGTAAAACATCCCCATGGGAAGATATAGATGTTTTGTTATTTGCTAGATGCGGCGGAGCCGCGGGTAAAAGCTAGTAAGAAAATAAGGTAGCCTCCAACGTGCAAAATTTTGTATGGCTATAGGCTAAGGACAAATTGTATCTTTTTTAACAACTCAATCGATCAATCAATTTATTTGGCAAATAAAAATTAATATATTAGTTGACTCCTTCAACAACCCTAAAATTTCACTTTACATACGACCACTAGACCACAGTATAGCGTATCATGACTAGACCAACGGCACCAGAACAAGGCAGTCTTTCTTAATATTGCCTGGATAATTGTATGCAATTTAAATAAGGATTTCTTTTTTCATTTATTCTTGTATAAAAATATTTTTTGCGGAAACTCGAAAAAAGAAAGAAAAAAGATGTAGTTGTGAACCAAAGTAAGTCTTCATTGAATAATAACGCGATCAATTTTGTATGGATGTGATGTTTTGAGCTGAAAGTATGTTCGTTTGTTTTTATTTTTTATTTTATGGATACAGGATAGCAAACGAGCTTGCAGCACCACCCATCCGCTGCCGCCCATGACAACTGTGACTGACTTTGAACAAGACTCAATTAGGGACTGGGATGGTTAGTCCAATTAGTTGAGAAAGTTAATTAGAACATTAGTTGGTCAGTTCGTTAGTAGGTATGAGGACTAGGAACTGTTAGTGATAGTTAGTCCTGTTAGTTGGTGTTAGTAATAGTCCAGTTTGCGATGGATGGATGGATGGATGGATTGGATTGGATTGGATTTGATGTTTGGTTTATGACTGGTTCTTGCAATACTAAAATTATGTAATTGATTTCACTGCTGGGTTCAAGCTTCGGTTGAAACATCCATACTAATTCCATATTCCATACTAATATTATAAATGTGAAAGTGTGTTTGTTTGTTTGTCCGGCTTTCACGTCGCAACGAAGCTATTATATGGTATGGTTTTTGTGTGTGGAGATAGTGAGGAGGGTGGAGAGTGACGTAGGCTACTTTTTACCGCGGTAAAACATCCCCATGGGAAGATATAGATGTTTTGTTATTTGCTAGATGCGGCGGAGCCGCGGGTAAAAGCTAGTAAGAAAATAAGGTAGCCTCCAACGTGCAAAATTTTGTATGGTTATAGGCTAAGGACAAATTGTGTCTTTTTTAACAACTCAATTGATCAATCAACTTATTTGGCAAATAAAAATAAAAGATTAGTTGACTCTTTCAACAACCCTAAAATTTCACTTTACATACGCCCACTAGACCACAGTCTTTCTTAATATTGCCTGGATAATTGTATGCAATTTTAAATAAGCATTTCTTTTTTCATTTATTCTTGTATAAAAATAATGACTTAGAACGAGACTCCTACTAACAAGTACTAACTGGACTATTACTAACACCAACTAACAGGACTAACTATCACTAACAGTCCCTAGTCCTCATACCTACTAACGAACTGACCAACTAATGTTCTAATTAACTTTCTCAACTAATTGGACTAACCATCCCAGTCCCTAATTGAGTCTTGTTCAAAGTCAGTCACAGTTGTCATGGGTGGCAGCGGATGGGTGGTGCTGCAAGCTCGTTGGCTATCCTGTATCCATAAAAAAAAAAAAATTTTTGCGGACACTCGAAAAAAGAAAAAAAAATCGATGTAAATGAAAGTAAGTCTTCATTAAATAATAACGCGATCAATTTTGTATGGATGTGATGTTTTGAGCTGAAAGTATGTTCGTTTGTATGTTCTCACCAGATGATTGAGTACAAGAAAGTGGCGTGGCGGCAGAGGAAGTTCATCCGTGAGCTGATGAAGAGGCAGCGAGATCAGGACGCTAACATTGGTAAACTGATTAATTGGTAATTCTTTAGTTAGTTAAGCCTTCCTTCACTCGCATTATATGTATTAATAGTGGACGCCCGCAGCTTCGCTCGCGTGGAATTAGACATTCACTAACTTCAAAAACGGCAAAGTTTCATACTAACTTTGCACCCCCGTTTTACCCCCTTAGGGGGTGAATTTTCAAAAATCCTTTCTTAGTGCTCCCCTAGGTTATAAAAAGAACCCCTGTGCAAAATTTCAAGTTTCTAGCTCTTATTGCTTAGGCCCTGCGTTGATATGTCAGTCAGTCAGTCAGTCAGTCAGTCAGTCAGTCAGTCAGTCAGTCAGTCAGTCAGTCAGTCAGTCAGTCAGTCAGTCACCTTCTCCTTTTATATATATAGATTTACAAAAAAAGCGGAATGAAAAACAATAAGAAAGAAACAAAAAATCATATCTAATCTAATTCTTTAGATTTAAGCTTAGTGTAATTTCAGTCTCTGTTCAACTCAAAGGAGTTGCGGCAAAACCATTTACTTTTATTTTACCATAAACTTTTATTATTGCTTTTTTATGTTGATTAATTAAAGATTGTTTGAACCGTTATAATAATTAGGTTTTTCGGTGACTCAGGCAGGATCCGATTCAAACTGTGTGCCCTCCTAGTGTGATATGTCTGGTTTTATGGATACCATAAATATGTTTATAATCTAATATATAAAATTTCCGTGTCACAATGTTTGTTGCAGTACTCCTCCGAAACGGCTTTACCGATTTTTACCAAATTTTATATGCGTATTCAGTAGGTCTGAGAATCGACTAACATCTATTTTTCATCCCCCTAAATGTTAAGGGTAGTCCATCCCAATTTTTTTTTTTTTAATTGTTAGATACATTTTTATTTTTGTATTTTTTTATGATACAACATTAGAAAATACATACAACCCTGAATTTTCAACCCTCTACGATCAACCAAAAATAATTTATATGGCAAAACAACGTTTGCCGGGTCAGCTGGTAATATATATTTCTATATCTATATATTTGTATGATAATATATGTAATGTACTTAATGTGTATCAAATTATCGAAATTATTAGGATTTTTAATTTATTTTGATTCTTTTCATTTAAATTTTGTAGATTGTTAATTAATTATTTGTTGTTACTTTTATTTATATCTTATTACCGCCTTCGATGCTTTTCCCACCGCTCAAATATTGACTGGGAGAGATTGCTTTAGCATTAAGTCCGCCTTTGTACGTTAAGATTGTACATTAAGGTTTAAATAAATAAATTAATAAGTGATATGTTTGTATTTAATGTTCTTAAATAAAGTAAAAATAACGATGAATGCATTTTTCAGCGGATTTAAAGAAGCGCATAGAAGAATGTGATATAAAATACAGTGAGCTGACTCACACGAACCAGGCTGTGGGAGGGAAAGGTAGGACTTATTGATTTACTAGCTACTAGCTTTTACCCGCGGCTCCGCCCGCGTGGTCAAAGGGAATTAACAATGAGTTGTTTATCATACATGACAACGCCATCTATTAACAACATCCGGAACTAAATATTTAGCAAATAACAAAACATCGATATCTTCCCATGAGGATGTTTTACCGCGGTAAAAAGTAGCCTACGTCACTCTCCACTATCCTCACTATCTCCACATACAAAAAGCATACCATATAATAGCTTCGTTGCGACGTGAAAGCCGGACAAACAAACAAACACACTTTCACATTTATAATATTAGTATGGATTCCCGCGGCAATTCAATCGATTAATATCAATATTAATCGATTAAAAATTGATGGATAGCACGGGTCTCCCCCACAGACACAGCTGCGGGAGGTCTAGAGCATACTCCACCACGCTGCTCCAATGAGGATTGGTGGAGGGGTTAGTGGCCAACCCAGTGTCGAAAGTTCTCAAGTTACCCGAAGGTGTTCGACAAGACTTAACGACGAATTGTATCATTTGCACTGTATGTTATTTTGTATGTATGATAGTTTAAATGATAGTTTTAAGCAACTTAAATTTTTTTTTTAACTTATTTATCACCATAGCGGTGACAGACCAGTGCCTATCGAACTCATCACTCTCTCGAGCAGTCCGGGTTCAAACCCAAGCGGCACGCACCAATGACTTTTCTAAGTTATGTGCGATATAAGAAATTAAATGTCACTTGGTGTAACGGTGAAGGACACATCGTGCTGCATGCCTGAGAGTTCTTCATAATGTTCTCTAAGGCATGTAAAGTCTGCCAATCCGCAGTTGGCCAGCCCCTCCCATTCTGAGAGGAGACCCGTGCCCAACAGTGGGAAAAAGAAAGGTTGTGTTGGTGGAATTAACCACTTCTTGGAACTGCAAGTGCAAGTACACTCTGCCTTTCCCTTCAAGGGAATAGTTCTACTGTTTATCAGCTGGTATGGGGGACACACACATATCCGCCTTCCACCTCAGGGTATAGGGGCTGTCTGAAAACCAGCGCTACACGGGTCCCTAGCCCCGCAGTAGCAACAGCTGAGACAGCTCCTGTTGTCATTTTGTTTTAATTTTTTTGTATTTCTACCACTATGGCAAACCTATACCTAATGGCAAATTCGCTGCGACCCATTGACGTCCCACTGCTGGGCACGGGTCTCCCCCACAGACACTTCTGCGGGAGGTCTAGAGCATACTCCACCACGCTGCTCCAATGCGGATTGGTGGAGGGGTTAGTGGCCAACCCAGTGTCGAATGTTTTCAAGCCATCCGAAGGTCTTCGACAAGGCTTAACGACTGTTTGCAGCATTGAATACAACCGGGATCGACGGCTTTACGTGCCCTCCGAAGCACGGTAGCGTCCATGAAATTTTGCCAATAGCGGTCACCCATCCACAAACCGACCGCGCCCGTCGTTGATTAACATCTCGATCACATTGATTCGATGCGAGCCATTGGGCTATGGACGCTACTAATGACATATAAAACACTAGTGGACGCCCGCAGCTTCGCTCGCGTAGAATTAGACCCATTAACGACGTCTACCCGTCTAACGACTTCAAAAACGGCAAAGTTTCATACTAACTTTGCACCCCCGTTTTACCCCTTCAGGGGGTGAATTTTCAAAAATCCTTTCTTAGTGCTCCCCTACGATAAAAAAGGAACCCCTGTGCAAAATTTCAAGTTTCTAACCCTTATAGTTTAGGCCCTGCGTTGATATGTCAGTCAGTCAGTCAGTCACCTTCTCCTTTTATATATATAGATTGAATTGAATTGAATTATTTTTGAATTGAATTATATGAATCATGATCTGAATGATATTGTAACCATGTTTCAGCTTCAAGCGAAGGTGCGACCACGTCCCATTCTCAACCGCTGCGGCACTTCAGTAGCCAGATCAAGCTGGACCTCTCTGTACTACCCATCGGGACGTCCAAACGGAATCCTAACAAATGTAAGTGTAGTAACCGTTGTAGTGTAGTTTTGTAGTGTAGTAACCGTTGCCTATGAACACGAGCAACACGAGAGAGCTTTATAGGTGGTAGAGCCTATAGGGAACCAAATAGGTTTTATATGAAAGCTAATTGGTTCCATATAGAGTTCGCCCGGGGCAGTACCACCGCCCGCCACGGTACCTAGTACCATTTCTGCCGTGTAGTAATTGTTTTTAAAGCAATTGTGGTCCGGTTGGAAAGGTGTGGTTTCCGGTTACACTTCTTTAGAGGCGACCATCTTAGTCCTCAAGGGTAGCAACACATCTGTGACTGACTTAGAACGAGACTCCTGCTAACAAGTACTAACTGGACTATTACTAACACCAACTAACAGGGCTAACTATTACTAACAGTCCCCAGTCCTCATACCTACTAACGAGCTGCCCAACTAATGTTCTAATTAACTTTCTCAACTAACTGGACTAACCACCCCAGTCCCTAATTGAGTCTTGTTCAAAGTCAGTCACAGTTGTCATGGCCGGCAGCGGATGGGTGGTGCTGCAAGCTCGTTTGCTATCCTGTATCCATAAAAAAAAAAAGAGTCGCCAATGCGTCGCGGGTCCTGTAAGAGAGTTTGTTACGCCTACTTTGAAGAACCCCATGTGCCAAAGTAGGCGCGAACCTGTTCTATGGGTGTCAGAGACTGATATACGTACATAGATATTTTTTAATACATACCTAAATAGATAATATTAACATCCAGACACAGAACAAATACAAGTGTTCGTCACACGAATATTTGTCCTGAGTGGGATTCGAACCCACGACCCCTGGCGCAACAGACAGGGTCACTACCAATAGCGCCAACGGGCCCATTAACTTTATTTTATTAAAAAAAAATTTTGTACATTAATGTTATATAAGTTCTTTCTTATGTTGCATTCATCAGTGCAGTAAACAATAGATTTTTAATCATATAATAATTTCTTCTTTCCGATACTCTCTATGGGTCGTACTGAAAATCAGCGTCATGGTTTCCGCTATGACAACGCAGCCGCCCTTTTTATTTCACCAAAGTTGCAACACTGATAAAATGTCATGATGTTATAATAATTTATCCCAGACGTATTGTATACTAGTTGACGCCCGCAGCTTCGCTCGCGTGGAATTAGACATAATAATAGATTAAAAAGTAGCCTATATCCTTCCTCAGGCTCTAGACTATCTGTGTACCAAATTTCATTTAAATCGGTTCAGTAGTTTTGGCGTGAAAACAACACAGACAGACAGACAGAGTTACTTTCGCATTTATAATATTAGTATGGATGTAATTTATGCTGTTTTTGTCAAAGCGTTTAAATTTGTGTGCTGTCAGTTTTTTGGAAGCAAATAAACTTATCTTCTTCTTCTACTTTTATAAAAGTAATTAAAAAATTCCACCAATCCGCATTGGAGCAGCGTGGTGGAGTATGCTCTAGACCTCCCGCAGCTGTGTCTGTGGGGGAGACCCGTGCCCAGCGGTGGGACGTCTATGGGTCGCAGCGAATTAAATAAATGTCGTATATAACCTGTGGTGTTTCAGCGATGCCGAACATGAAGCCCCGCAAGCCGGTGATCAAGCTGCCGGGGCTGCGCGAGGGCGGCGGGGCGGAGCCCGGGCCCTCCGCCGCGCCCGCCGCCACCTCAGTACACAAGAGCCAGGTACTTCGCACACGCTCGTTTGCT
This sequence comes from Carterocephalus palaemon, assembly GCA_944567765.1. NCBI lineage: Eukaryota > Metazoa > Arthropoda > Insecta > Lepidoptera > Hesperiidae > Carterocephalus > Carterocephalus palaemon. The sequence goes on from OX155664.1 coordinate 1,759,492, forward strand.
ACTTTATTCAGCTATTTAGCTATTTAAACTTTATCTTGGATAATTAGGTGTTCGTAACACCTAATATCTGTAGCGTCCATAGCCCAATGGCTTGCCTCGATTCAATGTGATCGAAAGTGTTAAGCAAGGACGGGAGCGGTCGGTTTGTGGATGGGTGACCGCTAGTGGCAAAATTTCATGGACGCTACCGTGCTTCGGAGGGCACGTAAAGCCGTCGGTCCCGGTTGTTTTCAATGCTGGAAACAGTCGTTAAGCCCTGTCGAAGACCTTCGGGTGGCTTGAGAACATTCGACACTGGGTTGGCCACTAACCCCTCCACCAATCCGCATCGGAGCAGCGTGGTGGAGTATGCTCTAGTAGACCTCCCGCAGAAGTGTCTGTGGGGGAGACCCGTGCCCAGCAGTGGGACGTCTATGGGTCGCAGCGGACGCCCGCAGCTTCGCTCGCGTGGAATTAGACATTCACTAACTTCAAAAAACGGTAGTTTCATACTTATTTGCACCCCCGTTTTACCCCCTTAGGGTAGGAATTTTCAAAAATCCTTTCTAGGTGCTCCCCCTACGCTATAAAAGGAACCCCTGTGCAACATTTCAAGTTTCTAAACCCTTATAGTTTAGGCCCTGCGTTGATATGTCAGTCAGTCACCTTCTCCTTTTATATATATAGATATAGATATAGATTTAAACATTATTGTGAAAACTAATATATACGTTTTTTTTTTATTGTACATTGTACTGTTCATTATTTAAATGTATTATTTGTGTCTTTCCAGTGCGCTCTAGCCAAGATCCGCGGCATCACCAAGGAAATACGTCAGCTGAGCAACCTCTCTAAGAGTTATATAGTCGAAAGCAAGAAACGGTCCAGCGATTTCGATGGAGAAGACAGCAAAAGGAGGAAATACGAATGATACCGGAGTGTGAGACGGAGAACGTTGTGTTGAGTGTACAGTTCTCTAGGGTTGAGTGTACAGTTCCCTAGGGTTGAGTGTACAGTTCCCTAGGGTTGAGTGTACAGTTCTCTAGGGTTGAGTGTACAGTTCTCTAGGGTTGAGTGTACAGTTCACTAGGGTTGAGTGTACAGTTCTCTAGGGTTGAGTGTACAGTTCTCTAGGGTTGAGTGTACAGTTCTCTAGGGTTGAGTGTACAGTTCACTAGGGTTGAGTGTACAGTGACAGTGTAGAGTGCTAGGGTTGCCAGTGAAGCGCAATACCTTCCCTTCCTCCTTCTATTCTTCGTAATACACGTATTCTCCGAAAGATATCTTATGTCTTAAGCGTGTACGGCTCGGGCGCGTGTCTAGAGATTGTTTTGTACATAGATTTATTATACTGGATAGATTGGCAATGCGAAAGAGAAAGAACATAGATATGTGTAATCACCTCATAGCGAAATAAATTATTTGAATTTGATACTCAGATGTTAGAGCGAGATAGACAGGCGAGACCATTTGCGTACACGCTATTAGCTTGTATCAGCCCAACGTAAGTTGTGAACGAAACAAATTTTGCTTATTTTTCTAAGCGTATATTTGGTGTGAATTTGACGTAAATAATTATGGCTACTATGCAGTACCAGAATGTAACTCATCTATGAATGAAAATCCACAGAATTGGAACAAATGGATGGGTAATAATGACATTTTAATATATTAATGCTTTGAATGCATAGGAATTGAATATAAAATATTATCAAATACGTGAATTTCTATTATTTCTAACCTCAATCCTATAGAGATTAACGTAATATCGACAACCGCTTACAGCTTACATGCACATTACACGCATACTAGTGTATTTAATTTTTGGTCTCGGTTTGATGTTTCTATTGCCAATCTAACTCTAGTATAATAAATCTATGGTTTTGTACTTTGTGAATATTTACAGTATGCCATAGCTTATAGCGTATTCAGTCAGTTGGAAATGTTCATTGTTACGTTATTTGTTATGATTTACATTGATGATAAATTAAATACTGAACAAAAGGTATGATTATAGGAAACAAATTGGACTTTATTAATGTTTAATATAAAGCCTAGAATCACTAGGCTGACGTTTTAATAAAAAAATCGGCATTTCGCTCGTGAGGTCTTGATTCATATTCCTGTAAGTCGTCCTAGCTATGGGTAGCTTAGTGGACTACGAATTCTTCTCAATTTGAGAAGAGTGGTTTTGTTTTACATACAACATTTGCAAATTTTGCAATCGTGCAACTAATCCAGTAGGTTAGGTTATAGTTAGGCTATTTTATGAAAAATATAACAAAGGGCTGCGCGAAAAGAGCAATAAGAGAGATAGTTATAGATTGTTATATTGCTTAAAAATATATTGAATATAATAGATAATATTTATGGATCATGTCAATCTTTAAAAATGCTATCTTTAATAGATTTAAATTATCAATAGATTTTTCATCGCATTAAAAATAAAATCATTGCTTAGTTCAAATTAACAATAATTGTTAGCCTCTTGGGTTAATTAAATAACTGTTGTAAGTCGACTTTTTTTTTGTGTTCCTTCCTTTTTTCGTCTGACATAAGTCAGACAATTTTAGGTACTTTTGCCCTTTTTTTTATGGATACAAGATAGCAATTGAGCTTGCAGCACCACCCATCCGCTGCCGCCCATGACAACTGTGACTGACTTTGAACAAGACTCAATTAGGGACTGGGATGGTTAGTCCAGTTAGTTGAGATAGTTAATTAGAACATTAGTTGGTCAGTTCGTTAGTAGGTATGAGGACTGGGGATTGTTAGTGATAGTTAGTCCTGTTAGTTGGTGTTAGTCATAGTCCAGTTAGTACTTGTTAGTAGGAGTCTCGTTCTAAGTCAGTCACAGATGTGTTGCTACCTTTAAGGACTAAGATGGTCGCCTCTAAAGAAGTGTAACCGGAAACCACACCTTTCTAACCAGACCATAAACTGCTTTAAAAACAATTATTACACGGCAGAAATGGTACTAGGTACCGTGGCGGGCGGTGGTACTGCCCCGGGAGAACTCTATATGGAACCAATTAGGTTTCATATAAAACCTATTTGGTTCCCTATAGGCTCTACCACCTAAAAAAGTCTTCAGGAATTTTATTTGATTTCTAATGTGAGTATATACATATAATCATCGGGTGTTTTATATATCAGGCCACCAGAACCAGAGCGGCCCAAACCACAATTTGTGATTTATTACATGACCACGCCAATGCCCCTTTTCAAACCCCTAAGTTCATAGCCAGAGTGGCTCAAAGGTAATTTCAGTAAACAATCATAGATGGCGTTAAAAAAAATGTCGTGGCATTTTGATTCTTAAAACAATCCTTATAGAGCATAGTGACCCAGATCACTTGGGTCACTGTAGTATTTGCCTCCATTACGGCTCATGTGACATGGGCCACTCTGGTTCTGGTGGCCTCATATATACGTATATGAATCTAAATGTAATCTGTTGTAAGTTGAATCTAAATCAAATATCAAATATTATTCAATTCCTGAATATAATTTATGATATCGAAATCAAAATAATGAGCTAAGCTACAAGCCGTAGGCGTCCCACTTGTGGGCACGGGTCTCCTACAACCACAACTGAGTATACTCCATGTGCTCCACTGAATTGGTGAAGGGGTTAGTGGGCAACCCCGAAAGTCTTCGACAAGGCTTAACCATAGGTGTATACGACTGAAAACCACCAAGACTAATGGCTTAACGTGCCCTCCAAAGCCCATGAAATATTTTCATTAGCGGTCACCAATTCACTTACCGAATGGACCCGATTGCTTAACTCAGTCGATCATGTAGCATGAGAGTTACCCAACGAACGTTGTTATGTTATATATATTTATAAATTGAATTTTGTAAAATTACAAAACTGCTTCAAATTCTGAATATTTGTATTTAAATATTATGTTTAATTGATTGCTGTAATCTTGAAAGATGAACAAGAGACCATGTGTATTGTATATTCTAGTGGCTTCCATTGTGTATGTTACAAAAGAACTTATAATCCGCATAACCAAGTGTTACGGCGAATATGGCAAAAATGGGTTTCACCGGATAAGATTTAGCTATAAAATGATTTATATTAATGTTTGTTAAACGAGGCAAAGTATTATAAATCTTCTATTATACAGAAATAAATATTCTTATCATAAAGTACTTGCACTTGTTTTATTTACGAATTCCTTCAAAGTAGTAAGTTACAACGAATAACTAACAATATATAAGTAAACTCCGAAATGTTCTATATTTTTTTTTAATTTACAATAGGTAAATATTTTTTTTATATATTACTAGTGGACGCCCGCAGCTTCGCTCGCGTTACACATTCACTAACTTCAAAAACGGCAAAGCTTCATACTAACTTTGCACCCCCGTTTTACCCCCTTAGGGGACGAATTTTCAAATTTTTCTCGCCGTAGAAACCATCCTTGAACTTCAACGAACATTTAAAAAAAAGAATTGGCCAATTTGGTCCAGGCGTTGTTGAGTTATGCGCTTACCAACACATTTTGCGATTCATTTTTATTATATAGATTTATTTTTATATTCTTTTATTTTTTTTATTCTTTCTATTATTCTTTTATTAACAAAAGTCCGCCAATCCGCCAATCAAATTTCAAAAAGACCTAAACTCAGAAACACTACCACATTTGCCTTTGTTTTTTTATATCTTACATGAATGTTTTTTGAGACTGGCGTTTTCGAACCATCCTGGTAGGTATTTATGTCTCAGCGCCTCCGGGGTTTGAACCCGGACCTTGTACTGGCAAGGTTCAGTCGCATTAGCCGACGTATCGCTAGGGCGGTAGGGCGTCATTGGGTAGATCATGTTTTCTTGTTAAGGAGTGTCCATGAGGAGTACAGGAATAAGACATAGTCCTCATAGTGTCCTCTAGCAAATAAATAAAACATGCAATTAGAAATGTTTTTTTAATAACTTTAACACTTACAAATACTACATACAAATTATACAAGCAATATCGACAACACTAATCGAATAAATAAACTGTATAAGCAGACAGGTGTCTTCTCAACTGCTCTGACGAACGGAATCTATAATTACATCCATATGAATTTAAGAACATCGCCATACAAAAAGTTCTAGCTTTCATACAAGTCAGGACATGTTCGCGAACTGTAACGGGCGGGAACGCGGGAACAGATAAAAAAGACATGTCTAGGAGCTTGTAAAGATCTGGTAGAAAGTAGTGTATTGATTATGATTTTTTACACACAATCGTCTCGCTAATTGTACGTGGAATTCGAATTATGTTAGTAGATAATACGAATATGGATGTACCTATTATAATTTTTCGCAACTTACCTAGTGTAAATGTAATTTATCTATTATATTTCTATATTTCTTATCTATTTCGTAAATAGGAACGTTTTGAATCTGAATTTAGTTATATGTATAAAGAAATCTGGTTTTAAAACTTTTTAACATTGGCTCAGAGTAATTAATAAATATACCTATCTACATGTACTTGTGCCTGGGTAAGTAATTAATAATTAAGGCACCTAATACTGTCCTTAATATATTTAAAAATCGATTGGTAAGTACATACCTTATAAACCATTTATAAACCAGCAACTGCAATTCGACTGGAGTAGGTATGGAGCTAAGGTATGGAGTTACAAGCATATTTTTACAGTAATAAAATTGCGTTATGTCACTAGAGTAGTCCACTAACTGCTTATTTCATTTTTAATGGCTACTTAAACTCGTTACAACATTATACTGTGCCGTTACAAGTGGTGAACGACAAACATTTGGTGCGAAAAACGAATAAAATAATTACCAAGTAGGTATGTATTTGTTACATGAGACATATGACACACTTTATGCAATAGCAAGTACTTAGAAGCATGTTGATATATTTTTTACGATGCCAAATACTGTACGCACGTAAATCTTGCGCTTTCTGTTTTCACTTTTCACTTTTGGCGGGAAACGCTCGAGCTATAAATTTTGGCTAACACCAACTTTGCCGCCATTTCTATTTGCAGTTTTGCACCGACTACTTGGGTTTTGGCCTAACTATTATTAAGGAGGAAACGTTTTACAGTGTTAATACATACCTACATACATTATTTTTATGAAGAAAATTGTTATAAACACCTGTAAAATTAGGAAAAAATTTGAAATTATTTTTACCTACTATATTCTGAACGTTGTGATAAGTGTTCATTTTACATATTAAAATTTCTCTTCTTTATTAATTTAATTTTATAATATTCTTAATTTTAGGTCTGTACAATAAATATTGTTGCATGATTGAGTTTTATTTAAATATTACATAGAAATTTGACAGGTAGGTAATCATTTTGGAGTTAATGGAAAATACTTCATGTAAGTATTAATTGTACGTTAAAAAGACTAGATTAACGACCAAAATATAAATTTCAAATAATATTAGGTACTTACTATGGACTGGTTTTAATATCTAAGCTAAGATCTAAACTTAAAATAGGTAAATAACTGTATCTACTTGTGACTAATAATTATTAACCTATTTACAAATATTTTGTACATTCGCGTAAATTTAACATTTAGTCAATGAAATATACTAACTCAATTAAAATGCCTATACGTTTTTATCCTTCAGGATAATATATACCATAATGTGAAATTTGCAAAATGTTGGATTCTTATGATGTTGAATTCGCAAAATGTTGATGTTAAGTAAGTATCGGTTGTCTCATAGTTTCTAAATTACACAAGTTTGAATAAAATTAATCCATATCATTGACACTTATCATTGAGTTTAATTACTGGGCCAAAGTCGTAATTAATTAATAAATATTAAATAACCATCAAACATGTTTTCATATCACTCGTGTGACCTAGACACTATCCTCTCTGGCTCATGACTATGTCCGGTTTCGATCTCCGGATATTATTTATTTGGTAGATAAATATTCCCCAGTCCTCATACCTACTAACGAACTGACCAACTAATGTTCTAATTAACTCTCTCTACTAATTGGACTAACCATCCCAGTCCCTAATTGACTTTGAACAAGACTCAATTACTAATTGAGTCTTGTTCAAAGTCAGTCACAGTTGTCATGGGCGGCAGCGGATGGGTGGTGCTGCAAGCTCGTTTGCTATCTTTTTTCCATAAAAAAAAAAAAAAAAATTTTTCTTCTCTACCTAGGGCTTGTAGATGTTGTGTGCGATTGTCACTCGAACACAGTTAATCCTAGTTTGAGCCAGTGAGTATGAATGTGAGAATTTTGCCGGAGTATAACTCAAGCCAAATGGCAGCCTATTCAACGCGTATGATCATAGCTGATGTCCGCGTGGAATCCTTCGGGGCCAGCGGAATACTGCACCACTTGCATGCGACCGTCCGGCAGCAGCACGTGGTAGTGTCCATTAGTCTTGCCACCACTCTTCGCTTCGCGGTGGCCAAAGTCGTTTCCGCTCTCCTGGTCACGAACTCGGTAGCCGAATTCGTAGTTGGCTGCGTACTGGAGCTGAAAATGAACAATACAATACAATAAAATATAATTTATTGCACCAGAAAAAGAACAGAGGAGAACACAGTAAAGAAAAAGAAGTTTTGCAAAAGGCTGTCTTATTGCGTTATGTGTATCAGTATCATCATCACAACCCTTTCTTTGTCTCACTGTTGGGCACGGGTCTCCAGAATGGGAGGGATTAGGCCTTAGTCCACCACCCAGGCCAAGTGCGGATTGGCAGACTTCACATGCCTTCGAGATCATAATGAAAAACTCTCAGGCATGCAGGTTTCCTCATGATGTGCTCTTCACCGTTATAGCAAGTGACATTTAATTTCTTTAATCGCACATAACTTAGAAAAGTCCTTGGTGCGTGTCACTGGAGTTTGAACCCAGACCGCTACAGTGAGAGGCAAGTTCGATAGCCACTGAGCTTTCACCGCTTAATGTAGGCGTCCCACTGCTGCACACGGGTCTCCCCCAAAGACAGACAGTTTTCTTGTTGAATATATAAGCCGCAGCCAGCATTCTTGCTGAAGAAAAAAGAAACCAATTTAATTACGTCTCGTATTACTTACGAGACGTATGTAAATATTATGTTAATTTATTTATTTTAAATTTTTTACGTAGATTGTAAATTTATTTTTAAGAGATGACATTTCGTTATATTGGAATAACATGATCAACGCTTAGCTGACTGCACTGATAATCAGGGTTCTAACCTACAAAGTCTGTGCACTTTATAGTCTCTTGTCCTAACTGCAGGGCTTTTTACATAGCCTGTACCACACCCATGATATTAATTAATATTGTTTGCCTAGGTGGATGAGCACCAGTAACACGGGACACCACCATTTTTTTTTGTATTTTGTATTGCTAGTTAGAGAGCTAAGCAGAGACCGTATTACGAGTAGGTATATTGTAGATAAGCTAGATGTATTGTGTACGTTATTTGATTGATTTTTTAAACATTTCCTATGAGCCTAGGTGACAGCTAGCTTGTGCGAATTGTACATTGTATTTACATAATTATTGTGAGTTGAAATACTAGTAGATACAAAATTAGATTAAATCAGAAATTGTTCTAAACTTGCAAAAAATAAAACTTCATATTTGATTAATTGATACCTACCTAAGTATTCCTTAATCATAGAAATATTAGTGAAAACTTAATAAAAGTTAAACTTTGTAATAAAAACTTGATACGTATGTGTGTTACTTTTTCAGCAAACCCTTTCTTTATTAACCTTTTTTATTTCAACAACCCTGGTTTTTACTTTGCTCTTTAACATAATGCTGTCCAGTCAATATCTACTATTTATATTTTTAAATTTCAAAATATTCGTATAAAACAATTTGTGGCAATATTTTAAACAGGTATGTATATGATAGAATTAAATAATATTTATTCAAATAGTTTTATATTTTGGCAATAATTGGCATGTAAATTAGGTATAAATAAAACCGTTTAAAAATATGCTAACCTCATAAAATAATTGTAAACAAGTAATAATTTCGATACCTAAATATAAGTTAAGGTCACTTACATATTTAATAATAAATACTTATTTACTAGGTACATCAAAATTTTCTTTTCTAAACTACATTTAATTTATGTAATTTGTGTAAATTTTTCTTAATATTAAGCCTATTTCTGTAAGGATACCTCTTTCGGTACTTCCTAGGATAGTGTGTCGGCCGTTTATCCTTTGATACCTGGTAAACATCAAGGTGTTCTATATTTAAATTGTGATGGCCAATCAAATTTTGCAATTGAGATTGAGTTAGCATGTATACGGGTTCTAGAATATCGTCTATATTGGGTAACTCGTTTACATATCTTACAGGGGTTCCAAAGTTTTGAGTGGTACCATAAACGGATTGGACTAAGCCTTGGGGGACACCATAGGTCGCGGTTGGAGAGATACCGTAGCTTTGACCACCGTAGATTTGCGGGACAGATGCAAAGCTAGGATACCGTTTAAACTGTCCAAATTTGCTAGAAAAACTGCCTTTCAAATCTGGATTTTGAGCGTAATTCGCTGATGGTGCATAGCTTGTTATAGGACTGTTAGGTCCCGGAGGTAACAGAGGTGTTTTAAAATTTCCTATTTCATAATCTGGGGAGCTAAAATCGTCATTGTAATTGTTATAGTCTTCATCATCGTAAGCAACGAATTTATGGTTACTTGGTCTTTGTATTTTAAGCGGAATTTCATCGTAATCATTATAATTGTAATCCACTGCTTCTCCAACGGGAAAGTTTGGAGTAGTGACAAATAAATTAAAATCACTCATTCGATTTTTGTTAACGAGTGGAATTCTTATTAAGGATTCGGATTTGGGATCATCGGTATCATTACGGTTTAAAAGCGTTGGCATCTCTGTAAGAGGCTGTGTTTCATTGGGCAAAAGGAATGGTTCAGTCTCTAACAATTCTCTTTTGTTCCTCTTGTGTATAGGAAGTGCAATGGAAATATTCGTGACTACCTTAAATTCATATGTTCGAGTACTTACATCTTCATCGCCATATGCAGACACTCCTACGCCGTTTTCAGATAAGTGCTGTACTCCATTATGTTGGGCATTGTGGTGAAGATATCTTTCACTAGTGTCTCCAGATACTTTAGCATCTTGTACGTAATATGCTGTGGGTTGTTGTCCATACAAGGCTTCGTACGCTGGCGCACTTACTTCTTGACCTTTGAAATATTCTTTAGCTCCATTTTGGGTGTGTCCTGCTGTGATGGTTTGACTTGCAACTTCGACTTTGTAGTAATTATTGCTTTTGATGGTCGTAGTACGCAAATCTGGCGCTGGAGTAGTGATTTGCTGTGTTGGGTATGTTTTAGGTGGCTGAGCTACAAACGTGTATGGTCTGTGCTGGTTCGGATCTTCAATATCATCGACGTCTTCTGTGATCGGTGTATGATCTCTCAGGGCATTGATGTCATTTAGATATGCCGCTGCATATGTATTTGGTACTTGTGGGTGATTTGAACTTTCATATTGATTGGAAATTTCCTGAGCAGGATTTTTAAGATAGAAATATAAATCGATAGGTGTATCTAGATGGTTCTTTTCATTATCTTCAGAGTTCTCCTTTGAGCTCAACAAAGCGTTAAATTCACTTAACTGTTCCTGTGGGTTCTTTTTTAGTAGAGAGTTAAGTGCGTCTATGTCTTGTAGTGACTGGTAACTGTGCAATTGGGAGTACTGCTTAGGGTAAACATATTTTGTATTACTCGGGAGAGCTTGAGTGTATAAGCTACTTTGCGGCTTCTCGTTTTGTAGATGCGTAAAACCAATGTTTCCGTTTGGCTTTATTGTTACCCCTTGATCGTACGTCGGTCCTGGCGATACGTAAACTGTTTTATACCTTTTGGGTTGCAAGTATTGCTGGTATTCAACGGAACCGTATGATCTGTGATTTCTGTTTCTTTGTATCTTCAAAACCACGTCACTTTTTGTGATTTTCATTGGTTCGGTCTGTAGCGGATGGATTCCTGATTTAAGTGTCTCTTGTTGCGTGATTCTTGGTTTTGGGCTTCCTCTTCTTCGTGGAGCTTTAGTTACAGGTGCGTCCAATAACGTCGCCTGTTGCTGTTCTAATGCCAGCTGGTGACTTTCCTGGGATTCGTGGTAAGCTTTCATGTAGCTGTCTTCATGTCGCGGAGCCTTAGTCCACCTTTGTAACTGAGCTTTGTGCTGTCTAATTCGTTCAGCGTTGAACATAGCCTGTTGGTTGTAGGCGTGTTGTCTAATGTTTTGCTTGAGATTACCAGCTAGAGGGTTTCCATAAGGTAAGCTTCCAGGGTTCGTGGATATTTTAGGTCTCTCGTCTATTCTTGCTTGTTCATTGATTACTTCGAATACCTCGTGGGTTGGGCTTGCTTGTTTCGCTGCTGCCGCGATGTGTATAATTAGTAAGAGTACTACAGTCTCCATGTTGCTTTTATTCTTCGCCATTTTATCTGAAAATGAAAATGAAGTAAATGAAAAACACTTTTTCTAAATGGTATTTTTTATATTGGTCATAGAGCTTTTGTGGAAATAACAAAAGAGCTCTTTGAAATTAATTTATTAAGATCATATTATATGGTTTTATTGGTATCTATGGAGTTACTAACACCTCAATGTCGTCTACTTAAAATTAAAATACTTCGTCATAAAAAGTGTTGAAATTCTTTAAGAGTAGGTAGTTAACGTATCTAATGAACCAGTATGAGGCATTTACAAGATCTTACTACATTTTAATCAATCTTGCAATATTGCTCATATGATCATCCAATGAGGTAATGATCTCGGAACGCAGTGATATTACTGTCTACTATTCTGATTACTTTTTTACTAAAGGTGACGTTAAATATCCAAGAGGCAGTTCTGTCACCAGACCAGGGTCTCGATTCAGTATAAGCAAGGAATTAAGTTACACGTGAGTATTTTTAAACTTTTTACTCTTACTATACTTGTGTAGATGTTGTTGGCTGTTAAGTAAGATCAAAGACTTGTAATAGTATAGTTTATTTACATAGAAGTCTACGATAATAATTTATGCAATGATCATTCTAATTGTAGTAATTCTCAACCCTTTCTTTGTCCTATTATTGTACACGGTCTTCTTTCGTAATGGGAAGGGTTAGGCCTTAGTCCGCTACGCTGGACAAATGCTGATGTGCAGACTTCACATGCTTTCGAGGATCTTATGGACATAATTATAATTTATTTAAAATAATTTCTATGCAGAGAACCGCTCATTTAATATTTTTTTAAATATTTTTCTGTGAATCAGTATATTTATCTCTTTTTATGCTGGAATGTACAAAAGTCTCGCCCAAAAAAACACATCTCCTTTAAGAAAATATCCAAAAGTGTCCTCTAGGATGGATGGATACAAACGTTACGTAATGCGATGCAAGCTTTGAACGCCTAACACGTTAACGACTCGAGTCCACTTTCACCTTTATTTTATTACCGCGACGCAATACTCCGGTGAGGAGGACAGTTATGAATTAGGTGATTAGCCAACTGCCAACCTGAGCGGTAGAACGCAAGTGGAGGATAGATGCCGATTCGTTCGAATCCGTGTACTTCTCCTAGCCTAACACCGCGGCCGGTTAACACGTCTTGTGGTATATGGAAAAAATATTGTAAATCCATTAAAACGAGAAAAGTGCGATAATTTCATAGAAACTTCTCATGTTATACATATATAGATTTCATTTAGCATAGAATTATCTAATAATAAAAAAAATTATTAAAATCTTGTTAGTGTTTTAATACTATTCATTGACAAGTTTACAAGACAAGATTAATGAACCAACACATCGACCGTGTTATTGTATTATGTAAATTAAAATGCCGGCATACTGGCCAGTAGTACAGGCGGAAAGAAAAAAACCTATCTAAATCTAGCTATACTCGACGTCACTTTTATTCGTCCCCAGGTTGGTCATTTTTATGAACATTTTTTACACACAACACATCCCTTTTACCTTTTGCGGTAGTTTCTTTTATAGTCACTATCTATTTTAATCTCGGACTTACTGGAAAAACTCCACTCAGTGAAACCTAAGGAAACTTTAATTTTAGGGTATATTGTACATACCGTAATGTTAACCGGAAAAAAATTACTTATTTATGTTATTAAGTATGTAAAAATAAAAAAGTATCTCTGCAACGTCGTAATGTCTGAACATATTATTATTCTCTTCACATTGGTCCGAACTTTCATCCCCTTTTTCAACCTTTGTTTTAAATTTTAACAATCGTTATTAAGCCTTGCCGAAGACCTTGGTGTGGCTTGAGAGCACTCGGCACCAGGATGGCCAATCAATTCGCATTGGAGCAGCGTGAGTGATAGATATTTCACAGTAATACACCTCTCTTACCATTAGGGAGATAGAGAGCCGATGTATTGTAACTTAATTCCACCAAAAAAATCAATGGTTATCTGTTAAGTCAGTTTACGGACGATAGTTTTACGTGATAACGTCATAAAAGGATCTTAGCGCCGGTGTCATTTCCATGTACTATAATTAGTGCAACCGATTATTCGCTCTATTGCTATGGGTTACAGACTAAAATTGAATGAATGCACATTCGGAACGCTTGGCGGAACGGGAGATGAGTCACGATTTTTCGTGCGTGTTGCCGGCGTTCATCGATTTATAAGACGTTATCACATCAAAAATTATACGTTTGATGTAGATACAGATATGGTTAGATGTTAGATTTCTAAAGCCGCTTTATGTAAGCGATCGGAAATGCTTACTCGGAATCAATGTTTTTATAATTACCTTGGTAGGATACCGACTAGATTTGCCTTTTCTTACAGGAAAACCGGGTGCATTACCCTCACATTACAGCGTGACTTGAATAGATTATAAATGTACTCAATATGTTTTCAACGAATACTTCCAAGTTTGGGTTGGTTTACAGCTCACTTTTAGGCCATTTTCACCACAATCCTTTCTTTGTCCCACTGTTGGGCACGGGTTTCCTCTCAGAATGGGAGGATTAGGCCTTAGTCCACCACGCTGCAGCTGGTCAAATACGGATTGCAGACTTCACGTGCCTTTGAGATCATTATTAAGAAGTATTAAGAACTCTCAGGCCTGCTGGTTTCCTCACGACGTGTCCTTCACTGTTATAGCAAGTGACATTTAATTTCTTAAATCGCACGCAACTTAGAAAAGTCAATAGAGCGTGCCACTTGGGCTTGAACCCGGACCGCTCGAGTGAGAGGAGAGTTCGATAGCCACTGGGCTGTCGCATACAGATAGACCTGTTAGCCCTGTGACCTTGTGACCTGCTACTACTAGCAGGTCTACACCTGTTAGTATACCTGTTTGATAGTATCGTAACATAACAGTCGGTAAGCCATGTCAAAGGCCTCTCGGCTTCCGTACAACTTCCGACGTTGGAGAAGAGAGTAAGATGGTTTGACCACCAACCCAGATTCAGATTCATTTATTGTTTGATTAAAGTCAACATTAAGTTGTTGCTACCAAGAAGAACACAGCAAAATCTCGAACCCCCCAACACTCGAGTAGTGGAGTATGCTCCAGGCTTCAGTTGTGCGAAGATATCCGTACTCTACATTTATTTATTTTTAATATGTTTTCATCTTAATTGTCTTTTTTTTTCCACCTACCGCAACTTTTCCCCACTCAAGCAGGGTTTGACTGGTAGAAAATTCCATAAGACCGCGCCCATTGTATATCTCTTTAGAGGTGTCAATAAAGTTGAATAAATAAAAAAATAAAAGTTAATGATTTATTTATAGTTGTTTTGATACTTGTTCCTATGTTAGTTACCAACAGAATTAAAAGAGTTTGCCGACGACTGTACAACGTAAGCGCAATGACATTGAATCGTACGATCGTAATACTTTCACCGGTCAAGTTCTCAAACGAGTGTCCAGTCCTACATAATCACAGAGCTTACATTTGTTTACATTTATGACGGTATGATGACTTATTTCATGTGTTCAAAACGAGGCAACTAGGACTATTCTTAACTTAGATTTAAGTGTAATTGGAAAGTGCAATACTATACTGGCAGATCCACTGTCGAACTTTGCAAGAAAGATTGTTAAATTGGTTGCTAGATAAGTTTTTTGTCTTACATCGATGCATGTAACCAGGGCAGCATGTTCGCTTTAGCGACAAAGCCCTTTAAATTTGATTTTAAAAAAAAGCAGATTGGCGAACAGATTCTACCACCTTAAAACCGAAATCCTCGGTATGGAAATCGACCGGCGAGCGACATCGCTTCTTTATTTACATAAAACTTTCAAATACCTAGCCATCTAGAATTCCAACCCTGATCATTGGACAGAAATCCACACCACCCGCCTACTGTCACTTTTAATATAAGTAATTTTCTCCGTGGAATTTAAATAATGATAATTATATAAATATCGAGGAGTTTCAAGACAAACAGATGATTAATGAAATGTAAGCTTCACAACTTTGTCACAAATATCACAGCGGATGTCGGACGCAGTGGTGGCTCTTTTCAAAGACTTACGTCTTTAAAAACATTATGACAACTCAAGCATGCTAGTTTTCCCTGATGTTTTTATACCACAACAGCAGGTCATTCGTTTCCTAGTCAAGTGATTAGTTATGTTACTTAGAACAAGTCTTACAACCTTACCAATATCTGCCAATAGTTTAGTATTTTTAAACCTTATAACAAAGTGACTAGGCTAGGAAATTTTTGGCGTACCTAACTGAAATCGACACCTCTAATATAACTATCACTTCTTTACAAAGCCATTAACACACCTGTAACTCGATAGGTATATTTGCATGCACTGTATTGTATTCAGGGTCGGAATTAGGCAAAACATTTGACACAGCATTTTACTGAAACTGGTTTCCTAGCCCTGACTCTCTGAACTCCGAGTCTAGCACTGTTTTATGAGAGGTGATAACAAACAAGTATACATTAACTACAGATTACTTACTAATTGGTTTGTCTGTGTATTATTCACTGTACATTTCTATAGATATACTTACTTTCAACTAAAGCAATCGCAATTCAACATTAGACAGGACTGATTTTATTGGGTGGTCCCATAATTGAATTTTGTTCTGGCTGGCCACAATTAACTGATTTTATGAAGGATGTTGGTAGTAATTTTTTTGTGCATTGCATAATTTTATTGGACTACCTACTAATGGAATTGGAATAATAAAACTTAAAATGTTATTTAACAACATCCGTATAGGAAAGATATAAAATCAATCAGAGGCAGTTATGCAATGGCATGGTTGGACGAAAAAAATAACGATCGGCGGATATACACAGAAAAGAGTTTTTTAGTAAGAGTACCTAGGTACTTTAGTTACATAAATTCAATATTTAATTACTCAGAATAGTTGGTAAAACTACTTCGTTTAAAAAAACTAAAACTTTTGTACATTACCGAACTAAAAAGTAGATTCTATTTTTATTTTTTTCTTAAATTATTGCATTGTCATCGGTCCTTGTTAAGTGTGCAAAGTTTCAAATTAATTCGGCGTATTGAAGTGGGCGAAAATCACGTTCAAAGATTCCGTTACATACATACAAACATACATATATTGTGTACTTGGTATGTATGTATACCAAGCTAATAAAAGCGTGTTTAAAATGTTTATTCGCTCACACCCCCGCTACTTAAGACTGTGTATTGTGGATGTGGACACCGAACACACACAGAAAACATAATAATTTTTTAAAGGTATATGATGCGAATGCAAAATATTTATCTGTGAAATAAATATCTGTGCCGGGATTCGAACATGGGACTGGCGGTTCCCGGGTCACTCACCTCAACAAGTCATCAAATCAGTTAAGTACTTATATTTACTTACTTACGCGGCTAAAGTACTGTATAAATGAAAAAACAAAAAATTTAATTTTTAATTTTATTTTCGTGCATTGTCATCGGAACCAAATATGTGTGCCGAATTTCAGCTCGATAGCTTCAGTGGAAGTGGGTGAAATATTGATTGCAAGATTCCAGGACATACATAGATACATACATACGAGTGAAGTTAAATAAAAGCTTTTAATAATAAATTGTTTAATTGTTTATTAATCAAATGTGACGATGTAATTTACAATGTGACTCGTTGACAACCGGCATTGTTTGACAATGCCCGGCGGAATGCACTGCGTAGCTGCAATAAGTGGTTCTCGACCTTGGCGAGGCTGGTAACGATGTAGACAACACCAGACAAGACCGACTTTGCCTATAGTGCCTTTTGACATGTATAACATCATACCTGTATTTCCCTGAAGAGGTAGGCAATGGTGTGTACTACCTTGTACACCCATTCGTTCGCTCGCTTCGACCCATAACGTCCGACTGCTGGGCACGGGTCTCCCCCACAGACACAGCTGCGGGAGGTCTAGAACATACTCCACCACGCTGCTCCAATGCGGATTGGTGGAGGGGTTAGTGACCAACCCAGTGTCGAATGTTCTCAAGCCACCCGAAGGTCTGCGACAAGGCTTAACGACTGTTTCCAGTATTGAAAACAACCGGGACCGACGTCTTTACGTGCCCTCCAAAGCACGGTAGCGTCCATGAAATTTTGCCATTAGTGGTCACCCATCCACAAACCGACCACGCCCGTCGTTGCTTAACTCTTTCATTGGGCTATGGACGCTACCGGAAACGTTCGGAAATTTAAATACAAACAAATACAAATATGCTTTACACCACAGGCATAAAAAAATACATTAAAAAGAAAAAGAAACAATATGTACCAAAAGCGATTTTTTCCAGACAACCTTTGGGTAGAAGGCAAAGGAATATGAATGAAAACAAATAGGTGAGAATGGTCGAGTAACCACAAAGAATTAAAAAAAAAAATCACTTCCGAACTAATAAATCTTTGATCTCAATAATGTCCAATTAAAATCATACAACTGTAATTTAAATGATGCTTGTCCGAGAACTTAACATAGAACAAAAACCTAGCATTGTAAAGAAAGCGCTTCGTGTGAACGCTGTTATTGAATGTTATTTAATCTGTTATGTGAACGGACGAGATCGTATCCGATAATGTTAGAATTATGAACAATTACTATAGAATTCGTTAAGTCTGGTCTCGCTCGCTGCATAATCATAAGTTAATCAGATGGAGCTTTTTCGTGGGAATGTAGCAGTAATTAGGAACGATAGTGTTTATTATTCATCTAGATACTGGTGTCTGTCGCTACCTTACATACAGAACATTCGTGGCTACATTGAAACAAAAACCGGCCAAGTGCGAGTCGGACTCGCTCACGAAGGGTTCCATACTATTATCTATAGAAACGGCAAAAAAATCATCTCTGTTGTTGTTATAGCGGCTACAGAAATACATCATCTGTGATTCAACTGTCTAACGGTTCATGAGATACCTACAGCATGGTGACAGGCGGACAGACGGACAGCGAAGTCTTAATAATAGGGTCCCGTTTTACCCTTTGGGTAGGGAACCCTAAAATTGTGTGAAAATCTTGGTTGGATGTGAATGCTGCGGGAGGTCAAGAGCATACTCCACCACGCTGCTCCAATGCGGATTTGTTACGCATATTTAGTTAAAATTGCAATATTTGTTTTCGCTAAATTTAAAATCATTCTAGCTTCTTCTGGCTAAAAAAATAATAAAATAAGCTATAAATAGCAGAAATCATTAGTATTATAAAATGAGAGGGCGCTGCCTGCGCGGGCGGTCCCCTAAGTAAACTATGCGTAGTAATTTGCAGCTTTTCTGAAGCTTATACTATTCTAGGTACGGCCTATCAAAGTGAACGTAAGCTTGCTAAAGATAGGTGTTATGTTGAAACACGGCTTAAATCTAGCAGCTTAGGTCTCTATTGACTAGGATATTATAGCCTAGATAGCGCCCGGCCCACTTAACCTAACTACGCTTACATTTTAACCTTAAGATGAATCTTACGATATTAATTAACTTATCTTAAATTGTAGTATTTCTCTCAGTCTTGAATTTTTTTTTTTTTAAAACATGGATTTGTAAAAATAAAAGCATTTGGTAAGATAGGTAAATTTAAAAATATTAAATTTAAAAATTATTCAAGCTATACAATACAATACAATACACAAAATACTATATGATGAAAAATAAATGAATCTGAATCTGAATGAGTTTAATGTACACTAATGTAGGACAATACATGCAAAAACAAACAAAAAAACATAATATTCAGATGACAATTGGCGATATAAAGTTTTATTGTCTGTGGGTGCAACCGTGCAACAGAACAATCAGGCAGAATGATCCGCGTGTGAATTTGCCGCGTAAATGTTATTTTTATCTCTAAAATTCGAGACCAAGGATGTTGAATTCCATTCAAAATTGGTAATTAGCGTCGTCGTAGATATATATAAACGTCGTATTAAGTTAATGTTTTGTATTGCACATCAGTCAAGGTCTGAGCGATTGCATCTTAAGACTAACAATGATATTTACGGGTTACATTAGAAATACAAATAAAATAATATTTAGCAATCAAATTGGCGAGATCAGAGTCCTACATTTTATTTTCTCAGGCTATTAGTTTTATGTAAAAAAACTATTTCTTACTACCTACTATCACGTTGGTCATTACTCTATGCTACTACTAATTTAGGCTAAGTTAAAAAGTTGCCATATTTAATAGGTTTTAATAGAATTTGAATGGGTTTGGTGGGCTTACTCTGGATACACTTATCCCACCAATTCACTTCACTTATGTATGGCCAACCCAGTGTCGAATGTTCTCAAGCCACCCGAAGGTCTTCGACAAGGCTTAACAACCGTTTCCAGTATAGAAAACAACCGGGACCGACAGCTTTACGTGCCCTCCGAAGCACGGTAGCGTCCATGAAGTTTTGCTCTAGCGGACACCCATCCACAAAACCGACCGCGCCCGTCGTTGCTTAACTCTTTCGATCACATTGAATCGACGCGAACCATTGGGCTATGGACGCTACGCTAAAAACTTGGCTTAGAAAAGTCCATGATGCGTGCCGGTTGGATTTGAACCCAGACCCCTCGAGTGAGAGGCGAGCTCGATACTGTCGATGGGCTTTCACCGTTGTGACTGTGTCCACCAGCACTTTCCGATATTACTTGATACCCCTAGTCCTTTCTTTTTTCCGTAAGAATGATAATCTGGTTAGAGGCACATTTTTTCCCATCTACTTTTAGAGTTTCACTCGCGACACTAATTTCAATGTTATAACAAACGCTAAGCCTCGTAAGACCTTCAAGTCAAAATGAAGAAGAAAAAGTGATGATGATGACATCTGGGAGTAAACCAAAGCTCATAATGATGTTTAAATAGGCTTATGGTAATACCTGGATAATCTGGATTATCTAATACAATTTTATTGTACTTATTTGTAACTAGTGGACGCCCGCAGCTTCGCTCGCGTAGAATTAGACAATTTAACACGTTCACTGCATTATGAGGTCAAACAAGCCCCATGCGAGACTTCTCGCAGGTGCGGCAGTCAAAATCGCGTCGTTTCACTCTGTGCGGGAGGCGACTACATTAACATTTCTATGAGTACAACAGAGTCAAATATATATAATTGTTTCTCTTATGAAGCTTAGCCTAACGGGCAGTTAATACTATTATGAGGTTGAATAGCTCTCATACGCTCTGCACAAAAATTTATTACGTCTAGTGCGGAGTGAGGTCAAATCTGCCTCAAGAATTGCAGGCCTCATAGCCGCACGGAATGAAGCGCGGGCGGCGCGGGCGTCGCGCGTCGTAGCTTAGTGTTGTGACAAGTTTCGATACGGATTGCGTTGCCCGCCGCGCCCGCACGCTTTTACGATTTATAGGTGTACCGAAAGTAGTTTTTGTAGTATGGATGGATCAAGCCGTAAAAGTTGCAAAAAGAAACTTATATTATTTGATTCAGATTCGTGAAGTGAAGCGGATGAACGAGTAATATATAGAAAAGTGTTACAGAGGATTACTCCAACCAGGCATTCTCCTGTCAAAAAGGTAAAAATTTTGGAAAATATTCAAATTTGTGGCCCTACTGCAAAATATACTTTTAAACACTTTTGAAACTAAAAATGTCAATTTTCACATATCATTTTATTTCATATAAGTCCTTACTTAACTTTCGCAAGGTAAGTATTAGTTGCGAAAGCTAGGTACTAAACTTAAATGAAAAATGAGATGTGAAGAAACAGTTACAGGTACTTTGTTACCATTATAAATCGTCGCGACCACATAACAAATATCTAACGTAAATGCTTATTTCAGGGTTTCATGCTGAAAGATGTGCTGATCATACACTTCAAAAAAGTGGTCAACGAAAGCGCTGCATAGGTTGCTACGACCGATTAAGGCTTACTTTAAATAGCACTCAGGCTGCAAAAAAAAAAAATTGTTACTTTTTGTGTACAGTATGCGAAACAGTTTTGCTTGCCCTGTTTTAATCAAAAGCATTTTGATTGATTACCAATAAATGTTTTAATTTCATCGTGACTGCGACTTTCTGTTATTCCCATCCCTAGTCGAGAGCCAAATCAAACTTTATTTCAGTGCAATCTGA
This sequence comes from Carterocephalus palaemon, assembly GCA_944567765.1. Lineage (NCBI taxonomy): Eukaryota > Metazoa > Arthropoda > Insecta > Lepidoptera > Hesperiidae > Carterocephalus > Carterocephalus palaemon. The sequence continues at coordinate 1,781,015 of OX155664.1, forward strand.
GGCAGAACAGATGTCATAAATATTTTTTTCTTTTACTCAATACTGAAATGTCATAACTGCGGGCGAAGCCAGATTCCAGTTTTACAACTATTTAAGTTTATAATGGTAGAGTTTCAAGCAATATGGTCCCATTTTGGCTAATTTATAAGTCGTTTTATGAAACAAAATTTTATGAGGTTTATAAGACCTCAAACGCACTGCAAAGAAGTTCGACTTTGCCTCGAAAAGACCTCAAACGCATAGGCTGAAACTCCATGAAAATTGCCCTCGCAGTGAACGTGTTAACGACGTCTGCCCGCGTTCGGGTTGCCCACTTGACTTCAAAAACGGCAAAGTTTCATACTAACTTTGCACCCCCGTTTTACCCCCTTAGGGGGTGAATTTTCAAAAATCCTTTTAGTGCTCCCCTACGTTATAAACGGAACCCCTGTGAAAAATTTCAAGTTTCATACCCTTATAGTTAGGCCCTGCGTTGATATGTCAGTCAGTCAGCTTCTCCTTTTATATATATAGATAATTAGATTGTACTGTAAAGTTAATAGGATTAAATTTTTTTTCACTTCATTATTCGAGCCCTACTGAAGGAAAGATTTAAAAAATAAGTAGGTACAATAAATAATAAGTATTTTATTTTAATTAGTGAAAGCTTCTACTCTTCTACTCATTGATTAGGTAATGACATTGGATGTACGTACCTAAAACGTTTATTTTTATCCTAGACTTCATATACATAATCGATGAGTAAAAAGTATCGCATGCTGTGTAAGATTGTTATATGTAAGATTGTGTCTCTCTATATACTGTGGTAAGATCACAGAAACTGATGATGATGATCTGTGATTCTAAATTTAAAAAAGATATGGATGACTTGCCAGTTATTTAATAAATTATCTAACAGCCAAGACCTATTGACCTCACAAAAGATCAAAAGATCTATTCAAATCAAACGTCAAAAATGTATGTCAAAGGTATTCAAAATCTTTCGGGCGGCAAGAACAAGAATAAATCTTCATACCTATTGACCGCCTTTTTTAATATTCATGTATAAATATTTAAAGATTATGTGCGTGTGGGAAGTTTTTCCACATCACGATGAGAGACATTTTTTTGAAACAGAGAATCATTTTTGTAGAACTGGCATACCAATAAAATTTATCAGTAATGAACCAGTGTTGATTCTTGAACAAACAAGGAAAGGCATAATTTTTTCTTGATTTGATAAAAATGTATTGTGAAAATTCCAGAATAAGTAAATAATTTTCTGTCCTATATAATCATAGTGATGGAAAATTATTTAGATGGATATTGCGTTAGATGCAAAGACTTTTAACTTACTTTAGATGTGACATGTGAACACGTAATGTGACATAAGCAATAAATTATAAAATAAAATGTATCACATGGGAAACTGCAGCGTTCATACAAATCAATAAAATTGCACTCACGTCCATACAATACATCCATGCGGAAGACATTTCTATCCGGCATCCGACATTTACTCTGTGATTAAGCGTATGACACGAGCATTGCGTAACGGAACGTAACAGAACGGGCGCGTACAATTTGGCGCGAACGCTCTTCTCTTCCGGCGACCCCCGATTGGCGGGTTTCACTTGAATTTAAATTGCGAACGAGACAAATGTAGAATTGCTAAAGTCGGTCACGTTTTTTGAAATAGCCTTTGTTATATATGCAAAGAAAGACGTATCATATATGTACCTTACCTTATCATATGCACCTTAAATAAGTATGTACTCACATTGAATAAAGAATAATTATTTAATGTGAATCAAACAGAAAAAAATATATTATTCCTCTCAACATACAAAATTGTCACAGTATTTTTTTAATATAACTGCCATTGTTTCGTAGTTTTTACCTTAACTAATAACATATTATTTTTGAATTTCAATTGACTTAATATTCATAAGTTGGTACATTGAGCCATTAAAATAATCTATGCAGAATGGAAATACATACTTATATGTATATTAAATCCCTTAATTTAACTATTAACAGTTAATAATGATGTAGGTATTTGGTTATTAGTATTAATTCGGACAATTTAGCAAATATTAAAAAACTGAGGTAACATTAAACTATGGATTTTCTGAAATGCTAGTTACTTATCTTTGGTAGTAAGCCTACCCCACCTACTTAGATAGTAGGTATATGATATGATAATAGATAAAGAAAATATACTTCGGAAACCGCTCGTACTGAGAAATTTCCGTAGGAGGCAGTATTTACATAAATTACAGTTCTAAGAGTCCGGTTTCCAGTCACGTCCCAGACGTGGGAACTCTACTCTCAGGGTTACCAGAGTTCCTTAATTGGACTCCATAATATTAAATACAAGGATGGCAGCCCCATTAGCGAGGCATCGAAAGTTGAACTGAATGTCAAAGTGCAGAGATCGCTGCAGCGATATTTGTACGAGTAATATAAGTACGAACTTTATAACCATAATAATGCCTGCATAATATCCATGTGTAATATCAATCCTAATCTATGTGCAGAATAATATTTGCTGCATATTTTGTTGTTATGCAAAATTTAAATATTGGTAATGTTGTATATATGAAAGAAAGAAAGAAATAAATTTAAGAAATAATAAAAGACTGGCAAGTGGTACATAAGCATCTACTTCATTCGTTTCTGAATCGTAGAATTGTACATAATAATGTCAACGTTCCTGACGAATATTGGAATAAATGGAGAGCTAAACTAAACCCCATTAGGATTATCTGGAAATGTATGTTGTAAAGGGCTTAGTTTTTAATCTGATTCCAGTAATCTGGGATAGTAGGTATCTACTATGATAACTAACATATTGTATGAAGAAATCAATTGCTGAAGAAGCCACTGGTTGTGTTGTTCTGTGGATGCATTGTCCTTAGTGCGTTCACTACGAAAGGTCATGGGTCAGATGCAATACAAGTTAGGTACCTACGGTTAAAATTCTAGCGAAAACAGTATTCTTGGTCTGAAAAACATCTGCCGTTTTGTTCTTAAAAGACTTACCTTGTTGTTTAGGGTGCTATTGTAATATGATGTTCTATCTAGTATTTATTAATCTTTATTTATTTGGGAATCAAACAATGATATTAAGACAAAGAATCAAAGTTAACACATAAAAAATACCTACATACCTACATACATTAATTAAATTTCCACATTTATACCTACAATTATTGTATCCTTCCTAGATGAGATAGTAATAAAAAAAATTTAACGACCTCTTTGGATGTATTTTTTGAAGTAGTCTTTTATTATTTTACTAAGAACAACTTTTATTCAACTTTAATTATATTAATTGTTTATTTTTATTTCATAACCTACAACATATTTAATAATTTCTTAGGTGATTGTAAACTAATACAATCTTTAACTCATAATCATTATTTTATTAGTCTCATTACTATGTTACTTATTTTAAAAAATAATAATAATTTATAATATTTCAACTACTTACAATAAAATTGGCATCCAACCGGCACGATTAAAACTGAACTTTTAAAAGAAAAACCACTCACACAGATAATAAAAAATCGAAGGAATTTTATTACATTCCGTTTCACGTCAACATTAGTTCACTGTTAAACCTGTACTGTGATCTGTGCTCAATGGTTTTTAATTATAAGTTGAACCTGCGCGTGGTAGGACTTGCCACCAACTTTTACTTAAAGCCAAAGCTTAACTAATAAGCACCTATCTTTGCGGGTTTTAATAATCTATTTCATAGACACTGTAAAGTAATAGTTAATCAATGACGTCTAAGCTTAGTTAGTATCATTTGCTTGGGATGATTGATGTAATTTTTACATAACATATCATATGTAGGTATACAAACCTTGAGTTTTATTGTTGACTAGTGGACGCCCGCAGCTTCGCTCGCGTGGAATTAGACATAACAATGGATTCGTTTACACCTATTAATATTATATAGCCTATGTCACTCAGTGAAGATGCAGCTTTTTAATGGCGAAAGAATTTTCGGAATCGGTAAAGTAGTTTTTATGTGAAAACATTACAAACAAATCTTTCCTTTTTATAATCTTAATATTTATATATTTCTTGTGTTACGTGTGTGTGTAAGACAGTGAACTCCTCCTAAATTTATGATACGATAATGGTTTAGAGTTTAGATTCACAATTTGGTCCACTGGAAAATGTTTTTTAAACACAATTTTAGTATTTTTATTTTTAACCGTCATTCATTGACGTGAAGCGTCGCGTCACTTTGACATTTCTTATGGCAGAACAACGTTTGCGGGGTCAGCCAGTATTGGTATAGATATCGGATGGTTTTAATCTGACTTCTGATTTTACGAATCATTTCGAAGGTTTTTCGGAGATCCGCCCGAAAAGTAATGTTTATGAAACGCCAAAAAATGGGAATGAGGTCATCTCATTAGAAGCATGATAAATGGTCCAAGGTCGTGATGGCTTGACGGGCCCGTTGGCGCAAACGGTAGTGACCCTGCCTGTTACGCATGGGGTCGTGGGTTCGAAATCTTTGAATCCTAGGACAAACATTCGTGTGACGAACACTTGTGTTTGTTCTGTGTCTGGATGTTAATATTATCTATTTAAGTATGTATTTATGGTCAAAGAAACATTATTCTCAAAAGAAATAATATTTCACTGAATGAGAATACAAATTAACATTACGTTCACTTGTTGTGCTTTATAAAGATATCTATGGATGTGCCTATATCAGTCTCTGACACCTATAGTACAGGCTCGCGCCTAGTTTGGTAAGATGGCTGTGTGTGAGAATGTCCATGATTTATTTATTATTTATAATGATATCCTAGGGGTATCCTAGAGAAGAGAGAAATACTAAGACTGGAGAAATCCCGAGACGGTCATTTGCGAATGTCAATGTTTACTTGATTGAAGCTCATAGATGCGAAGTCGATGCGAACATTGATCGTTTAATTTAAAGAAATTGGAATTTCGTGAAGGAAGGCGAAACGATCCGTGAACCCTCCACCAATTCGCTTGGAGCCGCGTGGTGGAGTATGCTCAAGACCTCCCGCAGATTTGTCTGTGGGGGAGACCCGTGCCCAGCCGTGGGACGTCTATGGATTGCAGCAGCCGCAATGAAACTATGATCCATCAGAGATTCTAAGCTGCAGCTATGCAGTTGATTTGAAATAATCGAATAATACCTAAGTAAATGGGGTTGAGTACTAGCGTCGATCGTGCGTGATCGCGCGTCGACGTAGTTAAGCAACGACGGGCGCGGTCGGTATGTCGATGGGTGACCGCTAGTGGCAAAATTTCAAGGGCGCTTCCGTGCTTCGGAGGGAGCGTTAAGCCGTCCGCCCCAGTGGTTTTTCTCGCTGCGACCCATAGACGTCCCACTGCTGGGCACGGGTCTCCCCCACAGACACAGCTGCGGGAGGTCTAGAGCATAACTAATGCAGGTAACTAATTATTATATTATTCAGCTTTCAGGTGGCTTAAGAACCGACACTGTGTTGCCATTAACTACCAATCGGCCGTGCATAAACGTGATGCAGTGTGCTCCAGACCAGACTTCCCACGGCTTGCCCATCAGTGGGACGCCTATGGGTTGTACCTATGTATTCCTCAAAGCCATTCACCTCTACAGTAGAGCTCGTTCACGGCACAGCATTACAGCTATAAAGACATCGGTACAATGCGCGTTTTTGTACTATGCGACCGTAATTTCACCAAACACAATGAAATTATCAATAGTCTGGGAGCTATTGTTCAATTTACGTAATTGTACAATATTACGTGGCCTGCTCATGGATTACAGACTATAGCGGATTATGTGTTATACCTACTCGTACACACAGCTGATATTAAAGGCGAAAGTGTTTTTTTTACAAAGATGTTACTGAAAAACCAGTCACCTGTCTACCCAGTGATACCTCAGGAAATTTTCTTTATTTTTAGAATATGTTGACCTTAATGTTTAACAAAGTAAAATGACATATAGGTAATGTAAAATTAAAAACGTTAATGTGTAACGTCGTTGTCTGGATCAGGACAAAAAAATTATTAAGTACTTCCCTTCACGTTAATCAGAACTTTCATCCCCTTTTTAAAACATTTATAGATTGAAAATACAAAGTCGCTGTATTAATATTGGAAATCATCAACCAGAAAAGTATGTAGGTATGTAGTTCTAAATCTATTTCAATAACACGTAATATTGACACAATTACACATACTTGAGCAGATAAATAAATTTATTCGAGGTTGCATAGATGATAAGGTCATTGTGCAAGTTGTTCTGCTTGTTCGTTTGCTACTTACTTTATACAAAACGCTGGAGAACTCCATCAAGCCTTTCTATTTTTAATTGCTATCTTTGTTAAAGCCGAAAAAATCTTGCAAACACGACGCGACTCCACCTTTCGCGCCAATATTTTGACGTTAATACGTAATTACGTACGATCGTTTTGTTTCACAGATAAAAAAGGTGATTTCAAAAGAACAATGGTCACAAAGTGAGCGGAACTCGGAAGAGTCAAACACAGTAGAAATCATTATCAGAAGCTATAGAAAATAAAAACAATTTTACTCGTTATCTGATAAAATAATGTTATATTGTCGTGAAACTAATAAACGTGACACCTATCGAATTACGGAATCTATGGAAAATACGATACAATTAATAATATTTTGTTTTACGGTTCACGCGTAAAACGATATCTTATCTCATCTTTGCCGTTCGGGGGTCCGTAGAGATTTACTAAGAACCTTTATGTCCCACCTCACTGACAGTAGGTATTAAATTCCGAACAAGTTAAAACTTTTTAGCTACCATGTTTTTATCCCACTGTTGGGCAAGGGCTTCTCTTTTTTCTATTAACATAATTATCTCCTCCGTGCAACATCGTCCTAATTTTGTACAATGTGCTAGGTAAAAAAAAACTGTTTTTTTTTCAGTGGAATTTATTGTAACTCTGCTATATTATTAAGTTATCTTATACCACAGAATAATAGTACAAGTACTTATACTTTGCATGCGATCTACGTTTATGAGTTATGCGTTATAAGGAATAATGCAGTGTCGTCCAAATTAAATCAGCAATTAAAATGTTACCTACTTACTAATGATATACCTCTCAAAATTAGCTTAAAAAATTCGAACCATACATTCTAACTACCTACCTGACATAGCAAGTTAAATAAAAAGCTTGATTGAATAAGCCGTGCGTAGAATTTTTAAAGCAATTAATTTTTTCACTCAAAATTTTTAATAAATTTCTTGTGAACACGCTCCTACGGCTGAATGAGTTGCGACTTCCTTAAATATTATGCATTCTGATAGTATTCAGTTCGAATCGAATGTAGATTTCATTAAAATATTGTTGTGTTCCGCAAGTTACGTGAGTTCTATTGACCTTGATACCTTGATAGAAATATGGTGTTATTTGCAGTCAAAGATGGAAGCTTAATTGGCCATTATATTCATAGTCATAGTCATACATTATCATAATCATAGTCATACTAGTTGGATTAAGAATGATAGTCGTAGGTACACTTAAAAAGTAAAATTAAACTTAACACTGCGTTAACATTCAATCCATAACTCTATATATATAAAAGGAGAAGGTGACTGACTGACTGACTGACTGACTGACCGACCGACTGACTGACTGACTGACTGACTGACTGACTGACTGACTGACTGACTGACTGACATATCAACGCAGGGCCTAAACTATAAGGGCTAGAAACTTGAAATTTTGCACAGGGGTTCCTTTTATAATGTAGGGGAGCACTAAGAAAGGATTTCTGAAAATTCACCCCCTAAGGGGGTAAAACGGGGGTGCAAAGTTAGTATGAAACTTTACCGTTTTTGATGTTATTCGAATGAAATTCAGTACCTATGAAGGTTTTTTATTGAGTTTCGAAAATCATCTCTTAAGGGGGGGTAAAAGGGGGGTGCAAAGATAGTAGGTATAAAAGTTTTTCGAATATACCTACAGTTATGTTACGTCTAATTCCACGCGAGCGAAGCTGCGGGCGTCCACTAGTTAGTAATATTAATATGTGATACTTATAATTGATCTAAGATTCAATCAATTTCAATCTATTACATGTATTCTGTCGTCGGGCGAAATCATAATTCGAGTGGTACAGACCACTGTAGGACTATAAGTTTATTTTTACAACTAAAATGCTTTGTGTTGTTATAAACGTTTCGTGCTAATTATCAAAAAAAATGGCACTGCATATTATTTTTGAAAAGAGAAAATTCATTTTGTATTTTGTAAAATTCTTAGCGTAAATGAAATCATAATTTCATAGATACCGTCAACCGGCTCGTTGGTCTAGGGGTATGATTTTCGCTTAGGGTGCGAGAGGTCCCGGGTTCAAATCCCGGACGAGCCCAAATTCTTTTTGTATTTTTATTGTACATTTCCAATTCCAACATTCAATTTTATCAAGTAGATCGCAATTTTCGTATTTTATTTAGTATCCGAGAAGATCACGAGATAAAACAACTTCGTGACACTTATTTTATTTTATTTTAACGATTTTAACGTTTAAATTTCTAATTAATTTGTTGAAATATATAATAAGTGCATATTTTATTTAATGCTCGACAAATAAATGCATGATAATTTTAGAATACATACCTTTAATTACTTTACATTATTTTTCTGTTTGCCCTTTTTTTTAAATTAATGTTGGACAGGTAAGAAAAATAGAGTGTACAAATACACAAACTATTAAATATTATTATAAGTACATGCAAACAGACTTTCAATCCCATTATTTTTTGTGTTAAATACCAGAGCACAGAATACTTAATACAGGAGAGGGAAACATAACAATGACAACATGTAGCAAAGACTGGGGCCATCTAGTGACAGAAGATTACTTAATCTATTCGACGCTAGATGGCAGGCTTTCTGGTGCCTTCCATGCCATTGAATTTTTCCATGTTCCAGCTTCAACTCTATTCCGTTCCGTTATTTTTGATTGATTCATCATCATCATCATCATCACAACCCTTTCTTTGTTGGGCACGGGTCTCCTCTGAGAGGAGGGATTAGGCCTTAGTCCACCACGCTGGCCAAGTGCGGATTGGCAGACTTCATATGCCTTCGAGAACATTAGAATAACTCTCAGGCATGCAGGTTTCCTCATGATGTGTCCTTCACCGATATAGCAAGTGACATGTAATTTCTTAAATCGCACATAACTTAGAAAAGTCGGTGGGGTTTGAACCCGGACCGCCCGAGTGAGAGGCGAGTTCAATAGCCACTGGGCTGTCACTGCTTGATTAAATTAAATAATTAATTTGCATAAATACTCAATTAATAACGTTTTTACTTGCCGATACATTGATGTACCTTAATAAATTCATGATACTGCAATACCAATAACAATAGATACATGAATGAAAAAAGCTGAGTACACAATAGGCAATAGACATACATGAAAATGTTGAGATTTCATTTACTCAACATTTTTGAAACAGAAAAGTTGAATGTGATAAAATTCTAATAATGCGCGTCTAATGTCAAATTATATTAGGTATGTTGCAAAATAAATAATATCCACATATTTATTTCTTCGATTAGTTTGAAGGCTATATTTCAAAAGTATTTGGAGATTTTATAAGTGAATTAAATTATGTTAAGTAGGTCACTAACAGTATATATACTTAAAATTTGGATTTTACGTCGCAAGATCACACAAAAATACGCAAGAGAAATTTGTTAGCGTGTATCCACAGTCGTTTAAGAGCAAATATCGATGAATATACAAAATTTACAATGATTCTGTAGATTTTAATGGAGACCAATGTACCTACTCTGTTATTACGAAATTATTATGCAGTATGGTTACACGGCAAAAATATTGCACGTGGAAGCGCCTGATTGAGTTAACATGTTATGCAATAAAATAAAAATGCTATACGCTGGATTTCAATAACCTATCTACGGATATATTTGGCTATCGGAGATAGATATTTGACATAAGTTCCATATAAAATGTGTCAAATTTCTATCTCCGATAGCCAAATCTATCTGTAGATAGGTTATTGAAATCCAGCAATAGACGTTTTATTTTGACAGGATTATGTAGGATTTTAATTAATGGGTACTTCAACTATCCGGTACTCCAATAATATAAGAGTTTTTAGAAAGCGGTTTTACTTAGCAAAGTGATACAGAATACGATCTTTCTTGTAGATCCGAGATTCTTGTCCCATTTTCTAACTTTTTAATTCGTGTTTGCTCGAATTTTTATATTTCTTTGTTGTGTCTTTTTATTAGCCGATATTTGAAACGGTACCGGAATCAGACAGGCCATAACGAACAAAAATTATGCTTGTTGTTACCTCGAGGTAAAAGTCACTCAGTTTGGGGTTTGGATGGATTTTTTTTGACAGTGTAAATGTGTAACTGTAATTAAGACATTCGTGAGCTTGGAATCACAGGTTTTTAATGTATTGCACGTGGAAGCGCCTGATTGAGTTAACATGTTATGCAATAAAATAAAAATGCTATACGCTGGATTTCAATAACCTATCTACGGATATATTTGGCTATCGGAGATAGATATTTGACATAAGTTCCATATAAAATGTGTCAAATTTCTATCTCCGATAGCCAAATCTATCTGTAGATAGGTTATTGAAATCCAGCAATAGACGTTTTATTTTGACAGGATTATGTAGGATTTTAATTAATGGGTACTTCAACTATCCGGTACTCCAATAATATAAGAGTTTTTAGAAAGCGGTTTTACTTAGCAAAGTGATACAGAATACGATCTTTCTTGTAGATCCGAGATTCTTGTCCCATTTTCTAACTTTTTAATTCGTGTTTGCTCGAATTTTTATATTTCTTTGTTGTGTCTTTTTATTAGCCGATATTTGAAACGGTACCGGAATCAGACAGGCCATAACGAACAAAAATTATGCTTGTTGTTACCTCGAGGTAAAAGTCACTCAGTTTGGGGTTTGGATGGATTTTTTTTGACAGTGTAAATGTGTAACTGTAATTAAGACATTCGTGAGCTTGGAATCACAGGTTTTTAATGAAAATGCCGCTCTCTGAGATCTCTTTGGGATCGGAAGAACGTTGTAGAAATCCCGGTAAATGCTGTATAATTTTGGAAACTTATGACATTATGGAGCTCTACTTAAATGATATCGTTAATTAATTAAGTTCTAAATATTAATATAATGAAGAATACTAAATAAATTTGCATACCCCTATGTGGGTTTGAATAAGATGTGCTGTCCATGTATAGTAACCAACTTGTAATACCTTATTTCACCAAATAAATAGGAGTAGATATTGATTGATTGGTTTTTAATAAAATACTGGGAACTAATTAGGATAAATAGTTTATTTAGAATTATCAAATTAAATCGAAATACTCGTATTATTTAAATATTGGACATGAAGTAGTCATCTGGTGGGCACGGATCATTAGTGTCTATGGGTTTGTATCTATACAACTTCCCCTTGGTTCCAATCACGATGTTGTTCTTCAAATCAAACGCCATTCCCGTTATCTTGAAGCCGAGTTGACCCAATTTCTCCGGTAATATGCTCTTCGTCGTCAGCCTGAACATCGACCCCTTCACCGCCACTATTGCCTCATCGTTGTTGTTTAACTGCAATATATATTTTAACTCCTTCGAAAATCCTTTATACTGTATAGGTTCGTACAAATCAGATGATAAGAAATACAATTTACCGTCAATGTATTCGTAAAAGGCATTGCCTTTAGCGTCCAGCACAAAGTTGTACGCTCTAGGGACCTTGTCGAATCTTTTCACAGCGGCTGATCCGTTTAGAAATCTCAATATTTCATGACTTGAGCCAGTAGTGATGTACATCTGATTGTCAGCTTTGTCGATGAATATTCTTCTGACGTCATCGTCGCCTATCGGTCTCTCTGTGTTTATCTCGGTTCTGGAGTAGTCGTAAGTGATAATGCCTTGATTGGTTCCTATGTAGATTATGTTGTTGGCGGCATCTATACCGACGCACTGTCCGATTATGTCATCTGATAAGGGCAGTTCTTTGATTCCGAGCGAGCCATGCTTCAAGAGGTATATCCCTTTACTATAATTCTTCTTATTGAGCAAGAAGAATATGTTGTCAGTGCGCGGGTCTAGGACGATTCCTGAAGGATATCCGTCGATGGTGGCCAGTAAATGCCGCTTGTAGAATTCATTTCCAATTTTTATCCTTTCGCATTTCTCCGCTCCGACGTTGATGGAGAAGAGGATAAAAAGATTAATGGCAAACACGTTCCTCATTAGGTGCATGGTGGACTCATGCTAAGATACCTGTAAAGTGAATTTATTTTTAATACTTAGATTTTAAAACACAATAGTAAAAGTAAGTATGTACATCTACTAATCCAAGATGAGGCGCAAGCGTTTGATAGGACCACGTCTTGACCCATAAGTCATCGCAACATACACTGCTGGAACAATTTCGTTTTCAGGCACCAAGTTAGTTTGTAATGGGTAAGGAAAGTCCTTGAATGGAGACCAAGACTCGGGAAATGAAGTATTATCCCTCCGACGAGGTGGACTGATGATGATGATGATGTGACCTGATGACCAGCAGGAAACCAGAGGCCTTAGGATCGGGGAATGGAGTCAATTGAGGGAGGGCTATCCAGCAACGAACCTGGAAATGCTGATGGATGGATGGATTATAGTCAAAGTTAAGATATGTGAATTCATAAGCATACCTGCTCGTACTAAGTCTGTCCACTGAGTCCCGGGTTATAGTCTGTTGCCATTAAATCGACTCTTTATAAAACATAGGCTGTGTCATTACATGTTGGACTGTTTATAAACTTTACGGGCTACTAGCTCATGCAATATACAGGGTGATGTTATTTTGTCAACTAGATGAAAGCCAACAGCTTCGTGGGTCTTGTGGTAAGCGCGCGAAGCTATAGGTCCTGGGTTCGAACCCACTGTGGCAGAGTAATACGGAGCAGTTGCTCGGAGATTGGATTTCCCGGTTTATGGCAATAGGCTCACTACATAAATATCTTGGACATTCTCACACACGGCCATCTGACCCCAAAGTAGGCGCGAGCCTGTACTATGGGTGTCAGAGACTGATATACATACATCGATATTTTTAAATACATACTTAAATAGATAATATTAACATCCAGGCACAGAACAAACACAAGTGTTCGTCACACGAATGTTTGTCTTGAGACCCACGACCCCTGGCGCAACAGACAGGGTCACTATCAGTATATCAGTCTTCAATTTTATTTCTCGTTTGTTCAACAAGTCTGATTCCAATTTCTAAATTTTTTTACATTAATTTAACATAACGCCGTGTTTCCCATGAAGGGGTAAGCAAAGGTGTAGTACACTCATGCCAGGTGGTGAGACAAATCCAGACTCCGTGATCCTACCGGGTAGGTTAGGAAAGGAAAAGTGTGGTTTCCGGTTACACTTCTTTAGAGGCGACCATCTTAGTCCTCAAGGGTTTGCTACCCTTGACACATCTGAGACTGACTTAGAACGAGACTCCTACTAACAAGTACTAACTGGACTATTAATAACACCAACTAACAGGACTAACTAAAACTAACAGTCCCCAGTCCTCATACCTACTAACGAACTGACCAACTAATGTTCTATTTAATTAACTTTTTTAACTAATTGGACTAACCATCCCAGTCCCTAAGTCTTGTTCAAAGTCAGTCACAGTTGTCATGGGCGGCAGCGGATGGGTGGTGCTGCAAGCTCGTCTGCTATCCTGTATCCATAAAAAAAGCCTGGGGAATGAATCCAAGACCACTGGGCTTGGCAATCGCTCTTGGGACCACTAGATAAACGAGGCAGTTACATTACATTTTATATTATGCTGATTTATAAGATGTATACATGTCTTATCAACATTAATTTGCAACATGTCAAATCATCCTGTATATACAGTAAATAGATCTCCAGTCTATGATGTAAGTTGAATAATAGCTTCTATTATATTCTTCATCTTAAATAAACTATAAGGGATCTACGGAGATTCTCAATTTCTCATTTAAACGAATTCTGTGGGCGTGACAAGGGTTCTTGATAGTTTTAAAATTAACTAACGTAAATAGAAGAAGGAGAGTAATATATGGTACGTATAATATATGATTCTGTTCTCCGTTTCAACGAGTCCATACCTATTTAAAACTGTGTAATGAGTTCGCTGCTCGCTGCGACCCATAGACGTCCCACTGCTGGGCACGGGTCTCCCCCACAGACACTTCTGCGGGAGGTCTAGACTTCTAGAGCATACTCCACCACGCTTCTCCAATGCGGATTGGTGCAGAGGTTAGTGGCCAACCCAGTGTCGAATGTTCTCAAGCCACCCGAAGTTCTTCGACAAGGCTTAACGACTGTTTACAGCATTGAAAACAACCGGGACCGACGGCTTTACGTGCCCTCCGAAGCACGGTAGCGTCCATGAAATTTTGCCACTAGCGGTCACCCATCCACAAACCGACCGCGCCCGTCGCTTGCTTAACTCTTTCGATCACATTGAATCGAAGCAAGCCATTGGGCTATGGAAGTTACATTGGTGTAATGAGTAATTGACACGAATGTCAGATAAATTGAAAGTGTAAGTAATATATTTGTATGCCAGATATAGTAAATTACGCTGCAATATGTAAGTACATATATTATGATTCAATTTAATGTTAGTAATTTACTGTTTTCTTATCATATATAAATGAATATCGGATCGAGTTGTGGAAGTAGGTACAGTATAGGTGGATAAAAATTAGGTAATAATTATTGCCTTTAAAGTCGTTGACGGATAAAATATGAATTGAAATACAGTGCATTGACTGAGTTTCATTATTATTAGTGTTGCGATGCAATTTAACTTCATGTCTGTTGACTTACTCGTAATGTAATGTCTTATTGCTAGTTATGAGATAAATATGCGTGTTAAATTACAGAATTATAGCGTGATCGTAATAAATTGAAGAGGACGTTGATGTATATATCTGCCATTTTTAAAAGGCACAGATTTGATTTATTCTTTAAAGCAAAATCTCAGAAAAATAATAAAAATATTTTTTTAAACTGTAGGTATTACTATACACTATAATATTGTATGGCAATATTAAAGTGATTAAGACTACTTGGCAATTATAAAATGTGCAATCAATTTGTGCGGTCTTGCATGACTTTAAAACTGATTAAGGTACTTGGGAGCTAAATGGTCTTTTGCTCCTCACATAAAACACCAGTGTACAGTCTCATAATGAAAAATAATTGTCCTATTCTTCATCAATCATATTCAGGATATTTCACTTCACGATTCACTATTGCCGTAAGTAGTATAAATAAACACAATTTTCAAAAACACTATTTAATCATATATTTTCGCATTCAGCTGCACTGAATCGATAAATTATGCCACTCGTGGACAGATACAAGTCGTCACCGTATAATGTTATGCCCGCTGGCACGAAGTCTAAACTCATCACCTTTTTCGGAATCAAACTGTCTGGTCTCAACCAGTATAGACCATCGTTGGCTGCGAGGATAACTCTATTATTCTCATCGACAGTTATAGCTCTTGCTGAGTTCTTGGCAATGCCGACAAACTCTATAGGCTCCTGAAAGTCTTTGAGTAACATCTTAACATATTTCGAATCACATTCGTAAAACACATTTTCTTCTGCATCAACCGCGAGTATGAAAGCACATGGAACGTATTCTAGCTTCTTCTTCTCATTTCTCTTAACATCAATCACGTAGACTTCGTTGTCTGGGTAGAATGAAGCGTACAGATTATCGTTGTTCGGTGTTTTGTATAGCTGGACTATATCTTCGTCCTTTAGTGTGAAGAAGGCAGCTTGGTCTGATGCGTTGAGCACATTGAGCCCTGTGTCACTCGCGATATATACTCTGTTGTGTTTGGCGTCTACAGCCGCTGCCTGGCCGTTCACGTTATCAATTTTCTTCGGTTCTCCCTCCCTTAGAAGGTACTGATCCATTTTGGTTTGCACACTGTCATCTAGTAGCGTTTCTAAATCAATGAGTGTGAAGAACAAGTCCTTGGTATTGGGATTTAAAGCTAGATTTGTGGGTAGGCCTTTAATGTTGAGAATGGCTGTTCGAGTGTAGTGGAAGCCATCGTAGATGTAAGAACAGTTTTCCGCGTAAGATGCAGCAACCAGAGTTAAAATAATTAACAGCATTGCGTAGATCTGGAAGATGGAAATTAAAAACACTTTAGCATTAAGAACTTTTGGCATCTAGCAGAATATTTTTACCCAGCTTTCAAATACATCCAATAGTTAATATACCTACTATAGAATACATACACGTGTGTTAATCTGGTAGTAGATAGTGTTTGTCATTGGAAGTGTATGTTAGTTATTAGTGGCTAGGCATTACTTTTATCAGTTTAATATTAATACTAGTAGGTTACAGTGCATAAGTTAAGAATTACCTATTAACAGTTGGAATAAAAAAATTGTTTTTTAAAATATAAATCTAAGCAATAACATAATTTAAATTATTCCATTCGTTTTTCAACAAAGAAAGTGAGAAATGATTGAGAGTCAACTGCAATATATAAAATATTTCACGTTGATTAATGAAAGGGTAATAATGCAAATGTAAATAGAATAACAAATAATGAACACTTACAATTTTCTGCTGAAACTAACGTGTGATCACTTTCATATAGTACGTGCTAACTGAATCTCATTCAGATTCCTCGCTAGAAAACGATATATCGTGGTTGAATGAACCTATATCTAATTGGGACGAACAATTACGCCAAATAATAAGGAAATGATTCTATAAACATGTTTTGTCTGGACTATTTTGAAATGGTTTGATAACCCGGATTGATAGATGAAAAAAGATCCATTTCGTTGCCGATGAAAAGTTTGTGTAAATGAAACATTTACAGTCCACTAACTGACTTATATTTGTTTCAATAGGAAGGAAGGAAATAGGCTGCATGTTTCCATTATTAACGAAAAATACAGAAAAAAAATTAGTAAATTAATTAGGATTTCTCCATATAACAATAAATACAATATAAGTATGATTTTTCATACATCATATCATTATACTGTCATACAACATTTTTTTTATTTTAATTTTAAATGAAGCTTTGTTAGACAAAGATAATTTAGACAATATAAAAAGTGCTTGTGAATTATAACAATATTTTGAAATTACTTACTTACACTTCAAAGTTAAGGGCGGTATATTAAAAAAAAATGCTATGAGCTATGTAGGACATTACCGAATACTTACCAGTATAGTATTCCTAATTTTCGGAGAAATGAAGCTGGTTACAATTATAAAATACAAAATTACATATACATATTCATTCGTCTAAAAACATTGATTCTCTAAAGTTGAGATTCTTTTGTAAAATATTTTGTGTTTATTTTCCTACCGTTTAACGTAAAATTCGTAATTGTCAATCTAAATATCATTAATCTTAGGCGCTCCATTATTTTAATATATTACATTTAAATTGGCTTAGAAGTATAATATCATTTTTTATACTTAATTCAAGTTAGCGAATGCTACAAACTTTATACTCGTAAGTTCATCGACGAAGATCTACTATCTTTTTGAGAAAGAAAAAATAATACGTAGGTACCTCATTATTTATCGTCATTATACGTGTGATGGTACATATCAGCATACGGTATCGTGCTGGAGCCGTCGGGCTGTGGAAACTGGTCATAGGAACCATAGTGCGTTCACTCTCTGCAACGATCGCGTGCTACAGCGCGAATACTTAACAACTGTGTTATATAACGTTCGCGGCGTTCGTGTGTCCTCTTGAAAAACTCTTGAGTGGATGGATGGACGATTCAGTAACCTCCGTGGCAGGGGGTAGGCACTGTCCAATGAGACTGCATGCTTGTTTGCTCTCTTGTATTCTATTGCGTATAAGTTTGAAAAATAATTTATTAAGTAAAAGAGCGATAGAACGATAGAACCGAATAAAAGTTATTCATGGCAGTATTTTTATATGTCATTTTAGTTTCAGAGAAACCATGGCGACAATGATTTTCTCGGCAACAACACTAATATTGTTTAATGGAAATAAAGCGAATACCATAGAGAATACATCTATATTTCGAAAGGAACAAATTGTATTTTCGTCTCCGTACAACATCACTAATATATTAGTGCCAGCTGATGGAGTCACCTATGTCAACGGAGATTCGGAAATACCGTCAATCTTTTTCACTATATCTGACCCAACACTAGATGGCGGTAGTTGTATATACGTCCTGGAAGGTCTGGCAGCCTATGAAATCTTAGAAGGCGGACGGGACACTACATCTGACTATGGTCAAGATAGAACTATATACTTTGGCGCCAAGAACGGTGTATACAAATACGACCCTGAAAGCTTATCAGCGAAAAAATTTGGCCCATTCACAGATGATATCATCCAAATACAAAAAAGCAATAACTTAGATGACATATTGTTTCTTAATTCGGAACACAAATTGTTTAAATTGGAAAAGAATGGAACTGTTAAAACGAGAATGAGCAGCATAGCTTGTGCGTTACAATTTGTTTTAGACACTTCTAATAATATATATTACATATCTTGTGACGATGGCTTGCCGCATATAGTTAAATCGGATGGGAAAATTAATACCTTTGTTGCGAGCGTAATCGAAGACTTTAAGCATGTTAAACTTTTGAGGCCAGCTTTTGTTATGGAAAATTGTGTACCATTCTTTGCTGATGGGTATTTTTATATTTTACACGCTAACGGAACGAGTGATAAAAAGGATCTGTTTATTAAAGAAATACCAACCGCGTATAGCGTTGACGCAGCATTGTACCTTGTAACAGCTTTGGATGGAAAAATTTACGAATTCAACGTCATGGAAGTATTGCTGAAGTCTATGTTTGGTGTAGGTGTAAAATACGCGTGGCCAGCTGATATTTCTAAAATGATCATGTCAATCATAGGGAAGAGTATGGATGGCATTTATAAGGACGGCTTTCCGTATTAGTCTTAAAATCACAAAATATTTACTGTTATAATAAATAAAATAATATTATTATTAACAAGTTCATGGGATTTAATGTAGGTAATCTTGTTTTATGGATTCACCTTACTTAGGTATATAAATAAATTGCTCATACTAGTCATTACTATTTCCTGATTATATAGTCAATATAATCGACATGAAATTAACATAACCTTTTTCTCGTGTCTGTGATAATAAAATAAGATTAATACAACAATTGTTTTATTTCTTGTATCTCCAGTTATCGAAATAATATACTCGTACTTAACAGTTATTGACAGCAAAAATAACTGATCATTTTTACCATCATTCAGATTAGATTGAAAATATTTTATTGAATGTTAAAGTACCAAACAATTAAAATTAAATAAATTATGTAGTCTAAAATATGCATTGTCTTAACTATTGTCTAAGGTTAAATTAAAATACTTGATAATTAGTTAGTATTTTATTAAACAATCAAATTTTATGTTAGTCTGCTTAAGCGGTTTTGTTCGCCCGTCGGGGTTTGCTTGCCAATGATCGGATCGCGCTGGTTTTGTCGTCAAGGTAGTCCTTGAATTGTTCCAAAATGTCACTCAGAACCATACTAATGAGGTTGTATTCATAAATGTTCTTGTTATAGCCCATATACATTATCAAAGTACCCTCCATTCCATAAGCAGTGGGCTTAGCTTTAGGTTTGAACTCAAAATCAGTCAATTCGCTTGTACCATTCGCGTACAGGATGTAAGAGGCGGTGTCTACTATGAATGGAACTCCATCATCGATGATGAACGGAGGCTTGACCAGGTCAACTTTGCTTGGATTGGCTGGTACACCTTCGATAGCCTTCACGCCATCAGCAGTGAGCACGTAAGGTTTCTTGTCTTCTCCGTAGAAGTATAGATTATTCGAGTAGTCTAGTACGATTTGTTGCGCGTTGTCAACGCCTTCTACCTTTGTTTTGGTGTTGCCCTCATCAGTGACCTTGTACAGTTCATGGTCCGCAGTAAGTATGTATATGTATTCACTTGTGTTCTGCACCGCCATATCAATGATGTTGTCAGTGAGAGACCCGTATTTGACGGCATCGTTAGTTTCTTTCCTGTAAACGTAGAGGCCATCAGTTGCCCCAAGGAAAGCTTTTACACTATTGTCGCTGGAGGCTGCCGCGGCTTGTCCATTGGCTAAGAGTTTTGTGGCCTTGTCTTTGTTAAAAACGTATAAGCCTTGGTAAGTACGTTTGCCATTATCATCTACATCGGCCTCGATAAAGAAGAAGATAACATTATCGTTGTCCTCTGAGCTGTGCGATTCAGTTTCATCTTCATCGAAATTGAGGGAGTTCAGGGGCACTACGATACTAACGATGTCATGGTCGCTCTTGTATTTGATGTAGGATTTAGGATAGAACTCTTTGGTGACTACAACTTTCTCATCCTCTTCACTCTGGGCTGGAGCTGACGCGGCTAGTCCTACCAGCAGGAGTATAGTGAGAGCTAACAGTTTCATCTTGAAGTCTGGAATTAATTAAACATGAACATTAAGAATGGGATGACTTAGGCATCGGTGAAGATAGAGATATATAGATAGCTTTAACGAGTTATAGGATAATAGTTAATTATTTTCATAATTAAGATATTTTGCAGCAACTGTTTTCAATACTGGAAAAAAATAAATAAAGTACCAAGTCTGCTTAAAATAGTAGGAAGGTACCATGTTTCCTCAGTTTATAAAAGAATTTAATATTTTTCATGAATGTATGATATCAAACTAACATGCAGAACTAACTATCCCATAGTAAATCTATGAACTATCCACAGACAGACATACTGAGAGAACACGACTCAAGAGTTCAAAGTCGGTCAATGATACGTTGCTACACTTGAGACAAGTTAGGCGAATTTAGAAATGTGTGTCCGGAAAGCTTTTCCTTTTGTCCGGAACTTTCCAACCTAAATTTAAGTAAATAAAAAGTTGAGCTGTTGCAAAAACATAATAGTGATATATAAAAACAAGAAAATAAATCTGGTTTTATTATCAGCTTTAAGGGTCAAACGTCAAAAGAGATAAATAGAGGGAGATAAGTAGGAATGGTCAAATAGGTAACAGTTATCGTAATAAACTAAACTAATTAAGTAGGTATTCGATAATCGTATTGAAATTAGTTTCCACTTACAGTTTTATCTGTTATTGGAAACTAAATTGTTTATGCATCCATTTTTTTGTGTCATCTACGCGTTAATATAACATTGTTTGGTTACCAAATAAATAAAAAATAGAAAAATTAATTTTAAATTGGAATCTATAGTAATTAATTACTAATTTATTTCGCTTTCATATCACTCCAATAAGTCATGTACTCCTATCCAGCTGTTACCCGTTGCAACTTATTGTCATCGGTGAACCTTGACAAAAGGCAGTCCTTTCCATGTCGTGGTCTTCGCGTTATAGTAAGTGTTACCACCTAACCGCGTCATCTGACCTCAGCAACTTTAATGATTAGTAATAATTTAAGTATCATTTCAAGTCTGCGCTCTTTGAGATCTAGCAATGTTTAATTTAGATTTTGCAAGGAATGGAGATCAAGAACGATTAACACAACTCAAAGCTTTTCCTACAACCACACACACACACACACACAGGTATAAATGGAAAATAACGTATTAGGATTTGGGAAAATAATTGGGCTCACTATTATACTATGGTCTTGGGAGGGACAGCTCAACTGACAATGTTCTTGATCTATGAATAAGTTTGATGGGCTGGTTCCTAATGAACTAATCCCTCATCACAACCCTTTCTTTATCCCACTTTTGGGCACGGGTGGAGACCCGAGACCGAGAGGAGTCTCGGAATTGGAGGTAATAGGCCTTAGTCCACCACTCTGGCCAAGTGCGGATTGGCAGACTTCACATGCCTTCGAGAACATTAGAAGAACTCTCAGGCGTGCAGGTTTCCTCACGATCTGTCCTTCACCGACAATGACATTTAATTTCTTAAATCGCACATAACTTATGAAAGTTATTGGTGCGTGCCGCTGGGATTTGAAAACGGACCGCTCGAGTGAGAGGCGAGTTCGGTAGCCACTGGGCTGTCACCGTTAATCCGAACTAATCCCTAACATTTTAAAAGCTTTTATTTAACTTCACTCGTATGTATGTATGTCCTGGAATCTTGCAATCAATATTTCATCCACTTCCACTGAAGCTATCGAGCTGAAATTTGGCACACATATTAGGTTCCGATGACAATGCAATAATATGGTACTGTCGAACTGATCTGATGATGGAGCCGGAAGATATTAACTGGAACTTCATGATGGAATATCGTATCATAGTCGTGTTTGCACTTGTGGTAAAGTCTTGTAATGAACTTTGACCACGATTAGGTTTCAAGGTCAAGTTATAAAAGCTTTTTAAAAAAAAAATTTTTTTACAGTATAATTATGTAAAATAGAAATAAGTTTTTAATAAGCCTACACAAAAAAATTCTCATATATGTATATAATATAACACAATGGTAGTTTTGTCGAACAGATGAAACAATCAATAGATATTACTTTAATTTAAGTGCTGTAAAGGGACTCCTTTTAATGATATATTTAAGTAATTTTTTTTTAGTATAACCTAAACCTTTTTAAGGCTTTTTTTTTTAGTTTTAAATTCATTAATTAGTAAATTTACTTTTAGATGTAGCCTGTGTAATAGTATGTGAATAAAACTTAAGTTTTTTTATTATATTTCTATGTATTTATCGGATTATACGTTGATGTATTTAAGTGCTTAAAAAGAGTTTTAGGTTGATTAAAATAATAATAGAAATTAGAACGTGACTTACCTACTGATTCTGATGTAATGAGAAGCTGTTGTCATTCGCGTTGATTATATACTAATAGTCTGTAGCGATTCACGTATTTTACTCATTAACAACAACAATGATAACATAATTAAGTTTATCCTTATTCTCGATGTCCCGCCAGATATATGTACCTACCTATATCTTTATTTATTTACTAGTGGACGCCCGCAGCTTCGCTCGCGTAGAATTAGACCCATTAACGACGTCTGCCCGCTTTCGGGTTGCCCACTTGACTTGACTGACTGAAAAACGGCAAAGTTTCATACTAACTTTACACCCCCGTTTTACCCCCCTAGGGGGTGAATTTTCAAAAATCCTCTCTTAGTGTGAGTGAAAAATTTCAAGTTTCTAACCATTATAGTTTAGGCCCTGCGTTGATATGTCAGTCAGTCAGTCAGTCAGTCAGTCAGTCAGTCAGTCACCTTCTCCTTTTATATATATAGATTTATCTTTATAGAACTACATAGGTACAAAAGGTACATGGTTCAAATGGCGAGCTTATTGCATAAAGCATTCTCTACCAGCTATCCTTCTAACCAGATAGCCACGGAAAGCGGTTTATTTTAAGCAAACTTAAAAAACATAATATTATATTGATTAAATATTAAATATCTATTACACATACACATAAATATATAAATAATTCAGACACTTTATATTTTATATACATTATTATCTTAACATAATACATATCATATCCATTTAAAAAAGCACGGACAACAAGGAAGATATGAATACTTCTCTTGTATTTTATGCTGGTACTTATATATTTTATTATGTAGTTTTCAGTACTTAATTTTACCGCTTTAATCTATTTTTATTTCCTATAAACATGTTACATTGTGAATATCAGTGGATTAAAGATATAACTGAATTCCGACTGCTTCGTTGATCTAGTCCTAGAGGTGCTAGGCTCGACTCCCGGTCAAAGTATTATTGGGGTTTTTTAACTGGAAATTCCTAGTAGTAGCTCGGAGTCGAGATTTGCTCCCGTTGTATGGCAACCTATAATATAGGGCTGAGACCATAACTGGTAAAAGTCGGTGTATTGTATACACGATTTGGGGAAATACAGGTGTGACCTGTTATCTATATATATAAAAGAAGTAGCTGACTGACTGACTGACATATCAACGCAGGGCTTAAACTATAAGGGTTAGAAACTTGAAATTTTGCACAGAGGTTTCTTTTATAACGTAGGGGAGCAGTAAGAAAGGATTTTTGAAAATTCACCCCCTAAGGAGATAAAACGGGGTTGCAAAGTTAGTATGAAACTTTGCCGTTTTTGAAGTCAAGTGGGCAACCCGAACGCGGGCAGACGTCGTTAACGGGTCTAATTCTACGCGAGCGAAGCTGCGGGCGACCACTAGTGTTAAATAAAATAAAATAATAATCTTCTTCATATTCTTCTTACTGGCTCTTTCCAGGTTTTACTTGGGGTCAGCCCAAAAAAAAAGATTTAAAAAAAATTGAAGCATAGTTTTGAATACACTATTGGACGCCCACAGCATCGCTGACGGCGATCAAGATACGCGGTCTCGATACGCCGTTGATGCTCGATACGAGCCAACTCGTGTCATGTCGCTTTTGTCCGACCATCATGCCGATACGCAATACCAAGATACGATGCATTGACACGGAGTAAACAAAATGCGTCCACAACTAGATCAGACTAGCTGCAGATATTGATGCGGGATGCGGCGAATTGGTTACAGGGATCTGGATCCGGCTTTAGGCATGAATTGATACTTGTATAAACAACTGCCTATCATAAAACTAAGTTAAACTTTGAACATATCATAGAATGACCTCTTCTAAGTTTGTAAGACCACAGACAAAAATAATAATTAGGAGTATCTACGTACTTAAGTCTATAAATATTTTAAATGTCCCATGCCAATATATTTATGAAAATATTATGTATGTACGAAAAAAATTTAAATTGACAAAAAAGCAGTGTACATAACTTTAGTACAAAAAATAAGGATAAATTGATTGTACCTAGCTCTAGACTATGTAAAGTATCAAAATCTTTTAAGGCGAACTGTGTTCGCTTCTACAATAAAATACCCGGAAATATTACTTGTCTCTCAGAGAATAAATTTAAATCTTACATTGAACAAAACCTCCATAACAAAGCTTTCTATAAAATTAATGACTACTTGAACGATAGAAATGCTTGCGATGTATCTCCAGCTCCACTTGAGCTCAAATTATAAAAATTGTAAATTTTGAAAAGAATAACCGAGTTTCTTGCCGTATTCTTCTCGGTAGCATCAACTTTGTGAACCGGCGGTAGAAATGTTATGACGTTCATTATGCGTATACAAAATACCATATCTTGATAAATAAGTGAATCTGAATCTGATTCTGAAAAAAAAAGGTAATTTTTCTGTGGTTAGTCCTGATACTTAGAGTTAGTAAAAGTCCAGTTAGTGATTGTTATTAAGAGTTCCGTTCCAAATTGTTCACCGAAGTGTAGGTAGCAACCCTTGAGGACTGAGATGGTCACTTTTAGAAAAGTGTATTAGTGTGCAGTGTCTTTAGTGGGTGTTGTAAAGAAAAATCAAATTTGATCTACTTAGGTGCGTTTATTTTTTAATACAATACAAAATCGACATAATCCTCTTCAGATTGCTTAGACTCCTTCGACTTGGATTCCTTAGACTCCTTTGACTTGGATTCCTTAGACTCCTTTGACTTGGATTCCTTAGATTTAGAATTCTTAAATTCATCGGAGTCTAGCGACAGAAAATCGTATTCATAGATCTTTTTGTTATACCCGAAGTAACGTAAGACTAGTTTTTCCATGGAATAGGCGGTGGGTTTTGCGTCTTCCATAAATTCGAAGTTATCGGGCGAACTCTTGCCGTTAGGATAAATCGTGTACAATTCGTTGTCAACCAAGAACTCTGCTCCCACGTAGTGGGTTATCGAAGGCCTGTACAGTTTCACTGCTATCTTCGCCTCAGGGAGACCTTCGATTTCCTTGATCTCTCCGTCAACCGTGCGCACGTAAGGCTTCTTATCATCTCCGTAGTAGTAAAGATTGTTAGCGTAGTCGATTACAATTTGCTCAGCATCTTTCACGTCGTCAATTTTCTCCTTCTTAGAACCAGCGTCGTATACCTTGTAAAGCTCGCGGTCCTCTGTGAGGATGTAGATTACGTCAGTGTTGGTCTCCTTTGCCATATCCTTGATGCTGTCGTCAAATGTGCCGTATTTCACAGCTCTTTCGGTGTGGGAATCGTAGACGTACAGACCGTCTTCGGCGCCTAGGAAGACGAAGGTGCTGTCATCAGCTGATGCGGCGAATGTTCTTCCCTTTTCCATGACTTTCTTGGTAACTCCGTCTCTGTACAAGTAGATGCCTTTGTCTTCGCGACTGCCGTCCTTCATGTCTGCTTTGGCGAAGAAAACCATTATGTGTTTCTTGAGATCCCCCGAGCTGCTGTCGAAGCTGGCGGCGTTCAGTGGAACCATTATGTCGGCGATGTCGTATTCTCCCTCGTAAATGACTAGCTGCTCCGAGTAGTAGTCTTTTGTGATGACGGTTTTTTCTTCCTCCTTGCTGTGGGGATAGGCAGATGCTACTGCCAGTAGCAGCGAAAGTGTTGCTAAGAATCTCATGTTGGCGTCTGCAATAAAATTATATAAAATTCAGTTCAAGTGTTTACATTGGTGTTACAACAGGGGTTTACATTGGTAAAAATTAAACACATTATAAAATTTATGTTGCTCATATTTCGTACAAAAACAGTCGTAACAATTATTTTTTGTTACTACTTTAATAGATCGATCGATGTTAGTTAGAATGTCTATCGAATGAGAAAACCTCAAGTTAAGAAATAGCAATGTTTCAAATAAACAAAACACAAATATAACTGTAAGACTGATACTAGGTATGAGCCACAAGTAAGGAGGAAATGAGTGTAAAAATTGAAATAATTATGATTATTTATTGTATAATCTGCATCCCATAAACGTCCCACTGCAGCGGTGCAGCGCACGGGTCTCCCCCATAGGCAAAGCTAAGAAAAGAAGAAAAAACATCCTAATATTTCGTGTGAATAGTAAACCAATTTTCTCCGTAATTTCTTCCATTGCCAACTGAAGAAATAATGATCTATGTCAAATGTTAATTCTACTTGTCACATGGCCAACAACAACTATCGAGATATTGTTCGGTAATAATCATTGAAATAATTTTTTTTAAAGTGTAATTTATGTTTTTTTTTTACTTGATAAATTAATGGTTGCCTTTTTAGTAAACCTTTGTGCAGTGTTTTCAAAACTCACCTGCTGTTTTCCCGGAGACACAACAAACTGAAGCCCTTTCGTAGAGTACGTATTTAAATAGGTACCGGTCAGCTGATAAACTAATTGATGCGGTTAATTGCCTGATGAGATCCACCGTTATCTGATGCCTTCTATTTGAAACATTTTAGGAAAATTACTTTTAATTTTAAAAATATACCGGTAGGTACACCACGGACCACGGCTTGGGAAACAGAGTCGGTATGTGTTTCGTCCAGGTGGATTGAGGAAGACTGCGGGGAACCGTTGGGCTCAGGGGCAGGATGGGGTAGAGATTCCTCAGCTCAGAGCTAGAATATTCGACGTGAGCAGACGTGGACCGGGTAATTTGAGAGGCTTGCGTGGGCACACAGGTCCACCACGTAGAGGCCCCTTCGAGACATTTTAATGAGTTGTGATACACGTGGCGGATACCACCCTCGATCGACTGCACCATCAATTTGTACACCCGAAGGTGGGCCCCGCCAGATGTACAGGAACTATTGCAAAGAAATGTAAAAATAATAAAAATAAAAGCAAATTATTATATTTATTATTATTTTTATAGATATGTAGGTATATATTATGAATTGAACGAAACTGGCCTGTACAAATATCAAGTTGTCTCGTACCTACCTAGATACTGAAGTATAAGTGTGATTGTAGGTATGTGTATGCAATCAGCGATAATATGAGAGGGGCTTTTTGAATTTTTCAAAAAAATCTTTTAATATTAAGTATTTCCAATAAGCGTGTCTTAAATTTTCTGCAATAAGCTGCCTTCAAAGCAATGCGGCTTTATAGGTACTTAACTTTAAAAGAGTTTGTGCTACTTTAAAACATTTAGTGTAGCAGATGAAGTGTTCGCTTTCGTCTTGTTCTTCCTTCACAGCTGTGACTTTTTCCACGTATTGTTGGCGATAACGGCGTGAAGGCTAGACAGACGATAGGGATTTCTGAAACAACGTAAGCATCGTTTTATGATGTCTTGAGAAAGCGAGATCAGTTATAATACCCTCTGAAACTGACACACTAAATAAGATCAATTTGCTGAGCATCGTGTTAGTAGGTGACGTATAGTATTTTTAAACATACAATATTGTGTATTCTCTTTTAATATATGTGTAAATACCATTTACGTGTACACATATATTAAAACTAGATATCAACACGAACTGAGATGTTCACTTTTAGAAAAGTGTATTAGTGTATAGTGTCTTTAGTGGGTGCTGTGAAGAAAAATCAAATTTGATCTACTTATGTGCGTTTATTTTTCAAAACAATACAAAATCGACATCAATCCTCTTTAGATTCCTTAGACTCCTTTGACTTGGATTCCTTAGACTCCTTTGACTTGGATTCCTTAGATTTAGAATCCTTAAATTCATCGGAGTCTAGCGACAGGAAATCGTATTCATAGATCTTCTTGTTGTATCCGAAGTAACGGAAGACTGCTGCTTCCATAGAATAGGCGGTGGGTTTTGCGTCTTCCATAAATTCGAAGTTATCGGGCGAACTCTTGCCGTTAGGATAGATCGTGTACAATTCGTTGTCAACCAAGAACGCTGCTCCCTCATTGTGGTATAACGGAGGCCTGTACAATTTCACTTCTTTCTTCGCGTCAGGTAGACCTTCGATTTCCTTGATCTCTCCGTCAACCGTGCGCACGTAAGGCTTCTTATCATCTCCGTAGTAGTAAAGATTGTTAGCGTAGTCGATTACGATTTGCTCAGCATCTTTCACGTCGTAAATTTTCTCCTTCTTAGAACCAGCGTCGTATACCTTGAAAAGCTCGCGGTCCTCTGTGAGGATGTAGATTACGTCAGTGTTGGTCTCCTTAGCCATATCCTTGATGCTGTCGTCAAATTTGCCGTATTTCACAGCCTTTTTGGTGTGGGAATCATAGACGTACAAACCGTCTTCGGCGCCTAGGAAGACGTAGGTGCTGTCATCAGCTGACGCGGCGAATGTTCTTCCCTTTTCCATGACTTTCTTGGTAACTCCGTCTCTGTACAAGTAGATACCTTTGTATTCGCGACGGCCGTCCTTCATGTCTGCTTCGGCGAAGAATACCATCATGTGTTTCTTAAGATCCTCCGAGCTGCTGTCTAATCCTTCGCTGGCGGCGTTCAGTGGAACCATTATGTCGGCGATGTCGTATTCTCCCTTGTAAATGACTAGTTGGTCCGGGTAGTAGTCTTTTGTGATGACGGTTTTTTCTTCCTCCTTGCTGTGGGGATAAGCAGATGCAACTGCCACTAGCAGCGAAATTGTTGCTAAGAATCTCATGTTGGCGTCTGCAATTAAATTATATAGAATTCAGTTCAAGTGACAGGGGTTTACATTGGTAAAAATAAAACACATGATTAAATTTATGTTGCTCATATTTCGTACAAAAACAGTCGTAATAATTATTTTTTTTACTACTTTATTAGATCGATCGATGTTAGTTATAATGTCCATCGAATGAGAAAACCTTAAGTTAAGAAATAGCAATATTGCAAATACATAAAACACGAAAGTATACTGTAAGATTGATACTAGGAATGAGTCATGAGTAAGGAGGAAATGAGTGTAAAAATTGAAATACCTGCCAATCCGCACTTGGCCAGCTTGGTGGACTAAGGCCTAATCCCTCCCATTCTGAGAGGAGACCCGTGCCCAACAGTGGGACAAAAAAAGGGTTGTGACGATGATTCAGTCTAACATAAATGTAAATTTATGTTTTGTTTTATGTCTAACTAGTGGACGCCCGCTGCTTCGCTCGCGTAAAATTAGACCTATTAACGACGTCTGCCCGCGTTCGGGTTGCCCACTTGACTTCTAAACCGGCAAAGTTTCATACTAACTTTGCTCGTTTTACCCCCTTAGGGGGTGAATTTTCAAAAATCCTTTCTTAGTGCTCCCCTACGTTATAAAAGGAACCCCTGTGCAAAATTTCAAGTTTCTAGCCCTTATAGTTTAGGCCCTGCGTTGATATGTCAGTCAGTCAGTCAGTCATCTTCTCCTTTTATTATATAGATAGATTAATGTTTAATTAATTTTTTTTACTTGATAAATTAATGGTTGCATTTTTATTAAACCTTTGTGCAGTGTTTTCAAAACTCACCTGCTGTTTTCCCGGAGACACAACAAACTGAAGCCCTTTCGTAGCGTACGTATTTAAATAGGTACCGGTCAGCTGATAAACTAATTGATGCGGTTAATTGCCTGATGAGATCCACCGTTATTTGATGCCTTCTATTTGAAACATTTTAGGAAAATTACTTTTAATCCATACTAATATTATAAATGCGAAAGTCACTCTGTCTGTCTGTCTGTCTCCCTTTCACGCCAAAACTACTGAACCGATTATAATGAAACTAGCTGACCCGGCAAACGTTGTTTTGCCATATAAATAATGATCGTAGAGGGTTGAAAATTTAGGGTTGTATGTATTTCCTAATGCTGTATCATAAAAAAATAGAAATTAAAAATTTTGTCTAAAAAATAAAATAAAAAATTTAGGGGTGGACTACCCCTAACATTTAGGGGGATGAAAAATAGATGTTGGCCGATTCTCATAGATACCGGATAAGCACAAAAAATTTCATCAAAATCGGTCAAGCCGTTTCGGAGGAGTATGGCAACGAAAACTGTGACACGAGAATTTTATATATTAGATTTGGTACACAGATAGTCTAGCTAGAGCCTGAGAAAGTACATTGGCTACTTTTTAATTGGTAAAAAGTGTTCTAAAGGGTTGAAAAGGGGGATGAAAAGTTGTATGAAAGTATTGTCATTTTCAGAACTAGAAGCATAACATTTTTATGTTACGCTGTTGATTAGATATTGATTGTTAATAGGCTTTCAAAGTTTGTAAAAATGTTACCCTTAAGGGTGTAAAATAAACATAAACACATAACGCTTTATGAAGAATCTATTATTATGTCTAATTCATAGCGAGCGAATATAAATAATAATCCTCTAGTTTTATATATGCACGGGTGCACCAGGGACCACGGCTTGGGAAACAGAGTCGGTATGTGTTTCGTCCAGGTGGATTGAGGAAGACTGCGGGAAACCGTTGGGCTCTGGGGCAGGATGGGGTGGAGATTCCTCAGGTCAGACTCAGAGCCAGAATGTTCAAGAATATATTTATGTTCTAAATTGAACGCAATAATAATTACGACTTAACATCTATACATGTGATAAAACTCTAACGAATCCGCATCTGTACATAGAATTATTTTGAAAAATCACGATCAGGGGGGGAGGAAGTAATCCATGCAAATTCCGATAATTCTGTCTGTTCATATGTGCGCGATGGCATCAAAAATTCGAAAACCGATTTTAATACAAATTTAAATTTAATTTTTTTTACTAGGTACAAATATAAATAAATAAATAAATATCTTGGACATTCTCACACACGGCCACCTGACCCTAAAGTAGGCGCGAGCCTGTGATATGGGTGTCTGAGACTGATATACATACATACATAGATATTTTTAAATACATACTTAAATAGATAATATTAACATCCAGACACAGAACAAATAATAATAATAATAATAATAATAATCTTTTATTTCAGGCACGAGGCCCATAAAACAAATACCTTATAGACTAACATACATAATTATATAATATCTTAATTCTAAGTCGCGCCAGCAGGCGCGGGTCCGGTGACACTCGGAGGCCGCCGACGTCCGCGATATTTTCGGAACACGACACCCCTCGGCCACAGCTCTGCGTCCAGGAAGGTCGACAGATGTTCAGTTGGAACGCGGACAACAAACGAGTTAAAATCGACTGCTTTCCGCGCTTCCAGCTTTTCGACCCTCAGCCGGAACTTCGTCTTCACCTCCAAGTACTCTGCGATGTCGGAGGCCTTCGTGGTGAAGTGGAGCCGTGAGACGTAAATATACGTCACTGGGACTGCAGGACGCACGAGATGATTGTGTCCTGTCGGTGCAGTGCCAACTTGGTTACGACAAGGAGGCCTCCTCTTCTTCCGCTCCACCTTTGTGAAGCCATCCTTGTCCGTCACACGAATATTTGTCCTGAGTGGGATTCGAACCCATGACCCCTGGCCCAACAGACAGGGTCACTACCGATTGTGTCAATGGGCCTGTTAAAATATGCACTGTGTCCTTGAGACGGATCAAATATACTTTTCATCCCGGAAAGTGGTGGTTCTCCTGGAAAAAATATATAATAAATAAAATAAAAATAACTCTCTGTATTTTGTAAGATAATGAAAAAAAAATTAAATAACTGTAATTTTTAATATAATATTAGGTAATTATGTTTTTCAAGAGGCGTTCCTGGGTAAACCATGGCTATTTTCGTACTGAATTCAAGACGAATGATACATCAATATGAGGCCACTGATCAGGGTTTTAGCTCGAGCTGAATATAAAACATAAGTAATTATTGTATCCGAATATTACCAAAAAGCTTGCTAATTTAAAAAAAATATATATTGCATGATTTAGTCGGTACGTTAAGCTAATTTGTAAAGAATACCTTATTTCATTAAGATTCGATTAGATATGTATACATTGTGTAGAAAAATATTAATAGGCATTGTTAATAGGTCCATGTATATTATTTAATCGATTCAATTAGGTAGGTAGATTAATAAATTTTTAACCGACTTCGAAAAAAGGAGGAGGTTCTATGTTCGAATCTTTTTTCGTTCGTTTTTTAATAAGTTTTTTTAAACCCCTTCTCTAGGGTTATATGTGTCTGCTTATTTAATATGTCACATTGCTCAGCAATCTAGTTTTGCTAAGTGTATAATAAGAAGGATTAAAAATAATAATTATTATAATTTGTATCTCTTTAAATTTCACTGGTCCAGACGTTCCTGATACTAAGAGTTAGTAAAAGTCCAGTTAAGTAGTGATTGTTAATAAAAGTTCCGTTCCAAATTGTTCACAGAAGTGTTGCTACCCTTGAGGACTAAGATGGTCACTTTTAGAAATGTGTATTAGTATGTAGTGACTTTAGTGGGTGCTGTAAAGAAAAATCAAATTTGATATACTTAGGTGCGTTTATTTTTCAATACAATACAAAATCGACATAATCCTCTTCATATTGCTTAGACTCCTTCGACTTGGATTCCTTAGACTCCTTTGACTTGGATTCCTTAGACTCCTTTGACTTGGATTCCTTAGATTTGGAATCCTTAAATTCATCGAAGTCTAGCGACCGGAAATCGTATTCATAGATCTTCTTGTTGTATCCGAAGTAACGGAAGACTGATGTTTCCATAGAGTAGGCGGTGGGTTTTGCGTCTTCCATAAATTTGAAGTTATCGGGCGAACTTTTGCCGTTCGGATAGATCGTGTACAATTCGTTGTCAACCAAGAACGCTGCTCCCTCGGTCGAAAGCGAGTTTATCGGAGGCCTGTACAGTTTCACTTCCTTCTTCGCCTCAGGTAGACCTTCGATTTCCTTGATCTCTCCGTCAACCGTGCGCACGTAAGGCTTCTTATCATCTCCGTAGTAGTAAAGATTGTTAGCGTAGTCGACGACAATTTGCTCAGCATCTTTCACGTCGTCAATTTTCTCCTACTTAGAAACAGCGTCGTATACCTTGAAAAGCTCGCGGTCCTCTGTGAGGATGTAGATTACGTCAGTGTTGGTCTCCTTTGCCATATCCTTGATGCTGTGATCGAATTTGCCGTATTTCACAGCCCTTTCGGTGTCGGAATCATAGACGTACAGACCGTCTTCTGCGCCTAGGAAGACGAAGGTGCTGTCATCAGCTGACGCGGCGAATGTTTTTCCCTTTTCCATGACTTTCTTGGTAACTCCGTCTCTGTACAAGTAGATACCTTTGTCTTCGCGACGGCCGTCCTTCATGTCTGCTTCGGCGAAGAATACCATTATGTGTTTCTTGAGATCCTCCGAAATGCTGTCGAAGCTGGCAGCGTTCAGTGGTACCATTATGTCGGCGATGTCGTATTCTCCCTCGTAAATGACTAGCCGCTCCGGGTAGTAGTCTTTTGTGATGACGGTTTTTTCTTCCTCCTTGCTGTGGGGATAGGCAGATGCTACTACCAGTAGCATCGAAAGTGTTGCTAAGTATCTCATGTTGGCGTCTGCAATAAAATTATATAGAATTTAGTTCATGTGAGAGGAGTTTACATTATATAATGTATGTTGCTCATAATTCGTACGAAAACAATCGTAACAATTTTTTTAACCACTACTTTATTAGATCGATCTATGTTAGTTCAATGTTTATCGAATGAGAAAACCTCAAGAAATAGCAATGTTGCAAATAAACAAAGAACTAAATTATAACTGTAAGTCTGATACTAGGAATGAGCCATGAGTATGGAGAAAATGAGTGTAAAAATTGAAATAATTATCATTGTATGATCTGAATCCCATAAACCACTGCAGCGCACGGGTCTCCCCCATAGGCAAATCTGCGGGAGGTCTAGAGCATACTCCACCACGCTTCTCCAATGCGAATTGGTGGAGGGTAATCAACCCAGTATCCAATGTTCTCAAGCCAAGGCTTAACGATTTAACTACTGAAAACGTTTTCACGTGTCCTTACGAAGCATGGTAGCGCCCATGAAATTTTGCCACAGCGGTAGGATTGTGGATGGGTATCCACAAACCTACCGCACCCGTCATTGCTTAACTCTGTCAATCACATTAAATAGACGCGAGCCACTGGGATATGGACGCTACAAAAAGAAAATCCTAATATTTCGTATGAATAGTAAACCAATTTTCTCCGTAATTTCTTCTACTGCCAACTGAAGAAATATTATCTATGTCAAATGTCAATTTTACTTGTCACATGGCCAAAAAACAACTACCTATCGAGATATTGTTTGCTAATAATCATCGAAATATTTTATTTATGGTGTAATTTATGTTTTTTTTTTACTTGATAAATTAATGGTTGCCTTTTAAGTAAACCTTTGTTCATTGTTTTCAACCCTTACCTGCTGTTTTTCCGGAGACACAACAAACTGAAGCCCTTTCGTAGGGTACGTATTTAAATAGTTACCGGTCAGCTGATAAACTAATTGATGCGGTTAATTGCCTGATGAGATCCAACGTTATTTGATGCCTTCTATTTGAAACATTTTAGGCAAATTACTTTTAATTTTAAAAATGTACGGGTAGGTACACCACGGACCACGACTTGGGAAACATAGTCGGTATGTGTTTCGTCCAGGTGGATTGAGGAAGACTGCGGGAAACCGTTGGGCTCAGGGGCAGGATGGGGTAGAGATTCCTCAGCTCAGACTCAGAGCCAGAATGTTCAAGAATATATTTATTTTCTAAATTGAACGCAATAATAATTACGACTTAACATGTATACATATAATAAAACTAACAAGTAGTCTGTACATTGAATAAATCTTGAAAAATCACGATCAGGTGAGGAAGTAATCCGATTATTCTGTCAGTCTATTGTGCACGATGGCATTAAATACAAAGTATATTTTAATGAAACTTGGTACAAATATGCACTGCATCCCGGAGACGGATCAAATATACTTTTCATCCCGGAAAGTAAAGAGGTTCTCCTGCAAAAAATATATATAGGTAAATAAAATAAAATAAAAATAATCTTCTTAAACTCTTGTATGTATTTTCTAAGATAAAAAATATTAAACAACTGTAACTAGTTTTAATTTTACAAAAGGCGTTTCTGGGTAAATCATGGCTGTTGTTGTACTGGATTCAAGACGAATGATACATCAATGTGAGGCCACTGATCGGGTTTTAAAACATAATTATTTTAACCAAATATTACAGAAAAGCATGCTAATGTAAACAAAATATATAATGCATGATTTAGTTGGTACGATAAGCTAATTTGTAAAGAATACCTTATTTCATTAAGATTCGATTAGATATATGTACATACATTGTGTAGAAAACTATTAATAGACATTGTAAATAGGTCCATGTATATTATTAAAATAATATACATGGACCTACCATGTATATTATTTTTACCGACTTCAAAAAAAGGAGGAGGTTCTATGTTCGAATGTTTTTTCGTTCGTTTTATAATTTGTTTGTTTTAGACCCCTTCTCAAGGGTTATATGTTATTATGCTTATGTCACATTGCTCACCAATCTAGTTTTGCTACGTGTATATTAAGAAGGATTAACAAATAAATGTTATTATATTGTACTCGTATCTCTTTAAATTTCACGGGACCCGATGTGAACCCGGTAATTTGGATACCTTGCGTGGGGACACAGGTCCAACACGTAGAGGCCCCTTCGAGACATTTTAATGAGTTGTGATGTGGCACACGTGGCGGATACCACCCTCGATCGACTGCACCATCAATTGGTACACCCGAAGGTGGGCCCCGCCAGATGTACAGGAACTATTGCAAATAAATTTAATGTAAAAATAATAATAATAAATGCAAATTATTACATTTATTATTATTTTTATAGATATGTAGGTATGTATAAATTATGAATTGAACGAAACTGGCCTGTACAAATATCAAGTTGTCTCGTACCTACATAGCTACTGAAGTATATAATGTGCTAGCTTCTTATATGTACCGCATAAGTTGTACACTTCATACTCATATTTCGAGATGCAGTGTTATGTTTTGTTAGAACTTTTCTGTCATTTAATGCTCAAAGTAAAATGATAAATGTATTGATGCGGATTGACTAGAGTTTTACTAGTACTATGTATGCATAGTTGTCTAGTGTAGCAGATGAGGTGTTCGCTTCGGGTCTTGGTTCTTCCTTCACAGCTGCGACTTTTTCCACGTATTGTTGGCGATGACGGCGTGAAGGCTTGACATACGATCGGGATTTCTGAAACAACGTAAGCATCGTTTTATGATGCGTAGAGAAAGCGAGATAAGTTATAATACCCTCTGAAACTGACACACTAAATAAGATCAATGTGCTGAGCATCGTGTTAGTAGGTGACGTATAGTATTTTCAAACATAGAATATTGTGTATTCTCTTTTAATATATGTGTAAATACCATTTACGTGTGTAAATGGCATTTGCACATATGTGTAAGTATTAAAACTAGATTTCAACACAAACTGACATAATCCGTAACGCCTAGGTATTAATAATAGCAATATTTGTTTTCGTAAACTTTACAATGATTCTGGCAAAAAAATATTAATTTTTTTAGATATGTATTGGTAACTAGCTGACCCAGCAAACGTTGTTTTGCCATATAGATAATTTTTAGTGAATATTTTGGGAGAACTTAATGTAAGTGTGTGGATTACAACTACCACTACCACTACTACTACCATTACCACTACAACTACCACTACCACTACCCCTATCACTACCACTACCATTACCACTACCACTACCACTACTACTACCACTACCACTACCACTACCCCTATCACTACCACTACCCCTACCACTACCATTACCACTACCACTACCATTACCATTACTTATAATCGAAAGCGTTCAATAAAAGTAGGAAATTATTAAAAATTAATATTATTACGTTGATACAACCCTTAACAAATGCATTAATTTCGACCAAATTTGATTACCATAAAAACGGTTCTAGTAAGTTAATCTTAAAAGATAGACATATACCTACTGTTGTGGACATTTTTTAGATCATTTCAAGAGGAATAATTCTTTCTTACATATATGTATTTTTGGTATCTTGAACCGTTTTCGCAGCGCACGCAACGGAAGCCCTCAAGGATGAATAATTTTCCCCGTTTTTTTCACATTTTCCATTATTTCTTCGCTCCTAATAGTTGCAGCGTGATGTTATATAGCCTAAAGCCTTCCTCGATAAATGGTCTATTCAACACAAAAAGAATTTTTCAATTCGAACCAGTAGTTCCTGAGATTAGCGCGTTCAAACAAACAAACAAACAAACAAACTCTTCAGCTTTATAATATTAGTATAGATGAGTTGCCTATATTTGCAATGAGTTGCTGCGAGTATATTTATATATTGCTGTGAGTATATCTATATAATATGTATGTACCTATATGCCTACGAAGTATCAAAATAAGTAATATTATTTTCTGCGTATTAACAACTAGTGGACGCCCCGCAGCTTCGCTCGCGTGGAATTAGACATTCACTTACTTCAAAAACGGCAAAGTTAGATACTAACTTCGCACCCCCATTTTACCCCCTTAGAGGGTGAATTTTCAAAAATCCTTTCTTAGTGCTCCCCTACGTTATAAAAGTGTGTGTGTGTGTGTGTGTGAAAAATTTCAAGTTTCTAACCCTTATAGTTTAGGCCCTGCGTTGATATGTCAGTCAGTCAGTCAGTCAGTCAGTCAGTCAGTCAGCTTCTCCTTTTATATTTTATATTGAAAAAACTATTTCTGTAATAGTAGGTATAGTGTTTGTTCTTTAATACTTACTATTTGTTTCCAAGTATTCCGGTATTTGGTTTCAATATAAAATGTGTTTCTCCTCAATCAGTGTTAGTATAAAAAAAACATAAATCTCAAAAAGACAGGAGTTCAAGCCATTATTCGGTGTAGCTTTCATAGCCCAGGCTCGCGTCGATACCAATAGGATTGCACAAAATCTCCGCTCCTCTTAAGTGGACAGACCTCGTTGCGACCCATAGACGTCCCACTGCTGGGCACGGGTCTCCCCCACAGACGCAGCTGCGGGAGGTCTAGAGCATACTCCACCACGCTGCTCCAATGCGGATTGGTGGAGGGGTTAGTGGCCAACCCAGTGTCGAATGTTCTCAAGCCACCCGAAGGTCTTCGACAAGGCTTCACGACTATTTCCAACATGGAAAACAACCGGGACCGACGGCTTTACGTGCCCTCCGAAGCACGGTAGCGTCTATGAAATTTAGCCACTAGCGGTCACCCATCCACAAACTGACCGTGCCCGTCGTTGCTTAACTCTTTCGATCACATTGAATCGACCGGAGCCATTGGGCTATAGACGCTACTATAATATTTCTCAGTTTCTCGGCTCCGCTGCCTCGCTCCGCTCTGGTGGACTGGCAGCCTTATATCGAGACCTCACTACTGTCTATGACGCTGTCTTGATCATGCAAATATTTTAATCACCTAGTTGGTAATGTACTACATTTAATTCAATGTAGATTGATTATTTTTGTTCACAATTTCAGCTGCAACCCATAGACGTCCCACTGCTGGGCACGGGTCTCCCACAGATAAATCTTCGGAAGGTCTAGTCTAGAGCATATTCCACCACGCTGCTCCAATGCGGATTGGTGGAGTTCACAATATTATTGTGTTCTATTGAAATGAACTATGTATTGGGGTAACTGTGTACTACATAATTTAAAACTGCATCTACACATTCTCTGTTATGTATGTAATTGTCGGGTATGTAATTAATGTATATCGTTTTGTTTTGATGGAACTGAAAAATTAGGCGGTTTAAAAATAAAATAGCAAGTAACTTAAAATAAAACCTTTATTTATAAAATAATATTTTGTCTCATTATACAGTATAATAATATTAACATATAAAAATCGTATAATATTCACAATTTAAGGCATTATCATGGAAACATTTCATTTAAAATTGGGTAAAATTACTAGAAATATATGAAATTAACTGTTTAATTATGTAATTACTGACAAAAATGTCAAGCCTCAGCCATAAAGAGCTTGAGATTTTTGCATTGGTCCAAAATATACCCTAATTCATTAAACAATTCATAAAATAACATTTGTACTAAATCATTAGCGGCTGCACTCAAACAACACGGTCAAACAATAACTCATTACTTAATTATTTGAGTAATGATTAATGTTAATTAATAATTAAATTTAAAGTAAGTCTGAGTGCGATAGTCTCTAAAATTTGGAAAAGACGATAATTTGGGCAATATATTTATTATCGAATTTCCCAAAGTATTGGAAAGTAATCAATATTAATTTCCGTTTTATTATTGTCATAGATATCATATTATGAATCTTGCCTAACAAGCCATGTAAAAAATATAAACAGCAAATATAAAAGCCGCCAAATAAAAAATAATTACAAATTGAACTAAAAGAAACTTAATAATTAACGAAGAAACTTGTACGATACTGTTATTGTAATTCAGTAAATAATTAAGTAAGTATATCAACTCATGAACACATTGATTTTGAGTCTGATGAAAATTAAGTATCTACCGTAAATAATTGATAAAATCTACTGTTATTGAATTCATAAATTATCAAATGATAATTTGAGCTTTGACTAACTGAGTGGAGTTCAAGAAGTTTGAAAAACGTAACATTACACAAACAAAAAAATTAAAAACAACGAGAAAGTGCGATTTGTGTTCAAACTACTTAAACGACAACACGAAACAATGATTGATTTTAAAATACTTAACTATCTTAGAAACATATTTAAGTATAACAAAATTACGAATGTCATGTGAAATAACTTATAAAATAATTACTGATTTTACATAATCATATGATAGCTGATAAATGAAAGTTATAGTAATAAAGGAATAGGAACGATAAGAAGAAATAAAGATATCTAAGGAACGATGTTGAAAGGATTTGAGATGGATGATTGTGTTAAGAAGATAAATAAAAAAAATATTAAACTTAAGTGGCAAATAAACCACAAAGTAACTAATTATAATTTACAAAGCCTAATAGCTAGGAACGTCAATAGTAGCCGAAGAAAACCACAGTGGGATGATAAAAGAAATCATTACCAAACCTTGCGTGATATTTCATGAACTGAATCACAGAGCAAATGTAATAAGAACGAAAGAAGTTAGAAAAGAATTCAAAACAGTAGAGTAAAACTAAACAAGGAGTCTACAACACAGGAATGCTCATGGGAATTTATGGAACTTAAAGGAGGGAAATTAATGAAGAGTCGTCGTGTTGCCTCACTTGGAGTGAACGAGGTTCAGGAACTCCTCCCTGGTCTTGGGGTCGTCGCGGAAGACGCCCAACATTGTGGACGTCACGGTCTTGCTGTTGATCTTCTGGACACCTCGCATCACCATGCACATGTGCCTGTAAGAGAAATGGTAGCTTATAGAGCCTTATTTATCAATCAAACTCAGATATGGATCACGGTTAAATGATCCCTCCCCAAGATTTACATAGTTTACATTTACATTTACATGTGCCTGTAAGAGAAATGGTAACTTATAGAGCCTTATTTATAAATCAAACTCAAATAAGGATCACGGTTAAATGATCCCTCCCCAAGATCATACGTGACTGCTTTTCTTTATTCAAGACCTTTCTTAATCTTGCGTTAGGTGCGATAACAGTCGCAACATTGTACACAGTATTTTTAATAGAAGAAAGAAGAAGAAATCTTTCTTTCTTCTTAAGTGTGAATCGTGTAGGGCAGGTACGATAGGATTTTCGATAACACCATCATTTTGATAATCATATTTAATTTATTTTTTACTGCTACAGTTTTTATTTTATTTGTTGGGGTTATTAAGAAATATTAATTATTATTATTAAACATTATATTTAAGCTGGTATTAAATTTGAAAAGATGTGCTTTTGATATTGATACCTTGATCTTGAAACCCTTTCTCAGGTTCTAGACTATCTGTGTACCAAATTTCATTTAAATCGGTTCAGCAGTTTTGGCGTGAAAGCGAGACAGACAGACAGAGTTACTTTCGCATTTATAATATTAGTATGGATTTTACTAGTTAAATGAACTTTAATTGACAGGTAATACACAATTTTTAAAATATACCGCCTTAGCTTCTCTCTGCTTAGCCCAATGGTTGACTGGCAGAAAATGCTCTTGGCATTAAGTCCGCCTTTTGTACCATATTTAGGTATAATAAAGCGTTTAATAAATAAATAAATAAAATAAATAAATTGAATACTCACACTCCCTCGATGACCACCGCGACGCCCGCCGGGCGCACCGCCTGCGTGACCGCGATGGCGATCTGCTTGGTGAGCCGCTCCTGCACTTGGAGACGACGGGAGTAGATTTCTACGATCCTGGGAACAGTGAACAATACAATATAGAAACTGTAACTGAACTGTAGGTTTATACACTAGTGGACGTGGAAAAACAAATGATATTACATGCTTAAAACATATACATATGTATTTAAATATAAATCTAAAATATTTAAAATGTTAATTTAGAGGTACATTTGAAGTCAAACTACATTTAGTTTAGTAATTTATAGGTACTTTATATTACATTTATTTATACACTAGTGGATGCAGCTTCGCTCGCGTGGAATTAGATGTAACAATAGTTTTGTTTACACCTATATAGTTTAAAGCCTATGTCACTCAGTGAAGATGCAGCTTTCTAATGGTGAAAGAATTTTTAAAATCGTTTCAATAGTTTTTGTGTGAAAACATTACAAACACATGTTTCCTCTTTATAATATTAGTATAGATTTACAGAAAATTATGTGAATTGATGAAATAATTACTCATTTTTAAGAATAAACGAATAAATGTATACTTAATTTTCTTTTTGGTGTATTAATACAAAATTAAGAAGAAAATAAATTATAAAAAAATATCTGCCAGTATTATAATTTTTAATATAAAAACTTGAGTCAAATAACAACAAAAAATTTAAAATCTATGATTAATTGATTACGCAGAAGTCATAATTAAATAGTATCCACTTGATGAATATTGATATCGATTGACCATTGACCTTTTTGATTGATCTTTTGTGGCTTTCTTATGAGTCGTCTTCTTCGTAATTCTTTTACATACTTATAAAACCTCACGAGAATTTCAATGTCAATCTTTCTACTTGAAAACGATTATATTATTTGTTCCGTGAGGATATCCGGAATCTATCTTAATAATTCCGGATATCCAAGGAAAATTAATAGGTAAGTTTTATTGCTTTTTAAAACTCTCTATTATGACATTGTTGAGGCATATTTTATACTGTGGATCAATTTACCTGGCAAGTTTGCTGAGTCCCAGGATCTTGCCTTGCGGCAGGTACCCGATGGACACTTTGCCGTAAAACGGCACCAGATGGTGTTCGCACATCGAAAACATCTCGATGTCCTTAACAACCACCATCTCATCGGTGTCCTCGTCGAAGATAGCGTTGTTTAAAACCTCTGCAATTAATAAAAATAAATAAATGAACGCGGTCTAGTGGGAGTAACCGCGACTGCTAAGCTAGAGGACTTGGATTCGATCCCGGGCAACAACTATTGGTTTTTTTTAACTTGAAATGCCCGGTAGCAGCTCGAAGTCTGGATGTGTCCGGTGTATGGCAATAGGGTCACCACCTATTCGCTCGCTGCGACCCATAGACGTCCCACTGCTGGGCACGGGACCCCACAGACGCAGCTGCGGGAGGTCTAGAGCATACTCCACCACGCTGCTCCAATGCGGGTGGAGGGGTTAGTGGCCAACCCAGTGTCGAATGATCTCAAGCCACCCGAAGGTCTTCGACAAGGCTTAACGACTGTTTCCAGCATTGAAAACACCCGGGACCGACGGCTTTACGTGCCCTCCGAAGCACGGTAGCGTCCATGAAATTTTGCCACTAGCGGTTACCAATCCACAAAACCGACCGCGCCCTTCATTGCTTAACTCTTTCGATCACATTGAATCGACGCGAGCCATTGGGCTATGGACGCTACACTGCAGATTACCTAACACCAATTCGTGTTCATAGGAATGTTAACACGAACCGATCACTGTTTAGTTGGCAGTTCAGCTCACCTTCCAAACTCTGGTCGTATCCCTTAGTGAAGAACAGCATCGCCTTGGCCGCTCGTTCAGGCGTCTTCAATAGCCCCTGCCTCTCTGGGTCCTCTCCTAGACCTGAAATCGCATTAAAGGAGATGTTAATATCAAGTAACAGT
The DNA here is from genome assembly GCA_944567765.1 of Carterocephalus palaemon. Lineage (NCBI taxonomy): Eukaryota > Metazoa > Arthropoda > Insecta > Lepidoptera > Hesperiidae > Carterocephalus > Carterocephalus palaemon. Next base: position 1,825,013 of record OX155664.1, read on the forward strand.
TAGCATCCGTAGCCCAATGTGCCCCAATCTGCCGGGCAATTGTGTAAAAGCGTCATGGATGAAGTTACGATCGTTATGTCGAATTCGTATTATGTAAGACTCAATTGAATGAAGAAGAATTGACAGATGAACTATTTTGTTTATTTATTTATTTAACACTTTAGTGCACACATAGAAACTTCAAACAATTATATTATTATACTGAAATAATATTTTAAATCTTAGTATCTAAGGTGCAATAGGCGGCCTTATCGCTAAGCAGCGATCTCTTCTAGGCAACTACATTGCAAGGATTAACATTAAGATCCAGTCGTTAAATTCATTTCATACACTTAAAAAAAAACCTTAACAAATTGCACAGTCTATTGGTGAAAATCGCACGGAAATACGTTTAGTAGTTTTCGAGTTTATCGCGTACAGACAGACAGATGCGGCGGGACTTTGTTTTGTAATGTGATAGGCCTACCTGTAAGCAAGAGTCTGTAGGAACTGGCCATGTCTGGGAGCAGGGCCTCTCTGGTGGGCGGGCGGTGGTCCAACTCGAGGTCGTGGTGGAATGTGCATTTCTCATGGCCTGCGGACAAGGGAAAGTAAATTATTGAAGGAATAGTGGACGCCAGCTTCGCTCGCGTGGAATAAGACGTAACAATAATTTACACCTATTAATATTATATAGCCTATGTCACTCAGTGAAGATGCAGCTTTCTAATGGTGAAAGAATTTTTGAAATCGGTCCAGTAGTTTTTGTGTGAAAACATTACAAACAAATCTTTCCTCTTTATAATATTAGTATAGATATACAAAGTGTGAAAAATGGCACCTTTAGAAATGTTACTCTGTATACAATACGATTTATGACAAAAAAATTGATATTGAAATCATATAAAGGCTAAAAAATCAACATCGGACTCGAGTCGGCTAGTGGCGAATAAAATGGAAATCTGTTCAATCTGCAAGTTTCGAAGTCGTTATCAATTCAATATTTTAGTTAAAACTTTTATGTAGCTACCTTATCCACAAACCTGTCGAGAGTCTGTCGAATTTCTAATCTGTGCAATCCTGAATCCATATAACACAGAACAAGCCTTTTAAACCTACATACTCGTAATTGCGTCTTTATTAGGTACTCCTTCAAATACAATAAAATAAAAAACACAGCTCATACTATTAGCCGAATAATATTTACCTGCTTCACTCATCACAGAACCGACAAAAAATAATATGATAACATTAAGAGTATGTTACAAACATAACAAGTACAAAAAAGAGTAACTGAATGTCACAAGTAGGTACGGCTTGCAGTATCGTAGACAACGATCTTTAGGATTGAGGTAACATACACTGGAATTTCATCATCCTTACATTATTAAACGGCTACAATTTTAAAAGCTTTTATTTAACTTCACTCGTATGTATGTATGCATGTATATATATGTATGTATGTATGTATGTCCTGGAATCTTGCAATCAATATTTCACCCACTTCAAGCTGAAATTTAGCTAATCTCATGAACGGCAATAGGTATAATATAACTTTTTGTTACTGCCAAGCAAAGACAAAAAAAAAGATTCTATAAAATCACATTGAAAATAATTTTTGTTTTAAATATGGTAATTTTGTTATAAATGTAAGAATTTAAGTTACTATAGTTGTTTACTATAGTTTGTGTTACTATAGTTTGTGTTGACTTTACAATTACTATAGTTGTTTAGACTATAAAGCTTTAAAGTTATATTACGTAAAAATAATCTAAACCTTTTTTGAATGTTGAATTCCACACAGTTAATTTCAAGTTTAAGAAAGTTAAGTTTAGTATTTTAACTTTACATTTAATTATATTTTGTACTCTTATCAAAACGATAGATCGTGAGACATTTCACACTGACCAAACTTATGATGTCAGACAAGGTTTTGCAACTCCTAAAGGACAATAGTCATTGTTGGTTTTCGGTTACACTTATCTGGAGGCCACCATCTTAGTCCTCTTCACCTTAGTTCGTTTCGTTTCTTAGTCCTCAATGGTAGCGACGCATCTGTCATATAGGAATGAGACGATTCCTTAAAGTAATATCAAAATTACCAAGGGTAGCCGTTGGGTGGAAATACTAGATCAGATTCATCCCGAAAATAATAATATGTTCCCTTTGGATGCTTTGTACGTTTATTGAAAAGCTATATCTGGCACACGGTCAACAGAATTTGACGGTAGACATTAATTATTAATTTGATTACACTTTTTCCGCGGGCCAAGTTGCAGGTAAAAGTAGTATTAATATAATAAAGTTACCTACACGATTATTTTAAGTAATAATTGCGTGTTTACGCCCTTACTTCATTATCACAATACATGGCTACATGTATAAAGTAATTATAGTATTACAGCTTATTTATTTGTATTGTTATGATTATGTCAGATTTTCATAATTACTTCGTCTCATTATTTATAGCTAATTATTATGTCGACTGTTACTACAAATATGAAGGGTTATCTGTAAGGATTACACGTGTGATACATATATTTTATTTGTACTGTTTAACTGTTAAATGAATATGATTGAAAATAACAGGAAGAAAAGTGGGAAAGTAATTCTCCGTCCGAAAAGGAAGAATGGTTAAATAATATGATAATTCATAACATTTGTGACATCTCCGAAGGTGTCGGCAGATTGTAAAAATATTGAATTAAATAATTTGTTTTGCTTTTTTTTCCGGCTCGAAATTAAATTAAATTAAAAATTACCACCGTTATCAAACAAAAATACATAAAAAGACCAATTAATTTTATAGCTCTACTCTTTTTGCTCTGTTTTTTAATTTTAGCTCAGGGAGAAAAATATTAAAAATATTTTTTTTTCTCTAAATAACATACAATATAATTATTATTGAAAAAAAAACACAGAAAACTCCGACATAAGCAGATTTCATTTTTCTAACTGTAAAAATATTTTTAAACTTAGGTACCTACTTACTTAGATTAAATGAAAAGATAGGAACAAGTTGAAAAAATTAACTTTTTTATAAAATTTGTATGAACATGGTAGACAGTGTTCACAAACACAGTCGGAGGCATCATTCGACAACAAAATAGAAATCATAGTTATAAATGTCAAATGTATTTTATAAACACGTGTTTTTTACATATTTATGACATCAATAGCACAGTTACGTCTTCATTAGCGCTTTAATAAATATACAAAACTGGAACATAAAAAACTTGCTCTCTAATTTTGCCAATCATGGAAGTATGAAAATGATGGAAAGACCAATAAAATTTGAATATTTGAATGAATTAGCACATCGTTATCCAAGTAATTTAGGATACAACTTTGTTAATCACACTTTAAACTACAAACAGAATTATTAATGCGTCGTTAAACATTCCTAAATAAGTATTTGTGAATTAATATAAGTTTTACTTGTTAGTAAGTCACTCGTAAGTTACTCGTAAGTAGAACGGATATGTCCATCTTGTCGGACGGCTAGGTTCAGACAAAGGTCATGCAGTAGTCATGCATATAGACATTCATTTTAGATAATTTATTATTGAATTTGTTACTAAGAAACCTTTGCTAACCCTTCTCTTTTCAATAATAACAATGCTCCACTGCGACCCATAGACGTCCCACTGCTGGGCACGGGTCTCCCCCAGCGACACTGCGAGGTCTAGAGCATACTCTACCACGCTGCTCCAATGCGGATTGGTGGAGGGATTAGTGGCCAACCAGCAAGACGACTCTAGCCAATCTTCGAAACTTTACAGCGAAATGCTTGCTTTGCAGCTAGATCTTAGCTTTACTTATTGGGCGTGTTTGCTGGTTTGTTTTGCATCTGAGTTGTAAGAAAGATGAAACATTCCTCACACTTTTTTTTTGTAAGTATTTTTTATTTTAATTATATTTCAAGAGTCAAGCCTAGTAGTCAGGTCATCCTTATAATAAAAATGCATTGGAATTAAAATAGTATGTAAAATCTAACTTATGGATAAGAGAAAGTGGCTCAGCAAATTCGGCTGCAAGATTTCATCAAGTAACAAATTGTTAATTGCCAATAAAAGCTAGAAACAAACCAGGTGTGGTCGAAGTCCGCGGTGTCATAGGAGTCCCTGGGACCTCCAGTTCGCTCTCAGCGTCAGTGAGATGGAAATTCTTCAGCGCTTCAGGCGTTTTCTTGTACTTGCTCACGAACGAGCCCTTAACTGGAACGCAGCCGGTGTCCACTCCATTTTCTTTGTCTTCGGAAATTGAATTTCGAACGGAGCGCGAACTGACGCGGCGGATCAAGGAAGATGGCGGGACGGCTGGTTGCTCGTTGGTATCCTTTCCGTTAACTGTCGCCATGTTGACCATAAATTCTAGAATGTTTTTTTTTTCAATTATTTTTTTATTTCTTGTAAATGTCAACGAACGTGCGTGCTATGCGGATTGTGGCGTTATATTAAATGGTTATTTTATATTGCTTGACCCCGCTATCTTTTACACTATTTTGTATAGCCAGATAACCCCCCGAAGAGATAAATTGTTCTAGCCCTATAATTTACAATTTATTTGTATAATTAATTGATTACTTGATTAATCTAATACGGCGACATTGTATTATTGCATGCATGTTATTCCAATCAGCAAATGCTTATAATAAACTGTTTCAATAAGAAAGGAGTCAATGAAATTGCGTGGTATAATTTAATTGCGTTGTATTTCTAGATCTTATGAAACATTAGCATATAAGTATCTATATCGATTAACGCAATCCTCTTATACGACTTTTTTGATGTAATTTCAAATTTATGGAAATTCAATAAAGTTGTAGTCGGTCATAAATGCACTTATAAATGTAGATAAAAGAAAAAGAAGGTAATAGTTAAATCGGTATTTTTCTATACATATACGTCATGAATAATCATTAATAATTTAATTTGGTTAATTGATTCGAGCGGAGAATGCAAAAACCGCGGTTAACAGGGTAATAAAAATGAAATTGAAACGAAATTAACGATTGATTATTCAATGGAAGTGATCTAAGTAATCTTCTATATTATAAAAATGAATCGCAAAATGTGTTGGTAAGCGCATAACTCAACAACGCCTGGACCAATTTGGCCAATTCTTTTTTCTAAATGTTCGTTGAAGTTCAAGGATGGTTTTTACGGCGAGAAAAATTTGAAAATTCATCCCCCAAGGGGGTAAAACGGGGGCGCAAAGTTAGTATGAAGCTTTGCCGTTTTTGAAGTTAGTGAATGTGTAACGGGAGCGAAGCTGCGGGCGTCCACTAGTTGATAATATATAAGATCTGATCTAGTTATCCGTAGCTAAGGTCAAAAGCACCACGCGGTGAATAGATCAAGGTGTTGTCAGGTATGAGAGCGTACTGTCCATATTAGTTACATACTAAATAGTGACGAGGTCAGATCATCATGTTAATTTAGGTCATAAATATATATGATATTGTAATTTAAAACATAAAAATAATGTTTGTTTGTTCATATTTTATACGCTGCTAAATCGTACAATTATGTAAGCTACGTTGGTCTAGATTTTGCTTAACGTAGCAGCTGCGATGCTAGAGGATCTGGATATAGGATATTACTGTTTTTTTAAATCCAATAATACCTTTCAAGTAGTTCGTAGTTAGGAATTGTGCCCCAATTCCTATATTAAAGCAATAAGCTTTCACCACCTATTCATTAAGGCCCTAATATATACTGATATCTGGTGTTCACAGATCTCTGCTTACCCCTCAGGGGAAATATGGGCATGATATTATGCGTAGAGGCGTAGCTCACAAATATAATTATTTTTTCAATACAATGATTACTTGCTTAACAAAGAAAACAGTGAAACCATTCAAATCATGTCATACGACTTCTTCAATTTAACACAGGAAAGGTAACAATCCAATTTTAAAAAAATCAAATTTCTTTTCTGTAACAAAGTCGTGTAACAAAGTCGAGTCTGTACAATCTCGAGTTGTTTGCCAAATTAATTTGTGAGGGGACATTGTTTACAATGTAGCATCCGGCAGATGAAAGTGTGGGGGAAATTCAGACCACGTGTCGTGTCACGTTTCGTTGTTTTGCCATTTGACATTTTACCGGCGGTAAAAAGTTTTTTCTTTATGCCAGTTTCAAGTAAAAACGCGGTAAAATGTTGACAGCGTTGACAGCCTAGTGGTCATCGAACTCCCCTCATAGTCGAGGCACAAAGTAGATATTGCTACTTTGTGGTCGAGGTATCAATCAACATCGGCACGCACCGATGACTTTAAGGATATTTATGTGCGATTTAAGATAAACATTTTCATTTGCTGTAACGGTTAAGGAAAGCATACCCGAGAAAGTTTGATTATTTCCATGTCAAGTGTTATAAATAAATGTTTTAATTTGCTTACATAAATCAGTAACGGGATCAAAAGGTGCCCAAAAGTAAAGTTTTATGGTTTCTTAAAACTTTTTAGGCATCTATACCTATAATGTATTATGTTAAATCGAATATATGATAATTTAATCATTTATAAAAATGTCCATGGTAAAAATTGTATCTTCTATTTCGGAATGCTTTGTTAATTTTTTTGTTTCATACAATAATATAACTTAAATAATTCTGTAAAACTGTTCTGTTTTTCGTCTAGAATTGTATTTTTTTTCTATGAATATAAAATTCAAACAAAATGTACCTATATAATAACTAAGGTTACTTGCTAATGTTATCTTGCTTTAAAAAGTTCATATTATGTGTAACTACTACATATCAACATTAAAAATATTATTATCAATGTTATTCTCTTGCTACTTATGCTATGAAAGTAAACAAGTCTATATGAGGTCAATAAAGTGCCTTATGTGAGGTCATTTCCGTGTATCGATATGAATTTCAACGATATTTGAGTTTCTTTCGTTACGTTTGGTTTTGTTTATGAGCCCACTTATTTGTATGAACTTTCCTAACTCCAAGGATGGATGGATTTATTCTTAGTGACATTTTAAATGTTTGTATAATATACTAAATACTCTCAATATTTAGTATATTATCTTATCTAATTAACGTTACAAACCTGTAGTAAGGTATTTTTATGAATAAGACCGTTAGAATCTATAAAATCATAAAAACTAGAAATAAAAAGTGAGTTATTGAAAGTAGATTACCATACACCACAGATTACCTAATACATAGTTACTTTATGAAAAGTACCTATACTTTTACCACAGAAGAATTCGAAGTGCCTACTTTTGAATTCCGAATTTTCGAACCAATTCCGACAGATTACGTAAATGCGATCCGCGATAGGTAACTTCGAGCAGATTATGCTTGTAGAATGTAAATGCTTGTAGTTATATCATTTCGACTCTTTTTCTTCCTGTTTTAAATATTTCTAAAATCGTTATTTGACAGTTTTATACATGTAATTTTTGCTCAGATATACCTATAAATAAAGCTGGTTTTTGTCTGAAACAAATTATAATTTTCTTATTTGTCTCTGTAAATTTAGAAAATTTGGCTGTTGGAACGTTCTTTTCTTAAAACGTATTCTTTATATGTATGGCTCAATAGATAATAGTAATAGCTGCATAAGTACGTAAAAACTTACATACATAAAAAAAAATTACATGACATAATGCAAATTGCGCCTTGTTTGATAGAATCTAGTATCTAAAACGTAAGAAGTACCTAACAATGTTAATAGGTAGTTGTCTTTTGTTCAAGGAGTTTTTGTAATTCAATAATAAAATCAGGAGATTGTGTGAGAACATGTGCCACCATCCTCAAGCTTTTAAATGGCATTTAATTGTCTGTCATTATGATAGTTTATGATAGCGATATAAATAATAATAATTTGAATTTTTGAAAGTATCTGAGTATATCTGATAATATCTGATTATGTTAATTATTATCGATGTCCGCTATAAAATTTACCCTGTGCATAGTGTTGTTGTATCTATCGTAAATATTGATGTATTAAGGTACATCGAAGAACGCTAGAGTCATTAGTTTATGCAAAAAGGGGTTTATTGTTCTGTCAACGAGTAGGTAATTGCCTCAAACAACTTTTTGTAAGCAATATTTACAAACACGTTAGGTTAGGTTAGTTCAATTATCGCCGTAGCTATATGTCTGTCTGTTTTGTAGTGATCAGGCCGCGTATGAATATGGAACCTTGAGCAATCCGCTGTAATTTATGAATTTATGAAGCATAAAAACTTGATTCCACCAACCGGTCCGTTTTTTAGGGGATATCTAAAATTAGATGACACTTTTAAAAATTATTTTCAAATAAATATTGAAGTACCTAATGTGAACAAAGCTAAGGAAATAAAATGAGAATTTTATTTTATGCTTGATTGAATTATGAGTTTATATCTAAACTTAATTCTTCAACCGGTCCTAATTTGAGGGGAGTCCTTATTTTTAAATTAGACGAACATTAAATTCAAATAACTTTTTACATAAAACAATGGATACGTAACTAAATTCCAAATATTTAAAGTTAATTCAAATATATTTTTTTTAAATCACCAGTGACCAGAGATTTATCAAATGATGCCAGCGTTTTGGGCAGGCAACGGACAAACTTTTTACATAGGTATTTGTAGTAATCTCTCTTCTGTAAAATATTTACATACTACGTTTGCTCTCTATGCCGTATAGTAATTTCTTCTGACTTCTTTATTTAGGTGACACTTTTAAAATATGACTTACGTATTTAATATTGGAGAAATGTTTCTTAGTGCTCCCCTACGTTATACAAGGAACCCCTGTGCAAAATTTCAAGTTTCTAACCCTTATAGTTTAGGCCCTGCGTTGATATGTCAGTCAGTCAGTCAGTCAGTCAGTCAGACAGCTTCTTCTTTTATATATACAGATAGATAATCCTTAAAATTGAATACAACATTAAGCTCAATACCTAAGTAGTTATTACCTACTTATATTTAATTCAGATAGGAAGCTAGTTATTTTTAATTATTTTTTACTAGTTAGCAATTTACACTCACCTGAATATTGCAAGCAATGGAGCATGATTTACCTACACCTGCGAAAATCTTATTGTTTGAATAATAACTGGCACAATGGCCTATTAAAGTATGCTATTGGTATAACTTGGTATACATTGGCTTAAACAGTATATCTACTGCCTGAACAGAATTTATATTACAGGCTGTGTCGATCGTATGTAATCGACCAACGTCTTGTGCCGGCCCCGTCGGTGTAATATAGGCGTGATGTTACATTACCTACTTCATGGGCCATATAAACCTTTAAGTAATTAATTTTTAATTTGATAGAACAATGCCTGTATTTATATATTTATACCCTATTTTCTGGGTACAATACCACAAGGTCTGTTTCTGGATAACATATTTATTTTGTGATTACTTAGTTTTAAATTTTTCTTTGTTTAGTTTTAGGTTATTGAAGTTGTAATAAATAATTAACTTTTATAAATTTGATTTAAATTTTATTAATTTGTTATTTATTAATTTGTTTTTAAATTATTTTTTTTAAATATTAAAAATAAATTAAAATTAAATGCCCGTACTTGTGCGTGATACTATGGCAAAGAAGTCTTTGGATATGCTTACATCTTCCTTCTATCAACAACCTATCCATCCAATGTTCAATATTAAATCGTACACAAAAGTTATTCGAAACAATGTTCTAAGTGAAAAAACATAACGGCCTACGAATTTGCGAATGTCCTTGCTACAGGCGGGCATTCACTTGTCCTTTTAGAGCTATTGCCCGGACTTGTAAACGATTGTATCTCCCGTTAATACTGGAGCAAGTTGTGCCATAAAACGGACATAACTTAAATATTTCGTTTATTAAGTAATGTTTTTTTTTTTGTTTTTGTTTTTAATCCATTTTTGTAGACTAACAAATATTGATCGAAGACCTTCGGGCTTGGGAACATTCGACACTGGGTTGGCCACTAACCCTTCCGCACTGGAGCAGCGTGGTGGAGTATGCTCTAGTCCTCCCGCAGCTGTCTGTGGGGGAGACCCGTGCCCAGCAGTGAAACGTCTATGGATCGCAGTGAACAAATATTGAACATACAGAATGCAGATAGCAAGCTGAAAATACAACAGATAACATCCAAAAGATGACAGTGGAGAAGAGAGGTACCTACTCGGTTGGAGATCACGATTTTGATAAAAGAACACAGGTCGTCCGATAAGGTGAAACAGACAGCGGGAAGACGCTGGATTCAAAAGGTATAGTCAGTTGGAGAGGCGTCGTTTAGTGGAGACCAATGTCCAAAATGTCCTCTAAAGGCTAATGGATGAATGGATTGATGGACAAGAGCTTTTTTTATTTTTTATTTATTTATTCAACTTTATTGACACCTCTAAAGAGATATACAATGGGCGGACTTAATGCGTTAGATGGCATTTTCTACCAGTCAAACCCTGTTTGAGTGGGGAAAAGTTGAAAAAGAGTTCTAAAATGCATTTAAATAAACGCTTTAATCCTGAAATACACACACTGGTGCAGTTGGTGCAAACACAAATTATCCCCTGCTACAGAAGACTAGTAGGTACACATTGCATATACGTATTTAACTCTGAGGTCATGAAGATATAATATTTTTATAACTGAAGCAAAAATAATCAGTTGGTACTGAGAAGGTCAAATAATCAAGTTCGTTTTCGACGGATTCTCATTAGGTGCCTGCTTAAATTATTATGAAGTTCAATAATATTAAAAAGATAACAGAAGAAAAATCTAGGTAACTAATTTGTCACTGTTAACTACGTTTATTTTAAAACAGAAAGGTTTGCAGAAACATAATTATAGAGGGCGGTTCATCCTGAAGATGAACGATTGAATGATTGAAGACAAATAATCACTGGATTTTTTCATTCTCAAATCAAAGGACGAGGCAGTCAACCTGAAAAAGCTGGATGGATGAAAATTGGATAGATTAGTTGGTTTATATATCAAACCAACTAATCTATCCAATTTTCAAGATAGCCGGTGTACGCAAAGGTTCAATATCTGTTTAAAACAGTTACGCGAGTATAATGTAAACAAATACATCGAATTCACAGACAGTTTGAGTATTACGAAAATAAACTAACCAAATAATCTAATAAAAAATATACCTTAACTAACCAATAACAATATTACAATACAAATTCAGCCAAAACAGATTTTTTAGCAATTACAGGCAAAAAATACTATGAATTTAATGATTTAAAAGTTTAGAACGATTAAATTATTATTCGGCAATTATGTTTCGGTTCATGTTCAAGAACAAGGTTGCCAAAAAAATGTTATGGTCAATTAAATTGTAGTAGAAGGCCAGATGATGTCGAGGAATGCAATGAGGCAGTTGCATTTGCTACTGTTAACAAAACGTGACGCAATAGTTTAAGAAAGAAAAATATCTATAATTCGAAAAGGTATAAAGAATCTAAATTCAATTCAATTCCGTTATGCTTCACATTCAAGTCAAAAGTTTCACAATCAACTTTGACTTTGTGACTTTATGTTTACACTGCTGTATAAATTACAAAATAATATAATCTCTTGAGGGGTCAAACAACAACAAACCAAGCACTCCGCAGATCGATTTAAAATTTCACGCATAGACCTTACGCGACGTCAATAAAAAAACACTTGACGTTAACATTGGCGCGCACAATCCGCACATCACAGATAATATATGAAACTTACGCGAAACGAAATTGGTTATTAATTTAAAAAGCTAAATAATAAAGGTAATGACAGACGCGTGATCGCGCTCGTCTTGTATGGCTGACTGAGAGTATACCGCGCAACAGATGATATTTGTACTTCGCGCCATTGCGCGTGTGTAGAAACGGGAATCGATATCACAGACAAACGTCATCAACACATGCTCTCCATTTTCGCGGGTTTTTTGTTAAATCTTATTTCGGAAGAAACCGATGTTTTTTCATGTTTGACGTAGAGTCTATAAGGCAAAGGTTTGTGATCCTACTTTTTAATTCGAATCGATTATAATGGCGATGTTTATAATCCGTTGTTATGGAAAAATATGTGCGATCAAAGTAGCATCTCAGAATAAATGGCCATAGCATTTATGCAAGTCATAAATTCAGTATATGCTTAATTGCTAAGTAAATGCCAAAATTTTTATCCTATAGTGTCGCAATGTTGTGCAAGATTTTGATTGCATTAGTAGCCCTTTCTCCGCCACTCTGGTGACCAGTGAAGACAAGTTATCAAAGTTGGTAGCAATGGACCAAGTAGTTTATTTGTGTCTTAATTAACCACTGCCATATATAAAATGATGATAAGACAGGAATAACATGCTACATAATCTTTGTTCCACATCTGAAGTTTTAATGGGAATTTAGCCTCAGCAACAGCAACAGCAACAATCCATGTCCAATCGAATTTTCAAAGTTACATATTTTTGACATAAGAAGTTACTGCAAATTGAACCGCTTTTTTTAAAATTATTATACCTACATCATAATTTTGCTAACTGTTGATTATAATTTGCATTAAAAATAAATCTAGAATGAAAATTAAAATAAAATAATATAATAAAAATAAATAATAAATAATTCAAAATAAAAATGTACATATTAAAACGGTGATTTAAATTTGAAACAAATAAATATCAAAAAATTTAATGAAAAGGGATTTCAGTTTGTAGAATATTTCCCCAGATACCTTATTTTACACCTTATTTCGAGAGTCCATAAATTTTAGAGATCTTTTTTAAGAAATAAGATAAAAATAATATTTATTCACACACACAGATATACAGAATTAAAAGTTTTTGAGTGTCTTAAATTATCGCAGTAGTCAGAAGGACTACTGCGAATAGTCCTTCTGACTTTTCCAATAGAAACCCATGCCGACCTTTGCCTATATGTATTTTATAAACTATTTTAGGTGTTAATAAGAACTATGTTTGGGATACGGTATACTATCAAAAAATATGGTCAATACCACCTGGGAAGGTAAATTTGAACCGCAAGTTTGTTTTAATTTAAACAAACAAACACTCAATTGAACAAACAATTTTTTATATCAAAATATGCACAACATTGTTAGATTCAACTTGATACGTATAGCCGATACCTGTGTATCTGCTATACGTGATTGAGTTATTAATGGGGTTCCGTACACTTAAATTCACAATTAACCTAAGTACAACAATTTTATGGTTGTTTACCAAGCTGGCTCTGTGTGGATTGGTAGACTTCACAATTCTTCAAACGAAGATTTAAGCAACTCGCCCTAGAGCGGCCCCGCGCAAAGTTAATCGATTGGGATACGCGCTTTCGGGAAGCACGCGCTTGTATTCATTTGTAAACATATTATTGTTTATGTGATTTCTTGTAGCATGTAACGCTATACAATTAAATTTAAGGTTTCCTCAACGTGATGGCAAGTGAAAAAATTAATTGAATTTGGGGGAGTTGCCCATGGGATTTGAACGTGGTGGAATCCTTTAGCCTTTAGGACAAAACACTAAACGATATGAATTTAACAAAAAACTCATAGTAAAACCTCAAAAACATACATAAAAGATCCCTTTGAAACCCGCAGTTGTTTTAAATACCTACTTAACTAATATCCGTCAGTAGGTATTTACTTCCGTTACAGTGATTGAATGACTGAATTAATAATAACTCATAAATAATCAATCCAACTCGGATATTTTATCTTAGTCTGAGAACTGAATCAAAAAAATTTATTTTTCACATAAACATTAATTTACTATTGAAAAATTCAATGTAGGTATTAAATTCAAAAAAATAAAATTAAAAAAAGCTTATAATAAAAACTTAATAATAAGTGTAATAAAAATAAAGGAATTACATAAAATAAATTATATTTTTGAAGAGCATAAAACGTTTGTCTTTTGTAGTAGGGGAGCCCAAGAGGGGATTTTGCGGGATACTCAAGCGCGTAAGTTTAATATACAGTGGGATACCTTGTACCCGGTTAAGTACCTCCACCAAATATGAGCCCCATATATAAATGGGGCCGTCAAGGATAAAGGATCAGATTAGTAAAAAAAAAAAATTTGTCATCAGAAATTCTTGAGCGCGTTAGATTAAGGTAGGGTGAGTTAATTACATGCTAAAAAGTGTATATTCCACTAATCTTACAATTTGAGAGTAACGTAAAGAAAGGGGAGGGCTACAACTTTGTAGCCCATATTCCACTAATCTTACAATTTGAGAGTAACTTTGTAGCCCTCCCCTTTCTTTACGTTACTCACAAATTGTAAGATTAGTGGAATATACACTTTTTAGCATGTAATTAACTCACCCTACCTTAATCTAACGCGCTCAAGAATTTCTGATGACAAATTTTTTTTTTTTACTAATCTGATCCTTTATCCTTGACGGCCCCATTTATATATGGGGCTCATATTTGGTGGAGGTACTTAACCGGGTACAAGGTATCCCACTGTATATTAAACTTACGCGCTTGAGTATCCCGCAAAATCCCCTCTTGGGCTCCCCTACTATTGGGGATTTGGGGAGTAATTCAGCATAATAATATGCCCCCGATGGTTTCTAGACGAAAATATCCCGGCAATTGGTAATATTATGTCAATGTTTTTTTTTTTACTTTGGCATTGAATTGTATGCCGCATTCAAGAGTTAAATATTATTTCTGTGATAAACCACAACATATAAAAAAAAACTTTATTGCACCCTTAAGAAGTGAAATCTATTGTTCTGTAATTTTATAGTAGTTATTTAAAAGAATATTTTAGAATAACCTAAGCGGTAAACAACATCTTAAAAGAAATAGACGAATATGTTTATACAACAAGCGCTCAGTCTATATTGACATAGGAATTTGTCTCCAAGTCCGGACAAATAAGTACGGTGGGGTTTACTGGTGACGTACACAATGTGGTTCAGAGGCATGGACATAGTAAACCCCCTAATTTAAGGGGGAATTTCCTCTATGATTTGACAGAACCACCTGTTTGCGGTTCGGAATAATTCCGCTAGGGGTAAAATTCATTCTAATTTTAAATAACTTAATCAGGCATTGGTTTCCTTTCTTTATAAGCGACCATCTTAGTTCTACCGGGTAGCGGCGCATCTGACATGGACTCTTACTAACTGGATTATTACTGATACCAACTAACAAGACCTAACTAACTTAACAGTCCCTGCCCAAGTCCTCACGCCCACTAACTAACCGACCAACTAATGTGTAAAAATGCCCCCAAAGCCTGGAGTTCGAATCGATGACCAAATGAAAGTTTATCTATACTAATATTATAAGGTGGAAATATTTGTTTGTAATGTTTTCACACAAAAACTACTTTACCAATTTCAAAAATTCTTTCACCATTAGAAAGCTGCATCTTCACTAGTGACATAGGCTATATAATATTACTAGGTGAAAACGAAACTATTGTTATATCTAAATCCACGCGATCGAGTCTGCTGGGCGTCCACTAGTTGAAAATAAACCGTTGTTTATTATTGGATCAATGACTAATGACATTTAGAACGAGGAAGGAAGATCACAGGGTAGTCGTTTCCTTGCCACGTCGGGGATTACCCCTAACCGGTCGGGTGTTACTTGCGGAACAAAGATGTGTTTTAAGGTACGTTTCCGCAAATGCGATCTGAGCGGGCTTTTCATTGGACGATATAAATAGCTGAAGCAGCATTTGAAATGCAGGAAAAGAACATAATAGGTAGGCATTCTCTGCCAGTTGCAACACATAGGCGAGATAAATGTGGCATGTGGGAACCATTTAAAATTTAGAGAAATACATATTATTACAACTTAATACATATATATTAGGGCTTATTAATGCATAAAACAATCCATACTAATATTATAAATGCGAAAGTAACTCGGTCTGTCTGTCTCGCTTTAAAACGCCAAAGCTACTAAACCGATTTAAATGAAATTTGGAATGGTTGTATGACAGTATTGTAGGTAATTGTCAGAACTAGAAGCATAAAATTTATATTTTAGGCTGTCGATTAGATAGATATAAATGAATATGGTATTCAAAGTTTGTTAAACCCATAAGGATGTAAAATAAACATAGGGGATAACACATTTACGAATTCATTACAAATTTGTGGAGCTAAAGTTAACGTGTTAATAAGAATCTATTATTATGTTTAATTCGGAAACTGCGGGCATCCACTAGTATATTTTAAGCATATATTACTTATGCATAATTATTTTTTAAATAATTTGTGGTGATTTTTTTTGTGAAATTTGACTTTTTTTTATAAGACATGTTCCTTCCTTTTACGCTATGACAGAAGTCAAGAGACAATATTTTAGTGGTCACTCGCCACTCACTGTATGTGCTACCAAAATATGCTCAGGGTGTCGCACTTTGAATGAGGTGGTTTTATCCACTCTACCAACTCACGACTTACGACTTACGCAAGTTTCACTTCCACCCTGCGAGCATATAGCTCTATTATTATTATTATTTAAAAATATATGACAAAAAAGTTCTACATAGGGCATGTGAAGTCTGCTAATCCGTACTTGGCCAGCGTGGTGGGCTAAGGCCTAAACCCATTTGTTCTGAGAGTGGACCCGTGACCGAAAAATATTACAACGCTAATTAACGCCATCTATGAGTGAGATTTATAAACTTAAATCAATTGCATAGAGAATTATTTGGAATCCTTGGGATTGCGTCACGACGGTAAAGTAGGTAAGTCAGGCTCATTGCTCAGCATATCAGCTGTGGGATCTCCTGCCTCTAGTTATAGCTAGTTAGCCCAGCTGTCACTTAACCAGATATTGGCTGAATACCTAACCGTGCATAGTGCGGAAAGGTTTTTCCCATTACCGTTAAGTTATGCGCAATTAGCTTTCATTATAACGATGGCATTGCATGGGGGTTTACCTCGCACTCAGTAAGAGCGTAGGGGATTACCCACATTCGGAATTTCACTAAGAATTACCCACTTCAGCTATTTTAAATTTGACCTTCTTGAATAGGCTGAATTTTAGCCACCGGCTGTAACCATAGTGGGCTACTAATTATGGGCAGTGATGATGATGACTTTTACTTTCGATGTGACCTAGCGGTCGTAAGCGCGGCTGCTATGCAAGAAGTCCTGGGTTCGATGCCCTGTCGGACAACAGCTAGCGTCCCACTGCTGGGCACGGGTCCCCTCCACAGACAGAGCTGTGGGAGGTCTGGAGCATACTCCACCACGCTGCTCCAATGCGGATTGGTGAGTCAATTGTCAACAATGGTCAATGTTCAGCAATTAGGTTATAGGTACATGTAATAAAACTCTTCAGTAAGTGACGTGAGAATTTGCATAGGGTTGCCTAGTTAAAAACGAATAAAATAGTGATACTACCCTTATATTATATCATAACACGTAAAGCTAACTTAGCATTAACTTAAAGTCCTACTTTTCAATTCAACTTAATCCAGAAATTTCTTTCAGAAAAGAAACGTGACCGGACAAAAGATAGCATCTTATCTACTCTCGAGTTCAGTAAAAGCTTTTCTCTCGTAGAGGATACGATTACATACAAGTGGTCTCTGCACTCTACTGCAATTTATACTTAAGGTTCAAATAATGACTTATTCATGGCTAAAGTAGCATAGACCGAACTCTATTTTTAAATCGCTCGCCATCCGACGAGCGAAAAATTTTAATCACTTCGATTAAATCGTTCACATAATTACAATCGAACTTTACACACCTCGTTTAGTTGTAAATTACTAATATCTAGATCGACAGGGACAATTCCATATTTTTGAGTCACTAGGACGAAACGAGTTCGTCCCTGTAGCTCGGGACCAGAATTTACGGTAGCCCCGTGCTTGTCGTAAAAGGCGACTAAAAGGGGACTTCTGGGGTTGCGGGCGGTGAGAGGGGGAGCTCGAATCGTCCATCATGTGACCCCGGGAAAGACGACGCTCTTAGTGGCTGCACAGCGTTATGTAAACCGGGAAGAGCCCGTCTTGGGCGCAGCGCTGGAGGGCACCGGCGCGTTCTACAAGAGATCCCGGAGCCCTCGCGCGCCGGAGTAGGTCAAAAATTAATGTCATTAATTAAGATAATGACTATTTTGGTTGTTAGCGATTCCCGCGCTTTCAGTGCTTTGGGTTGCCAGCTTGAGTGTTTAAAATTTACCGCCGCAGCCGATACTGAGTTAGTTTGTATCTAATCTTTGAGATCTTGATAACGAAAAGAAAGGAACTTACCTATTTTAAGTAACAATGGAATAATCGGACTTATGAAATAAAATATGTTAAAAGAAAATGTGTCAAAATTAAATATAATACCTACCAGATCTCTTTTTATTTACTAGTAGTTTAAATTCAAGACGCATGTCGGCAGATGAAATAAAAATTGTGCAATAGTACATACCTACAACATGGTGCATTATAAAAAATGTATAACTGTAGGTCCTAGTACCTGTTCACCTTTATTAATGTACTTTAGCTAATATTTTTTATCCTTTAGCTTACCTACTTCATACCTAAGATACATCATGTCTTAAAAATATCAGATTTTAGCTCACGTATGTCACAAATGTCAAAGGAAATATCCAACTACAACGATTGACTTGTTACCTCGAGGTAACATGTATGGGAGCATATTTGTTCGCTATGGCCAGTCTATTGCTGGCATAGTAGGTACCTATTCAATGTCTGTTCGAGCAAGTACACTCTACAAGCTGTCATTAAAATTAAAATTTCAGGGTCACACAGATAAAATATCAGTTTAAACCGCAAGGTATCGTCTGTAGATAAGTGGATATTGTAACTTGATTTGGGGGTAAGGACGCGCAAATCGTTCCGGAGTGACATTGAACTATGTCCAATCTAAATTATGTTAGGTTAACCGCAGATTATGTAGACTCAACCGCAGATGCATTAATATGAAGTGCCACTCCAAGAAGTAAACTTTTGTTGAGTTGAATTTGCATGTCGGTCGATTTTATTGTAAAACTGGTTTAAGTAAGGATTTTTTTATATAATATTTCTGTATATTCAGTTTATTTATATTCTGTTTTAAAATAGCTCTTGTAATTAGCGTTGCCAACATTTTATCGTCTAAATCTATATATATAAAAGGAGAAGGTGACTGACTGACTGACTGACATATCAACGCAGGGCCTAAACTACAAGGGTTAGAAACTTGAAATTTTGCAGAGGGGTTCCTTTTATAACGTAGGAGAGCACTAAGAAAGGATTTTTGAAAAATCACCCCCCAAGGGGGTAAAACGGGGGTGCAAAGTTAGTATGAAACTTTGCCGTTTTTGAAGTCAAGTGGGCAACCCGAACGCGGGCAGACGTCGTTAATGGGTCTAATTCTACGCGAGCGAAGCTGCGGGCGTCCACTGGTGTATAATAAATATAGAAAGACGTATACTTAATATAAAAGAACTATTTTGTAGTAGTAGTCGTCCACTAGTAGTCCACTAGTATTAATAATTTTAAAAATATAGTAGAAGAAAAGTGAAGAAATAATTTAGGTAAAGATGTTTTTGTTACTTATTTATTTTTATACAAGCTATATTTTATTACACTTCTTGAACTGGAATTTCAAGAACATTCACAAATAGAAAAATAGAGTTTTTATTCAGTTTAATTGAAATATACTATTTTTGCGTACTATATATATTTCTTCAACAGAATAGTACGCAGACCCCAAATATAGTATATAATATAATATAGTACGGTTGTCAGCCATACTATGTATCATAGTATGGCTGGCAACCCTACTTGTAGTATATTTTTCTTATCTAATTTACATAATTATTCTTAGACTATCTAGAAACTACTGTCAACACCTCAACACATATACACTAGCAATGATTATTTAATGGATGGTGAAAACTTTTAAAAAATGTCAAAATATTTATTAACAATTACTCAATTTACCAACCCAAATTATTAAGTAACATTATAATAGTATAGTATTAGTAGTACGGGACTAAGTTAAACCCATGGTAAGTATTATAATTAATAAGGAGTTTAACTTAGTAGGTACCGTAGTGATAGAAACAGTCAAATATCAAACGCCTAGAAATCAAAACTGGTTACTAAGCAAGATGTGGTTGCTATGTAACTTAGTACGGGGCTAAGTTAAACCCGCAGAGCAATAAAACCATTATAAATAAAGCATTTCATTAATCTGCGGTATAGGTCACCAATATTTTTTTTAGTTATAAATACATAATAAATATCTTGGACATTCTCACACACGGCCATCTAATCCCAAAGAGAGTAGACCTATTTGCTGAGTGGTCACTGCAACATAGAACTTTGTTTCTTCTTTTTTATTTAAGGTAACCTTTGTTAATCATACCACGTACGTACATGATATTTTTCTGTGTTGCATGAACGATTTTGGCAAATAAATGATTCTTTCTTTCTTTCTTCTTTCTCTCTTGCTTTCAGAGACTGATATACATAGATATATATTTTTAAATACATACTTAAATAGATAATATTAACATCCAGACACAGAACAAATACAAGTGTTCGTCACACGAATGTTTGTCCTGAGTGGGATTCGAACCCACGACCCCTGGCGCAACAGGCAGTGTCACTACCGATTGTGCCAACGGGCCCGTCGACCTATAATTTTTTAATTATGTAGAATGGGCCGAATTAAAAATTTCAACAGTCAGTTGTTTCAAGCGTCCCCTTTTTATTATTATTCTTACACAAACAGTAGGATTTCTTATGGCACGCGCTGTAGACTAAATAATATTGTATTGTATTTGAGCACTAAATTATTATTTGCGAAATAATATATGTCCGAGATTCAAACCTGTGGATTTTATTTATTTGTTTATTACCGCACTCCGTAAGTAGCAATTGAAATTACATTAGGTATATCTGCTTAGTCGGTCTAGTGTTTGCAAGTGCGACAGCTAAGCTAAAAGTCCTGGGTTCCATCACCGGGTCGGACAAAGTATTATTGAGGTTCTTTAGCTTGAAATTCTCTGTAGTAGCTCAAAGTCTGGCATTGTGTCCGGTGTAAAGCAATACGCTCACATATTACATAGGAGTTGGAACCTAAACAGCTGATGAAATGTGTTTATACATGCACACACGTCTGCTTACCGCTTCGGAGAAATACCGGCGTGATAATATGTTTAAATCTATATACATAAAAGGAGAAGCTGACTGGCGGACTGATTGACATATCAAAGCAAAACTATAATGTGCTATAAGGGTTAGAAACTTGAAATTTTGCACAGGGGTTCCTTTTATAACGTAGGGGAGCACTAAGAAAGAATTTTTGAAAATTCACCCCCTAAGAGAGTAAAACGGGGGTGCAAAGTTAGTATGAAACTTTGCCGTTTTTGAATTTAGTGAATGTCTAATTCCACGCGAGCGAAGCTGCGGGCGTCCACTAGTTACATTATAAAAAAATGCGACTGATCTCAAGACGATTTTCCAGTGTTCAAACGTTTTTTAGAATAACTAACTAACTAAGTTTTTAAATGACGACTCAGGCCATCAATGGCCTGATTTGTCTAAAACAATTAAAATTAAAAGTTAATTTCGCGACGTACCGCAACAGAAGCAGGTCGGTACAGAACCATAATGTTTAATTAGTTCATAGTAATTTAATTAATCATTGCATTTCAAGATAGCATTAATGCAGTACCTATCAATAGGGTGACAGTGGTTTTATAGATACTTTTACTGAATGTCCCATTTTTATTTAGGTATTTGTAAAAAAAATTACGTCTGCAAAATATACATTAATCCGAATTTAAATATGTACTTCAATAATTCTACAAATTATTTTACTTAGTAGGTATGTGTGTATGCCTACGGCTTTGGTACGTAATTAATAAATATAAAGAATACAATTATAATTTAATCTAGATCCACACCACACCAAACATATAAGTCGTTTTAATAACTATTTTGTTACGCAAGTTCTGCGTAAATACTATGAAAGATAAATGATATGA
This sequence comes from Carterocephalus palaemon, assembly GCA_944567765.1. Classification (NCBI taxonomy): domain Eukaryota; kingdom Metazoa; phylum Arthropoda; class Insecta; order Lepidoptera; family Hesperiidae; genus Carterocephalus; species Carterocephalus palaemon. Next base: position 1,846,934 of record OX155664.1, read on the forward strand.
AGAATAGAGGAACGTAATGTATAAAATTAAAAAAAAACATAACAAAATGTTTGGAGACGTATCCAACCAACACTTAGATAATTGAGATCTACATAATTTCCTGAACTTTCATTGTAATCTACGAATATGGCGTGCCCTTGATAACGACCCTCTGTATTCCACTGTTTGGCACGGATCTCCTCTCAAAATGGGAGGGATTGGCTATAGTGAACCTGTCACCACGCTTCGGGGGAAAGTCGTTAAGCCTTGTCGAAGACCTTCGGGTGGCTTGAGAATATTCAACACTGGTTTGGCCACTAACCCGTCCACCAATCCGCATTGGAGCAGCGTGAAGTATGCTCTAGACCTCCCGCAGCAGTGTCTGTGAGGGAGACCCGTGCCCAGCTGTGGGACGACGTGTATGGGTCGCAGCAGCGAACTAAGTCAGTGGTGTATTCCGTTTGGATTCGAACCGAGACCACCTCAAACGTGAGACGTGTTCGACAGTCACTGGGCTGTCACTACTGTAAATATAAAGCTAAGTACTAATGAAAGTAAGAAGTTTATAAAAAGAGTCTCTGAATGCGGACCTTGTACAAAATATGACCTCAATAAACTCTTATTAAATTAGTTTAAACTTGAAATTGGACTGAATACCTGACTTTGTGCGAGCCGACGGAGTTATTCAACTCTGCTTGTTGTCTGGGCTTGTTATTATATTTTTTTGTGCCTCATGGCTGGCTTTTTAATTGCCAGTAACATTTTTTAAGGCTTCGCTTGAGTGAATTAAGAAAGGGAATGGTGACATGAACTATATTAACATATTCAGTTCGTAAGAGGGGTTCGTTCTATGCAGGGTTGCATAGGTCAGTTATTATGTCTAAAGTATGTTTCAACAATAAAAATATAGTATAGTTTTATAACTAACGCTATCCTCTGTGCGGAGATCAGAAAATCGAACATTCGAATAACGAATATACCATACCATAAAATTAATTACCTTGTACCATTTTCTTCGTTTGTTACTCTATTTTATGATAAATAATATACCGATAAAAATTTAGAAAAAAAAAGCTTTTTATAACTTTTATTTTATTTTCGTGCATTGTCATCGGAACCTAAATGTGTGCCAAATTTCAGCTCGATAGCTTCAGTGGAAGTGGGTGAAATATTGATTGCAAGATTCCAGGAAATACATACATAGATACATGCATACATACATATACGAGTGAAGTTAAATAAAAGCTTATAAAAAATTAAATCTTGCCAAATCTAGAAGGCTATTCAAGTCCAACCGCAAATTATGAATTTTATTATTATGGTTCCTATTGAAACAAGTGGACGTTTGTAACTAACCCATAAAATCATGGTTATAATAAATAAATTGCAGGCTTTTGATTATGTACGTAATCTTGAACGTAATAACAAGGCCATGGGTACAGTAACTGTTTGTGCAGAACTTCTGAATGACTGATTCAGTAGTTTTTGTTAAGAAGATAAAGCAACGGGCGGACAGAGTTCGCTTTTGTTAGTAGATATAACTGCTATTGATATTTTTTGTCCGAATACCTTCACTCTCATAATACTGATTGCTAAGTGAAGCAGGACATAAACATTTTCATTACATTGAAATTGATCTTTTAAATTTAATTTAAGCAACTTTATGACCTACTACGTATATTAAAAATCTAAGTATGTAGGTAAATATAAAGTATGTAGGTAATAAGTAGATATTTGTATTTACCTAGTTTATTCTCGTGTCTGCTGTTACAAAATAGTTCTTTTATATTAAGTATACGTCTTTCTATATTTATTATACACCAGTGGACGCCCGCAGCTTTGCTCGCGTAGAATTAGACCCATTAACGACGTCTGCCCGCGTTCGGGTTGCCCACTTGACTTCAAAAACGGCAAAGTTTCTTACTAACTTTGCACCCCTGCGGCCCTGTTTTACCCCCTTAGGGAGTGAATTTTCAAAAATCCTTTCCTTTTATAACGTGCTCCCCTACGTTATAAAAGGAACCCCTGTGCAACATTTTAAGTTTCTAACCATTATAGTTTAGGCCCTGCGTTGATATGTCAGTCAGTCAGTCAGTCAGTCAGCCAGTCAGTCAGCTTCTCCTTTTATATATATAGATAAAATAACATCATACCCGTACGTTCCCGAAGGGTAGCGAGAGATGTAGTACAGCAGGGACAAATCCAGACTCCCAGCCTCTACTAGGAATTTATAAGTAAGGTTTTAGTTAAGTTTTTACGAAAAACTAAATTAAAATTATGCCTGACCGAAATATCTCGATATAATTATCAATGTCATCCTTTTATTTGTGATATTTTATTATTTTATATAATAATATTATGATGAGGCGGGTTCAATTCCCGGTTCATGCAGATGATTATTTAAAAATCTTCTTAATTTTTTTAAATCAAAATGAAATCTTATCTCAGTACAACTTCCTATGGGCAATATTTAAGGTACTTTCCTTCTAAAACAAACCGCATTGGAGCAGTCTGGTGGAGTATGTTCTCGCAGCTGTCTGTCTCGTGCCCAACAGTGACGTCTTTGGAACGAAGCCAATGTATTGGTGACTAAGTTATGTCTAAAAGTCCTTTTGAAGGCTAGCACCTCCCAGCCAGTCGTGAGATTTTAATAGGCTCTCCCAAAGCGCTCTACAATGTGGTCACCCTAGCGGTGCGAGATTAATGAAGGTGGTCTTGGTGCAGCAGAGCGGGTCGGTCGCGCCTAGTTAGGCACGTGTCTCAGGGCTACAGGCAATGCCTGATCCTTAGGTCGACCTACTTTACGATACTAGCAAACGGGCATGCAGCTTCCCATCAGTTTGACTGCCGAAATCTCGGGGACTATGTATAATTAATTTTCTCGCCATTTTCTCGGAATTACAGCGGTCTGGTTTCGCTTATGGTCTCGCCTATGGACTACGGAGTCAGGGTTACAGGCATGAGATCTGACTGATCCTTAATTTAGGCTACTTTAAGTGAGTAGCAAACGAGCATGGAGTTTCATTGTCCACCGACAAAATGTGACAAACAGACTTCGGCAATATCTAACATCTTTACACGATCAATCGTTCCAACACCTAACTCTTCCCTCTCCTCTTCTCTTAGTTCCAGCTCAAGCTAATAAATGGATAAACTGAATAAACTAACTTGGCAACCTCGAATTATTAATAGATTGACTGATGGAATCTCGGAAACAGTAGAAGATCAATAGTGTATCGCGTGATCCACCCTCATGGAATTTTAGAAGATAACATTCGATGACAACAGAAACAGCAGATACTGTGTACGACTCAAAATAATCTGTCAAAACGATCTGAAAAATTAAAACACTGAGCTCGTGTATTTATCTGTCCAGAGAATCAAGTGCTGTCACTGTTAGTAATGTTACAATGAGATAGTGAAAATATTCGTTAGTATGAAGTAATAGAGTAGGCAGCCCATTTCTGTTACTGGATATATGCGTTGAATTTTATGGGTAGGTGACTAAAGTGGCTAATAGCCACAAGAATATATACTAAACAGAATGAAAACATAGTTCTAGTGCGGCGAAAACAATACATGCGCACAGCTGTGTGCGTGATCTGTCACCAAACAAAAGTTGCGGGATGCGCGCGCGCACGGTCACCTGGGTACAAGCCGGTTTAAACCAGCTCGGTGACCGAACAAGTGCAGGTGTGCCAGCGGCGACGATACACATTATCACCAAGTCTTGTTAAGATGCAAAACTGTTGTATAGTTTGTTTAAATAATGGTAGGAAAAGCATGGTGATTTATTTTTTGGATATCCAAATGATTTTGTCATGTAGATAATAATCAATTCCGTAAATAATAAGGTAGGTAAAGTGGCGATAGTCCTATTATTTATTATTCTTACGCTTTTAATTATTAACAACTCTACTTCCTCTTTGGCTGTGATGTTGTCGTCTTGCGTGAGGGAATTCGGGTTTTGGGAAGTCCCACTACCCGGGCAATTGCTCCGGGGGTACATTAACCTTTCGTATCATGGCTATTCGTAATGGTCCCGGTTGTTTTCAATTGTAAAACAATGGCTAAGCCTTGTAGACCTTCTGTTCGCTTGAATACATTCGACATTGGGTATGCCACTAACTCCTTCAACATGCTATGCTATTATAAGCTAGCTAGGATATGGGCTATGGAAAATTAAGCTATTAAGATGACGTAAGTCACAAGGTGGACAGACGACCTGAAGAGGACGGCGAAAAACCTCTGGTTTCAGAAGGCATAGGATCGGTCGGAGTGGTGTCGCTTAGGAGAGGCCTATGTCCAGTGGACCTCAAAAGGCTGATGGATGGATGGATGGATGAAGTCATAAAGGTGACTTTTTTTTTCAAAATTCATGATATACATATTTTGGTAAAGTTACTTTTATAGGCACCTATATTTAGATTATCTATTTTTATCAAAAATTCATGACAATGTGTTGGTACATAAATATTAATTAATTTTCTATTAACAAATTACCATTAAACATTATTAAATTTTAAATAATCTATTTTTATAGGCACCTATCTTTTTATTATCTATTTTTATCAAAAAATCATGACAATGTGTTGGTACATAAATACAAAAATACAAAACAAAAAAAACAAACTGCATACTTCGCATGGAAATATCTCACAGCAGTTTTATGATTAGGTTATATAATATTGTTACTTAAGCCATATTTAAGATGACATAAGAATTCACACTACTTAAATTAAAGACAACTGTTAAAGTAGTTACTCTTATAAATTCCATTATATCTTCAAGCACAAAATTAACATAATTTTAACCGAAAAATATATACTACACAAGAATAAAAATATGAAGAATAACCTATGAGTTCCTACAACATATAAAAAAAATTCAATTCAGAATTCAATCAGAATAAGTGAAAGTAAAAATAAATCACCAATGTTTCCAACTAATAGGTTAGGAATAGGTTCGTACAAATTAGATTTAGAATTAGGTACTAATTATTACAATCGCTTTGAAAAAAAATACATGATTAAATAAACATATTATTTAAAACTAGTATGTTTTCGGGATTGCGTTGAAATGATTTAAGAAAAAAACCACGTCAGTTGTTCACTTTCCTGAAAAAAGAAAACAGCTATTAAACAATAAACTTACCATTATTTTTTCCATTCTTGGCAACAATTCCATTCTTCTCCAAGTTGTTTGTAACTGCAAGCTCCTTCATTTTCCCGCCTTTCCACTAATTCCCGAACAATATCCCGAACGCGCGAACCCGCCAACTACTGTTTCGCGCGCTTTCAAACGTCACTTTGACAGCAATCACAAATTATACTACAGCGAATGGCAATGGCGGTAATTATTGGAGCGGGAACCTGTTTTTGCGTTAACTTACGACCAAGGTAATCACGATCGATAGAAAAAAAATTACTTAGTTGCTTATAAATCTTTGTGCGATTTATGAGATTACACACAATGCAACTACAGACGGAAATAAAAAAAATTAACCAGCGTAATGTCTATCACACGGTCGGAATCCAAATGGTCGCCTGGGCGGTATTGTTCAGTTTATTTATAGTATACATCCAATTTTTAACTCAGTTAAAATATTGTGTAACTTCTCATAAAATTTAATACTAAAATGTAATTAAATCATTAAAAAGCGAACTATTAGCGAGAATAGGCCATATCTATTGCGTAATATTTTACAATTATGTTAAAACTGTATCAATTTAATTGTTGAACATCTCGTTGTTAGTTAATTGGCAGTTTGATACTGGTCGTCGGAGTTATCATGTCTTTTGCTGCAAGCGTTTTCTATGGTTCAATTCAAAGGTGATATTCAAGACAAGTTACTGCAAAACGGTTTGATAATATAAAAGTGCAGTTATAGTATATACATTGGCCTATTAAATTAGTATTCTATTAGATATATCCATCTTTGATTTGATCTTTTGAGGATGAACTGATTTTGATTACGTTATTTTTTTTGATAGGTCTCAAAGTGCGGATTGGCGAAAACATTATGGATGACTCTCAGGCATCTAGGTTTTCGGTTTTCTTACGATATTTTCCTTCATCATCACCAGCCGTTGACATTTAATTTCAGACACTGCTGCGGGAGGTCTAGAGCATAATCCACGCTGCTCCAATGCGGATTAGCGGAGGGGTTAGTGGCCAACCCAGTGTCGAATGTTCTCAAGCCACCCGAAGGTCTTCGACAAGGCTTAGCGTCTGTTTCCACCATTGTAAACAACCGGGACCGAAGGCTTTTACGTGCCCTCCGAAGCACGGTAGCGTCCATGAAATTTTGCCACTAGCGGTCACCCATCCACAAACAGACAGCGCCCGTCGTTGCTTAACGTTGGTTTGTTTGTTTGTCCTTGTAAAAACATTTATTTTTAATTCACTTTATTATGTCGGTTGACAACAGCTGCCGGGCTACCGACATAGTAATCTATATATATAAAAGGAGAAGCTGACTGACTGACTGACTGACATTATCATTGCAGGGCCTAAACTATAAGTTAAACTTGAAATTTTGCACAGGGGTTCCTTTTATAACGTAGAGGAGCACTAGAAAATTTTTTTGAAAATTCACCCCCTAAGGGGGTGAAACGGGGGTACAAAGTTAGTATGAAACTTTGCCGTTTGTGAAGTTAGTGAATGTCTAATTCCACGCGAGCGAAGCTGCGGGCGTCTACTTGTAATCTATATAAATAAAAATGAATGTTGGTAAGCGCATAACTCAAGAATGGCTGGACCAATTCGGCTAATTTATTTTTATGTCCCTATGTTCCATAAGGTTAATGAAGGGTTTTATACTAAAAAAAATTGAAAATCTGTCAAATAATCATTTATTTCCTCTAAGGCGGAACAAAGTCTAATTCCATCCGAGCGAAGCTGCGGGCGGTCCACTAGTTAGATATAAAAAAAAATGTTATCGTTGTAATTTATTTGAGCCGTTGCATCATTTATAAAAGACATTTAACAAAACAAAAATCTAGAATTATGTACGCCTTTGACTTATATAGTAACAAAAAATAGTGTCCCAGGAATAGGAAGAGAAGTAGGATGTTGGTACAATAGCTTTGTTTTTCGTAAATAAAGCTATTGTTACAAATCATAGACATTTGATATATTTTAAAGATTATATCTAAATACTAACTAATGACTAAGCGACACCTTTGGTATTCGGCGAATGATTTTACACTTATTATTAAACTAGTGGCCTGGATTAATATTATATAGCCTATGTTACTCAGTGAAGAGGCAGCTTTCTAATGGAGAAAATATTTTATAGGTCCAGTAGTTTTTGTGTGAAAACATTACAAACAGGCCCGTTGGCGCAATCGGTAGTGACCCTGTCTGTTGCGCCAAAGGTCGTGGGTTCGAATCCCACTCAGGACAAATATTCGTGTGACGAACACTTGTATTTGTTCTGTGCCTGGATGTCAATATTATCTATTTATGTATGTATTTAAAAATATCTATGTATATCAGTCTCTGACACCCATATCACAGGCTCGCACCTATTTTGGTGTCAGATGGCTGTGTGTGAGAATGTCCAAGATATTTATAACATAGAGAATCAAAAAACTTTTTATTTTTCAAAAATTTTAAATGTTTCCTCTTTATAATATTAGTATAGACAAATATTTTATTTTCAGGATCATCAATTTAACGCACGAGTTGATGTATATTAAGAATATTGTGAAGAAAAGTCCTGGAATGGAGATCTCGACTTGGAAAGTTAGTGACCAACCCAGTGTCGAATGTTCTCAAGCAACCCGAAGGTCTTCGACAAGGCTTAACGACTGTTTTCACCATTGAAAACAACCGGGACCGACGGCTTTACGTGTCCTCCGAAGCACGGTAGCGTCCATGAAATTTTGCCACTAGCGGTCACCCATCCATAAACCGACCGCGCCCGTCGTTGCTCAACTCTTTCGATAACATTGAATCGACGCGAGCCATTGGGCTATGGACGCT